>OY757026.1:43966968-45166968 GCA_963580285.1 Lucinisca nassula
CACGTAAAAATGGTCTTTATAGGGGTATACATTATTTTCCTTTTTTTTCGCTTGAAAAGCATGGATTGTGGATGCTCGTTCAAGCCGCCTTACTGAGGCGGTTCTTGCGGTCACCCACGGTCTGTGTCAGGGGCAGGATTGGGAAAGGGGATTACAGTTTAACCCACCATTAGTCAGTTCAGTAACCATGTTGGACACTACTGTTTGACATGGACGTGTTTTCCTAATGGTAGCTAAGTTCACAACTTATTACCAATTTTATCTGTTTCTTCCAAAGTTTACCTTCATACACATGTTTTTCTACAAATGCTCCATTAATACATGTATTTATCTATATTATATGTATCTCATTTTATTTCCACATATCACTGTCATGCTGTCCCGGTGTCAGATGCAGTTGTGGGACATACCACTGAGATCTAATGACAAAATGTCTGATCATTATGGTTGATAATGGGTATTTCCCTTGACCAGTGGAGGGTCTCGTTTGGTTTGTTTCACCACGGCATCACTAGCAGCAAGAAAATGTTTAAGGTCACTCTAAATATGCATTCAGTTTTTTTTAATAATGGTGACACTTTACAAGCTATTTTCATGTATTTGCCACCACGCAAATGCTCTCATGGTCTTGAATTTTTGCAATATATACTGCTTTTTTGTCATTCTTCTTAATATACTACTTCAAGCTGGTGACATAGAAACTAATCCAGGACCCGAAAATGTGCACGATCTTTCAATTTTGCATTTAAATATTAGAAGCATTAGAAACAATTAGACTTTATTCTTGATAATTTTTCTGATTTTAATATATTATGTTTTTCTGAGACTCATCTAGATGCCAACTTTCCAACAGAGATGCTTTTTCTTTCAAACAGTTTCAGTGTACCTTACAGAAAGGACAGAACAAATCATGGAGGTGGGGTGTTAGCATATATCAATTCAAGCTTACTTCACGTGAGAAAACCAGAACTTGAGATTTTTTGTGAAGAGTCTTTATGGATTGAAGTAAAGGTAAAAATGAGATATATTTAATTGGTTTATTTTATAGTCCCTGTACAGCTGACATACAGTTTTTTAACAATTTAAACTTAAATATTGAAAGGGCTCTAGAACACTCCAAAAATCTGATAATCGTTGGAGACCTCAACGAAGATCTACTGAATCCAAATTATCATAATCTAAAAGATGTTTTATTGATTAACTCGATGACTAATGTTATAACAGAACCAACAAGGCTACATGCCATTCTTGACCCAATCATTATTCCAGACGACATGGCATTCCTGGATTCTGGTTCTTTAACTATTCCAGCCAATATAAGTGACCACAAAGCGACATATATAACACTACCCTTTCAATATGATACTGAAGGCGCTTTCAACAGACTAATATTTTTATATAAAAAGGCTAATTTTACACTTTTAAAACAAAAAATTTCAAATTATGATTGGTCATGTCTAAGCGAAGGTACTCTAGATGAAGCCTGTTCTAAATTTAATGATACCTTTCTTGAATTTGTTAACTCTTGTGTTCCATCCAAAAATGTACTTATTAGACCTGATGACAAGCCGTGGTACGATTCTGAAATAAGACGTGTGTCTAGAAAACGTGATAGATTAAAACGGAAATTCAACAAATCAGGTAATGCTAACACTCTGTCAAGATATAAGTTCTTTCGTAATAAAGTTAACAATTTAAAGCGACACGCAAAAGAGCAATTCTACAACAATTTAGAATTTTCTATTTCTGATTTTTACTCTAATGATAAAAAACAATTTTGGAAAGTGGTACGCCACTTTGTTAAAAGCAATTCCAGCTCCGCTTCAATTCCACCTCTAAATTCATTCCCAGTTACTGGGCAAAACGACTTTTGTTTTTCATCAGAAGATAAAGCAGAAATATTAAACGAATATTTTACATCTATCTCCACAGTCAATGATGAAAACGTCGACTTGCCTGATTTTGAATATAAATGCCAAAGTCGGTTATCAAGCATTGCATGTACACCACAAGAGGTAGCATCTTTGATTGAAATTTTAAATCCGAACAAGGCTACAGGGCCAGATGGTATTAGTACCAAAATGCTAAAATCTGTAGCAAATGAAGTATCTGTGCCTCTGTGTACACTCTTTAATAGATCTTTCAGAGAAGGCAAGTTTGCAGAGATCTATAAATATTCAAATGTTATACCTTTACCCAAAAAGGGAGATAATTCCGATCCTTCGACATTTCGACCTGTTTCTCTCTTAAGTAATGTTGGCAAACTACAAGAAAGAATAGCTTTTAAACACATTAACTTTTTACATGAAAATAATTTACTTTATAAATACCAATCTGGTTTTTTACCCAATCATTCAACAACCTTTCAACTTATAGACATCTATCATCACATCTGCCAGATTTTTGATAATAACCAATTTTCATGTATGGTTTTCTTAGACGTTTCTAAAGCTTTTGACAGAGTGTGGCATAAGGGACTAGTTTTTAAATTAAAACAAAGTGGCATAGACGGTGAATTATTGGATTGGATTACTGACTACCTCAATGATAGGAAGCAAAAAGTCGTTATAAGAAACAGTTCTTCAACCTTAAGGAGAGTAAATGCCGGCGTTCCTCAAGGGTCTGTTCTAGGCCCCCTGTTATTTTTAGTTTACATCAATGATATATCTGATTCTCTGCTTAGACTTACTAGATTATTTGCCGACGATAGCTCCCTATTCTGCGCTGCAGCTACTCTAAATGACATTGAGGGTATCATTAATCATGATTTGCGAATGTTAGTAAATTGGGCATCTCAGTGGTTGATAAAATTTAACCCATTTAAAACAGAAGCAATGATTTTCACTTTAAAACATATTGAATCACTTCCTAATATAATATTTGATGGAACTCCCGTAAAATTTGTTACATATCATAAACATTTAGGTCTAACCTTCAGTAGTAACGGTAAATGGCATTCCCATATTGAGAATATTAAAAACAGTGCATCAAAAGTTATTGGCATAATGAGGAAACTGAAATATACATTTAGTCGTGTTGCATTAAATCAAATTTATTTATCGTACTTGTTGCCTATTATCGAATATTCATGTGTTGTGTGGGATGGCTGTACTGTAGAGGAAATAAATTCGCTTCAAAAACTTCAGAATGAAGCTGCCCGCATAGTTACAGGCTTAACCAGATCAGTTTCTCTGGACAACCTGTACAGAGAATGTGGCTGGGTGTCACTTTTGGAACGGCGCAGACAGCAAAAACTTGTATTTATGTATAAATCAATAAACGGGTTCGTTCCTACATATATATCCGATCTAATTCCCCCTTTAGTGGGAGAAGCAAATGCTTACAATCTCCGAAACCAAGCAGATGTTACCGCTCCTTTCTGCAGGACTGAAATCTCTCGCAAATCTTGTATTCCATCCTCAATTTTAGCATGGAATTCTCTTGACGTCGAATTACGTAATTCACCGTCTCTGGCAAGTTTTAGGTATCAACTGAAAAGGCATCAAAACAACTCGAAAGTCCCATTACACTATAGAACTGGTAACAGATATGTGTCTGCTTTACACGCAAGAATTAGAAATAATTGTAGTAATTTACGTCTTGACTTATATATTAATCACTTATCACCTAATTCACTTGTAGTTGCTCTGACGAAGCCGAAGATGCTGCTCATTATTTTTTTCATTGTTCACATTACACTAACGAAAGAGTAATTCTTTTCCAATCAACCAGAGCTTTTCATCCACTCAATATTAATATTCTCCTATTTGGAGATGTTAGTCTGTCGATAGAAGATAACACTCTCATCTTTACAGCCGTACAAACATTTATTAAGGATACTAGAAGGTTCGCCAACTAGGCTGCTGCTCACTTAGGCCAGCATGACATCTCATTCCATTTTCACTTTATTATTTTTATCACACTCTTTTTCTTTATTTAATTATTCATTATACATCTTATACATTTTTTTTCTCACCATCAGTTTGGTGTAAGATAAAGCTGAACAAAGCAGACAACTTATTACTTGGATGTATATATAGGAGCCCAAACAGCTCGGATGTAAATACAGAACATATGTTCGAAATATTAAAAAATGCAAGGAATTTAAGAACAAGCCACTTACTAATTGTCGGAGACTTTAATATAAAAGATATAAACTGGTTAGATCAAACAACAGAGGCAAACGAAACACAAATTCCCTTCAAGTTTATTGAGTGCACTAGAGACTGTTTCATTTTTCAACACGTCCAAGAACCTACAAGATTCAGATCAAATAACACCCCCTCTATTTTGGATTTGGTATTCACAAATGAAGAAAATATGGTTTCCAATTTAACGTATCTCTCAGGACTGGGTGGGAGTGACCATCTGATTTTAGATTTCAGTTTTAACTGTTATGCAAATTGCAGTGCTCCTTCTTTCAAAAAACTGAACTTTTTCAAGGGGAATTACTCTGCTATTAGAAAAGAATTGGATAAGGTAGACTGGAACCTGTATATGCAGGGGCTGAACTTGTCGGATTCCTGGGAGTTTCTTACAGATAAGCTTACCAGATTAATACAGATAAACATACCAGAGAGTAAGATATCTCGTGAGACCGGCAAGAATAGACCCAACATAAGTCAGAAATGCCTAAACGCTATTAGAACAAAGCATAAAAAGTGGACCAAATACAGAAACTCAATGTCAAATAGCAATTACGAAAATTATAAAACTGCAAGAAACAGAGTAAAATCAGAACTAAGAAAATCCAAGTACGAATATGAAAAAGACCTAGCAAACAAAATCAAAACAGATAATAAGCTCTTCTGGAGTTACGTCCGCTCGAAAACAAAAACAAAAACAAGCTTGGGAGAACTAGAATCACCTGATGGTTCATTAACCAGCGATAGCCAGGAAAAGGCGGATCTACTAAACACATTCTTCACGAGTGTATTCGAAGTTGAGGGAAATGGAGACTTACCTGAATTTCAAGATCGTACTTTCTCAGTACCACTTTTCTCCTTTGAAGTTACAGAAAGAAACTTAAATAAAGCCATAGATAAAATCAAAGCCGGAAAGTCCCAAGGCCCAGATAATATCCATCCTAAGCTAATTAAAGAATGTAAAGAATCATTACTAGTGCCTTTGCGCCTGGTCTTTACAAAATCTTAAAAAGAAAGCAAAATACCCAACTTATGGAAAGTAGGGCATGTCTCTGCGATATACAAAAATGGACCAAGAACAAAGGCTGAAAATTATCGTCCTATCAGCCTTACTTCAGTGCCCGGCAAGATCATGGAGAGACTGATTCGAGATCAAATCGTAGAACATATGTCAGAAAATCAATTCTTTTCCACTGAACAGCATGGATTCATATGTGGGAAATCCTGTACTACACAGTTGCTTGAATTCTTAGAAGACTTAACAGAAGCTCTGGATAGCGGGAGAGATATTGATGTTGTCTACCTTGACTTCTGCAAGGCTTTCGACAAGGTGCCCCACAGGCGACTACTAAAAAAATTATGGGCCTATGGTATTCGAGGACAAATACACTCCTGGATATCTGAATTCCTCTCAGATAGAACACAGAGGGTAATTGTGGATGGGAAAAGGTCTACGACAGCTAAAGTAACAAGTGGAATCCCTCAGGGTAGCGTCCTAGGCCCTATTCTGTTCCTGCTGTTCATTAATGACTTACCAACAGTGATTCATGTATTCAAGAAGCTCTTTGCTGACGACGCTAAAGTTTACCACACAGTATCAACAATGGCAGAAATCACCCATTTCCAAGACGCCCTTGATAAATCGATGGAATGGGCAGACAACTGGCGCATGACATATAACTACAAAAAATGTAAGCACATGCATCTAGGTAATCATGACCTAGGCCAGATCTACACAATGAAAAAGGGAACAGAAAGGATACCTATTGAACAGGTTAACTCTGAAAAAGACCTTGGGGTCATAGTAGATAAATCTTTAAAATTCACTGAACATATCAGCTCCAAAATCAAAACTGCAAATCGAAATCTGGGACTAATCTTTAGGACATTTACATATATAGACAAGGATATATTCTTGAACCTATACAAATCTCTAGTACGTTCGCACTTAGAATATGCCTCATCGGTATGGTCGCCCTTGTACAAAAAAGACAAAATTGCATTGGAAAATGTCCAAAGACGTGCCACGAAATTAGTAAAAAGTGTTTCCAACCTGCCATATCAAGAGAGACTCCGTGTTTTGGGTCTGCCAAGTCTTGAATATCGACGCGAGAGAGCTGATGTAATCCAAGTCTACAAGATCTTACATGATATAGATAAGGTTGATAAAGGCAAACTCTTTACGTTATCCGAATACACCGCCACCCGAGGCCATTCACTTAAACTATTTAAACGAAGATCTCGACTAGGAATTCGAGCAAACAGTTTCAGCAATAGAGTCGTTGACATTTGGAACAGTCTACCAGAATCAGTTGTGCAAGCACCCTCCCTGAACAGCTTCAAAAGTAGGCTAAATAGCTGGTGGCATCACCACCCATTCAAGTTTGAACCAGCATGTTACGTTCCCGGACTAAATACAAGAAACCAGTATCCAAATGCGTCTGGAAGAGGCAGAAATGCCTGATATCGACGTCGACAACAGTAAGAACAGTAAGTAAGATTTTTTCTTTTTCTCATCATCTTTGGAAAATGTGATGTATGTTTATTTGTTATATCACTCCATATGAAGTATTCAAAATGTCTCTGTATTTGCCACTATCATGTGCATGTATCTATTACTGTAATACAGTTCTGTAGGGGAGGGCCGTAACTAATGTTGGCAGAACTTGTGGCCCGACCCTGTTGCTAGATTTATGATGCAATAAAATATATTTATACTAAATGGTCAAGGTTAAGGTTTTCGGTTAAGGACGACGCCAGACGACAACGAAGACGCCGGAGTGATGACAATAGCTCGAAAGTTTGTTTTTTTTCAAAAAACAGACGAGCTAAAAAGTAAAAGAAGAGAAGAAAGTACATACTTTGACACATATTTATTATTTTGGCCAAAGGTGGAACGGTTCAATTAAGAGCAAATAATTAAATACACTCCTACATTCAAAACTCTTGTGAAAATTTACAGTGTTCCATTAAACATCGATAAGAACCCCCAAATAGTTTAATCAATAATTTCCCTCTTGAGAGCCCCAATACTAAAATGCGGATATGTCAGTTCCATACTAGAAAGGTCAAAATGTAAACAGACGCCGGCGATTGTTTTGGCAGCTTACAAATCTCGTGAGAAATAAAATAAAAATGTGAGATACGAAATCGCATAGCAAAATGGCGGGAAATACATTGCTACAGGTAGGAAATTATGTATTACCTCTCGGATTGGCATTTCTTCTCAGTTTGACATAAGTGACAGATAGCGGTAAATTTGACCTCAGGATTCCCCGAGTTGGTAATGTCCTGTGACGTCACGCACACGAAAATACCGATCTTATGTACAATTGGCGAAATTCGATTATTGGCGAAATTCACTTACGCTTCTATAGTCATCTTGACGTTTTGTTTTGTTTGTTTGAGGTTTAACGTCCCCGTCCACACTGTAAAGGTCATTTTGGAGACCAGGCTTCCATTTTTGTGGTAGTTGGCAAACAGTACAGGCCCAGATCAGACGCAACAGAACGCGGCGTCTGATCAGGGTCTACACTATTTGCAAAACATTCAGCCAGTTTACAAAGAGATTTCGAAGAAATCACAACGTGAGACCTCTAAATTTTGAAATGGACTCCTGTTATATGCAGGAAGCGGGAATATTCCATTTGGTGCAAAAAGGGTTAAAGGTTATATAGTGACAGCAATGATTTCTTATACTGTTCCCTGAACATCATCAAACGCCGTGTTGTTCGGCTTTTGACCGGGTCGTCACCGTCTGTCAAACTCAACACATGATTCCTTTCCAGATCCAGACTCACCTTGGCGTGCACTGATTGCCTAGACCGTGGCCTGGACCTGCATGTCCAAATAAAATAAAATAAAATAAAATAAAATATAAAGGATCATTTCTGTGTGAAATGAACAGCTGAATTAACTTATTTTCTTCGGGCCTCCGTGGCCTAATGTGTAAGAGCGCTGGCTCTTCATCATTAGGTCGGCTACATGTGAGAACGTGAAGTTGGGATGGGTTTTCTCCTCCGGTTGCTCTGTTTTTATGCCCCGCCAAGAAGTGAGGAGGGCCACATAATTGTCCTCTGTACGCCACACTTTGTAGAGTTGTTCTTGTCTCCGCAACTCCTCGTACATTGTTTGATGTAGGGCACACAGTTCAGACATGCATTGAAAATATGCATAAAGCAAACAGGATTCTGATTGCAAAATTATGTCCCCTTGGACGACAAACATTTTGGTCATATGTGTAGCAGAAGTGTTCGTGTCTCCGCAACTCCTCTTACAGTTTTTTGTGCAGGACATTGAAACTTGCTACACAAGTATATATCTGACCATGTTTGTTGTTTTACGGACCAGTCAACACCTAAGGTCATGTTGGGTCGGTCAGTTACCTTCACTGTTCCGATACAAGCTTAGACCTTATAAGCTACTAAGTGAAGCCCCTACCCCACCCCTCCCCGACAATAAGTGTCAGCAGCCGATGAGTCGACTGCCGAGTGATCACGCAACCGTCCATCTGAAGCCGTTGCCAAGCGATGAGGTATTAGAACTAGGAAAGATGGTATAGAGCAGAAAACAAACAAACAAACAAACAACCGAAGAGCCCACCGAGTCTTGAAGAAAATAGATGGGCTGCATGATGCTTCCACGCAGAGCTGAAACTGACCGCACACGAGCACTGGTAAACCGCTTAGAGGAACTAAGCTTGCACAGGCAAAGCGGTGCAAGTCGGACCGTGCATGCTTATAAACCCTTTTTGTTTCATTGGGCGAAAGGGCTTGAGATGTCATTTCATCTCAATGTCGGGTAAAAGTCCCACAAAATTGAAAGCAACGTCTTCAAAGTGACCTATACAGTGTTGACGGGGACGTTAAACCTCAAATCAAACAAACAAACGAAGAACGCCCCGGCACTGAAAGCGTCTTCACACATACACTACTTCGCGTAGAGGCGCATTTGTTAAAAGGTTATCAAACTACTCCTTAAGGAGCTGTCTGATCTGGGCCCATATTGTTTGCAGCCATAACTTTTAAAGTTAAAATGTTATCAAACTACTCCTACAGGAGCTGTCTGATCTGTGCCCATATTGTATTCAACCATGCCTTCTAAAGTTAAAAGGTTATCAAACTACTCCAACAGGAGCTGTCTGATCTGGGCCCATATTGTTTGCAACCGTAACTTTTAAATTTAAAAGGTTATCAAACTTCTCCTACAGGAGCTGTCTGATCTGGGCCCATATTGTTTGCAGCCATGCCTTTTTAAGTTAAAAGGTTATCAAACTACTCCTTCAGGAGCTGTCTGATCTGTGCCCATATTGTTTGCAGCCATAACTTTTAAAGTTAAAAGGTTATCAACTACTCCTACAGGAGCTGTCTGATCTGGGCCCATAGTGTTTTTAACCATGCCTTTTAAAGATAAAAGGTTATCAAACTACTCATACAGGAGCTGTCTGATCTGGGCCCATATTGTTTGCAGCCATAACTTTTTATTAAACTACTCCTACAGGAGCTGTCTGATCGGGGCCTGATGAAAGGGGCACCCAAGTGGCTAAAATTATCCGCTATCAACTTTATCAGAATAGAAATGTGTTTCATGAGTGATATGAGCAACTTTGGTTTGCAAGACAAACAGAATGTAACAGATAACTATTCATTTTTGTCAAATTATGTAAAAATTATCATCATGTTAATATCAATGGAATTCCACCATCTTTGTTGTCATTAAAAGTTTGGAGTAAAATTCGAGCCCCAAATACCAGGTGTTCCCTATGCAGGAGGTAACTTAAACAAGAGCACCGCATGCGGGTGCCAACGCTCGTCTGCAGTTTCTTTTAGAAAACCAAAGTTCTAAGTCAAACAAGAGCAATCAAATTGCAAGATGGAGTTATAAAACTTGTAGGGAATGTAGCTCTTGTGATGGTGAGTATGTGTATGAAGTTTCATGAAGGTAGGCCAAATACTTTTGGAAATATGGTCAAGGTTAAGGTTTTCGGTTAAGGACGACGCAAGACGACAACGAAGACGCCGGAGTGATGACAATAGCTCGAACGTTTTTTTTTTTTCAAAAAACAGACGAGCTAAAAAGTAAAAGAAGAGAAGAAAGTACATACTTTGACACATATTTATTATTTTGGCCAAAGGTGGAAAGGTTCAATTAAGAGCAAATAATTAAATACACTCCTACATTCAAAACTCTTGTGAAAATTTACAGTGTTCCATTAAACATCGATAAGAACCCCCAAATAGTTTAATCAATAATTTCCCTTTTGAGAGCCCCAATACTAAAATACGGATATGTCAGTTCCATACTAGAAAGGTCAAAATGTAAACAGACGCCGGCGATTGTTTTGGCAGCTTACAAATCTCGTGAGAAATAAAATAAAAATGTGAGATACGAAATCGCATAGCAAAATGGCGGGAAATACTTTGCTACAGGTAGGAAATTATGTATTACCTCTCGGATTGGCATTTCTTCTCAGTTTGACATGAGTGACAGATAGCGGTAAATTTGACCTCAGGATTCCCCGAGTTGGTAATGTCCTGTGACGTCACGCACACGAAAATACCGATCTTATGTACAATTGGCGAAATTCGATTATTGGCGAAATTCACTTACGCTTCTATAGTCATCTTGACGTTTTGTTTTGTTTGTTTGAGGTTTAACGTCCCCGTCCACACTGTAAAGGTCATTTTGGAGACCAGGCTTCCATTTTTGTGGTAGTTGGCAAACAGTACAGGCCCAGATCAGACGCAACAGAACGCGGCGTCTGATCAGGGTCTACACTATTTGCAAAACATTCAGCCAGTTTACAAAGAGATTTCGAAGAAATCACAACGTGAGACCTCTAAATTTTGAAATGGACTCCTGTTATATGCAGGAAGCGGGAATATTCCATTTGGTGCAAAAAGGGTTAAAGGTTATATAGTGACAGCAATGATTTCTTATACTGTTCCCTGAACATCATCAAACGCCGTGTTGTTCGGCTTTTGACCGGGTCGTCACCGTCTGTCAAACTCAACACATGATTCCTTTCCAGATCCAGACTCACCTTGGCGTGCACTGATTGCCTAGACCGTGGCCTGGACCTGCATGTCCAAATAAAATAAAATAAAATAAAATAAAATATAAAGGATCATTTCTGTGTGAAATGAACAGCTGAATTAACTTATTTTCTTCGGGCCTCCGTGGCCTAATGGGTAAGAGCGCTGGCTCTTCATCATTAGGTCGGCTACATGTGAGAACGTGACGTTGGGATGGGTTTTCTCCTCCGGTTGCTCTGTTTTTATGCCCCGCCAAGAAGTGAGGAGGGCCACATAATTGTCCTCTGTACGCCACACTTTGTAGTATTGTTCTTGTCTCCGCAACTCCTCGTACATTGTTTGATGTAGGGCACACAGTTCAGACATGCATTGAAAATATGCATAAAGCAAACAGGATTCTGATTGCAAAATTATGTCCCCTTGGACGACAAACATTTTGGTCATATGTGTAGCAGAAGTGTTCGTGTCTCCGCAACTCCTCTTACAGTTTTTTGTGCAGGACATTGAAACTTGCTACACAAGTATATATCTGACCATGTTTGTTGTTTTACGGACCAGTCAACACCTAAGGTCATGTTGGGTCGGTCAGTTACCTTCACTGTTCCGATACAAGCTTAGACTTTATAAGCTACTAAGTGAAGCCCCTACCCCACCCCTCCCCGACAATAACCGTCAGCAGCCGATGAGTCGACTGCCGAGTGATCACGCAACCGTCCATCTGAAGCCGTTGCCAAGCGATGAGGTATTAGAACTAGGAAAGATGGTATAGAGCAGAAAACAAACAAACAAACAAACAAACAACCGAAGAGCCCACCGAGTCTTGAAGAAAATAGATGGGCTGCATGATGCTTCCACGCAGAGCTGAAACTGACCGCACACGAGCACTGGTAAACCGCTTAGAGGAACTAAGCTTGCCCAGGCAAAGCGGTGCAAGTCGAACCGTGCATGCTTATAAACCCTTTTTGTTTCATTGGGCGAAAGGGCTTGAGATGTCATTTCATCTCAATGTCGGGTAAAAGTCCCACAAAATTGGAAGCAACGTCTTCAAAGTGACCTATACAGTGTTGACGGGGACGTTAAACCTCAAATCAAACAAACAAACGAAGAACGCCCCGGCACTGAAAGCGTCTTCACACATACACTACTTCGCGTAGAGGCGCATTTGTTAAAAGGTTATCAAACTACTCCTTAAGGAGCTGTCTGATCTGGGCCCATATTGTTTGCAGCCATAACTTTTAAAGTTAAAATGTTATCAAACTACTCCTACAGGAGCTGTCTGATCTGGGCCCATATTGTATTCAACCATGCCTTCTAAAGTTAAAAGGTTATCAAACTACTCCAACAGGAGCTGTCTGATCTGGGCCCATATTGTTTGCAACCGTAACTTTTAAATTTAAAAGGTTATCAAACTTCTCCTACAGGAGCTGTCTGATCTGGGCCCATATTGTTTGCAGCTATGCCTTTTTAAGTTAAAAGGTTATCAAACTACTCCTTCAGGAGCTGTCTGATCTGTGCCCATATTGTTTGCAGCCATAACTTTTAAAGTTAAAAGGTTATCAACTACTCCTACAGGAGCTGTCTGATCTGGGCCCATAGTGTTTTTAACCATGCCTTTAAAAGATAAAAGGTTATCAAACTACTCCTACAGGAGCTGTCTGATCTGGGCCCATATTGTTTGCAGCCATAACATTTTATCAAACTACTCCTACAGGAGCTGTCTGATCGGGACCCATATTGTTTGCAGCCATAACTTTTAAAGTTAAAAGGTTATAAAACTTCTCCTACAGGAGCTTTCTGATCTGAGCCCATAGTGTTTGCAGCCATGTCTTTTAAAGTTAAAATGTTATCAAACTAATCCTTCAGGAGCTGTCTGATCTGGGCCCATATTGTTTGTAGCCATAACTTTTAAAGTTAAAATGTAATGAAACTACTCCTACAGGAGCTGTCTGATCTGGGCCCATATTGTTTGCAACCATAACTTATAAAGTTAAAAGTAGAAGTAGACCAAAGATCAGGAATCGATACAATTAACTTACTCCACCCATCAAAGACACCAAAGGGAAAGAAACACACACATTAAGCGACCAGACCATAATGGAAACCTAAACAAAGGAAGGCCATAAGGACAGTTACTTTCCCACAAAATGGCCATATGGCCATCCAAAATAAAAAGACACAAGTGATACACACAGTAAGCAACAAACAAAACCATAAATAAACCGCCACAGAAGAACCGCCTTGGAACGGTCAGTGGAATGATATTCACTGGGGGGCTTAAATCGATTTTACGTAGCCACAATCCTCGCCCTTACTTCCGTCGCGATTTAGACAAATAATTTGTTCAGTCCGCATGAAGGCCTCCTAACTCAACAGTGCAACATCTCCGTGAACACAAAAATAAAAAAACCACAGAGGTGAGACAACGGTGAGGACTGGACAGCAAGAAACCACTGAAATGCTGGAGCAAAAGAAAACCAACAGTTAGACTCCGATGGGCCCGACCAGAGACAGAGCATCAGGCACCAACCAACATTACCTTCAATTAGATCTCTCTAATTCTCAATAAGCCTTTACGTTGGAGCCGTCATAGAATCTGAGGCCTGACCCACCGGCGTGCAAGTAAAGAGGGAAGCAAAGTTGCCAACCGTGATTAGGTTAACTACCATGCATGCAGTCTGTCGTATAACATCCATGTTGTACCCAATCTTTTTATATCGAAGAATGATTTTACGAAATTGGGTGCTGAAGTCATTGCGTTTATATATTTTTCTGAATTTATATACCAAGTCACCATAAAATTCGGGTTCCGATAGACCTTGTTGCAGAAGAGATCTGAGTCCAACATTGAATTTTGAAATTAAATCAGAATAGCGTCTATAAAATTTTGAAAAGGCTTTGCGTAGTTTATGGTACCGATAACCCTGATTAAGGAGTTTAGCCGTTAATAATTTATAACGAGTGTTGAAGTCAGTTACATGACTACACACTCTAGCAAATCGAATTAATTGCGAAATATAAACGCCATAGGTTGGCGCACGAGGAACATCACCATCCAAAAAGGAAAATTTACAATCTCAAAATCAAAGTCATCGCGTTTATCATAAATTTTGCACGAAACAAATCCATCTACAATAGATAGATGTAAATTCAAAAACGGGGCCTCGGTATCAGAAGAATTTGCTTTATTTAACTGAAGTTCTGGGGGGTAAATCTGACTGATCAAACCATCGAAATAGGTATTATCAATATTTAATAAATCATCTAAATATCTAGAAGTGGAGCTACAAGCTTCAATAATTTCAGATTGGTTATCAATGGAAAGCGACAACATGACGTCTCTTTCATAACAATACAAGAACAGATCAGCCACAAGAGGTGCGCAATTCGTACCCATCAGAATACCCACAATTTGTCTAAATAACTTAGTACCGAATCTAATATAAATATTGTCAAGTAGAAAGGTGAGGGCTTCACACACTTTCTGACATGACCAAAGTGTATAATTCTTATGCTCTTTAGGAGTGAAAAATGCATTTCTGACATTACATGCAAGATAGAGAGAATCTTCTCTGTGAAAAGCCCATTAAATTAAATCATTAAGCTTTTCTTTTATAAGATTATGAGGAAGTGTAGTGTAAAGAGTGGAAAAATCGTAAGTAGACAGACTTTAAGCACGAAAATGTCTGGATTTCAATTTATTTAAAACCTCATTCGAATTTTTTATAGACCAAAACAGATTTCTTCCTGATCTTTCAAAGACTTTATCACAATATTTAATTACATGCGTTTTAATAGCAGTAAGGCAGGAAGTTAATAATTTAGAAAGTTCAGTGGTAGTGCAAGAGCTAGAATTTGCAATAAACCGTGCTTTGTAAGGTCTTTTATGAAGTTTTGGTAACCAGTATAGCGTAGGAAGCTTGTCTTGGCCTTCGTTAACACACACAGCAAACTTGGTGGCTGAAAGACAAACATGTTTATCTACTATAGCCCTCTCTTCAGCTAAAGGCTGGAGTTCATAGGCCTTAGTACCACCAAGCTCCTGCTTAAGCGTGTTAACATAGTGGAGCCGTCACACAACGACGACGTTGTTAGCGGCCTTGTCTGCAGGGGCCAAAACATACTTCTTATGAAATTCTTGAATACCTAGTTTAAGATGACGTAAAGATGTCTTGGGCTTAGGAGGTAATAAGTTAGTATTTTGAGAATAGAAAGAAATGCGTTTATTCACTAATTTTAAAATGCTAAGTTTCCAGTCCTTAAGAGCTTTATGCTCAACATACTCTCGCTTACACCATCGATTACCGAATTCATTCAAGGAAGCAGCGATTTCATCTCTACATTTACTGAAATCAATTTTAGAAGGAAACCGATATTTCGGTCCTTTAGAAATTATATTTCTTATCCTAGAATCAGGAATAATTTTCAAATTGCCAGTAATTACATGACCAGCAGCAGGATAGCAATACTTTGAGTTTTTACAATCACATGCATCAGGAGTATTAGTATCAATATCAGGATCTGAAACAAGTTTATTGAAATTAAAAATGATAGATCTTACAGGTTTGTTATATTTATAGCAAATTATAGGTATTTCAGTATTTTGAAAATAAGCAGGAATGGAAGAAAGCACCGATCTCTCACGGAAGATACTGGGCAAATCTATAAAATCCATACCCTTATTAATGAAGGATATTTTGAAGAAATGGCGTTTATGATTAATTTCAGAATCAATGTAAGGACGGAGAGTATGCTTAGTATAGCCTCTAGTTAAGAGAGCAGCATCATATAACTGATGAGAACCATCGTAGAATTTATTCGCCTCGGTGTCCAGAAGACGTAAAACAGAAACGGGTAATGAACTTAAAAATGAAAGCATAGAGTGGCGTCCATGATTTAATAATATAATTGACAGTCACTTCAGTCTAGTATTGTTTCGTTTAAACGCACGTGATTTACGTTTAAAGTTACCATTTTTCCTGGTGCCGTGAGATCTAGTTCTGCGTTTTTGACATTCCAGGAGCGAGAAAATATCAAAGTCCGGCATTCTGGAAATATTACCCTCATGATAAATGTTGTCATTAAATCCCAGTGGAAAAGGGGTCTGTAAAAATTTAATCCATTTCAGTTCAGCTTCATGTCTATCCTAAAAGGCTATCAATCTACTCCTACAGGAGCTGTCTGATCGTGGCCCATATTGTTTGCAGCCATAACTTTTAAAGTTAAAAGGTTATCAAACTACTCCTACAGGAGCTGTCTGTTCTGGGCCCATATTGTTTGCAACCATAACTTTTTAAGTTAAAAGGTTATCAAACTACTCCAACAGGAGCTGTCTGATCTGCGCCCATTTTGTTTGTAGCCATAACTTTTAAAGTTAAAAGGTTATCAAACTACTCCTACAGGAGCTGTCTGATCTGGGCCAATATTGTTTGCAGACATATCTTTTATAGTTAAAAGATTATCAAACTACTCCTACAGGAGCTTTCTGATCTGGGCCCATATTGTTTGCAGCAATGCCTTTTACAATTAAAAGGTTATCAAACTACTCCTACAGGAGGTGTCAGATCTTGGCCCATATTGTTTGCAAGCATAACTTTTAAAGTTAAAAGGTATTCAAACTACTCCTACAGGAGCTGTCTGATCTGGGCCTATATTGTTTTCAGCCATTAATTTGGTTATCAAACTACTCCTACAGAAGCTGTCTGATCTGGGCACATATTGTTTACAGCCATAACTTTGAAGTTGAAAGGTTATCAAGCTACTTTTACAGGAGCTGTCTGATCTGGACCAATATTGTTTTCAACCGTAAATTTTAAAGTTAAAAGGTTATCAGACTACTCCTACAGGAGCTGTCTGATCTGGGCCCAAATTGTTTGCAACCATGACTTTTAAATTTAAAAGGTTATCAAACTACTCCTACTGATCTGGGCCCATATTGTTTGCAGCCATGCCTTTTAAAATTAAAAGGATATCAAACTACTCCTACAGGAGCTGTCTGATCTGGGCCCATAATATTTGCAGCCATAACTTTTAAAGTTAAAAGGTTATCAAACTACTCCTTCATGAGCTGTCTGATCTGGGCCCATATTGTTTGCAACCATGCCTTTTGAAGTTAAAAGGTTATCAAACTACTCCTACAGGAGCTGTCTGATCTGGTCCCATATTGATGCAGCCATGCCTTTTAAAGTTAAAAGATTATTAACTTGCTTCTACAGGAGCTGTCTCATATGGGCCGATATTGTTTGCAGCCATGCCATTTAAAGTTAAAAGGTTATCAAACTGCTCCTACAGAAGCTGTCTGATCTGGGCCCATATTGTTTGCAGCCATGCCTTTTAAAGTTAAAAGGTTATCAAACTACTCCTACAGGAGCTGTCTGATCTGGGCGCATATTGTTTTCAGCCATTATATTTAAAGTTAAAAGGTTATCAAACTACTCCTACAGGAGCTGTCTGATCTGGGCCAATATTATTTGCAAGCATAACTTTTAATGTTAAAAGGTTATCAAACTACTCCTACAGGAGCTGTCTGTTCTGGGCCCATATTGTTTGCAACCATAACTTTTTAAGTTAAAAGGTTATCAAACTACTCCAACAGGAGCTGTCTGATCTGCGCCTATATTGTTTTCAGCCATAACTTTTAAATTTACAAGGTTATCAAACTACTCTTACAGGAGCCGTCGGATCTGGGCCCATATTGTTTGCAGCCATAACTTTTAAAATTAAAAGGTTATCAAACTACTCCTACAGAAGCTGTCTGATCTGGACCCATATTGTTTTCAACCATAACTTGTAAAGTTAAAAGGTTATCAAACTACCCCTACAGGAGCTATCTGATCTTGGCCCATATTGTTTGCAACCATGACTTTTAAAGTTAAAAGGTTATCAAACTATTCCTACAGGAGCTGTCTGATCTGGGCCCATATTGTTTTGCAGCCATGCCTTTTAAAGTTCAAAGGTTATCAAACTACTCCTATAGGAGCTGTCTGATCTGGGCCCATATTGTTTACAACCATAACTTTTAAAGTTAAAATGTTATCATACTACTTCTACAGAAGCTGTCTAATCTGGGCACATATTGTTTAAAGCCATGGCATTTAAAGTTAAAAGGTTATCAAACTACTCCTACAGGAGCTGTCTGATCTGGGCCCATACTGTTTTTAACCATGCCTTTTAAAGATAAAAGGATATCAAACTACTCCTACAGGACCTATCTGATCTGGGCCCATATTGTTTGCAGCCATAACTTTTTATCAAACTACTCCTACAGGAGCTGTCTGATCGGGGCCCATATTGTTTGCAGCCATAACTTTAAAAGTTAAAAGGTTATCAAACTTTTCCTACAGGAGCTTTCTGATCTGAGCCCATAGTGTTTTCAGCCATGTCTTTTAAAGTAAAAATTATATCAAACTAATCCTACAGGACCTGTCTGATCTGGGCCCATATTGTTTGTAGCAATAACTTTTAAAGTTAAAATGTTATGAAACTACTCCTACAGGAGCTGTCTGATCTGGGCCCATATTGTTTGCAACCATAACTTTTAAAGTTAAAAGGTTATCAAACTACTCCTACAGGAGCTGTCTGATCGTGGCCCATATTGTTTGCAGCCATAGCTTTTAAAGTTAAAAGGTTATCAAACTATTCCTACAGGAGCTGTCTGTTCTGGGCCCATATTGTTTGCAACCATAACTTTTTAAGTTGAAAGGTTATCAAACTACTCCTACAGGAGCTGTCTGATCTGCGCCCATATTGTTTGCAGCCATAACTTTTAAAGTTAAAAGGTTATCAAACTACTCCTACAGGAGCTGTCTGATCTGGGCCCATATTGTTTGCAGCCATACATTTTAAAGTTAAAAGGTTATCAAACTACTCCTACAGGATCTGTCTGATCTGGGCCAATATTGTTTGCAGACATATCTTTTAAAGTTAAAAGGTTATCAAACTACTCCTACAGGAGCTGTCTGATCTGGGCCCATATTGTTTGCAGCAATGCCTATTACAATTAAAAGGTTATCAAACTACTCCTACAGGAGGTATCTGATCTTGGCCCATATTGTTTGCAACCATAACATTTAAAGTTAATAGGTATTCAAACTACTCCTACAGGAGCTGTCTGATCTGGGCCCATATTGTTTGCAGCCGTGCCTTTTAAAGTTCAAAGGTTATCAAACTACTCCTACAGGAGCTGTCTGATCTGGGCCAATATTGTTTTCAGCCATTATATTTAAAGTTAAAAGGTTATCAAACTACTCCTACAGGAGCTGTCTGATCTGGGCCCATATTGTTTTCAGCCAATGACATGTAAAGTTAAAAGGTTATCAAACTACTCCTACAGGAGCTGTCTTATCTGGGCCCTTATTGTTTGCAACCATGCCTTTTAAAGTTAAAACGTTACCAAACTGCTCCTACAGGAGAAGTCTCATCTGGGCCCATATTGTTTTCAGCCATAACTTTTAAATTTAAAAGGTTATCAAACTACTCTTACAGGAGCTGTCGGATCTGGGCCAAAATTTTTTGCAGCCATAGCTTTTAAAGTTAAAAGGTTATCAAACTACTCCTACAGGAGCTGTCTGATCTGCACCCATATTGTTTGCAGCTATAATTTTTAAAGTTAAAAGGTTATCAAACTACTCCTACAGGAGCTGTCTGATCTGGGCCCATATTGTTTGCAGCCATATATTTTAAAGTTAAAAGGTTATCAAACTATTCCTACAGGATCTGTCTGATCTGGGCCAATATTGTTTGCAGACATATCTTTTAAAGTTAAAAGGTTATCAAACTACTCCTACAGGAGCCGTCTGATCTGGGCCCATATTGTTTGCAGCAATGCCTTTTACAATTAAAAAGGTTATCAAACTACTCCTACAGGAGGTATCTGATCTTGGCCCATATTGTTTGCAACCATAACATTTAAAGTTGAAAGGTTATCAAACTACTCCTACAGGAGATGTCTGATCTGGGCCTATATTGTTTGCAGCCATTAATTTGGTTATCAAACTACTCCTACAGGAGCTGTCTGATCTGGGCCCATATTGTTTGCAGCCATAACTTTTAAAGTTAAAACATTATCAAGTTACTCCTACAGGAGCTGTCTTATCTGGACCCATATTGTTTTCAAACGTAACTTTTAAAGTTAAAAGGTTATCAAACTACTCCTACAGGATCTGTCTGATCTGGGCCTAAATTGTTTGCAACCATGACTTTTAAAGTTAAAAGGTTACCAAACTACTCCTGCAAGAGCTGTCTGATCTGGGCCCATATTGTTTGCCGTCATGCCTTTCAAAAATTAAAAGGTTATCAAACTACTCCTACAGGAGCTGTCTGATCTGGGCCCATATTGTTTGCAGCCATGCCTTTTAAAGTTAAAACGTTATCAAACTACACCTACAGGAGCTATTTGATCTGGGCCCATATTGTTTTCAGCCAATGACATTTAAAGTTAAAAGGTTATCAAACTACTCCTACAGGAGCTGCCTGATCTGGGCCCATATTGTTTGCAACCATAACTTTTAAAGTTAAAAGGTTATCAAACTACTCCTACAGAAGCTGTCTGTTCTGGGCCCATATTGTTTGCCATCATGCCATTTAAAGTTAAAAGGTTATCAAACTACTCCTACATGAGCTGTCTGATCTGGGCCCATATTGCTTGCAGCAATGCCTTTTAAAGTTAAAAGGTTATCAAACTACTCCTACAGGATCTGTCTGATCTGGGCCCATATTGTTTTCAGCCAATGACATTTAAAGTTAAAAGGTAATCAAACTACTACAGGAGCTGTCTGATCTGGGCCCATATTGTTTGCAGCCATGCTATTTAAAGTAAAAAGTTTATTAAACTACTCCTACATGAGCTGTCGGATCTGGGCCCATATTGCTTGCAGCAATGCCTTTTAAAGTTAAAAGGTTATCAAACTACTTCTACAGGAGCTGTCTGATCTGGGCCCATATTGATTTCAGCCAATGACATTTAAAGTTAAAAGGTTATCAAACTACTCCTACAGGAGCTGTCAGATCTGGGCCCATATTGTTTACAAGCATAACTTTAAAAGTTAAAACGTTATCAAACAGCTCCTACAGGAGCTGTCTCATCTGGGCCCATATTGTTTTTCAGCCATAACTTTTAAATTTAAAAGGTTATCAAACTACTCCTACAGGAGCTGTCGGATCTGGGCCCATATTGTTTGCAGCCATAACTTTTAAAGTTAAATTGTTATCAAACTACTCCTACAGGAGCTGTCTGATCTGGACCCATATTGTTTTCAACCATAACTTGTAAAGTAAAAAGGTTATCAAACTACTCTTACAGGAGCTATCTGATCTCGGCCCATATTGTTCGCAACCATGACTTTTAAAGTTAAAAGGTTATCAAACTATTCCTACAGGAGCTCTCTGATCTGGGCCCATATTGTTTGCAGCCATGCCTTTTAAAATTGAAAGGTTATCAAACGACTCCTATAGGAGCTGTCTGATCTGGGCCCATATTGTTTGCAACCATAACTTTTAAAGTTAAAATTTTGTCAAACTACTTCTACAGGAGCTGTTTAATCTGGGCCCATATTGTTTAAAGCCATGCCATTTAAAGTTAAAAGGTTATAAAACGTCTCCTACAGGAGCTGTCTGATCTGGGCCCATATTGTTTGCAGCCATGCCTTTTAAAGTTAAAAGGTTATCAAACTACACCTACATGAGCTATTTGATCGGGGCCCGTATTGTTTTCAGCCAATGACATTTAAAGTTAAAAGGTTATCAAACTACTCCTACAGGAGCTGTCTGATCTGGGCCCATATTGTTTGCAACCATAACTTTTAAAGTTAAAAGGTTATCAAACTACTCCTACAGAAGCTGTCTGATCTGGGCCCACATTGTTTGCCATCATGCCATTTAAAGTTAAAAGGTTATCTAACTACTCCTACAGAAGCTGTCTGATCTTTGCCCATATTGTTTGCAAGCATAACTTTTAAAGTTAAAAGGTTATCAAACTACTCCTACAGGAGCTGTCTGATCTGGGCCCATATTGTATTCAACCATGCCTTTTAAACTTAAAAGGTTATCAAACTACTTCTACAGGAGCTGTCTGATCTGGGCCCATATTGTTTGCAACCATAACTTTTAAAGTTAAAATGTTACCAAACTACTTCTACAGGAGCAGTCGGATCTGGGCCCATATTGTTTCAAGCCATGCCATTTAAAGTTAAAAGGTTATCAAACTACTCCCACAGGAGCTGTCTGATCTGGTCCCATATTGATGCAGCCACGCCTTTAAAAGTTGAAAGGTTATCAAACTACTTCTACAGGAGCTGTCTCATATGGGCCAATATTGTTTGCAGCTATGCCATTTCAAGTTAAAAGGTTATCAAACTGCTCCTACAGAAGCTGTCTGATCTGGGCCCATATTGTTTGCAGCCATGCCTTTTAAAGTTAAAAGATTATCAAACTACTCCTACAGCATGTCTGATCTGGGCCCATATTGTTTTCAGCCATTATATTTAAAGTTAAAAGGTTATCAAACTACTCCTACAGGAGCTGTCTGATCTGGGCCCATATTGTTTGCAACCATAACCTTTAAAGTTAAAAGGTTTTCAAACTACTCCTACAGGAGCTGTCTCAGCTGGGCCCTTTTTGTTTGCAACCATGCCTTTTAAAGTTAAAACGTTATCAAACCGCTCCTACAGGAGCTGTCTCATCTGGGCCCATATTGTTTTCAGCCATAACTTTTAAATTCAAAAGGTTATCAAACTACTCCTACAGGAGTTGTAAGACCTGGGCCCATATTGTTTGCAGCCATAACTTTTAAAGTTAAAAGGTTATCAAACTACTCCTACAGGAGCTGTCTGATCTGGACCCATATTGTTTTCAACAATAACTTTTAAAGGTAAAAGGTTATCAAACTATTCCTACAGGAGCTGTCTAATCTGGGCCCATATTGTTTTGCAGCCATGCCTTTTAAAGTTGAAAGGTTATCAAACTACTCCTATAGGATCTGTCTGATCTGGGCCCATATTGTTTGCAACCATAACTTTTAAAGTTAAAATGTCACCAAACTACTTCTACAGGAGCTGTCTAATCTGGGCCCATATTGTTAAAAGCCATGCCATTTAAAGTTAAAAGTTTATCAAACTACTCCTACAGGAGCTGTCTGATCTGGGCCCATATTGTTTGCAGCCATGCCTTTTAAAGTTAAAAGGTTATCATACTACACCTGCAGGAGCTATTTGATCTGGGCCCATATTGTTTTCAGCACATGACATTTAAAGTTAAAAGGTTATCAAACTACTCCTACAGGAGCTGTCTGATCTGGGCCCATATTGTTTGCAACCATATTTTTAAAGTTAAAAGGTTATCAAACTACTCATACAGAAGCTGTCTGATATGGGCCCATATTGTTTGCCATCATGCCATTTAAAGTTAAAAGGTTTTCAAACTACTCCTACAGGAGCTGTCTGATCTGGGCCCAAATTGTTTGCAAGCATAACTTTTAAAGTTAAAAGGTTATCAAACTACTCCTACAGGAGCTGTCTCATCTGGGCCCTTATTGTTTGCAACCATGCCTTTTAAAAGTAAAACGTTATCAAACTGCCCCTACAGGAGATGTCTCATCTGGGCCCAATTTTTTTTTCAACCATAACTTTTAAATTTAAAAGGTTATCAAACTACTTCTACAGGAGCAGTCGGATCTGGGCCCATATTGTTTGCAGCCATAACTTTTAAAGTTAAAAGGTTATCAAACTACTCCTACAGGAGCTGTCTGATCTGGACTCATATTGTTTTCAACCATAACTTGAAAAGTTAAAAGGTTATCAAACTACCCCTACAGGAGCTATCTGCCCTGGGCCCATATTGTTTGCAACCATGACTTTTAAAGTTAAAATGTTATCAATTTATTCCTACAGGAGCTGTCTGATCTGGGCCCATATTGTTTGCAACCATGCCTTTTAAAATTAAAAGGTTATCAAACTACTCCTATAGGATCTGTCTGATCTGGGCCCATATTGTTTGCAACCATAACTTTTAAAGTTAAAATGTTACCAAACTACTTCTACAGGAGCTGTCTAATCTGGGCCCATATTGTTTAAAGCCATGCCATTTAAAATTAAAAGGTTATCAAACTACTCCTATAGGATCTGTCTGATCTGGGCCCATATTGTTTTCAACCATAACTTGTAAAGTTAAAAGGTTATCAAACTACCCCTACAGGAGCTATCTGCTCTGGGCCCATATTGTTTGCAACCATGACTTTTAAAGTTAAAAGGTTTAACAAACTACAGCTATAGGAGCTTTTTGATCTGGGCCCATATTGTTTGCAACCATGCCTTTTAAAATTAAAAGGTTATCAAACTACTCCTGTAGGATCTGTCTGATCTGGGCCCATATTGTTTGCAACCATAACTTTTAAAGTGAAAATGTTACCAAACTACTTCTACATGAGCTGTCTAATCTGGGCCCATATTGTTTAAAGCCATGCCATTTAAAGTTAAAAGGTTATCAAACTACTCCTACAGGAGCTGTCTGATCTGGACCCATATTGATTTCAACCATAACTTGTAAAGTTAAAAGGTAATCAAACTACCCCTACAGGAGCTATCTGCTCTGGGCCCATATTGTTTGCAACCATGACTTTTAAAGTTGAAAGGTTATCAATTTATTCCGACAGGAGCTGTCTGATCTGGGCCCATATTGTTTGCAACCATGCCTTTTAAAATTAAAAGGTTATCAAATTACTCCTATAGGATCTGTCTGATCTGGGCCCATATTGTTTGCAACCATAACTTTTAAAGTTAAAATGTTACCAAACTACTTCTACAGGAGCTGTCTAATCTGGGCCCATATTGTTTAAAGCCATGCTATTTAAAATTAAAAGGTTATCAAACTACTCCTACAGGAGCTGTCTGATCTGGACCCATATTGTTTTCAACCATAACTGGTAAAGTTAAAAGGTTATCAAACTACCCCTACAGGAGCTATCTGCTCTGGGCCCATATTGTTTGCAACCATGACCTTTAAAGTTAAAAGGTTATCAATTTATTCCTACAGGAGCCGTCTGATCTGGGCCCATATTGTTTGCAACCATGCCTTTTAAAATTATAAGGTTATCAAACAACTCCTATAGGATCTGTCTGATCTGGACCCATATTGTTTTCAACCATAACTTGTAAAGTTAAAAGGTTATCAAACTACGCCTACAGGAGCTATCTGCTCTGGGGCCATATTGGTTGCAACCATGACTTCTAAAGTTAAAAGGTTATCAATTTATTCCTACAGGAGCTGTCTGATCTGGGCCCATTTTAAAGTTAAAATCTTACCAAACTACTTCTGCAGGAGCTGTCTAATCTGGGCCATATTGTTTAAAGCCATGCCATTTAAAGTTAAAAGGTTATCAAACTACTCCTACAGGAGCTGTCTGATCTGGGCCCATATTGTTTGCAGCCATAACTTTTAAAGTTAAAAGGTTATCAAACTACTCCTACAGGAGCTGTCTGATCTGGACCCATATTGTTTTCAACCATAACATGAAAAGTTAAAAGGTTATCAAACTACCTCTAAAGGAGCTATCTGATCTGGTACCATATTGTTTGCAACCATGACTTTTAAAGATAAAAGTTTATCAAACTATTCCTGCAGGAGCTGTCTGATCTGGGCCAATATTGTTTGCAGCCATGCCTTTTAAAATTAAAAGGTTATCAAACTACTCCTATAGGAGCTGTCTGATCTGGGCCCATATTGTTTGCAACCATAATTTTTAAAGTTAAAATGTTGTCAAACTGCTTCTACAGGAGCTGTCTAATCTGGGCCCATATTGTTTAAAGCCATGCCATTTAAAGTTGAAAGGTTATCAACCTACTCCTACAGGATCTGTCTGATCTGGGCCCATATTGTTTGCAAGCATAACTTTTTAAGTTAAAAGGTTATCAAACTACTTCTACATGAGCTGTCTGATCTGGGCCCATATTGTTTGCAGCCATGCTATTTAAAGTATCAAATGTTATCAAACTACTTCTACAGGAGCTGTCTAATCTGGGCCCATATTGTTTAAAGCCATGCCATTTAAAGTTAAAAGGTTATCAACCTACTCCTACAGGATCTGTCTGATCTGGGCCCATATTGTTTGCAAGCATAACTTTTTAAGTTGAAAGGTTATCAAACTACACCTACAGTTTTGTTTGATTTGAGGTTTAACGTCCCCGTCAACACTGTAAAGGTCATTTTGGAGACGTTGCTTCCAATTATGTGGGACTTTTACCCGACATTGAGATGAAATGACATCTCAAGCCCTGTCGCCCATTGATACCAATAGGGTTTATTAGCATGGACGGTCCACCTCGCACCGCGGTTCCTGGACAGGCTTAGATCCTCTATGCGGTTTACCAGTACTAGTGTGCGGGCAGGATTAGGCTCTGCGTGGAAGCATCATGCAGCCCATATATTTCTTCAAGCCCCTATAGGCGGGGGCCGAACTACACCTGCAGGAGCTATTTGATCTCGGCCCATATTGTTTTCAGCCAATGACATTTAAAGTTAAAAGGTTATCAAACTACTCCTACAGGAGCTGTCTGATCTGGGACCATATTGTTTGCAACCATAACTTTTAAATTTAAAAGGTTATCAAACTACTCCATAGAAGCTGTCTGTTCTGGGCCCATATTGTTTGCCATCATGCCATTTAAAGTTAAAAGGTTATCAAACTACTCCTACAGAAGCTGTCTGATCTTGGCCCATATTGTTTGCAGCCATGCCATTTAAAGTAAAAAGTTTATAAAACTACTCCTACATGAGCTGTCTGATCTGGGCCCATATTGTTTTCAGCCAATGACATTTAAAGTTAAAAGGTTATCAAACTACTCCTACAGGAGCTGTCTGATCTGGGCCCATATTGTTTGCAGCCATGCCATTTAAATTAAAATGTTTATTAAACTACTCCTACATGAGCTGTCTGATCTGGGCCCATATTGTTTGCAACCATAATTTTTAAAGTTAAAATGTTATCAAACTGCTTCTACAGGAGCTGTCTAATCTGGGCCCATATTGTTTAAAGCCATGCCATTTAAAGTTGAAAGGTGATCAACCTACTCCTACAGGATCTGTCTGATCTGGGCCCATATTGTTTGCAAGCATAACTTTTTAAGTTAAAAGGTTATCAAACTACTTCTACATGAGCTGTCTGATCTGGGCCCATATTGTTTGCAGCCATGCCATTTAAAGTAAAAAGTTTATAAAACTACTCCTACATGAGCTGTCTGATCTGGGCCCATATTGTTTTCAGCCAATGACATTTAAAGTTAAAAGGTTATCAAACTACTCCTACAGGAGCTGTCTGATCTGGGCCCATATTGTTTGCAGCCATGCCATTTAAATTAAAATGTTTATTTAACTACTCCTACATGAGCTGTCTGATCTGGGCCCATATTGCTTGCAGCAATGCCTTTTAAAATTAAAAGGTTATCAAACTACTTCTACAGGAGCTGTCTGGGCCCATATTGTTTTCAGCCAATGACATTTAAAGTTAAAAGGTTTTCAAACTACTCCTACAGGAGCTATCTGATCTGGGCCTATATTGTTTGCAAGCATAACTTTAAAGTTAAAACGTTATCAAACTGCTCCTACAGGAGCTGTCTCATCTGGGCCCATATTGTTTTTAGCCATAACTTTTAAATTTAAAAGGTTATCAAACTACTCCTACAGGAGCTGTCGGATCTGGGCCCATATTGTTTGCAGCCATAACTTTTAAAGTTAAATGGTTATCAAACTACTCCTACAGGAGCTGTCTGATCTGGACCCATATTGTTTTCAACCATAACTTGTAAAGTTAAAAGGTTATCAAACTACCCCTACAGGAGCTATCTGATCTGGGCCCATATTGTTTGCAACCATGACTTTTAAAGTTAAAAGGTTATCAAACTATTCCTACAGGAGCTGTCTGATCTGGGCCCATATTGTTTGCAGCCATGCCTTTTAAAATTAAAAGGTTATCAAACGACTTCTATAGGAGCTGTCTGATCTGGGCCGATATTATTTGCAACCATAACTTTTAAAGTTAAAATGTTATCAAACTACTTCTACAGGAGCTGTCTAATCTGGGCCCATATTGTTTAAAGCCATGCCATTTAAAGTTAAAAGGTTATAAAACTACTCCTACGGGAGCTGTCTGATCTGGGCCCTTATTGTTTGCAGCCATGCCTTTTAAACATAAAAGGTTATCAAACTACACCTACAGGAGCTATTTGATCTGGGCCCGTATTGTTTTCAGCCAATGACATTTAAAGTTAAAAGGTTATCAAACTACTCCTACAGGAGCTGTCTGATCTGGGCCCATATTGTTTGCAACCATAACTTTGAAAGTTAAAAGGTTATCAAACTACTCCTACAGAAGCTGTCTGATCTGGGCCCATATTGTTTGCCATCATGCCATTTAAAGTTAAAAGGTTATCTAACTACTCCAACAGAAGCTGTCTGATCTTGGCCCATATTGTTTGCAAGCATAACTTTTAAAGTTAAAAGGTTATCAAACTACTCCTACATGAGCTGTCTGATCTGGGCCCATATTGTTTGCAGCCATGCCTTTTAAATTTCAAATGTTATCAAACTACTTCTACAGGAGATGTCTGATCTGGCCCCATATTGTTTTCAGCCAATGACATTTAAAGGTTAAAAGGTTATCAAACTACTCCTACAAGAGCTGTCTGATCTGGGCCCATATTGTTTGCAACCATAACTTTTAAAGTTAAAAGGTTATCAATCAAACTAATCCTACATGAGCTTTCTGATGTAGGCCCATATTGTTTGCAGCTATGCCCTTTACAATTAAAAGGTTATCAAACTACTCCTATAGGAGTTGTCTGATCTGGGCCCATATTGGTTGCAACCATTACTTTTAAAGTTAAAAGGTTATCAAACTGCTCCTAGAGGAGCTGTCAGATCTGGGCCATATTGTTTGCAGCCATAACTTTTAAAGTTAGTAGGTTATCAAACTACTCCTTCATGAGCTGTCTGATCTGGGCCCATATTGTTTGCAACCATGTCTTTTAAAGTTAAAAGGTTATCAAACTACTCCTACAGGAGCTTTCTGATCTGGTCCCATATTGATGCAGCCATGCCTTTTAAACGTAAAAGGTTATCAAACTACTTCTGCAGTAGCTGTCTCATATGGGCCCATACTTTTGCAGCCATGCCATTTAAAGTTAAAATGTTATCAAACTGCTCCTACAGGAGCCGTCTGATCTGGGCCCATATTTTTTGCAGCCATTACATTTAAAGTTAAAAGGTTATCAAACTACTCCTACAGGAGTTGTCTGAACTGGGCCCATGTTGTTTGAAGCATAACTTTTAATGTTAAAAGGTTACCAAACTACTCCGACAGCAGCTGTCTCATCTGGGCCCTTATTAATTGCAGCCATGCCTTTTAAAGTTAAAAGATTATCAAACTGCTCCTACAGGAGCTGTCTCATCTGGGCCCATATTGTTTTCAGCCATAACTTCTAAAGTTAAAAGGTTCTAAAACTACTCCTACAGGAGCTTTCTGATCTGGACCCATATTGTTTTCAACCATAATTTGTAAAGTTAAAAGGTTATCAAACTACTCCTACAGGAGCTGTCTGATCTGGGCCAATATTGTTTGCAGCCATATCTTTTAAAGTTAACAGATTATCAAACTACTCCTACAGGAGCTGTGTGATCTGGGCCCATATTGTTTTCAGCCATAACATTTAAAGTTAAAAGATTATCAAACTACTCCTACAGGAGCTGTCTGATCTCGGCCCATATTGTTTGCAAGCATAACTTTTAAAGTTAAAAGGTTATCAAACTACTCCTACAGGAGCTGTCTGATCTGGGCCTATATTGCTTGCAACCATGCCATTTAAAGTTAAAAGGTTATCAATCTACTCCTACAGGAGCTGTCTGATTTGGGCCCATATTGTTTGCCACCATAACTTTTAAAGTTAAAAGGTTATCAAACTACTCCTAAAGGAGCTGTTAGATATGGGCCCATATTGTTTGCAGCCATTACTTTTAAAGTTAAAAGATTTTCAAACTACTCCTTCATGAGCTGTCTGATCTCGGCCCATATTGTTTGCAACCATGCCTTTTAAAGTTCAAAGGTTATCAAAGTACTCCTACAGGAGCTGTCTGATCTGGTCCCGTATTGATGCAGCCATGCCTTTTAAAATTAAGAGGTTAACAAACTACTTCTACAGGTGCTGTCTCATCTGGGCCCATATTGTTTGCAGCCATGCCTTTTAAAGTTAAAAGTTTATCAAACTGCTCCTACAGGAGCTGTCTGATCTGGGCCCATATTGTTTTCAGCCATAACATTTAAAGTTAAAAGGTTATCAAACTACTCCTACAGGAGCTGTCTGATCTGGGCCCATATTGTTTGCAAAGCATAACTTTTAAAGTTAAAAAGTTATCAAACTACTCTTACAGGAGCTGTCTGATCTGGGACCATATTGTTTGCAGCCATGCCTTTTAAAGATAAATGGTTATCAAACTACTCCTACAGGAGCTGTCCCATCTGGGCCCATATTGTTTTCAGCCATACCTTTTAAATTTAAAAGGTTATCAAACTTCTCCTACAGCAGCTGTCTGATCTGGGCCCATATTGTTTGCAACCATGCCTTTTAAAGATAAAAGTTTATCAAACTACTCCTACAGGAGCTGTCTGATCTTGGCCCATATTGTTTGCAGCCATAACTTTTAAAGTTAAAAGGTTTTCAAACTATTCCTACAGGAGCTGTCTGATCTTGATCCATATTGTTTGCAACCATAACTTTTAAAGTTAAAATATTATCAAACTACTCCTACAGGAGCTGTCTGATCTGAGCCCATATTGGTTGCAACCATAACTTTCAAAGTTAAAAGGTAATCAATCAAACTTCTCCTACAGGAGCTGTCTGATCTGGGCCCATATTGTTTTCAACCATGCCTTTTAAAGTTGAAAGTTTATCAAACTACTCCTGCAGGAGCTTACTGATCTGGGCCCATATTGTTTGCAACCATAACTTTTAAAGTTAAAAGGTTATCAAACTACTCCTACAGGAGCTGTCTGATCTGGGCCCATATTGTTTGCAGCCATAACTTTTAAAGTTAAAAGGTTATCATACTTCTCCTACAGGGGCTTTCTGATCTGGGCCCATATTGTTTGCAGCCATATCTTTTAAAGTTCAAAGGTTATCAAACTACTCCTACAGGAGCTGTCTGATCTGGGCCCATATTGTTTGCAGCCATGCCTTTTAAAAGTAAAAGGTAATCAAACTACTCCTACAGGAGCTGTCTGATCTGGGCCTATATTGCTTGCAACCATGCCATTTAAAGTTAAAAGGTTATCAATCTACTCCTACAGGAGCTGTCTGATCTGGGCCCATATTGTTTGCCACCATAACTTGTAAAGTTAAAAGGTTATCAAACTACTCCTAAAGGAGCTGTTAGATATGGGCCCATATTGTTTGCAGCCATTACTTTTAAAGTTAAAAGGTTATCAAACTACTCTTCATGAGCTGTCTGATCTCGGCCCATATTGTTCGCAACCATGCTTTTTAAAGTTCAAAGGTTATCAAAGTACTCCTACAGGAGCTGTCTGATCTGGTCCCATATTGATGCAGCCATGCCTTTTAAAGTTAAGAGGTTATCAAACTACTTCTACAGGTGCTGTATCATCTGGGCCCATATTGTTTGCAGCCATGCCTTTTAAAGTTAAAAGTTTATCAAACTGCTCCTACAGGAGCTGTCTGATCTGGGCCCATATTGTTTTCAGCCATAACATTTAAAGTTAAAAGGTTATCAAACTACTCCTACAGTAGCTGTCTGATCTGGGCCCATATTGTTTGCAAAGCATAACTTTTAAAGTTAAAAAAGTTTTCAAACTACTCCTACAGGAGCTGTCTGATCTGGGCCTATATTGTTTGCAACCATGCCATTTAAATTTAAAAGGTTATCAAACTACTCCTACAGGAGCTGTCTGATCTGGGACCATATTGTTTGCAGCCATGCCTTTTAAAGTTAAATGGTTATCAAACTACTCCTACAGGAGCTGTCTCATCTGGGCCCATATTGTTTTCAGCCAAACCTTTTAAATTTAAAAGGTTATCAAACTAGTCCTACAGGAGCTGTCTGATCTGGGCCTATATTGTTTAAAACCATGCCAACTTTAAAAGGTTATCAAACTACTCCTACAGGAGCTGTCTGATCTGAGCCCATATTGGTTGCAACCATTACTTTCAAAGTTAAAAAGTAATCAATCAAACTTCTCCTACAGGAGCTGTCTGATCTGGGCCAATATTGTTTTCAACCATGCCTTTTAAAGTTGAAAGTTTATCAAACTACTCCTACAGGAGCTGTCTGATCTGGGCACATATTGTTTGCAACCATAACTTTTAAAGTTAAAAGGTTATCAAACTACTCCTACAGGAGCTGTCTGATCTGGGCCCATATTGTTTGCAGCCATAACTTTTAAAGTTAAAAGGTTATCATACTACTCCTACAGGGGCCTTCTGATCTGGGCCCATATTGTTTGCAGCCATATCTTTTAAAGTTCAAAGGTTATCAAACTACTCCTTCATGAGCTGTCTGATCTGGGCCCATATTGTTTGCAACCATGCCTTTTAAAGTTCAAAGGTTATCAAACTACTCCTAGAGGAGCTGTCTGATCTGGGTCCATATTGTTTGCAGCCATGCCTTTTAAAGTTAAAAGGTAATCAAACTACTCCTACAGGAGCTGTCTCATCTGGGCCCATATTGTTTTCAGCCATAACTTTTAAATTTAAAAGGTTATCGAACTACTCCTACAGCAGCTGTCTGATCTTGGCCCATATTGTTTGCAACCATGCCTTTTAAATTTAAAAGGTTATAAAACTACTCTACACGCGCTGTCTGATTTTGGCCCATAATGTTTGCAGCCATAACTTTTAAAGTTAAAAGGTTATCAAACTATTCCTAGAGGTGCTGTCTGATCTTGGCCCATATTGTTTGCAACAATAACTTTTAAAGTTAAAAGGTTATCAAACTACTCCTACAGGAGCTGTCTGATCTGGGCCCATATTGTTTGCAATCATGCCACTTAAAGTTAAAAGGATATGAAACTACTCCTGCAGGAGCTGTTTGATCTGGGCCCATATTGTTTGCAACCATAACTTTTAAAGTTAAAAGGTTATCAAACTACTCCTACAGGAGCTGTCTGATCTTGGCCCATATTGTTTGCAGCCATAACTTTTAAAGTTAAAAGGTTATCAAACTATTCCTAGAGGTGCTGTCTGATCTTGGCCCATATTGTTTGCAACAATAACTTTTAAAGTTAAAAGGTTATCAAACTACTCCTACAGGAGCTGTCTGATCTGGGCCCATATTGTTTGCAATCATGCCGCTTAAAGTTAAAAGGATATTAAACTACTCCTGCAGGAGCTGTTTGATCTTGGCCCATATTGTTTGCAACCATAACTTTTAAAGTTAAAAGGTTATCAAACTACTCCTACAGGAGCTGTCTGATCTGGGCCCATATTGTTTGCAAAGCATAACTTTTAAAGTTAAAAAGTTATCAAACTACTCCTACAGGAGCTGTCTGTTCTGGGCCTATATTGTTTGCAACCATGCCATTTAAAGTTAAAAGGTTATCAACCTACTCCTACAGGAGCTGTCTGATCTGGGACCATATTGTTTGCAGCCATGCCTTTTAAAGTTAAATGGTTATCAAACTACTCCTACAGGATCTGTCTCATCTGGGCCCATATTGTTTTCAGCCAAATCTTTTAAATCTAAAAGGTTATCAAACTACTCCTACAGCAGCTGTCCGATCTGGGCCCGTATTGTTTGCAACCATGCCTTTTAAAGATAAAAGGTTGTCAAACTACTCCTACAGGAGCTATCTGATCTTGGCCCATATTGTTTGCAGCCATAAATTTTAAAGTTAAAAGGTTTTCAAACTATTCCTACAGGAGCTGTCTGATCTTGATCCATATTGTTTGCAACCATAACTTTTAAAGTTAAAAGGTTATCAAACTACTCCTACAGGAGCTATCTGATCTGGGCCTATATTGTTTACAACCATGCCAACTTTAAAAGGTTATCAAACTACTCCTACAGGAGCTGTCTGATCTGAGCCCATATTGGTTGCAACCATTACTTTCAAAGTTAAAATTTAATCAATCAAACTTCTCCTACAGGAGCTGTCTGATCTGGGCCCATATTGTTTTCAACCATGCCTTTTAAAGTTGAAAGGTTATCAAACTACTCCTACAGGAGCTGTCTGATCTGGGCCCATATTGTTTGCAACCATAACTTTTAAAGTTAAAAGGTTAACAAACTATTCCTAGAGGAGCTGTCTGATCTTGGCCCATATTGTTTGCAACAATAACTTTTAAAGTTAAAAGGTTATCAAACTACTCCTACAGGAGCTGTCTGATCTGGGCCCATATTGTTTGCAATCATGCCACTTAAAATTAAAAGGTTATCAAAGTACTCCTACAGGAGCTGTCTGATCTGGGCCCATATTGTTTGCAACCATAACTTTTAAAGTTAAAAGGTTAACAAACTATTACTAGAGGAGCTGTCTGATCTTGGCCCATATTGTTTGCAACAATAACTTTTAAAGTTGAAAGTTTATCAAACTACTCCTGCAGGAGCTTACTGATCTGGGCCCATATTGTTTGCAACCATAACTTTTAAAGTTAAAAGGTTATCAAACTACTCCTACAGGAGCTGTCTGATCTGGGGCCATATTGTTTGCAGCAATAACTTTTAAAGTTAAAATGTTTTCATACTACTCCTACAGGGGCCTTCTGATCTGGGCCCATACTGTTTGCAGCCATATCTCTTAAAGTTCAAAGGTTATCAAACTACTCCGTCATGAGCTGTCTGATCTTGGCCCATATTGTTTGCAACCATGCCTTTTAAAGTTCAAAGGTTATCAAACTACTCCTACAGGAGCTGTCTGATCTGGGTCCATATTGTTTGCAGCCATGCCTTTTAAAGTTAAAAGGTAATCAAACTACTCCTACAGGAGCTGTCTCATCTGGGCCCATATTGTTTTCAGCCATAACTTTTAAATTTAAAAGGTTATCGAACTACTCCTACATATTGCAGCTGTCTGATCTAGGCCCATATTGTTTGCAACCATGCCTTTTTAATTTAAAAGGTTATAAAACTACTCCTACAGTCGCTGTCTGATCTTGGCCCATATTGTTTGCATCCATAACTTTTAAAGTTAAAAGGTTAACAAACTATTCCTAGAGGAGCTGTCTGATCTTGGCCCATATTGTTTGCAACAATAACTTTTAAAGTTAAAAGGTTATCAAACTACTCCTACAGGAGCTGTCTGATCTGGGCCCATATTGTTTGCAATCATGCCACTTAAAGTTAAAAGGTTATTAAACTACTCCTGCAGGAGCTGTTTGATCTGGGCCCATATTGTTTGCAACCATAACTTTTAAAGTTAAAAGGTTATCAAACTACTCCTTCATGAGCTGTCTGATCTGGTCCCATATTGTTTGCAACCATGCCTTTTAAAGGTTCAAAGGTTATCAAACTACTCCTACAGGAGATCTCTGATCTGGTCCCATATTGATGCAGCCATGCCTTTTAAAGTTAAAAGTTTATCAAACTACTTCTACAGGTGCTGTCTCATATGGGCCAATATTGTTTGCAGCCATGCCATTTAAAGTTAAAAGGTTATCAAATTACGCCTACATGAGCTTTCTGATCTGGGCCCATATTGTTTGCAGCCATGCCTTTTAAAGTTCAAAGATTATCAAACTGCTCCTACAGGAGCTGTCTGATCTGGGCCCATATTGTTTTCATCCATAACATTTAAAGTTAAAAGGTTATCAAACTATTCCTACAGGAGCTGTCTGATCTGGCCACATATTGTTTGCAAGCATAACTTTTAAAGTTAAAAGGTTATCAAATTACTCCTGCAGGAGCTGTCTGATTTGGGCCCATATTGTTTGCAACTATGCCATTTAAATTTAAACGGTTATCAAACTACTCCTACAGGAGCTGTCTGATCGGGGCCCATATTGTTGGCAGCCATAACTTTTAAAGTTAAAAGTTTATGAAACTGCTCCTACAGGAGCTGTCTGATCTGGGCCCATATTGTTTGAAGCTTTGCCTTTCAAAGTTAAAAGGTTGTCAAACTACTCCTACAGGAGCTGTCTCATCTGGGCCCATATTGTTTTCAGCCATAACTTTTTAATTTAAAAGGTTATCAAACTACTCCTACAGCAGCTGTCTGATCTGGGCCCATATTGTTTGCAACCATGCCTTTTAAAGTTAAAAGTTTATCAAACTACCCCTTCAGGAGCTGTCTGATCTTGGCCCATATTTTTTGCAGCCATAACTTTAAAAGTTAAAAGTTATCAAACTATTCCTACAGGAGCTTTCTGATCTTGGCCCATATTGTTTGCAACCATAACTTTTAAAGTTAAAAGGTTATCAAACTACTCCTACAGGAGCTGTCTGATCTGGGCCCATATTGTATTCAACCATTCTTCTGTGGCGATTTTTTATGTTGTTGTTTGTTACTTACTGTGTGTATCACTTGTGTCTTTTTATTTTGGATGGCCATATGGCCATTTTGTGGGAAAGTGACTGTCCTTATGGACTTTTTTGTTTAGGTTTCCATTATGGTCTGGTCGCTTAATGTTTGTGTTTCTTTCCCTTTGGTGTCTTTGATTGGTGGAGTAAGTTATTTGTATCGATTCCTGATCTTTGTTTTACTTCTAGTTTTAAAGTTAAAAGGTTATCAAACTACTCCTACAGGAGCTGTCTAATTTGGGCCAATATTGTTTGCAACCATGCCTTTTAAAGATAAAAGTTATCAAACTACTCCTACAGTAGCTGTGTGATCTGAGCCCATATTGTTTGCAACCATTACATTTAAAGTTAAAAGGTTATCAAACTACTCCTACAGGAGCTGTCTGATCTTGGCCCATATTGTTTGCAGCCATGCCTTTAAATGTTAAATGGTTATCAAACTACTCCTTAAGGAGCTGTCTGATCTGGGTCCATATTATTGCAGCCATAACTTTTAAAGTTAAAATGTTATCAAACTACTCCTACAGGAGCTGTCTGATCTGGGCCCATATTGTATTCAACCATGCCTTTTAAAGTTAAAAGGTTATCAAACTACTCCTACAGGAGCTGTCTGATCTGGGCCCATTGTGTTTGCAACCATGCCTTTTAAAGTAAAAAGGTTATCAAACTACTCCTACAGGAGCTGTCTGATCTGGGCCCATATTGTTTGCAACCATGCTTTTTAAAGTTAAAAGGTTATCAAACTACTCCTAAAGGAGCTGTCTGATCTGAGCGAATATTGTTTGCAGCCGTTACTTTTAAAGTTAAAAGGTTATCAAACTACTCCTACAGGAGCTGTCTGATCTGGGCCCATGTTGTTTGCAGCCATGACTTTTAAAGTTAAAAGAGTATCAAACTACTTCTTAAGCAGCTGTCTGATCTGGGCCCATATTGTTTTAAACCATGCCTTTTTAAGATAAAAGTAATCAAATTACTCCTGCAGGAGCTGTCTGATCTGGGCCCATATTGTTTGCAGTAATGACATTTAAAGTTAAAAGAATATCAAAATACTTCCTAAGGAGCTGTCTGATCTGGGTCCATATTGTTTTCAACCATGCCTTTTAAACTTTTAAAGTTCAAAAAATATCAAACTACTCCTACAGGAGCTGTCTGATCTCGGCCCATATTGTTTGAAACCATGCCTTTTAAAGTTAAAATGTTATCAAACTACTACTACAGGAGCTGTCCGATCTGGGCCCATATTGTTTGCAGCCATAACTTTTTATCAAACTACTCATACAGGAGCTGTCTGATCTGGGCCCATATACTTTGCAGCCATAACTTTTAAAGTTAAAAGGTTATTCAACTGCTCCTACAGGAGCTGTCTGATCTGAGCCCATATTGTTTGTAGCCATAACTTTTAAAGTTAAAATGTTATGAAACTACTCCTACAAGAGCTGTCTGATCTGGGCCCATATTGTTTGCAACCATGCCTTTTAAAGTTAAGATATTATCACACTACTCCTACAGGATCTGTCTGATCTGGGCCCATATTGTTTGCAGCCATAATTTTTAAAGTGAAAAGGTTATCAAACTACTCCTACAGGAGCTGTCTGATCTAGGACCATATTGTTTGCAACGATATTTTTTAAAGTTAAGAGGTTATCAAACAACTCCTGCAGGAGCTGTCTGATCTGGGCCCATATTGTATTCAACCATGCCTTTTAAAGTTAAAAAGTTATCAAACTACTCCTACTGGAGCTGTCTGATCTGGGCCCATATTGTTTGCAACCATGCCTTTCAAAGTAAAAAGTTTATCAAACTACTCCTACAGGAGCTGTCTGATCTGGGCCCATATTGTTTGCAACCTTGCCTTTTAAAGTTAAAAGTTTATCAAACTACTCCTAGAGGAGCTGTCTTATCTGAGCCCATATTGTTTGCAACCATTACTTTTAAAGTTAAAAGGTTTTCAAACTTCTCCTACAGGAAGTGTCTGATCTGGGCCCATATTGTTTGCAGCCATGCCTTTTGAAGTTGAAAGTTTATCAAACTACTCTTTAAGGATCTGTCTGATCTGGGCCCATATTGTTTGCAGCCATAACTTTTAAAGTTAAAATGTTATCAAACAACTCCTACAGGAGCTGTCTGATCTGGACCCATATTGTATTCAACCATGCATTTTAAAGTTTAAATGTTATCACACTACTCCTTCAGGAGCTGTCTGATCTGGGCCCATATTATTTGCAATCATGCCTTTTAAAGTAAAAAGGTTATCAAACTACTCCTACAGGAGCTGTCTGATCTGGGCCCATATTGTTTGCAACCATACCTTTTAAAGTTAAAAGTTTATCAAACTACTCCTACAGGAGCTGTGTGATCTGAGCCCATATTGTTTGCAACCGTTATTTTTAAAGTTAAAAGGTTATCAAACTACTCCTACAGGAGCTCTCTGATCTGGGCCCATATTGTTTGCAGCCTTGCCTTTTAAGTTAAAAGGTTATCAAAGGTCTCCTAAAGAAGCTGTCTGATCTGGGCCCATATTGTTTGCATCATAAACTTTTAAAGTTAAAAGATTATCAAACTACTCCTACAGGAGCTGTCTGATCTGGGCCCATCTTGTTTTCAACAATGCCTTTTAGTTATAAAAGGTTATCAAACTACTCCTACAGGAGCTGTCTGATCTGGGCCCATATTGTTTGCAGCCATAACTTTTAAAGTTAAAAGGTTATCAAACTGCTACAGGAGCTGTCTGATCTGGCCCCATATTGTTTGTAACCATGCCTTTAAAGTTAAAATGTTATCAAACTACTCCTACAGAAGCTGTCTGATCTGGGCCCATATTGTTTGCAGCCATAACTTCTTATCAAACTACTCCTACAGGAGCTGTCTGATCTGGGCCCATATTGTTTGCAGCCATGTCTTTTAAAGTTAAAAGGTTATCAAACTACTCCTACAGGAGCTGTCTGATCTGGGCCCATATTGTTTGTAGCCATAACTTTTAAAGTTAAAATGTTATCAAACTACTCCTACAGGAGCTGTCTGATCTGGGCCCATTTTGTTTGCAACCATGCCTTTTTAAAGTTAAAATGTTATCAAACTACTCCTATAGGAGCTCTCTGATCTGGGCCCATATTGTTTGCAACCGTAACTTTTAAAGTTAAAAGGTTATCAAACTGCTACAGGAGCTGTCTAATCTGGGCCCATATTGTTTGCAGCCTTTTTTTGATTTTGATTTTGATTTTATTTTATTTTATTTTATTTTGCAGCCTTTTTTTCATTTTTTTAATTTTTTTTTTAACTCAATTTTGATTTTTATTTGTCTTTTAAAGTTAAAAGGCTATGAAACTACTCCTATAGGAGTTGTCTGATCCTGATCTGGGCCCATATTGCTTGCAGCAATGCCTTTTACAATAAAAGGTTATCAATCTACTCCTACAGGAGCTGTCTGATCTGGGCCCATATTGTTTGCAACCATAACATTTAAAGTTAAAAGGTTATCAAATTACTCCTACATGAGCTGTCTGATCTGGGCCGTTATTGTTTGCAGCCATTACTTTTAAAGTTAAAAGGTTAACAAACTACTCCTTAAGGAGCTGACTGATCTGGGCCCATATTGTTTGCAGCCATAACTTTTAAAGTTAAAAGGTTATCAAACTAGTCCTACAGATGCTGTCTGATCTGGACCCATATTGTTTTCAACAATAACTTTTAAATTTAAAAGGTTATCAAACTACTCCTTCATGAGCTGTCTGATCTGGGCCCATATAGTTTGCAACCTTTACTTTTAAAGTTAAAAGTTTATCAAACTACTCCTACAGGAGCTGTATGATCTGGCCCATATTGTTTTCAGCCATATTATTTAAAGTTAAAAGGTTATCAAACTACTCCTACAGGAGCTGTCTGATATGGGCCCATATTGTTTGCAGCCTTGTCTTTTAAAGTTAAAAAGTTATCAAACAACTCCTACAGGAGATGTCTGATCTGCTCCCATATTGATGCAGCCATGCCTTTTATAGTTAAAAGGTTATCAAACTACTTCTACAGGAGCTGTCATATATGGGCCCATATTGTTTGCAACCATGCCATTTAAAGTTAAAAGATTATCAAACTACTCCTACAGGAGCTGTCTGGTCTGGGCCCAAATTGTTTGCAGCCATGCCTTTTAAAGTTAAAAGATGATCAAACTACTCCTACAGGAGCTGTCTGATCTGGGTTCATATTGTTTGCAACCATTACTTTTAAAGTTAAAAGGTTTTCAAACTTCTCCTTCAGGAGCTGTCTGATCTGGGCCCATATTGTTTGCAGCCATGCCTTTTGAAGTTAAAAGTTTATCAAACTACTCTTTAAGGAGCTGTCTGATCTGGGCCCATATTGTTTGCAGCCATAACTTTTAAAGTTAAAATGTTATGAAACTACTCCTACAGGAGCTGTCTGATCTGGGCCCATATTGTATTCAACCATGCATTTTAAAGTTTAAAGGTTATCATACTACTCCTACAGGAGCTGTCTGATCTGGGCCCATATTGTTTGCAATCATGCCTTTTAAAGTAAAAAGGTTATCAAACTACTCCTACAGGAGCTGTCTGATCTGGGCCCATATTGTTTGCAAGCATAACTTTTAAAGTTAAAAGGTTATCAAACTACTCCTACAGGAGCTGTCTGATCTGGGCCCATATTGTTTGCAACCATGCCTTTAAAGTTAAAAGTTTATCAAACTACTCCTACAGGAGCTGTCTGATCTGGGCCCATATTGTTTGCAGCCATGCCTTTTATAGTTAAAAGGTTATCAAACTACTCCTACAGGAGCTGTCTCATCTGGGCCCATATTGTTTTCAGCCATAACTTTTAAATATAAAAGGTTATAAAATTTCTCCTGCAGGAGCTATCTGATCTGGTCCCATATTATTTTCAACCATGCCTTTTAAAGTTAAAAGGTTATCAAACTTCTCCTACAGGAGCTGTCTGATCTTGGCCCATATTGTTTGCAACCATAACTTTTAAAGTTAAAAGGTTATCAAACTACTCCTAAAGGAGCTGTCTGATGTGGGCCCTTATTGTTTTCATTCTTGCGTTTTAAAGTTAAAAAGTTATCAAAATTATCCTATAGGAGCTGTCTGATCTGGGCCCATATTTTTTGCAACCATGCCTTTTAAACTTAAGATGTTATCAAACTACACCTACTGGAGCTGTCTGATCTGGGCCCATATTGTTTGCAACCATGCCTTTTAAAGTTAAAAGGTTATCAAACTACTCCTACAGGAGCTGTCTGATTTGAGCCCATATTGTTTGCAACCATGCCTTTCAAATTAAAAGGTAATCAAACTAACCCTTAAGGAGCTGTCTGATCTGGGCCAATATTGTTTGCAGCCATAACTTTTAAAGTTAAAAGGTTATCGAACTCCTCCTACAGGAGCCGTCTGATCTGGGCCCATATTGTTTGCAACCATGCCTTTTAAAGTTAAAAGGTTATCAAACTACTCCTACAGGAGCTGTCTGATCTGAGCCCATATTGTTTGCAACCATTAATTTTAAAGTTAAAAGGTAATCAAACTTCTCCTACAGGAGCTGTCTGATCTGGGCCCATATTGTTTGGTAGCCATGCCTTTTAAAGTTAAAAGGTTATCAAACTACTCCTTAAGGAGCTGTCTTACCTGGGCCCATGTTGTTTGCAACCATGCCTTTTAAAGTTAAAAGGTTATCAAACTACTCCTTCAGAACCAGTCTGGTCTGGGCCCATATTGTTTGCTGCCATAACTTTTTATCAAACTACTCGTACAGGAGCCGTCTGATCTGGGCCCATATTGTTTGCATGCCTTGTCTTTTAAAGTTGAGGGTTATCAAACTACTCCTACAGGGGCTGTCTGATCTGGGCACATATTGTTTGCAGCCATTACTTTTAAAGTTAAAATGTTATCAAACTACTCCTACAGGAGCTGTCTGATCTAGGTCCATATTTTTTGCAACCATGCCTTTTAAAGTTAAAAGGTTATCCTACTTCTCCTACAGGAGCTGTCCGATCTGGGCCCATATTGTCTGCAACCATAACTTTTGAAGTTAAAAGACAATCTAACTACTCCTACAGGAGCTGTCTGATCCATATTGTTTACAGCCATATCTTTTAAAGTTAAAAGGTTATCACACTATTCCTTCAGGAGTTGTCTGATCTGGGCCCATATTATTTGCAACCATAACTTTTTAAGTTAAAAGGTTATAAAACTACTCCTACAGGAGTTGTCTGATCTGGACCCATATTGTTTGCAGCTATAACTTTTAAAGTTAAAAGGTTATCAAAGTACACCTACTGGAGCTGTCTGACCTGGGCCTATATTGTTTGCAGCCATAACTTTTTATCAAACTTCTCCTTCTGATCAGGGCCAATATTGTTTTCAGCTATAACTGAGAGTTGAAAGGTTATCAAACTACTCCTACAGGAGCTGTCTGATCTGGGCCCATATTGTTTGCAGCCATAACTTTTTATCAAACTACTCCTACAGGAGCTGTCTGAACTGGGCCCATATTGTTTGCAGCCATAACTTTTTATCAAACTACTCCTACAGGAGCTGTCTTATCTGGGCCCATATTGTTTGCAGCCTTGTCTTTTTAAGTTAAAATGTTATTAAACTACTTCTAAAGGAGCTGTCTGATCTGGGACCATATTATTTGCAGCCATAACTTTTAAAGTTAAAAGGTTATCAAACTACTACTACAGGAGCTATCTGATCTGGGCCCATATTGTTTGCAGCCTTGTCTTTTAAAGTTAAAAGGTTATCAAACTACTCCTACAGGAGGTGTTTGATCGGGGCCCATATTGTTTGCAGCCATAACTTTTAAAGTGAAAAGGTTATCAAACTACTCCTACAGGAGCTGTCTGATCTAGGCCCACATTGTTTGCAACCATGCCTTTTAAAGTTAAAAGGTTATCAAACTACTCCTACAGAACCTGTCTGATCTGGGCCCATATTGTTTGCAACCAAAATCTTTAAAGTTAAAAGGTTATCAAACTACTCCTACAGGAGCTGTCTGATCTGGGCCCATATTGTTTGCAGCCATAACTTTTTATCAAACTACTCCTACAGGAGCTGTCTGATCTGGGTCCATATTGTTTGCAGCCTTGTCTTTTAAGGTAAAATGTTATTAAACTACTCCTGCAGGAGCTGTCTGATCTGGGCCCAAATTATTTGCAGCCATAACTTTTAAAGTTAAAAGGTTATCAAACTACTCCTGCAGGAGCTGTCTGACCTGGGCCCATATTGTTTGCAACCATGCCTTTTAAAGTTAAAAGGTTATCAAACTACTCCTACAGAACCTGTCTGGTCTGGGCCCAAATTGTTTGCAACCAAAATCTTTAAAGTTAAAAGGTTATCAAACTACTCCTACAGGAGCTGTCTGATCTGGGCCCATATTGTTTGCAGTCTTGTCTTTTAAAGATAAAAGGTTATTAAACTACTCCTACAGGAGTTGTCTGATCTGGGCCCATATTGTTTGCAACCATAACTTTCGTAGTTAAAAGGATATCAAACTACTCCTACAGGAGCTGTCTGACCTGGGCCGATATTGTTTGCAGCAATGCCTTTTAAAATTAAAAGGTTATCAAACTACTCCTATAGGAGCTGTCTGATCTGGGCCCATATTGTTTGCAACCATTACTATTAAAGTTAAAAGGTTATCAAACTGCTCCTAAAGGAGCTGTCAGATCTGGGCCCATGTTGTTTGCAGCCATAACTTTTAAAGTTAAAAGGTTATCAAACTACTCCTTCATGAGCTGTCTGATCTTGGCCCATATTGTTTGCAACCATGCCTTTTTGTCTGATCCTACAGGAGCTACAAACAATATGGGCCCAGTTAGACAGATCCTGTAGGAGTAGTTTTATAACCTTTTAACTTTAAAAGGCAAGGTTGCAAACAATATGGGCCCAGATCAGACAGCTCCTGTAGGAGTAGTTTGATAACATTTTAACATTTAAAGTTATGGCTACTAACAATATGGGCCCAGATCAGACAGCTCCTGTAGGAGTAGATTGATAACCTTTTAACTTTAAAAGACAAGGCTGCAAACAATATGGGCCCAGATCAGACAGCTCGTATAGGAGTAGTTTGATAACCTTTTAACTTTAAAAGTTGTGGCTGCAAACAATATGGGCCCAGATCAGACAGCTCCAGTAAGAGTAGTTTGATAACCTTTTAACTTTAAAAGTTATGGCTGCAAACAATATGGGCCCAGATCAGACAGCTCATGTAGGAGTAGTTTTATAAACCTTTTAACTTTAAAAGTTATGGCTGCAAACAATATGGGCCCAGATCAGACAGCTCCTGTAGGAGTAGTTTGATAACATTTTTGGACGGGTTTTTAAAAAAAATCCGTCCTTTAAAATAGCGATGTCCGGGCGGGCGGGCGGGCGGGCGGGCGTCGTCCCAGATTTACCTTTTGGTTAACCTTTTTTCAAAGTGATATTTTTCATCTATTCTGTAGCAGATTGTTTTAATATCAGGACTGATGCATAAGTGGAGGTACCTCTTTCATGTATTATCCATAAATGGCGCAAAAGACTAAAATTTTGGCGGAAATTGTCATTTTTCAAACTTGTGTTTTTCAGGTTTACCTTTTGGTTAACCTTTTTTTCAAATGCCAGTGTAGTGGATAGAGTGCTGGACTTCGAATCCTATTGTTGACTATGAATCTGAGGGGCGTGAGTTCAAACCCCGATGGAGACATTTTTTTTTTTTTTTTTTTTTGTTTTTGTTCTTTTTTTTTTCTTTCTTTTTTCATTCTTTTTTTTCTTTATTTTTCTTTTCTTCTCCATAAACACATATGAACAATTATTATCTTCCTCCCCTGATAGTTGCTAGTAATAATACATACATGCATGCACAGGCATGGAATTTTCTTCTTTTTTTTTTTTTTTCTTCGTTCTTTTTTACCTTTTTCTTCGTTCTTTTTTACCTCACCTGAGCACGAAGTGCTCAAGGTGAGTTGATGTCCGTCGTCCGTCAACAATTTCTTTAAACGACATCTCCTCCTGGGATAATGGCCCGATTTCAAAATTATTTTACAGAAATGTTGATTAGGTGACCCTTTTTCAAAGTTGCTAAAATCAGTGGCCACTAGAGCTAAATATAGAGCTTAAAATAGAAAAAAACTTTATTTTTTTTTCTTCGTAAAACACATAAACAAATCAACCCTCCCCCCCCCCCCCCCCTGCCTCCACAAAAAATTGTTACTGGGTTAGGATATTGCATTTGTTCTGTACATACATGCATACCTAGTTTTACATACATACAGAAATGTTCATTAGGTGACCCTTTTTCAAAATCCCTAAAATCAGTGTCCACCAGAGCTAAAATAGAAAAAAAAACTTTATTTTTTTTTTCCTTCTTAAAACACATAAACAAATCATACCCGCCCCCCCCCCCCACCCTCCACAAAACACAAAAAGTTGTTACTGGGTTAGGATATTGCATTTGTTCTGTACATACATGCATACTTAGTTTTACATACATACCCTACCCACCACACCCTACACTAGCATACCCTACCCCACAACCCCACCCCACCCCCATCCCAAAACAAGCCCAATCCACCCCCAACCCCACCCCATCCCACCACTCCCCACCTTACCAGACCTCACCCCATCCCACCCACCCAAGCCTACCCCACCCCACCCCACCCCATCCCACCCCACACCCCACCCCACCCCACACCCCACCCCACCACAAATTCCACCCTGTCCCACCCGACTCCTAACCCATCCCACCCCACCCCACCCTACCCCACACCAGCACACCCCACCCTACCCCACCCATGCCACCACCATCCTAACCGTACTGAAAAAAAACCCGTCCATAATGCCATTAGGCATTTTTCTTGTAACTTAAAAAGATAAGGGTGACAACAGTATGTGCCCAGATCAGACAGCTCCTGTAGGAATAGTTTGATAACCTTTTAACTTTAAAAGTTATGGCTGCAAACAATATGGGCCCAGATCAGACAGCTCCTGTAGGAGTAGTTTATTAACCTTTTAACTTTAAAAGGTATGGCTTCAAACAATATGGGCCATGATCGGACAGCTCCGGTAGGAGTAGTTTGATAACCTTTTAACTTTAAAAGTTATGGCTGAAAACAATATGGGCCCAGATCAGACAGCTCCCGTAGGAGTAGTTTGATAACCTTCAACTTTAAAAAGTAATGGCTGCAAACAATATGGGCCCAGATCGGACAGCTCCTGTAAGAGTAATTTTGATAACCTTTTAACTTTAAAAGTTATGGTTGCAAACAATATGGGCCCAGATCAGACAGCTCCTGAAGGAGTAGTTTGATAACTTTTTAACTTTAAAAGGCATGGTTGCAAACAATATGATCCCAGATCAGACAGCTTCTGTAGGAGTAGTTTAATAACATTTTAACTTTAAACGTTATGGCTGCAAACAATATGGGCCCAGATCAGACAGCACCTGTAGGAGTAGTTTGATAACCTCCTAACTTTATAAGACAAGTCTGTAAACAATATGGGCCCAGATCAGACAGCTCCTGTAGGAATAGTTTGATAGCCTTTTAACTTTATAAGTTATGGCTGCAAACAATATGGGACCATATCAGACAGCTCCTGTAGGAGTAGTTTGATAACATTTTAACTTTAAAAGTTATTGCTGCAAACAATATGGGCCCAGATCAGACAGCTTCTGTAGGAGTAGTTTGATAACCTTTTAACTTTAAAAGACATGGCTGCGAACAATATTGGCCAAGACAACTCTTGTAGGAGTAGTTTGATAATCTTTTAACTTTAAAAGTTATGGCTGCAAACAACATGGGCACCCATCAGACAGCTCCTGTAGGAATAGTTTGATAAACTTTTAACTTTGAAAGTTATGGCTGCAAACAATATGGGCCAGATCAGACAACTCCTGTAGGAGTAGTGTGATAACCTTTTAACTTTAAAAGTAATGGCTGCAAACAATATGGGCCCAGATCAGACAGCTCCTGTATGAGTAGTTTGATAACCTTTTAACTTTAAAAGTAATGGTTGCAAACAATATGGGCCAAGATCAGACAGCTCCTGTAGGAGTATTTTAATAACCTTTTAACTTTAAAAGGCATTGTTGCAAACAATATGGGCCCAGATCAGACAGCTCCTGCAGGAGTAGTTTGATAACATTTTAACTTTAAAAGGCATGGTTACAAACAATATGGGCCAAGATCAGACAGCTCCTGTAGGAGTAGTTTGATAAGATTTTAACTTTAAAAGTTATGGCTGCAAAAAATATGGGCCCAGATCAGACAGCTCCTGTAGAAGTAGTTTGATAACCTTTTAACTTGAAAAGACAATGCTACAAACAATATTGGCCAAGATCAGACAGCTTCTGTACGAGTAGTTTGATAACCTTTTAACTTTAAAAGTTATGGTTGCAAACAATATGGGCCAAGGTCAGACAGCTCCAGTATGAGTATTTTGATAACCTTTTAACTTTAGAAGTTATGGCTGCAAACAATATGGGCCCAGATCAGACAGCTCCTGTAGAAGTAGTTTTATAACCTTTTAACTTTAAAGTTATGGTTGCAAACAATATGGGCCCAAATCAGACAGCTCCTGTACGAATAGTTTTATAACCGTTAACCTTTAAAAGTTATGGCTGCAAACAATATGGGCCCAGATCAGACATGTCTGTAGGAGTAGTTTGATAACATTTGAACTTTAAATGTTATGGCTGCAAACAATATGGGCCCAGATCAGACAGCTCCTGTAGGAGTAGTTTGATAACATTTTAACTTAGGAAGACAAGACTGCAAACAATATGGGCCCAGATCAGACAGCTCCTGTAGGAGTAGTTTGATAACCTTTTAACTTTAAAAGTTATGGCTGCAAACAATATGGGCCCAGATCAGACAGCTCCTGTAGGAGTAGTTTGATAAAAAGTTATGGCTGCAAACAATATGGGTCCAGATCAGACAGCTCCTGTAGGAGTATTTTGATAACACCTGAACTTTAAAAGGCATGGTTGCAAACAAAATGCGCCCAGATCAGACAGCTCCTGTAGGAGTAGTTTGATAACCTTTTAACTTTAAAAGCTATGGCTGCAAACAATGTGGGCCCAGATCAGACAGCTCCTGTAGGAGAAGTTTGATAAACTTTTAACTTTAAATGACATCGACTGAAAACAATAAGGGCCCAGATCAGACAGCTTCTGTAGGAGTAGTTTGATAACCTTTTAACTTTAAAAGTTATGGCTGCAAACAATATGGGCCCAGGTCAGACAGCTCCAGTAGGAGTAGTTTGATAACCTTTTAACTATAAAAGTTATGGCTGGAAACAATATGGGCCGCGATCTGACAGCTCCTGTAGGAGTAGTTTTACAACCTTTTAACTTCAAAAGTTATGGTTGCAAACAATATGGGCCCAGATCAGACAGCTCCTGAAGGAGTAGTTTGTTAACCTTTTAAGTTTAAAAGGCATGGTTACAAATAATATGGGCCCAGATCAGACAGCCCCTGTAGGAGTAGTTTGATAACCTTTAAACTTTTAAGCGCAAGGTTGAAAACAATATGGGCCCAGATGAGACAGCTCCTGTAGGAGTAGTTTGATAACCTTTTAACTTTAAAAGGCAAGGTTGCAAACAATATGGGCCAAGATCAGACAGCTCATGAAGGAATAGTTTGATAACCTTTTAACTTTAAAAGTAATGGTTGCAAACAATATGGACCCAGATCAGACAGCTCCTATAGGAGTAGTTTGATAACCTTTTTATTTTAAAAGGCATGACTGCAAACAATATGGGCCCAGGTCAGACAGCTCCTGTAGGAGTAGTTTGATAACATTTTAACTTTAAAAGTTATGGCTGCAAACAATATGGCCCCAGATCCGACAGCTCCTGTAGGAGTAGTTTGATAACCTTTTAACGTTAAAAGTAATGGCTGCAAACAATATGTGCCGAGACCACACAGCTTCTGTAGGAGTAGTTTGAATACCTTTTAAATTTAAATGTTAAGGTTGCAAACAATATGGGCCCAGATCAGACAGCTCCTGTAGGAGTAGTTTGATAACCTTTTAATTGTAAAAGGCATTGCTGCAAACAATATGGGCCCAGATCAGACAGTAGTTTGATAACCTTTTAACTTTAAAAGGCATGGCTGCAAACAATATGGGCCCAGATCAGACAGCTCCTGTAAGAGTAGTTTGATAAACTTTTAACTTTAAAAGTTATGGCTGCAAACAATATGGGCCCAGAGCAGACAGCTCCTGTAGGAGTAGTTTGATAACCTTTTAACTTTAAAAGTTATGGCTGCAAACAATATGGGCCCAGATCAGACAGATCGTGTAGGAGTAGTTTGATAACCTTTTAACTTTAAAAGTTATGGCTGCAAACAATATGGGCCCAGAACAGACATCTCCTGTAGGAGTAGTTTGATAACCTTTTAACTTTAAAAGTTATGACTGCAAACAATAGGGGCCACGATATGACAGCTCCTGTAGGAGTAGTTTGATAACCTTTTAACTTTAAAAGTTATGGTTGCAAATAATATGGGCCCAGATAAGACAGCTCCTGTAGGAGTAGTTTCATAACATTTTAACTTTAAAAGTTATGGCTACAAACAATATGGGCCCAGATCAGACAGCTCCTGTAGGAGTAGTTTGATAACCTTTTTACTTTAAAGGCATGGTTGCAAACAATATGGACCCAGATCAGACAGCTCCTGTAGGAGTAGTTTGATAACCTTTTAACTATAAAAGTTATGGTTGCAAACAATATGGGCCCCGATCAGACAGCTCCTGTAGGAGTAGTGTGATAACATTTTAACTTTAAAAATTATGACTGCAAACAATATGGGCCCAGCTCAGACAGCTCCTGTAGGAGTAGTTTGGTAACCTTTTATCTTTAAAAGTTATGGTTGCTAACAATATGGGCCCAGATCAGACAGCTACTGTAGGAGTAGTTTTATAACCTTTTAACTTCAAAAGGCATTGTTGAAAACAATATGGGCCCAGATCAGACAGCTCCTGTAGGAGTAGTTTGATTACATTTTAACTTCAAAAGGCATGGTTGCAAACAATATGGGCCCAGATAAGACAGCTCCTGTAGGAGTAGTTTCATAACATTTTAACTTTAAAGGTTATGGCTACAAACAATATGGGCAAAGATCAGACAGTTCCTGTACGAGTAGTTTGATAACCTTTTATCTTTAAAAGGCACGGTTAGAAACAATATGGGCGCAGATCAGACATCTCCTGTAGGAGTAGTTTGATAACCATTTAACCTTAAAAGTTATGGCTGCAAACAATATGGGCACAGACCAGACAGCTCCTGAAGGAGTAGTTTGATAACCTTTTAACTTTAAAAGTTATGGCTGCAAACATTATGGGCCCAGATCAGACAGCTCCTGTACGAGTAGTTTAATAACCTTTTATCTTTACAAGGCACGGTTAGAAACAATATGAGCTCAGATCAGACAGCTCCTGTAAGAGTAGTTTGATAACCTTTTAACTTTAAAAGGCATGGTTGCAAACAATATGGGCCCAGATCGGACAGCTCCTGTAGGAGTAGTTTGATAACCTTTTAACTTTAAAAGTAATGGTTGCAAACAATATGGGCTCAGATTAAACAGCTCCTGTAGGAATAGTTTGATAACCTTTTAACTTTAAAAGGCATGGTTGCAAACAATTTAGGCCCAGATCAGACAGCTCCTGTAGGAGTAGTTTGATAACCTTTTTACTTTAAAAGGCATGGTTGCAAACAATATGGGCCAAGTTCAGACAGCTCCCGTAGGAGTAGTTTGATGACCTTTTAACTTTAAAAGTTATGGTTGCAAACAATATGGGCCAAGATCAGACAGCTCCTCTAAGAGTAGTTTTATAACCTTTTAACTTTAAAAGTTATGGCTGCAAACAATATGGGCCAAGATCAGATAGCTCCTGCAGGTGTAGTTTGATAACCTTTTGTCTTTAAAAGGCATGGTTGTAAACAATATGGCCCAGATCAGACAGCTCCTGTAGGAGTAGTTTGATAACCTTTTTACTTTAAAGGCATGGTTGCAAACAATATGCGCCCAGATCAGACAGCTCCTGTAGGAGTAGTTTGATAATCTTTTAACTATTAAAGATATGGTTGCAAACAATATGGGCCCCGATCAGACAGCTCCAGTAGGAGTAGTGTGATAACCTTTTAACTTTAAAAATTATGGCTGCAAACAATAGGAGCCCAGCTCAGACAGCTCCTGTAGGAGTAGTTTGGTAACCTTTTATCTTTAAAAGTTATGGTTGCTAACAATATAGGCCCAGATCAGACATTTCCTGTAGGAGTAGTTTGATAACCTTTTAACTTCAAAAGGCATGGTTGAAAACAATATGGGCCCAGGTCAGACAGCTCCTGTAGGAGTAGTTTGATAACATTTTAACTTCAAAAGGCATGGTTGCAAACAATATGGGCCCAGATAAGACAGCTCCTGTAGGAGTAGTTTCATAACATTGTAACTTTAAAATTTACGGCTACAAACAATATGGGCCCAGATCCGACAGCTCCTGTAGGAGTAGTTTGATAACCTTTTAACTTTAAAAGACATGGCTGCAAACACTATGGGCCCAGATCAGACAGCTCATGTTTGAGAAGTTTGATAACCTTTTAACTTTAAAAGTTATGGCTGCAAACAATATTGGCCCGATCAGACAGCTCCTGTAGGAGAAGTTTGATAAAAAGTTATGGCTGCAAACAATATGGGCCCAGATCAGACAGCTCCTGTACGAGTAGTTTAATAACCTTTTATCTTTAAAAGGCACGGTTAGAAACAATATTGGCCCAGATCAGACATCTCCGGTAGGACTAGTTTGATAACCATTTAACTTTATTGCTGCAAACAATATTGGCGCAGATCAGACAGCTCCTGAAGGAGTAGTTTGATAACCTTTTAACTTTAAAAGTTATGGCTGCAAACAATATGGGCCCAGATCAGACAGCTCCTGTACGAGTAGCTTAATAACCTTTTATCTTTAAAAGGCACGTTTAGAAACAATGTGAGCTCAGATCAGACAGCTCCTGTAAGAGTAGTTTGATAACCTTTTAACTTTAAAAGGCATGGTTGCAAACAATATGGGCCCAGATCAGACAGCTCCTGTAGGAGTAGTTTGATAACCTTTTAACTTTAAAAGTAATGGTTGCAAACAATATGGGCTCAGATTAGACAGCTCCTGTAGGAGTAGTTTGATAACCTTTTAACTTCAAAAGTTATGGCTGCAAACAATAAAGGCCCAGATCAGACAGCCCCTTGTAGGAGTAGTTTGATTAAATTTGAACTTTCAAAAGCATGGTTTCAAACCAAATGGGCCCAGATCAGACAGCTCCTGTAGGAGTAGTTTGATATCCTTTTAACTTTAAAAGTTATGGCTGCAAACATTATGGGCCCAGATTAGACAGCTCCTGTAGAAATAGTTTGATAACCTTTTAATTGTAAAAGGCATGGCTGCAAACAATATGGGCCCAGATCAGACAGCTCCTGTAGGAGTAGTTTGATAACCTTTTAATTTTAAAAGTTATGGCTGCAAACAATGTGGGCCCAGATCAGACAGCTCCTGTAGGAGAAGTTTGAGAACCTTTGAACTTTAAAATAACGCTGTAAACAATATGGGCTCAGAAAAGACAACTCATGTAGGAGTAGTTTTATAACCTTTTAACTTTCAAAGTTATGGCTGCAAACAATATGGGCCCAGGTTAGACAGCTCCAGTAGGAGTAGTTTGATAACCTTTTAACTTTAAATGTTATGGCTGCAAACAATATGGGCCCAGAACAGACAGCTCCTGTAGGAGTAGTTTGATAACCTTTTAACTTTAAAAGTTATGGTTGCAAACAATATGGGCCCAGATCAGACAGCTACTGTAGGAGTAGTGAGATAACCTTTTAACTTTAAAAGTTATGGTTGCAAACAATATGGGCCCAGCTCAGACAACTCAAGTAGGAGTAGTTTGGTAACCTTTTATCTTTAAAAGTTATGGTTGCAAACAATATGGGCCCAGATCAGACAGCTCCTGTAGGAGTAGTTTGATAACCTTTTAACTTCAAAAGGCATGTTGAAAACAATATGGGCTCAAATCAGACAGCTCCTGTAGGAGTAGTTTGATAACATTTTAACTTTAAAAGTTATGGCTGCAAACAATATGGCCCCTGTCAGACAGCTCCTGTAGGAGTAGTTTGATAACCTTTTAACTTTAAAAGTAATGGCTGCAAACAATTCACATTGGTAAATTCAAGCTGCCACTGGATATGTCCAAAATATGAGGTCTGTAACTTTTCAGACTCCTTCTTTGATGAATATGTGGAACTGTGTAAGCCAAACAGGTTTGAACCTCTGTCAGAGGATAAGAGAGGCAATTCTTCGACTGCTGATGAAACTAAGTCAAATTTTGTGAAAGGTTTGAAACTTTGCAGTATAAACATAAATTGAATTAGAGGTAAAATTCTTGAACTTTTAGCTTTCCTCGATACATCTCAACCTCATATTGTTGCTATTCAGGAAACAAAGATTGACAGTTCAATTACTACATCTGAGCTTTTCCCTAAAAATTGTCAGTACTGTGTGTACAGAAAAGATAGGAACTATCATGGCGGCTGGGTGATGTTGCTCATTCATAGAGACATCCCTCACATGCCGTTCATGGAACTTGAAAATGACACCGAATCTGTCTGGGTTAAGGTTTTTGCAAATAAAACTTCCCACTTCGTAGCAAGTTGGTATCGACCACCAAATGGTACAATCGAAAACTTTCAGTTGTTTAAAGATCAACTGGATTGCATTAAGTTGCAGCATAAGGGTAAAAAACTCCCGGCTGTACATGTTCTAGGTGACCTCAACTACAGAGACATTGCTTGGCCCGACAGGCTCAGCAAACAAGGCACAATGCTGAGTCAGTCGGAAGGACAAATATTAATTGACATTATGAACGACCATGGTCTTGAACAATTTGTTAACTTCCGCACTCGTGATAAGAACACATTGGATCTGATCCTTACGACTTTGCCAGGACAATTCGAAGACATTCATTCCCCAGATAAACTAAGTGACCACGATGTTGTCTCCGGATATTTAAAAATTCACATCCCACCAATAAAGAAACCTCGGAGGAAGGTGTACTCATATCAGAAAGGTGACTATGAAACTATGAGGAAGGATGCACTCAGATTTGCAAAGGAGAATTACTTAAATGGTCATTCAGATGCTCGGTCTGTACAGGAGAATTTTGACTTGATAACTTATTTCATTCATACTTCGGCCGAAAATCATATCCCCTCAAAAACTAGTAGGTCTGTATCTTCTATTCCCTGGATCACTCCAGAGATAAGAAGGAAAATTCGCAGAAGGAATAAGATTCATGCAAAGGCAAAAAAGACGGGAAGTGGTAAACTCCGGACAAAATTTGAAAACTTGAGACGTGAAATCAAGACTGATATAAAAAATCAGCATGATTTGTATGTGAATAACTTGGTAGGTGATGTAAAGGCAAATCCTCGAGACTTCTACAGATATATTAATAGCCAGAAGAAAGACAGGCAAGGTATCCCGCCCCTTAATAAAAGAGGAGGGGACGGGGTTGCTGAATCAGACTCTGAAAGGGCAGAGGAACTAGTTGGTCAATTCAATGATGCGTTTAATAAAACTGAGTTCACGGAGGTTCCATTGACTGGAAGATCGGCCCCATTCATGAATAATATTGTTGTGACAGCTGCAGGAGTGATCAAATTACTTCAAGGCTTAAACCCCAGTAAGGCCTTAGGACCTGATGAGCTTCATCCTAGAGTCCTGAAGGAACTAGCAAATGAGGTGGGTCCAGTTTTTGCACACTTGTTTCAACAGTCTCTTGATACGGGTGAAATCCCCAAAGAATGGCTCTTAGCAAACATCTGTCCACTCTTCAAAAAAGGAGATAGGGCTCTTGCCCGTAATTATCGCCCTGTGTCTCTGACTTGTGTTCTGTGTAAATTGCTGGAACATATAGTCTGCTCGAACATCATGGCCCACTTGGACGAACATAAACTTTTGTCAGACAGACAACATGCATTTAGGAAAAGGCACAGTTGTGAAACTCAGCTAAGCACAGCTATTAATGACTGGGCAAAAATCTTGGACAAAGGGGGACAGGTGGACATATTTATTCTGGACTTCGAGAAGGCTTTTGACACCCCTCCTCATGAACTACTTAAATCTAAGTTATTTGGTTATGGAATTGGGGGAAAGACCCTCAAATGGATAGATTCCTTTCTTTGCTACAGAAAACAGCGGGTTGTTGTTAATGGTGAAGCTTCGGAGTGGGCTCCAGTTTTGTCTGGAGTCCCGCAAGGGACCGTTCTTGGTCCACTTTTGTTCTCCCTGTACGTCAATGATATTTCCACTGACACTGACTCAGAAATAAGACTGTTTGCAGATGACTGTGTTTGTTACCGGGAAATTAGAGATACAGATGACTCATTGAAACTTCAGGCTGACATAGATAGATTAGGATGTTGGGCACGTAAATGGGGCATGAGATTTCAGCCAGTTAAATGCAATATTATGCAAATAACTAGGAAGAGATCTAGTAAAGTTGAGGCTTCTTACACCTTAGAGGGAACGGTCCTCGAGAATGTGGACTCCATTAAATACCTTGGAGTGACAATCTCACACAACTTGAGATGGAATACTCATATTAGCAACATGTGTACTAAGGCAAATAGAACGCTTGGTTTCCTGAGGAGAAATCTTCATCAGTGCCCTCAGGATGTAAAAGAGGCTGCATATAAAGGTCTTGTTCGCCCAATCTTGGAATATGGTAGTTGTATCTGGGACCCCAGTGGAGTGGTCCTTAAGGATGAAATTGGGAAAGTTCAGAATAGAGCTGCTAGATTTGTAACAGGCAATTACTGCTTTGAAACTGGGAGCATGACTGGAATACTTGGAAAATTAAAATGGGAGTCTCTCAAGAAAAGGAGAAAAGACAGTAGGCTAATCCTTTTATACAAAGGTCTAAAGGGTGCTGCCAGCATTCCAACAGATGACCTTGTTCCCCCAGCTAGACACTGTAGAAATCACCATTCGTTGGCGTTTCAGACCCCTAGCGCAAGAACTGACATTTATAAAGAGTCGTTCTTCCCCAGAACCATTAGAGATTGGAATGCCCTTCCCGATTCGATTATTTCGACAGCTGAAGGTGCTGATGATTGTGTAGCTAAATTTACCTCTTTGGTTAGAGCTAGGGACTAACTTCCCACATTACAGGTCCTGGTGTATGAATGTCATTTGACGTGTCACCAGTTACAATTCTGATTCTGATTCTGAACAATATGGGACCAGATCACACAGCTTTTGTAGGAGTAGTTTGAATACCTTTACACTTTAAATGTTAGGGTTGGAAACAGTATGGGCCCAGATCAGACAGCTCCTGTAGGAGTAGTTTGATAACCTTTTAATTGTAAAAGGCATTACTGCAAACAATATGGTCCCAGATCAGACAGTAGTTTGATAACCTTTTATAACAGCTCCTGTAGGAGTAGTTTGATAACCTTTTAACTTTAAAAGTTATAGTTGAAAACAATATGGGTCCAGATCAGACAGCTCCTGTAGGAGTAGTTTGATAACCTTTTAACTTTAAAAGTTATGGCTGCAAACAATATATGCCCAGATCAGACAGCTCCTGTAGGAGTAGTTAGATAACCTTTTAACGTTAAAAGTTATGGCTGCAAACAATACGGGCCCAGATCAGACAGCTCCTGTAGGAGTAGTTTGATAACCTTTTAACTTTAAAAGTTATGGCTGCAAACAATAAAGGCCCAGATCAGACAGCCCCTGTAGGAGTAGATTGATAAAATTTGAACTTTCAAAGGCATTGTTTCAAACCATATGGGCCCAGATCAGACAGCTCCTGTAGGAGTAGTTTGATATCATTTTAACTTTAAAAGTTATGGCTGCAAACAATATTGGCCCAGATTAGACAGCTCCTGTAGGAATAATTTGATAACCTTTTAATAGTAAAATGCATGGGTGAAAACAATATGGGCCCAGATCAGACAGCTCCTGTAGCAGTAGTTTGATAACCTTTTAACTTTAAAAGTTATTGCTGCAAACAATGTGGGCCTAGATCAGACAGCTCCTGTAGTTAAACTGTTATCAAATTACTCCTACTGGAGCTGTCTGATGTGGGCCCATATTGTATTCAACCCTGCCTTTTTAAGTAAAAAGGTTATCAAACTACTCCTACAGGAGCTGTCTGAACTTGGCCTATATTGTTTGCAACCATGCTTTTTAAAGTAAAAAGGTTATCAAACTACTCCTACAGGAACTGTCTGATCTTGGCCCATATTGTTTGCAACCATGCCTTTTAAAGTTAAAAGGTTATAAAACTAATCCTCCGGTCCCATATTGTTTGCAGCCATGTCTTTTTAAGTTAAAAGGTTATAAAACTAATCCTCCGGTCCCATATTGTTTGCAGCCATGTCTTTTTAAGTTAAAAGATTATCAAACTACTTCTACAGGAGCTGTCTGATCTGGGCCTATATTGTTTGCAACCATGCCTTTTAAAGTTAAAAGGTTATCAAACTACTCCTACAGGAGCTGTCTGATCTGAGCCCATATTGTTCGCAACCATTACTTTTAAAGTTAAAAGGTTATCAAACTACTCCTATAGGAGCTGTCTGATCTGGGCCCATATTGTATTCAAAAATGCCTTTTAAAGTTAAAATGTTATCAAACTACTCCTACAGGAGATGTCTGATCTGGGCCCATATTGTATTCAACCATGTCTTTTAAAGTTAAAAGGTTATCAAACTACTCCTACAGGAGCTGTCTGATCTGGGCCCATATTGTTTTCAACCATCCCTTTTAAAGTATAAAGGCTATCAAACTACTCCTACAGTCTCTGTCTGATCTGGGCCAATATTGTTTGCAACCATGCCTTTTAAAGGTAAAAGGTTATCAAACTACTCCTAAAGGAGCTGTCTGATCTGAGCTCATATTGTTTGCAACCGTTACTTTAAAAGTTAAAAGGTTATCAAACTTCTCCTACAGGAGCTGTCTGATCTGGGCCCTTATTGTTTGCAGCCATGCCTTTAAAAGTTAAAAGGTTATAAAACTACTCCTTCAGGAGCTGCCTGATCTGTGCCCATATTGTTTGCAGCCATAACTTTTAAAGTTAAAAGGTTATCAAACTTCTCCTACCGGATCTGTCTGATCTGGGCCCATATTGTTTCTAACCATGCCTTTTAAAGATAAAAGGTTATTAAACTTCTCCTACAGGAGCTGTCTGATCTGGGCCCAAATTGTTTGCAGCAATAACTTTTTATCAAACTACTCCTACAGGAGCTGTCTGATCGGCGTCCATATTGTTTGCAGCCATAACTTTTAAAATTAAAAGGTTATCAAACTAATTCTACAGGAGCTGTCTGATCTGGGCCCATAGTGTTTGCAGCCATGTCTTTTAAAGTTAAAGGGTTATCAAACTACTCCTACAGGAGCTGTGTCATCTGGGCCCATATTGTTTGTAGCCTTAACTTTTAAAGTTAAAATGTTATGAAACTACTCCTACAGGAGCTGTTTGATCTGGGCCCATATTGTTTGCAACCATAACTTTTAAAGTTAAAAGGTTATCAAACTACTCCTACAGGAGCTGTCTGATCGTGGCCCACATTGTTTCCAGCCATAACTTTTAAAGTTAAAAGGTTATCAAACTACTCCTACAGGAGCTGTCTGTTCTGGGCCCATATTGTTTGCAACCATAACTTTTAAAGTTAAAAGGTTATCAAAACTACTCCTACAGGAGCTGTCTGATCTGGGTCCTTATTGTTTGCAGCAATAACTTTTTAAGTAAAAAGGTTATCAAACTACTCCTACAGGAGCTTTCTGATCTGGGCCAATATTGTTTGCAGCCATTACTTTTAAAGTTAAAAGGTTATCAAACTACTCCTACAGGAGCTGTCGTATCTGGGCCCATATTGTTTGCAGCCATAACATTTATAGTTAAAAGGTTATCAAACTACTCATACAGGAGCTGTCTGATCTGGGCCCATATTGTTTGCAGCAATGCCTTTAACATTTAAAAGGTTATCAAACTACTCCTGCAGGAGCTGTCTGATCTTGGCCCCTATTGTTTACAACCATAACATTAAAAGTTAAGAGTTAATCTACTCCTACAGGAGCTGTCTGATCTGGATCCATATTGTTTTCAACCATAACTTTTAAAGTTACAAGGTTATCAAACTACTCCTACAGGAGCTGTCTGATCTGGGCCAATATTGTTTGCTACCATGACTTTCAAAGTTAAAAGGTTATCAAACTACTCCTACAGGAGCTGTCTGATCTGGGCCCATATTGTTTGCAGCCATGCCTTTCAAAAATTAAAAGGTTATCAAACTACTCCTATAGGAGCTGTCAGATCTGGGCCCATATTGTTTGCAACCCTGCCTTTTAAAGTTAAAAGGTTATCAAGCTTCTTCTACAGGAGCTGTCTCATATGGGCCCATATTGTTTGCAGCCATGCCATTTAAAGTTAAAAGATTATCAAACTACTCCTGCAGGAGCTGTCTGATCTGGGCCCATATTGTTTTCAGCCATAACATTTAAAGTTAAAAGGTTATCAAACTACTCCTACAGGAGCTGTCCGATCTGGGGCTATATTTTTTTGCAAGCATAACTTTTAAAGTTAAAAGGCAATCAAACTACTCCTATATGAGCTGTCTCAACTGGGCCCTTATTCTTTGCAGCCATGCCTTTCAAAGTTAAAAGGTTATCAAACTGCTCCTACAGGAGCTGTCTGATCTGGGTCCATATTGTTTTCAGCCATAACTTTTAAATTTAAAAGGTTATCAAACTACTCCTACAGGAGCTGTTTGATCTGGACCCATATTGTTTTCAACCATAACTTGTAAAGTTAAAAGGTTATCAAACTACACCTACAGGAGCTGTCTGATCTGGGCCCTTATTGTTTGCAACCATGACTTTTAAAGTTAAAAGGTTATCAAACTACTCCTACAGGAGCTGTCTGTTCTGGGCCCATATTGTTTGCAGCCATGCCTTTTAAAATTAAAAGGTAATCAAACTACTCCTATAAGAGCTGTCTGATCTGGGCCCATATTGTTTGCAGCAATAACTTTTAAATTTAAAAGGTTATCAGACTACTCCTTCATGAGCTGTCTGATCTGGGCCCATATTGTTTGCAACCATGACTTTTAAAGTTAAAAGGTTATCAATCTACTCCTACAGGAGCTGTCTGATCTGGGACCATCTTGTTTGCAACCATGCCTTTTAAATTTACAAGGTTATCAAACTTCTCCTTTATGAGCTGTCTGATCTGGGCCCATATTGTTTGCAACCCTGCCTTTTAAAGTTAAAAAGTTATCAAACTACTCCTACAGGAGCTGTCTGATCTGGTACCATATTGATGCAGCCATGCCTTTTAAAGTTAAAAGGTTATCAAACTACTTCTACAGGTGTTGTCTCATATGGGCCCATATTGTTTCCAGCCATGCAATTTATAGTTAAAAGGTTATCAAACTACTTCTACAGGAGCTATCTGATTTTGGATCATATTGTTTGCAGCCATGCCTTTTAAAGTTAAAACGTTATCAAACTTCTCCTACAGGAGCTGTCTGATCTGAGCCCATATTGTTTTCAACCATTACTTTTAAAGTTAAAAGGTTATCAATCTACTCCTACAGGAGCTGTCTGATCTGGGCCCATATTGTTTGCAACCTTGACTTTTAAAGTTAAAAGATTGTCAAACTACTCCTTAAGGAGCTGTCTGATCTGGGCCCATATTGTTTGCTGCCATAACTTTTAAAGTTAAATGTTATCAAACTATTCCTACAGGAGCTGTCTGATCTGTGCCCATATTGTATTCAACCATGCCTTTTAAAGTTAAAAGGTTATCAAACTACTCCTACAGGAGGTGTCTGATCTGTGCCCATATTGTTTGCACCCATTACTTTTAAAGTTAAAAGGTTATCAAACTACTCCTACAGGAGCTGTCTGATCTGGGCCCATAGTGTTTGCAACCATGCCTTTAAAAGTATAAAGGTTATCAAACTACTCCTTTATGTGTGTCTGATCTGGGCCCATATTGTTTGCAACCATGCCTTTTAAAGTTAAAAGGTTATCAAACTACTCCTATAGGAGGTGTCTGATCTGTGCCCATATTGTTTGCACCCATTACTTTTAAAGTTAAAAGGTTATCAAACTACTCCTACAGGAGCTGTCTGATCTGGGACCATCTTGTTTGCAACCATGCCTTTTAAAGTTAAAAGGTTATCAAACTACTCCTTTATGAGCTGTCTGATCTGGGCCCATATTGTTTGCAACCCTGCCTTTTAAAGTTAAAAAGTTATCAAACTACTCCTACAGGAGCTGTCTGATCTGGTACCATATTGATGCAGCCATGCCTTTTAAAGTTAAAAGGTTATCAAACTACTTCTACAGGTGCTGTCTCATATGGGCCCATATTGTTTCCAGCCATGCAATTTATAGTTAAAAGGTTATCAAACTACTCCTACAGGAGCTATCTGATTTTGGATCATATTGTTTGCAGCCATGCCTTTTAAAGTTAAAACGTTATCAAACTTCTCCTACAGGAGCTGTCTGATCTGAGCCCATATTGTTTTCAACCATTACTTTTAAAGTTAAAAGGTTATCAATCTACTCCTACAGGAGCTGTCTGATCTGGGCCCATATTGTTTGCAACCTTGACTTTTAAAGTTAAAAGATTGTCAAACTACTCCTTAAGGAGCTGTCTGATCTGGGCCCATATTGTTTGCTGCCATAACTTTTAAAGTTAAATGTTATCAAACTATTCCTACAGGAGCTGTCTGATCTGTGCCCATATTGTATTCAACCATGCCTTTTAAAGTTAAAAGGTTATCAAACTACTCCTACAGGAGGTGTCTGATCTGTGCCCATATTGTTTGCACCCATTACTTTTAAAGTTAAAAGGTTATCAAACTACTCCTACAGGAGCTGTCTGATCTTGGCCCATAGTGTTTGCAACCATGCCTTTAAAAGTATAAAGGTTATCAAACTACTCCTTTATGAGCTGTCTGATCTGGGCCCATATTGTTTGCAACCATGCCTTTTAAAGTTAAAAGGTTATCAAACTACTCCTGCAGGAGGTGTCTGATCTGTGCCCATATTGTTTGCACCCATTACTTTTAAAGTTAAAAGGTTATCAAACTACTCCTACAGGAGCTGTCTGATCTGGGCCCATAGTGTTAGCAACCATGCCTTTAAAAGTATAAAGGTTATCAAACTACTCCTACAGGAGCTGTCTGATCTGGGCCCATATTTTTTGCAACCATGCCTTTTAAAGTTAAAAGGTTATCAAACTACTCCTACAGGAGCTGTCTGATTTGGGCCCATATTGTTTGCTATCATGCCTTTTAAAGTTAAAGGTTATCAAACTACTCCTACAGGAGCTGTCTGATCTGGGCCCATAGTGTTTGCAACCATGCCTTTTAAAGTAAAAATGTTATAAAACTACTCCTACAGGTGCTGTCTCATCTGGGCCCATATTGTTTGCAACCATGCCTTTTAAAGCTAAAAGGTTATCAAACTACTCCTACAGGAGCTGTCTGATCTGAGCCCATATTGTTTGCACCCATTACTTTTAAAGTTAAAAGGTTATAAAACTTCTCCTACAGGAGCTGTCTGATCTGGTCCCATATTGTTTGCAACCATGCCTTTTAAAGTTAAAAGGTTATCAATCTACTCCTACAGGAGCTGTCTGATCTGGGCCCACATTGTTTGCAGCCATGCCTTTTAAAGTTAAAAGGTTATCAAACTACTCCTTAAGGAGCTGTCTGATCTTGGCCCATATTGTTTGCAGCCATAACTTTTAAAGTTAAAAGGTTTTCAAACTACTCCTACAGGAGCTGTCTGATCTGGGCCCATAATGTTTGCAGCCATGCCTTTTAAAGTTAAAAGATTATCAAACTACTCCTTAAGTGCTGTCTGATCTGGGCCCTTATTGTTTGCAGCAATAACTTTTAAAGTTAAAAGATTATCAAACTACTCCTACAGGAGCTGTCTGATCTGGCCCCATATTGTTTGCAGCCCATATTGTTTGCAGCCATGCCATTTAAAGTTAAAAGGTTATTAAACTACACCTACAGGAGCTGTCTGGTCTGGGCCCATATTGTTTGCAGCCATGCCTTTTAAAGTTAAAAGATTATCAAACTACTCCTGCAGGAGCTGTCTGATCTGGGCCCATATTGTTTTCAGCCATAACATTTAAAGTTAAAAGGTTATCAGACTACTCCTACAGGAGCTGTCTGATCTGGGCCTATATTTTTTGCAAGCATAACTTTTAAAGTTAAAAGGCAATCAAACTACTCCTATATGAGCTGTCTCAACTGGGCCCTTATTCTTTGCTGCCATGCCTTTCAAAGTTAAAAGGTTATCAAACTGCTCCTACAGGAGCTGTCTCATCTGGGTCCATATTGTTTTCAGCCATAACTTTTAAATTTAAAAGGTCATCAAACTACTCTTACAGGAGCTGTTTGATCTTGGCCTTTATTGTTTGCAACCATGACTTTTAAAGTTAAAAGGTTTTCAAACTACTCCTACAGGAGCTGTCTGATCTGAGCCCATATTGTTTGTAGCCGTTACTTTTAAAGTTTAAAGGTTATCAAACTACTCCTACAGGAGCTGTCTGATCTGGGCCCATATTATTTGCAGCCATGCCTTTTAAAATTAAAAGGTAATCAAACTACTCCTATAAGAGCTGTCTGATCTGGGCCCATATTGTTTGCAGCAATAACTTTTAAATTTAAAAGGTTATCAAACTACTCCTTCATGAGCTGTCTGATCTGGGCCCATATTGTTTGCAACCATGACTTTTAAAGTTAAAAGGTTATCAAACTACTCCTACAGGAGCTTTCTGATTTGGGCTCATATTGTTTGCAGCCATGCCTTTTAAAGTTAAAACGTTATCAAACTTCTCCTACAGGAGCTGTCTGATCTGAGCCAATATTGTTTGCAACCATTACTTTTAAAGTTAAAAGGTTATCAAACTTCTCCTACAGGTAGCTGTCTGATCTGGGCCCATATTGTTTGCAACCTTGACTTTTAAAGTTAAAAGATTGTCAAACTACTCCTTAAGGAGCTGTCTGATCTGGGCCCATATTGTTTGCTGCCATAACTTTTAAAGTTAAAAATGTTATGAAACTACTCCTACAGGTGCTGTCTCATCTGGGCCCATATTGTTTGCAACCATGCTTTTAAAGTTAAAAGGTTATCAAACTACTCCTACAGGAGCTGTCTGATCTGAGCCCATATTGTTTGCACCCATTACTTTTAAAGTTAAAAGGTTATCAAACTTCTCCTACAGGAGCTGTCTGATCTGGTCCCATATTGTTTGCAACCATGCCTTTTAAAGTTAAAAGGTTATTAATCTACTCCTACAGGAGCTGTCTGATCTGGGCCCACATTGATTGCAGCCATGCCTTTTAAAGTTAAAAGGTTTTCAAACTACTCCTTAAGGAGCTGTCTGATCTGGGCCCATATTGTTTGCAGCCATGCCTTTTAAAGTTAAAAGGTTATCAATCTACTCCTTAAGGAGCTGTCTGATCTGGGCCCATATTGTTTGCAGCAATAACTTTTCAAGTTAAAAGATTATCAAACTACTCCTACAGGAGCTGTCTGATCTGGGCCCATATTGTTTTCAGCCATAACATTTAAAGTTAAAAGGTTATCAAACTACTCCTACAGGAGCTGTCTCATTTGGGCCATATTGTTTGCAACCATGCCTTTTAAAGCTAAAAGGTTATCAAACTACTCCTACAGGAGCTGTCTGATCTGAGCCCATATTGTTTGCACCCATTACTTTTAAAGTTAAAAGGTTATAAAACTTCTCCTACAGGAGCTGGCTGATCTGGTCCCATATTGTTTGCAACCATGCCTTTTAAAATTAAAAGGTTATCAAACTACTCCTACAGGAGTTGTCTGATTTGGGCTCATATTGTTTGCAGCCATGCCTTTTAAAGTTAAAAGATTATCAAACTACTCCTACAGGAGCTGTCTGATCTGGGCCCATATTGTTTTCAGCCATAACATTTACAGTTAAAACGTTATCAAACTACTCCTACAGGAGCTGTCTGATTTGGGCTCATATTGTTTGCAGCCATGCCTTTTAAAGTTAAAAGATTATCAAACTACTCCTACAGGAGCTGTCTGATCTGGGCCCATATTGTTTTCAGCCATAACATTTACAGTTAAAAGGTTATCAAACTACTCCTACAGGAGCTGTCTCATTTGGGCCATATTGTTTGCAACCATGCCTTTTAAAGATAAAAGGTTATCAAACTACTTCTATAGGAGCTGTCTGATCTGGGCCCATATTGTATGCAGCCATGCCTTTCAAAGTTAAAATGTTATGAAACTACTCCTACAGGAGCTGTCTGATATGGACACATATTGTTTGCAACCATGCCTTTTAAAGTTGAAAGGTTATCAAATTACACCTAAAGGTGCTGTCTAATCTGGGCCTATATTGTTTGCAACCATAACTTTTAAAGGTTCAAAGGTTATCAAACTACTCCTACAGGAGCTGTCTGATCTGGTCCCATATTGATGCAGCCATGACTTTTAAAGTTAAAAGGTTATCAAACTACTTCTACAGGAGCTGTCTCATATGGGCCCATATTGTTTGCAGCCATGCCTTTAAAATTAGAAGGTTTTCAAACTACTCCTGCAGGAGCTGTTTGATCTGGGCCCATATTGTTTGCAGCCATGCCTTTTAAAGTTAAAGGATTATCAAACTACTCCTTCAGGAGCTGTCTGATATGGGCCCATATTGTTTTCAGCCATAACACTTACAGTTAAAAGGTAATCAAACTACTCCTACAGGAGCTGTCTGATCTGGGCCCATATTGTTTGCAAGAATAACTTTTAAAGTTAAAAGGCTATCAAACTACTCCTACAGGAGCTGTCTCATCTGGGCCCTTATTGTTTGCAGCCATGCCTTTCAAAGTTAAAAGGTTATCAAACTGCTACTACAGGAGCTGTGTGATCTGGGCCCATATTGTTTGCAACCTTGCCTTTTCAAGCTAAAAGGTTAACAAACTACTCCTACAGGAGATGTCTGATCTGGGAAAATATTGTTTGCAGCCATGACTTTTAAATTTAAAAGGTTATCAAACTACTCCTACAAGAGCTGTCTGCTCTGGACCCATATTGTTTTCAACCATAACTTGTGATGTTAAAAGGTTATCAAACTACTCCTACAGGAGCTGTCTGATCTCGGCCCATATTATTTGCAACCATGACTTTTAAAGTTAAAAGGTTAACAAACTACTCCTACAGGAGCTGTCTGATCTGGGCCCATATTGTTTGCAGCCATGCCTTTTAAAATTAAAAGGTAATCAAACTACTCCTATAGGAGCTGTCTAATCTCGGCCCATATTGTTTGCAACCATAACTTTTAAAGTTAAAAGGTTATCAATCTACTCCTAAAGGAGCTGTTAGATCTGAGCCTACATTGTTTGCAACCATGCCTTTTAAAATTAAAAGGTTATTAACCTACTCCTACAGGAGCTGTCTGATCTGGTCCCATATTGCTGCAACCATTACTCTTAAAGTTAAAAGGTTATCAAACTTCTCCTACAGGAGCTGACTGATCTGGGCCAATAATGTTTGCAACCTTGCCTTTTAAAGTGAAATGATTATCAAACTACTCCTACAGGAGCTGTCTGATCCGGGCCCATATTGTTTGCTGCCATACCTTTTAAAGTTAAAATGTTATCTAACTGCTCCTACAGGAGCTGTCTGATCTCGGCCCATATTGTATTCAACCATGCCTTTTTATATTAAAAGCTTATCAAACTACTCCTACAGGAGCTGTCAGATCTGGGCCCATATTGTCTGCAACCATGCGTTTTATAGTTAAAAGGTTATCAAACTACTCCTACGGGAGCTGTCTGATCTGGGCCCATATTGTTTGCAACCATGCCTTTTAAAGTTAAAAGGTTATCAAACTACTCCTACAGGAGCTGTCTGATCTGACCCCATATTGTTTGCAACCATTACTTTTAAAGTTAAAAGGTTATCAAACTACTCCTACAGGAGCTGTCTGATCTGGGCCCATATTGTTTGCAACCATACTTTTTTAAAGTTAAAAGGTTATCAAACTACTCCTACAGGAGCTGTCTGATCTGAGACCATATTGTTTGCAGCCGTTACTTTTAAAGTTTAAAGGTTGTCAAACTACTCCTACAGGAGCTGTCTGTTCTGGGCCCATATTGTTTTCAACCATGCTTTTTAAAGATAAAACTTATCAGATTATCCTACAGGAGCTGTCTGATCTGGACCCATATTGTTTGCAGCCGTTACTTTTAAAGTTAAAAGGTTATCAAACTACTCCTACAGGAGCTGTCTGATCTGGGCCCATATTGTTTGCAGCCATGACTTTTAAAGTTAAAAGATAATCAAACTACTTCTTAAGGAGCTGTCTGATCTGGGTCCATATTGCTTTCAACCATGCCTTTTAAAGATAAAAGTTATCAAATTACTCCTACAGGAGCTGTCTGATCTGGGCCTATATTGTTTGCAGCCATAACTTTTAAAGTTCAAAAATATCAAACTACTCCTACAGTAGCTGTCTGATCTGGGCCCATATTATTTGAAACCATGCCTTTTAAAGTTAAAATGTTATCAAACTACTCCTACAGGAGCTGTCTGATCTGGGCCCATATTGTTTGCAACCATGCCTTTTAAAGTTAAAATGTTATCAAACTACTCCTACAGGAGGTGTCTGATCTGGGCCCATATTGTTTGCAGCCCTAACTTTTTAAGTTAAAAGGTTATCAAACTACACCTACAGGAGCTGTCTGATCTGGGCCCATATTGTTTGCAACCATAACTTTTAAAGTTAAACGGTTATCAAACTACTCCTACAAGAGTTGTCTGATCTGTCCGATATTGTATGTCGACATTCCATTTAAAGTTAAAAGGTTATCAAACTACTCCTACAGGAACTGTTTGATCTGGGTCCATATTGTTTGCTGCCTAAACTTTTAAAGTTTCAGCCAATGTCATTTAAAGTTAAAAGGTTAACAAACTACTCCTACAGGAGCTGTCTTATCTGGGCCCTTATTGTATGCAACCATAACTTTTAAAGTTAAATGGTTATCAAACTACTCCTACAAGAGCTGTCTGATCTGTCCGATATTGTATGCCGCCATGCCATTTAAAGTTAAAAGGTTATCAAACTATCAAACAGCCTAAACTTTTAAAGTTAAAAAGTTATCAAACTACACCTACAGGAGCTGTCTGATCTAGGCCCATAATGTTTGCAACCATAACTTTTAAAGTTAAAAGGTTATCAAACTACTCCTACAGGAGCTGTCTGATCTGGGCCCATATTGTATTCAACCATGCCTTTTAAAGTTAAAAGGTTATCAAACTGCTCCTACAGGAGCTGTCTGATCTGGGCCCATAGTGTTTGGAACCATGCCTTTTAAAGTTAAAAGGTTATCAAACAACTCCTTAAGGAGCTGTCTGATCTGGGCCATATTGTTTGCAACCATGCCTTTTAAAGTTAAAAGGTTATCAAACTACTCCTACAGGAGCTGTCTGATCTAGGCCATATTGTTTGCAACCATGCCTTTTAAAGTTAAAAGGTTATCAAACTACTCCTACAGGAGCTGTCTGATCTAGGCCCTTATTGTATTCAACCATGCCTTTTAAAGTTAAAAGGTTATCAAACTACTCCTACAGGAGCTGTCTGATCTGGGCCATATTGTTTGCAACCATGCCTTTTAAAGTTAAAAGGTTATCAAACTACTCCTACAGGAGCTGTCTGATCTGAGCCCGTATTGTTTGCAACCATTTCTTTTAAAGTTAAAAGGTTAACAAATTAATCCTTAAGGAGCTGTCTGATCTGGGCCCATATTATTTGCAGCCATAACTTTTTATCAAACTACTCCTACAGGAGCTGTCTGATCTGGGCTCGTATTGTTTGCAGCCATGACTTTTAAAGTTAAAAGGTTATCAAACTACTGCTACAGAAAAGGTTATCAAACTACTCCTACTGGAGCTGTCTGATCTGGGCCCATATTGTTTGCAGCCATAACTTTTAAAGTTAAAAGGTTATCAAATTACTCGTACAGGAGCTGTCTGATCTGGGCCGATATTGTTTACAACCATAACTTTTTTAGTTATAAGATTATTCCACTTCTCCTACAGGAGCTGTCTGATCTGGGCCCATATTGTTTGCAGCCATGCCTTTTAAAGTTAAAAGGTTACCAAACTGCTCCTACAGGAGCTGTCTGTTCTGGGCCCATATTGTTTGCCACCATGCCATTTAAAGTTAAAAGGTTATCAAACTACTCATACAGGGGCTGTCTGATCTGGGCCCATATTGTTTGCAGCCATAACTTTTAGAGTTAAAAGGTTATCTAACTACTCCTACAGGAACTGTCTGATCTGGGCCCATATTAATCGCCGCCATGCCATTTAAAGTTAAAAGGTGATCAAACTACTCATACAGGAGCTGTCTGATCTGGGCCCATATTGATTGCAGCCATAACATTTAAAGTTAAATGGTTATCAAACTACTCCTACAGGAGCTGTCTGATCTTAGCCCATATTGTTTGCAACCATAACTTTTAAAGTTAAAAGGTTATCAAACTACTCCTACAGGAGCTGTCTGATCTGGGCCCATATTGTATTCAACCATTCTTCTGTGGCGATTTTTTTGCCATATGGACATTTTGTGGGAAAGTGACGGTCCTTATGGACTTCCTTTGTTTAGGTTTCCATTATGGTCTGGTCGCTTAATGTATGTGTTTCTTTCCCTTTGGTGTCTTTGATGGGTGGAGTAAGTTATTTGTATCGATTCCTGATCTTTGTTTTACTTCTACTTTTAAAGTTAAAAGGTTATCAAACTACTCCTACAGGAGATGTCTGATCTGGGCCAATATTGTTTGTAACCATGCCTTTTAAAGATAAAAGTTATCAAACTACTCCTACAGTAGCTGTCTGATCTGAGCCCATATTGTTTGCAACCATTACTTTTAAAGTTAAACGGTTATCAAACTACTCCTACAGGAGCTGTCTGATCTTGGCCCATATTGTTTGCATCCATGCCTATAAAAGTTAAAAGGTTATCAAAATACTCCTTAAGGAGCTGTCTGATCTGGGTCCATATTGTTTGCAGCCATAACTTTTAAAGTTAAAATGTTATCAAACTACTCCTACCGGAGCTGTCTGATCTGGGCCCATATTGTATTCAACCATGCCTTTTAAAGTAAAAAGGTTATAAAACTACTCCTACAGGAGCTGTCTGATTTGGGCCCATATTGTTTGCAACCATGCTTTTAAAAGTTAAAAGGTTATCAAACTACTCCTACAGGAGCTGTCTGATCTGGGCCCATATTGTATTCAACCATGCCTTTTAAAGTAAAAAGGTTATCAAACTACTCCTACAGGAGCTGTCTGATCTGGGCCCATATTGTTTGCAACCATGCCTTTTAAAGTAATAAGGTTATCAAACTACTCCTACAGGAGCTGTCTGATCTGGGCCCATATTGTTTGCAACCATGCTTTTTAAAGTTAAAAGGTTATCAAACTACTCCTACAGGAGCTATCTGATCTGGGCCCATATTGTATTCAACCATGCCTTTTAAAGTCAAAAGGTTATCAAACTACTCCTACAGGAGCTGTCTGATCTGGGCCCATATTGTTTGCAACCATGCCTTTTAAAGTAAAAAGGTTATCAAACTACTACTACAGGAGCTGTCTGACCTGGGCCCATATTGTTTGCAACCATGCTTTTTAAAGTTAAAAGGTTATCAAACTACTCCTTCAGGAGCTGTCTGGTCTGAGCCCTTATTGTTTGCAGCCGTTACTTTTAAAGTTAAAAGGTTATCAAACTACTCATAAAGGAGCTGTCTGATCTGGGCCCATATTGTTTGCAAACATGCTTTTTAAAGTTAAAAGGTTATCAAACTACTCCTACAGGAGCTGTCTGATCTGAGCTTTTATTGTTTGCAGCCGTTACTTTTAAAGTTGAAAGGTTATCAAATTACTCCTACAGAAGCTGTCTGATCTGGGCATATATTGTTTGCAGCCATATCTTTTAAAGTTCAAAAAATATCAAACTACTCCTACAGGAGCTGTCTGATCTGGGCCCATATTGTTTGAAACCATGCCTTTTAAAGTTAAAATGTTATCAAACTACTCCTACAGGAGCTGTCTGATCTGGGCCCATATTGTTTGCAACCATGCCTTTTAAAGTTAAAATGTTATCAAACTACTCCTACAGGAGGTGTCTGATCTGGGCCCATATTGTTTGCAGCCCTAACTTTTTAAGTTAAATGGTTATCAAACTACACCTACAGGAGCTGTCTGATCTGGGCCCATATTGTTTTCAGCCAATGTCATTGAAAGTTAAAAGGTTATCAAACTACTCCTACAGGAGCTGTCTTATCTGGGCCCATATTGTTTGCAACCATAACTTTTAAAGTTAAACGGTTATCAAACTACTCCTACACAAGCTGTCTGATCTGTCCGATAGTGTTTGCCGCCATGCCATTTAAAGTTAAAATGTTATCAAACTACTCCTACAGGAGGTGTCTGATCTGGGCCCATATTGTTTGCAGCCTAAACTTTTAAAGTTAAAAGGTTATCAAACTACTCCTACAGGAGCTGTCTGATCTAGGCCCATAATGTTTGCAAGCATAACTTTTAAAGTTAAAAGGTTATCAAACTACTCCTACAGGAGCTGTCTGATCTGGGCCCATATTGTATTCAACCATGCCTTTTAAAGTTAAAAGGTTATCAAACTACTCCTACAGGATCTGTCTGATCTGCGCCCATATTGTTTGCAACCATTACTTTGAAAGTAAATATGTCAGCAAACAACTCTTTAAGGAGCTGTCTGATCTGGGCCATATTGTTTGCGACCATGCCTTTTAAAGTTAAAAGGTTACCAAACTACTCCTACAGGAGCTGTCTCATCTGAGCCCATATTGTTTGCAACCGTGCCTTTTTTTAAGTTGAAAGGTTATCAAACTACTCCTACAGGAGCTGTCTGATCTGGGACATATTGTTTGCAACCATGCATTTTAAAGTTAAAAGGTTATCAAACTACTCCTACAGGAGCTGTCTGATCTGGGCCCATATTGTTTGCAGCCATAACTTTTTATCAAACTACTCCTACAGGAGCTGTCTGATCTGGGCCCATATTGTTTGCAGCCATAACTTTTAAAGTTAAAAGGTTATCAAGCTACTCCTACAGGAGCTGTCTGATCTGGGCCCATATTGTTTGCAGCCATGTCTTTTAAAATTAAAAGGTAATCAAACTACTCCTACAGGAGCTGTCTGATCTGGGCCCATATTGTTTGCAGCCATAACTTTTAAAGTTAAAAGGTTATCAAACTACTCCTACAGGAACTGTCTGATCTGGGCCCATATTGTTTGCAGCCATGTCTTTTAAAGTTAAAAGGTTATAAAACCACTACTACAGGAGCTGTCTGATCTAGGCCCATATTGTTTTCAACCATGCCTTTTAAAGTCAAAATGTTATCAAACTTCTCCTACAGGAGCTGTCGGATCTGGGCCCATATTGTTTGCAGCCATAACTTTTTTCAAACTACTCCTACAGGAGCTGTCTGATCTGGGCCCATATCGTTTGCCACCATGCCATTTAAAGTTAAAAGGTTATCAAACTACTCATACAGGAGCTGTCTGATCTGGGACAATATTGTTTGCAGCCATAACTTTTAAAGTTAAAAGGTTATCTAACTACTCCTACAGGAGCTGTCTGATCTGGGCCCATATTATTTGCCACCATGCCATTTTAAGTTAAAAGGTTATCAAACGACTCATACAGGAGCTGTCTGATCTAGGCCCATATTGTTTGCAGCCATAACTTTTAAAGTTAAAAGGTTTTCAAACTACTCCTACAGGAGCTGTCTGATCTTGGCCCATATTGTTTGCAACCATAACTTTTAAAGTTAAAAGGTTATCAAGCTACTCCTACAGGAGCTGTCTCATCTGGGCCCATATTGTATTCAACCATTCTTCTGTGGCGATTTTTTATGTTGTTGTTTGTTACTTACTGTGTGTATCACTTGTGTCTTTTTATTTTGGATGGCCATATGGCCATTTTGTGGGAAAGTTTTATCTGGTCGCTTTATGTTTGTGTTTCTTTCCCTTTGGTGTCTTTGATGGGTGGAGTAAGTTATTTGTATCGATTCCTGATCTTTGTTTTACTTCTACTTTTAAAGTTAAAAGGTTATCAAACTACTCCTACGGGAGCTGTCTAATTTGGGCCAATATTGTTTGCAACCATGCCTTTTAAAGATAAAAGTTATCAAACTACTCCTACAGTAGCTGTCTGATCTGAGCCCATATTGATTGCAACCATTACTTTTAAAGTTAAAAGGTTATCAAACTACACCTACAGGAGCTGTCTGATCTTGGCCCATATTGTTTGCAGCCATGCCTTTAAATGTTAAATGGTTATCAAACTACTCCTTAAGGAGCTGTCTGATCTGGGTCCATATTATTGCAGCCATAACTTTTAAAGTTAAAATGTTATCAAACTACTCCTACAGGAGCTGTCTGATCTGGGCCCATATTGTTTGCAACCATGCCTTTTAAAGTAAAAAGGTTATCAAACTACTCCTACAGGAGCTGTCTGATCTGGGCCCATATTGTTTGCAACCATGCTTTTTAAAGTTAAAAGGTTATCAAACTACTCCTAAAGGAGCTGTCTGATCTGAGCCCATATTGTTTGCAGCCGTTACTTTTAAAGTTAAAAGGTTATCAAACTACTCATACAGGAGCTGTCTGATCTGGGCCCATATTGTTTGCAGCCATGACTTTTAAAGTTAAAAGAGTATCAAACTACTTCTTAAGCAGCTGTCTGATCTGGGCCCATATTGTTTTCAACCATGCCTTTTAAAGATAAAAGTTATCAAATTACTCCTACAGGAGCTGTCTGATCTGGGCCCATATTGTTTGCAGTAATGACATTTAAAGTTAAAAGAGTATCAAACTACTTCTTAAGGAGCTGTCTGATCTGGGTCCATATTGTTTTCAACCATGCCTTTTAAACTTTTAAAGTTCAAAAAATATCAAACTACTCCTACAGGAGCTGTCTGATCTCGGCCCATATTGTTTAAAACCATGCCTTTTAAAGTTAAAATGTTATCAAACTACTACTACAGGAGCTGTCTGATCTGGGCCCATATTGTTTACAGCCATAACTTTTTATCAAACTACTCATACAGGAGCTGTCTGATCTGGGCCCATATTCTTTGCAGCCATAACTTTTAAAGTTAAAAGGTTATTCATCTACACCTACAGGAGCTGTCTGATCTGGGCCCATATTGTTTGCAACCATGCCTTTTAAAGTTAAAATGTTATGAAACTACTCCTACAAGAGCTGTCTGATCTGGGCCCATATTGTTTGCAACCATGCCTTTTAAAGTTAAGATATTATCAAACTACTCCTACAGGAGCTGTCTGATCTGGGCCCATATTGTTTGCAGCCATAATTTTAAAGTGAAAAGGTTATCAAACTTCTCCTACAGGAGCTGTCTGATCTAGGACCATATTGTTTGCAACGATAATTTTTAAAGTTAAGAGGTTATCAAACAACTCCTGCAGGATCTGTCTGATCTTGGCCCATATTGTATTCAACCATGCCTTTTAAAGTTAAATAGTTATCAAACTACTCCTACTGGAGCTGTCTGATCTGGGCCCATATTGTTTGCAACCATGCCTTTCAAAGTAAAAAGTTTATCAAACTACTCCTACAGGAGCTGTCTGATCTGGGCCCATATTGTTTGCAACCTTGCCTTTTAAAGTTAAAAGTTTATCAAACTACTCCTAGAGGAGATGTCTTATCTGAGCCCATATTGTTTGCAACCATTACTTTTAAAGGTAAAAGGTTTTCAAACTTCTCCTACAGGAGGTGTCTGATCTGGGCCCATATTGTTTGCAGCCATGCCTTTTGAAGTTAAAAGTTTATCAAACTACTCTTTAAGGAGTTGTCTGATCTGGGCCCATATTGTTTGCAGCCATAACTTTTAAAGTTAAAATGTTATCAAACTACTCCTACAGGAGCTGTCTGATCTGGGCCCATATTGAATTCAACCATGCATTTTAAAGTTTAAAGGTTATCACACTACTCCTACAGGAGCTGTCTGATCTGGGCCCATATTATTTGCAATCATGCCTTTTAAAGTAAAAATGTTATCAAACTACCCCTACAGGAGCTGTCTGATCTGGGCCCATATTGTTTGCAACCATACCTTTTCAAGTTAAAAGTTTATCAAACTACTCCTACAGGAGCTGTGTGATCTGAACCCATATTGTTTGCAACCGTTATTTTTAAAGTTAAAAGGTTATCAAACTTCTCCTACAGGAGCTGTCTGATCTGGGCCCATATTGTTTGCAGCCTTGCCTTTTGAAGTTAAAAGTTTATCAAACTACTCTTTAAGGAGCTGTCTGATCTGGGCCCATATTGTTTGCAGCCATAACTTTTAAAGTTAAAATGTTATCAAACTACTCCTACAGGAGCTGTCTGATCTGGGCCCATATTGTATTCAACCATGCATTTTAAAGTTTAAAGGTTATCAAACGTCTCCTAAAGGAGCTGTCTGATCTGGGCCCATATTGTTTGCATCCTAAACTTTTAAAGTTAAAAGATTATCAAACCACTCCTACAGGAGCTGTCTGATCTGGGCCCATATTGTTTTCAACCATGCCTTTTAATTATAAAAGGTTATCAAACTACTCCTACAGGAGCTGTCTGATCTGGGCCCATATTGTATGCAGCCATAACTTTTAAAATTAAAAGGTTATCAAACTACTACTACAGGAGCTGTCTGATCTGGCCCCATATTGTTTGTAACCATGCCTTTACAGTTAAAATGTTATCAAACTACTCCTACAGGAGCTGTCTGATCTGGGCCCATATTGTTTGCAGCCTTAACTTCTTATCAAACTACTCCTACAGGAGCTGTCTGATCTGGGCCCATATTGTTTGCAGCCATTTCTTTTAAAATTAAAAGGTTATCAAACTACTCCTACAGGAGCTGTCTGATCTGGGCCCATATTGTTTGTAGCCATAACTTTTAAAGTTAAAATGTTATCAAACTACTCCTACAGGAGCTGTCTGATCTGGGCCCATTTTGTTTGCAACCATGCCTTTTAAAGTTAAAATGTTATCAAACTACTCCTATAGGAGCTCTCTGATCTGGGCCCATATTGTTTGCAACCATAACTTTTAAAGTTAAAAGGTTATCAAACTACTACAGGAGCTGTCTAATCTGGGCCAATATTGTTTGCAGCCTTTTTTGATTTTGATTTTGATTTTATTTTATTTTATTTTATTTTGCAGCCTTTTTTTTTCATTTTTTTATTTTTTTAACTCATTTTTGATTTTTATTTGTCTTTTAAAGTTAAAAGGCTATGAAACTACTCCTATAGGAGTTGTCTGATCCGGATCTGGGCCCATATTGCTTGCAGCAATGCCTTTTACAATAAAAGGTTATCAATCTACTCCTACAGGAGCTGTCTGATCTGGGCCCATATTGTTTGCAACCATAACATTTAAAGTTAAAAGGTTATCAAATTACTCCTACATGAGCTGTCTGATCTGGGCCCATATTGTTTGCAGCCATTACTTTAAAAGTTAAAAGGTTAACAAACTACTCCTTAAGGAGCTGACTGATCTGGGCCCATATTGTTTGCAGCAATATCTTTTAAAGTTAAAAGGTTATCAAACTAGTCCTACAGATGCTGTCTGATCTGGACCCATATTGGTTTCAACAATAACTTTTAAAGTTAAAAGGTTATCAAACTACTCCTACAGGAGCTGTCTGATCTGGGCCCATATTGTTTGCAACCATGACTTTTAAAGTTAAAAGGTTGTCAAATTACTCCCACAGGAGCCGCTGATCTGGGCCCATATTGTTTGCAGCCATGCCATTTAAAATTAAAAGGTTATCAAAGTACTCCTATAGGAGCTGTCTGATCTGGGCCCATATTGTTTGCAACCATAACTTTTAAAGTTAAAAGGTTATCAAACTACTCCTAAAGGAGCTGTCAGATCTGGGCCCATATTGTTTACAGCCATAACTTTTAAATTTAAAAGGTTATCAAACTACTCCTTCATAAGCTGTCTGATCTGGGCCCATATAGTTTGCAACCTTTACTTTTAAAGTTAAAAGTTTGTCAAACTACTCCTACAGGAGCTGTATGATCTGGCCCATATTGTTTTCAGCCATATTATTTAAAGTTAAAAGGTTATCAAACTACTCCTACAGGAGCTGTCTGATCTGGTCTCATATTGATGCAGCCATGCCTTTTAAAGTTAAAAGATGATCAAACTACTCCTACAGGAGCTGTCTGATATGGGTTCATATTGTTTGCAACCATTACTTTTAAAGTTAAAAGGTTTTCAAACTTCTCCTACAGGAGCTGTCTGATGTGGGCCCATATTGTTTGCAGCCATGCCTTTTGAAGTTAAAATTTTATCAAACTACTCTTTAAGGAGCTGTCTGATCTGGGCCCATATTGTTTGCAGCCATAACTTTTAAAGTTAAAATGTTATCAAACTACTCCTACAGGAGCTGTCTGATCTGGGCCCATATTGCATTCAACCATGCATTTTAAAGTTTAAAGGATATCACACTACTCCCACATGAGCTGTCTGATCTGGGCATATATTGTTTGCAATCATGCCTTTTAAAGTAAAAAGGTTATCAAACTACTCCTACAGGAGCTGTCTGATCTGGGCCCATATTTGTTGCAAGCATAACTTTTAAAGTTAAAATTTAATCAAACTACTCCTACAGGAGCTGTCTGATCTGGGCCCATATTGGTTGCAACCATGCCTTTAAAGTTAAAAGTTTATCAAACTACTCCTTCAGGAGCTGTCTGATCTGGGCCCATATTGTTTGCAGCCATGCCTTTTATAGTTAAAAGGTTATCAAACTACTCCTAGAGGAGCTGTCTCATCTGGGCCCATATTGTTTTCAGCCATAACTTTTAAATATAAAAGGTTATAAAACTTCTCCTACAGGAGCTATCTGATCTGGTCCCATATTATTTTCAACCATGCCTTTTAAAGTTAAAAGGTTATCAAACTACTCTACAGGAGCTGTCTGAACTTGGCCCATATTGTTTGCAACCATAACTTTTAAAGTTAAAAGGTTATCAAACTACTCCTAAAGGAGCTGTCTGATCTGGGCCCTTATTGTTTTCATTCTTGCGTTTTAAAGTTAAAAAGTTATTAAAATTATCCTATAGGAGCTGTCAAATCTGGGTCCATATTGTTTGCAACCATGCCTTTTAAACTTAAAAGGTTATCAAACTACACCTACAGGAGCTGTCTGATCTGGGCCCATATTGTTTGCAACCATGCCTTTTAAAGTTAAAAGGTTATCAAACTACTCCTACAGGAGCTGTCTGATCTGAGCCCATATTGTTTGCAACCATGCCTTTCAAATTAAAAGGTAATCAAACTACTCCTTAAGGAGCTGTCTGATCTGGGCCAATATTGTTTGGAGCCATAACTTTTTATCAAACTTCTCGTACAGGAGCTGTCTGATCTGGGCACATATTGTTTGCATCTTTGTCTTTTAAAGTTAAAAGGTTATCAAACTACTCCTACAGGAGCTGTCTGATCTGGGCCCATATTGTTTGCAGCCATGTCTTTTAAAGTTAAAAGCTTATCAAACTACTCCTACAGGAGCTGTCTGATCTGGGCCCATATTGTTTGTAGCCATAACTTTTTAAGTTAAAATGTTATCAAACTACTCCTACAGGAGCTGTCTGATCTGGGCCAATTTTGTTTGCAACCATGCCTTTTAAAGTTAAAATGCTATCAAACCACTCCTATAGGAGTCTCTGATCTATGCCCATGTTGTTTGCAACCAAAACTGTTAAAGTTAAAAGGTTATCAAACTACTACAGGAGCTGTCTAATCTGGGCCCATATTGTTTGCAGCCTTTTTCTGATTTTTATTTTTATTTTATTTTATTTTATTTTGCAGCTTTTTTATTTTTTTAACTCATTTTTAATTTTTATTTGTCTTTTAAAGTTAAAAGGCTATGAAACTACTCCTATAGTAGCTGTCTGATCCGGATCTGGGCCCATATTGTTTGCAGCAATGCCTTTTACAATAAAAGGTTATCAATCTACTCCTACAGGAGCTGTCTGATCTGGGCCCATATTGTTTTCAACCTTGCGTTTTAAAGTTAAAAGGTTCTAAAACTACTCCTACAGGAGCTGTCTGATCTGGGCCCATATTGTTTGCAACCATGCCTTTTAAATTTAAAAGATTATCAAACTACTCCTACAGGAGTTGTCTGATCTGAGCCCATATTGTTTGCAACCAATTATTTTAAAGTTAAAGGGTAATCAAACTTCTCCTACAGGAGCTGATCTGGGCCCATATTGTTTGGCAGCCATGCCTTTTAAAGTTAAAAGGTTATCAAACTACTCCTTAAGGAGCTGTCTGATCTGGCCCATATTGTTTTCAGCCCTAACTTTTAAATTTAAAAGGTTATCAAGCTACTCCTACAGGAGCTGTCTGATCTGGGCCCATATTGTTTGCAGCCATGCCTTTTATAATTAAAAGGTTATCAAACTACTCCTACAGGAGCTGTCTCATCTGGGCCATTATTGTTTTCAGCCATAACTTTTAAATTTAAAATGCTATCAAACTGCTCACACAGGAGCTGTCTGATCTGGGCCCATATTGTTTGCAACCATGACTTTTAAAGTTAAAAGGTTATCAAACTACTCCTACAGGAGCTGTCTGATCTGGGCCCATATTGTTTGCATCCATTCCTTTTAAACATAAAAGGTTATCAAACTACTCCTACAGGAGCTGTCTGGTATTGGCCCATATTGTTTGCAGCCATAATTTTTAAAGTTAAAAGATTATCAAACTACTCCAACAGGAGCTGTCTGATCTTGGCCCATATTGTTTGCAACCATAACTTTTAAAGTTAAAAGGTTATCAAACTACTCCTACAGGAGCTGTCTGATCTGGGCCCATATTGTTTTCAACCTTGCGTTTTAATGTTAAAAGGTTCTCAAACTACTCCTACAGGAGCTGTCAGATCTGGGCCCATATTGTTTGCAACCATGCCTTTTAAAGTTAAAAGGTTATCAAACTACTCCTACAGGAGCTGTCTGATCTGAGCCCATTTTGTTTGCAACCATTAATTTTAAAGTTAAAAGGTAATCAAACTTCTCCTACAGGAGCTGTCTGATCTGGGCCCATATTGTTTGGCAGCCATGCCTTTTAAAGTTAAAAGGTTTTCAAACTACTCCTTAAGGAGCTGTCTTATGTGGGCCCATGTTGTTTGCAGCCATAACTTTTAAAGTTAAAAGGTTATCAAACTACTCCTACAGGAGCTGTCTGATCTGGGCGCATTTTGTTTTCAACCATGCCTTTTAAAGTTAAAAGTTATCAAACTACTCGTACAGGAGCTGTCTGATCTGGGCCCATATGGTTTGCTGCCATAACTTTTTATCAAACTACTCGTACAGGAGCTGTCTGATCTGGGCCCATATTGTTTGCAGCCTTGTCTTTTAAAGTTAAGGGTTATCAAACTACTCCTACAGGGGCTGTCTGATCTGGGCACATATTGTTTGCAGCCATAACTTTTAAAGTTAAAATGTTATCAAACTACTCCTACAGGAGCTGTCTGATCTAGGTCCATATTTTTTGCAACCATGCCTTTTAAAGTTAAAAGGTTATCCTACTTCTCCTACAGGATCTGTCTGATCTGGGCCCATATTGTCTGCAACCATAACATTTGAAGTTAAAAGACTATCAAACTACTCCTACAGGAGCTGTCTGATCCATATTGTTTGCAGCCAATTCTTTTAAAGTTAAAAGGTTATCACACTATTCCTTCAGGAGTTGTCTGATCTGGGCCCATATTATTTGCAACCATAACTTTTTAAGTTAAAATGTTATAAAACTACTCCTACAGGAGTTGTCTGATCTGGACCCATATTGTTTGCAGCCATAACTTTTAAAGTTAAAAGGTTATCAAAGTACTCCTACTGGAGCTGTCTGACCTGGGCCCATATTGTTTGCAGCCATAACTTTTTATCAAACTTCTCCTTCTGATCTGGGCCTATATTGTTTTCAGCTATAACTTTAAAGTTAAAAGGTTATCAAACTACTCCTACAGGAGCTGTCTGATCTGGGCCCATATTGTTTGCAACCAAATTTTTTAAAGTTAAAAGGTTATCAAACTACTCCTACAGGAGCTGTCTGATCTTGGCCATATTGTTTGCAGCCATGCCTTTTTAAGTTAAAAGGTTATCAAACTACTGTCTGATCTGGGCCCATATTGTTTGCAGCAATGCCTTTTACAATTAAAAGGTTATCAAACTTCTCCTACAGGAGCTGTCTGATCTGGGCCTATATTGTTTGCAACCATAACGTTTAAAGTTAAAATGTATTCAAACTACTCCTACAGAAGCTGTGTGATCTCGGCTCATATTGTTTGCAGCCATTACTTTTAAAGTTAGAAGGTTATCAAACTACTCCTACAGGAGCTGTCTGATCTGGGGCCATATTGTTTGCAGACATAACTTTTAAAGTTAAAAGGTTACCAAACTACTCCTACAGGAGCTGTCTGATCTGGGCCCATATTGTTTGCAACCATGACTTTCAAAGTTAAAAGGTTATCAAACTATTCCTACCGAAGCTGTGTGATCTCGGCTCATATTATTTGCAGCCATTACTTTTAAAGTTAAAAGGTTATCAAACTACTCCTACAGGAGCTGTCTGATCTGGGGCCATATTGTTTGCAGACATAACTTTTAAAGTTAAAAGGTTATCAAACTACCCCTACATGAGCTGTCTGACCTGGGCCCATATTGTTTGCAGCAATACCTTTTAAAATTAAAAGGTTATCAAACTACTCCTATAGGAGCTGTCTGATCTGGGCCCATATTGTTTGCAACCATTACTTTTAAAGTTAAAAGGTTATCAAACTGCTCCTAAAGGAGCTGTCAAATCTGGGCCCATATTGTTTGCAGCCATAACTTTTAAAGTTAAAAGGTTATCAAACTACTCCTTCATGAGCTGTCTGATCTTGGCCCATATTGTTTGCAACCATGCCTTTTTGTCTGATCCTATAGGAGCTACAAACAATATGGGCCCAGTTATACAGATCCTGTAGGAGTAGTTTTATAACCTTTTAACTTTAAAAGGCAAGGTTGCAAACAATATGGGCCCAGATCAGACAGCTCCTGTAGGAATAGTGTGATAACGTTTTAACTTTAAAAGTTATGGCTGCAAACAATATGGGCCCAGCTCAGACAGCTCCTGCAGGAGTGGTTTGATAACCTTTTATGTTTAAAAGTTATGGTTGCAAACAATATGGGCCCAGATCAGACAGCCCCTGTAGGAGTAGCTTGATAACCTTTAAACTTCAAAAGGCATGGTTGAAAACAATATGGGCCCAGATCAGACAGCTCCTGTAGGAGTAGTTTGATAACATTTTAACATTAAAAGTTATGGCTACTAACAATATGGGCCCAGATCAGACAGCTCCTGTAGGAGTAGATTGATAACCTTTTAACTTTAAAAGACAAGGCTGCAAACAATATGGGCCCAGATCAGACAGCTCCTATAGGAGTAGTTTGATAACCTTTTAACTTTAAAAGTTATGTCTGCAAACAATATGGGCCCAGATCAGACAGCTCATGTAGGAGTAGTTTTATTTGTCTAAATCGCGACGGAAGTAAGGGCGAGGATTGTGGCCACGTAAAGTCGATTTAAGCCCCCCCCCCCCCCCCCCCAGTGGAAATCTTCCACTGACCGTTCCAAGGCGGCTCTTCTGTGGCGATTTATATATGTTGTTGTTTGTTACTTACTGTGTGTATCACTTGTGTCTTTTGGTTTTGGATGGTCATATGGCCATTTTGTGGGAAAGTAACTGTCCTTATGGCCTTCCTTTGTTTAGGTTTCCATTATGGTCTGGTTGCTTAATGTTTGTATTTCTTTCCCTTTGGTGTCTTTTATGGGTGGAGTTAGTTAATTGTATCAATTCCTGATCTTTGTTTTACTTTTACTTTATAAACCTTTTAACTTTAAAAGTTAAGGTTGCAGACAATATGGGCCCAGATCAGACAGCTCCTGTAGGGTTAGTTATATAACCTTTTAACTTTAAAAGTTATGGCTGCAAACAATATGGGCCCAGATCAGACAGCTCCTGTAGGAGTAGTTTGATAACATTTTAACTTAAAAAGATAAGGCTGACAACAGTATGTGCCCAGATCAGACAGCTCCTGTAGGAATAGTTTGATAACCTTTTAACTTTAAAAGTTATGGCTGCAAACAATATGGGCCCAGATCAGACAGCTCCTGTAGGAGTAGTTGGATAACCTTTTAACTTTAAAAGGTATGGCTTCAAACAATATCGGTCCAGATCGGACAGCTCCGATAGGAGTAGTTTGATAACCTTTTAACTTTAAAAGTTAGGCTGAAAACAATATGGGCCCAGATCAGACAGCTCCCGTAGGAGTAGTTTGATAACCTTCAACTTTAAAAGTAATGGCTGCAAACAATATGGGCCCAGATCGGACAGCTCCTGTAGGAGTAGTTTCATAACCTTTTAACTTTAAAAGTTATGGTTGCAAACAATATGGGCCCATATCAGACAGCTCCTGAAGGAGTAGTTTGATAACTTTTTAACTTTAAAAGGCATGGTTGCAAACAATATGATCCCAGATCAGACAGCTTCTGTAGGAGTAGTTTAATAACATTTTAACTTTAAACGTTATGGCTGCAAACAATATGGGCCCAGATCAGACAGCACCTGTAGGAGTAGTTTGATAACCTCCTAACTTTAAAAGACAACTCTGTAAACAATATGGGCCCAGATCAGACAGCTCCTTGAGGAATAGTTTGACAGCCTTTTAACTTTATAAGTTATGGCTGCAAACAATATGGGCCCATATCAGACAGCTCCTGTAGGAGTAGTTTGATAACCTTTTAACTTTGAAAGTCATGGTGGCAAACAATATGGGACCAGATCAGACAGCTCCTGTAGGAGTAGTTTGATAACCTTTTAACTTTAAAAGTTATGGCTGCAAACAATATGGCCCCAGATCAGACAGCTCCTGTAGGACTAGTTTGATAACCTTTTAACTTTAAAAGTAATGGCTGCAAACAATATGAGCCGAGATCACACAGCTTCTGTAGGAGTAGTTTGAATACCTTTTAACTTTAAATGTTATGGTTGCAAACAATATGGGCCCAGATCAGACAGCTCCTGTAGGAGTAGTTTGATAACCTTTTAATTGTAAAAGGCATTGCTGCAAACAATATGGGCCCAGATCCGACAGTAGTTTGATAACCTTTTAACTTTAAAAGGCATGGCTGCAAACAATATGGGCCCAGATCAGACAGCTCCTGTAAGAGTAGTTTGATAAACTTTTAACTTTAAAAGTTATGGCTGCAAACAATCTGGGCCCAGAGCAGACAGCTCCTGTAGGAGTAGTTTGATAACCTTTTAACTTTAAAAGTTATGGCTGCAATCAATATGGGCCCAGATCAGACAGCTCCTGTAGGAGTAGATTGATAACCTTTTAGCTTTAAAAGTTAAAGCTGCAAACAATATGGGCCCAGAACAGACATCTCCTGTAGGAGTAGTTTAATAACCTTCTAACTTTAAAAGTTATGGCTGCAAACAATATGGGCCCAGATCAGACAGCTCCTGTAGGAGTAGTTTGATAAAAAGTTATGGCTGCAAACAATATGGGTCCAGATCAGTCAGCTCCTGTAGGAGTATTTTGATAACACATGAACTTTAAAAGGCATGGTTGCAAACAATATGGGCCCAGATCAGACAGCTCCTGTAGGAGTAGTTTGATAACCTTTTAACTTTAAAAGCTATGGCTGCAAATAATATGGGCCCAGATCAGACAGCTCCTGTAGGAGAAGTTTGATAACCTTTTAACTTTAAATGACATTGACTGAAAACAATAAGGGCCCAGATCATATAGCTTCTGTAGGAGTAGTTTTATAACCATTGAACTTTAAAGGTTATGGCTGCAAACAATATGGGCCAAGGTCAGACAGCTCCAGTAGGAGTAGTTTGATAACCTTTTAACTATAAAAGTTATGGCTGGAAACAATATGGGCCGCGATCAGACAGCTCCTGTAGGAGTAGTTTTACAACCTTTTAACTTTAAAAGTTATGGTTGCAAACAATATGGGCCCAGATCAGACAGCTCCTGAAGGAGTAGTTTGTTAACCTTTTAAGTTTAAAAGGCATGGTTGCAAACAATATGGGCCCAGATCAGACAGCTCCTGTAGGAGTAGTTTGATAACCTTTAAACTTTTAAGCGCAAGGTTGAAAACAATATTGGCCCAGATCAGACAGCTCCTGTAGGAGTAGTTTGATAACCTTTTAACTTTAAAAGGCAAAGTTGCAAACAATATGGGCCAAGATCAGACAGCTCCTGTAGGGGTAGTTTTATAACCTTTTAACTTTAAAAGTTATGGCTGCAAACAATATGGGCCCAGATCTGACAGCTCCTTTTGGAGCAGTTTGATAACCTTTTAACTTTAAAAGTAATGGTTGCAAACAATATGGGCCCAGATCAGACAGCTCCTATAGGAGTAGTTTGATAAACTTTTTATTTTAAAAGGCATGGCTGCAAACAATATGGGCCCAGGTCAGACAGCTCCTGTAGGAGTAGTTTGATATCCTTTTAACTTTGAAAGTCATGGTGGCAAACAATATGGGCCAAGATCAGACAGCTCCTGTAGGAGTAGTTTTATGACCTTTTAACTTTAAAAGTAATGGCTGCAAACAATATGAGCCGAGATCACACAGCTTCTGTAGGAGTAGTTTGAATACCTTTTAACTTTAAATGTTATGGTTGCAAACAATATGGGCCCAGATCAGACAGCTCCTGTAGGAGTAGTTTGATAACCTTTTAATTGTAAAAGGCATTGCTGCAAACAATATGGGCCCAGATCAGACAGAAGTTTGATAACCTTTTAACTTTAAAAGGCATGGCTGCAAACAATATGGGCCCAGATCAGACAGCTCCTGTAAGAGTAGTTTGATAAACTTTTAACTTTAAAAGTTATGGCTGCAAACAATATGTGCCCAGAGCAGACAGCTCCTGTAGGAGTAGTTTGATAACCTTTGAACTTTAAAAGTTATGGCTGCAAAAAATATGGGCCCAGATCAGACAGCTCCTGTAGGAGTAGATTGATAACCTTTTAGCTTTAAAAGTTAAAGCTGCAAACAATATGGGCCCAGAACAGACATCTCCTGTAGGAGTAGTTTGATAACCTTTTAACTTTAAAAATTATGTCTGCAAACAATAGAGGCCACGATATGACAGCTCCTGTAGGAGTAGTTTGATAACCTTTTAACTTTAATAGTTATGGTTGCAAACAATATGGGCCCAGATCAGACAGCTCCTGAAGGAGTAGTTTGTTAACCTTTTAAGTTTAAAAGGCATGGTTGCAAACAATATGGGCCCAGATCAGACAGCTCCTGTAGGAGTAGTTTGATAACCTTTAAACTTTTAAGCGCAAGGTTGAAAACAATATTGGCCCAGATCAGACAGCTCCTGTAGGAGTAGTTTGATAACCTTTTAACTTTAAAAGGCAAGGTTGCAAACAATATGGGCCAAGATCAGACAGCTCATGAAGGAGTAGTTTGATAACCTTTTAACTTTAAAAGTTATGGCTGCAAACAATATGGGCCCAGATCTGACAGCTCCTTTAGGAGCAGTTTGATAACCTTTTAACTTTAAAAGTAATGGTTGCAAACAATATGGGCCCAGATCAGACAGCTCCTATAGGAGTAGTTTGATAAACTTTTTATTTTAAAAGGCATGGCTGCAAACAATATGGGCCCAGGTCAGACAGCTCCTGTTGGAGTAGTTTGATAACCTTTTAACTTTGAAAGTCATGGTGGCAAACAATATGGGCCCAGATCAGACAGCTCCTGTAGGAGTAGTTTGATAACCTTTTAACTTTAAAAGTTATGGCTGCAAACAATATGGCCCAAGATTAGAAAGCTCCTGTAGGAGTAGTTTGATAACCTTTTAACTTTAAAAGTAATGGCTGCAAACAATATGAACCGAGATCACACAGCTTCGGTAGGAGTAGTTTGAATACCTTTTAACTTTAAATGTTATGGTTGCAAACAATATGGGCCCAGATCAGACAGCTCCTGTAGGAGTAGTTTGATAACCTTTTAATTGTAAAAGGCATTGCTGCAAACAATATGGGCCCAGATCAGACAGAAGTTTGATAACCTTTTAACTTTAAAAGGCATGGCTGCAAACAATATGGGCCCAGATCAGACAGCTCCTGTAAGAGCAGTTTGATAAACTTTTAACTTTAAAAGTTATGGCTGCAAACAATATGGGCCCAGAGCAGACAGCTCCTGTAGGAGTAGTTTGATAACCTTTTAACTTTAAAAGTTATGGCTGCAAAAAATATTGGCCCAGATCAGACAGCTCCTGTAGGAGTAGATTGATAACCTTTTAGCTTTAAAAGTTAAAGCTGCAAACAATATGGGCCCAGAACAGACATCTCCTGTAGGAGTAGTTTGATAACCTTTTAACTTTAAAAGGCATGGTTGCAAACAATATAGGCCCAGATCAGACAGCTCCTGTAGGAGTAGTTTGATAACCTTTTTACTTTAAAAGGCATGGTTGCAAACAATATGGGCCAAGTTCAGACAGCTCCTGTAATAGTAGTTTGATAACCTTTTGACTTTAAAAGTTATGGTTGCAAACAATATGGGCCAAGATCAGAGAGCTCCTCTAAGAGTAGTTTTATAACCTTTTAACTCTAAAAGTTATGGCTGCAAACAATATGGGCAAAGATCAGATAGCTCCTGCAGGTGTAGTTTGATAACCTTTTATCTTTAAAAGGCATGGTTGTAAACAATATTGCCCAGATCAGACAGCTCCCTAGGAGTAGTTTGATAACATTTGTCCTTTAAATGCATGGTTGCAAACAATATGGGCCCAGATCAGAAGCTCCTGTAGGAGTAGTTTGATAACCTTTTAACTATAAAAGATATGGTTGCAAACAATATGGGCCCCGATCAGACAGCTCCTGTAGGAGTAGTGTGATAACCTTTTAACTTTAAAAATTATGGCTGCAAACAATATGGGCCCAGCTCAGACAGCTCCTGTAGGAGTAGTTTGGAAACCTTTTATCTTTAAAAGTTATGGTTGCTAACAACATCGGCCCCGATCAGACATTTCCTGTAGGAGTAGTTTTATAACCTTTTAACTTCAAAAGGCATGGTTGAAAACAATATGGGCCCAGATCAGACAGCTCCTGTAGGAGTAGTTTGATAACATTTTAACTTCAAAAGGCATGGTTGCAAACAATATGGGCCCAGATAAGACAGCTCCTGTAGGAGTAGTTTCATAACATTGTAACTTTAAAAGTTATGGCTACAAACAATATGGGCCCAGATCAGACAGCTCCTGTAGGAGTAGTTTGATAACCTTTTAACTTTAAAAGTAATGGTTGCAAACAATATGGGCTCAGATTAGACAGCTTCTGTAGGAGTAGTTTGATAACCTTTTAACTTTAAAAGTTATGGCTGTAAACAATAAAGGCCCAGATCAGACAGCCCCTGTAGGAGTAGTTTGATAAAATTTGAACTTTCAAAAGCATGGTTTCAAACCAAATTGGCCCATATCAGACAGCTCCTGTAGGAGTAGTTTGATATCCTTTTAACTTTAAAAGTTATGGCTGCAAACAATATGGGCCCAGATTAGACAGCTCCTGTAGAAATAGTTTTGATAACCTTTTAATTGTAAAAGGCATGGCTGCAAACAATATGGGCCCAGATCAGACAGCTCCTGTAGGAGTAGTTTGATAACTTTTTAATTTTAAAAGTTATGGCTGCAAACAATGTGGGCCCAGATCAGACAGCTCCTGTAGGAGAAGTTTGATAACCTTTGAACTTTAAAATAACGCTGTAAACAATATGGGCTCAGAACAGACAACTCCTGTAGGAGTAGTTTTATAACCTTTTAACTTTGAAAGTTATGGCTGCAAACAATTTGGGCCCAGGTCAGACAGCTCCAGTAGGAGTAGTTTGATAACCTTTTAACTTTAAAAGTTATGGCTGCAAACAATATGGGCCCAGAACAGACAGCTCCTGTAGGAGTAGTTTGATAACCTTTTAATTTTAAAAGTTATGGTTGCAAACAATATGAGCCCAGATCAGACAGCTTCTGTAGGAGTAGTGAGATAACCTTTTAACTTTAAAACTTATGGCTGCAAAAAATATGGGCCCAGCTCAGACATCTCAAGTAGGAGTAGTTTGGTAACCTTTTATCTTTAAAAGTTATGGTTGCAAACAATATGGGCCCAGATCAGACAGCTTCTGTAGGAGTAGTTTGATAACCTTTTAACTTCAAAAGGCATGGTTGAAAACAATATGGGCCCAGATCAGACAGCTCCTGTAGGAGTAGTTTGATAACATTTTAACTTCGAAAGTTATGGCTGCAAACAATATGGCCCCCGATCAGACAGCTCCTGTAGGAGTAGTTTGATAACCTTTTAACTTTAAAAGTTATGGTTGCAAACAATATGAGCCCAGATCAGACAGCTTCTGTAGGAGTAGAGAGATAACCTTTTAACTTTAAAACTTATGGCTGCAAAAAATATGGGCCCAGCTCAGACATCTCAAGTAGGAGTAGTTTGGTAACCTTTTATCTTTAAAAGTTATGGTTGCAAACAATATGGGCCCAGATCAGACAGCTTCTGTAGGAGTAGTTTGATAACCTTTTAACTTCAAAAGGCATGGTTGAAAACAATATGGGCCCAGATCAGACAGCTCCTGTAGGAGTAGTTTGATAACATTTTAACTTCGAAAGTTATGGCTGCAAACAATATGGCCCCCGATCAGACAGCTCCTGTAGGAGTAGTTTGATAACCTTTTAACTTTAAAAGTAATGGCTGCAAACAATTCACATTGGTAGATTCAAGCTGCCACTGGATATGTCCAAAATGTGAGGTCTGTAACTTTTCAGACTCCTTCTTTGATGAATATGTAGAACTGAGTAAGCCAAACAGGTTTGAACCTCTGTCAGAGGATAAGAGAGGCAAATCTTCGACTGCTGATGAAACTAAGTCAAATTTTGTGAAAGGTTTGAAACTTTGCAGTATAAACATAAATGGAATTAGAGGTAAAATTCTTGAACTTTTAGCTTTCCTCGATACATCTCAACCTCATATTGTTGCTATTCAGGAAACAAAGATTGACAGTTCAATTACTACATCTGAGCTTTTCCCTAAAAATTGTCAGTACTGTGTGTACAGAAAAGATAGGAACTCTCATGGCGGTGGGGTTATGTTGCTCATTCATAGAGACATCCCTCACATGCCGTTCATGGAACTTGAAAATGACACCGAATCGGTCTGGGTTAAGGTTTTTGCAAATAAAACTTCCCACTTCGTAGCAAGTTGGTATCGACCACCAAATGGTACAATCGAAAACTTCCAGTTGTTTAAAGATCAACTTGATTGCATTAAGTTGCAGCATAAGGGTAAAAAAACTCCCGGCTGTACATGTTCTAGGTGACCTCAACTTCAGAGACATTGCTTGGCCCGACAGGCTCAGCAAACAAGGCACAATGCTGAGTCAGTCGGAAGGACAAATATTAATTGACATTATGAACGACCATGGTCTTGAACAATTTGTTAACTTCCCCACTCGTGATAAGAACACATTGGATCTGATCCTTACGACTTTGCCAGGACAATTCGAAGACATTCATTCCCCAGATAAACTAAGTGACCACGATGTTGTCTCCGGATATTTAAAAATTCACATCCCACCAATAAAGAAACCTCGGAGGAAGGTGTACTCATATCAGAAAGGTGACTATGAAACTATGAGGAAGGATGCACTCAGATTTGCAAAGGAGAATTACTTAAATGGTCATTCAGATGCTCGGTCTGTACAGGAGAATTTTTATTTGATAACTTCTTTCATTCATACTTCGGCCGAAAATCATATCCCCTCAAAAACTAGTATGTCTGTATCTTCTATTCCCTGGATCACTCCAGAGATAAGAAGGGAAATTTGCAGAAGGAATAAGATTCATGCAAAGGCAAAAAAGACGGGATGTGGTAAACTCCGGACAAAATTTGAAAACTTGAGACGTGAAATCAAGACTGATATAAAAAATCAGCATGATTTGTATGTGAATAACTTGGTAGGTGATGTAAAGGCAAATCCCAGAGACTTCTACAGATATATTAATAGCCAGAAGAAAGACAGGCAAGGTATCCCGCCCCTTAATAAAAGAGGAGGGGACGGGGTTGCTGAATCAGACTCTGAAAGGGCAGAGGAACTAGTTGGTCAATTCAATGATGCGTTTAATAAAACTGAGTTCACGGAGGTTCCATTGACTGGAAGATCGGCCCCATTCATGAATAATATTGTTGTGACAGCTGCAGGAGTGATCAAATTACTTCAAGGCTTAAACCCCAGTAAGGCCTTAGGACCTGATGAGCTTCATCCTAGTGTCCTGAAGGAACTAGCAAATGAGTTGGGTCCAGTTTTTGCACACTTGTTTCAACAGTCTCTTGATACGGGTGAAATCGCCAAAGAATGGCTCTTAGCAAACATCTGTCAACTCTTCAAAAAAGGAGATAGGGCTCTTGCCCGTAATTATCGCCCTGTGTCTCTGACTTGTGTTCTGTGTAAATTGCTGGAACATATAGTCTGCTCGAACATCATGGCCCACTTGGACGAACATAAACTTTTGTCAGACAGACAACATGCATTTAGGAAAAGGCACAGTTGTGAAACTCAGCTAAGCACAGTTATTAATGACTGGGCAAAAATCTTGGACAAAGGGGGACAGGTGGACACATTTATTCTGGACTTCGAGAAGGCTTTTGACACCCCTCCTCATGAACTACTTAAATCTAAGTTATTTGGTTATGGAATTGGGGGAAAGACCCTCAAATGGATAGATTCCTTTCTTTGCTACAGAAAATAGCGGGTTGTTGTTAATGGTGAAGCTTCGGAGTGGGCTCCAGTTTTGTCTGGAGTCCCGCAAGGGACCGTTCTTGGTCCACTTTTGTTCTCCCTGTACATCAATGATATTTCCCATGACATTGACTCAGAAATAAGACTGTTCGCAGATGACTGTGTTTGTTACCGGGAAATTAGAGATACAGATGACTCATTGAAATTTCAGGCTGACATAGATAGATTAGTCTGTTGGGCACGTAAATGGGGCATGAGATTTCAGCCAGTTAAATGCAATATTATGCAAATAACTAGGAAGAGATCTAGTAAAGTTGAGGCTTCTTACACCTTAGAGGGAACGGTCCTCGAGAATGTGGACTCCATTAAATACCTTGGAGTGACAATCTCACACAACTTGAGATGGAATACTCATATTAGCAACATGTGTACTAAGGCAAATAGAACGCTTGGTTTCCTGAGGAGAAATCTTCATCAGTGCCCTCAGGATGTAAAAGAGGCTGCATATAAAGGTCTTGTTCGCCCAATCTTGGAATATGGTAGTTGTATCTGGGACCCCAGTGGAGTGGTCTTTAACGATGAAATTGAGAAAGTTCAGAATAGAGCTTCTAGATTTGTAACAGGCAATTACTGCTTTGAAACTGGGAGCATGACTGGAATACTTGGAAAATTAAAATGGGAGTCTCTCAAGAAAAGGAGAAAAGACAGTAGGCTAATCCTTTTATACAAAGGTCTAAAGGGTGCTGCCAGCATTCCAACAGATGACCTTGTTCTCCAGCTAGACACTGTAGAAATCACCATTCGTTGGCGTTTCAGACCCCTAGCGCAAGAACTGACATTTATAAAGAGTCGTTCTTCCCCAGAACCATTAGAGATTGGAATGCCCTTCCCGATTCGATTATTTCGACAGCTGAAGGTGCTGATGATTGTGTAGCTAAATTTACCTCTTTGGTTAGAGCTAGGGACTAACTTCCCACATTACAGGTCCTGGTGTATGAATGTCATTTGACGTGCCACCAGTTACAATTCTGATTCTGATTCTGAACAATATGGGCCCAGATCAGACAGCTCCTGTAGCAGTAGTTTGATAACCTTTTAACTTTAAAAGTTATTGCTGCAAACAATGTGGGCCTAGATCTGACAGCTCCTGTAGGAGAAGTTTGATAACCTTTGAACTTTAAAAGTAACGGTTGCAATCAAAATGGGCTCAGAACAGACAACTCCTGTAGGAGAAGTTTTATAACCTTTTAACTTTGAAAGTTATGGCTGCAAACAATATGGGCCCAGGTCAGACAGCTCCAGTAGGAGTAGTTTGATAACCTTTTAACTTTAAAAGTTATGGCTGCAAACAATATGGGCCCAGAACAGACAGCTCCTGTAGGAGTAGTTTGATAACCTTTTAACTTTAAAAGTTATGGCTGCAAACAATGTGGGCACAGATCAGACAGCTCCTGTAGGAGTACTTTGATAACCTTTTAACATTAAAAGTTATGGGTACAACCAATATGGGCCCAGATCAGACAGCTCCTGTAGGAGTAGTTTGATAACCTTTTAACTTTAAAGGCATGGCTACAAACAATATGGGCCCATATCAGACAGCTTCTGTAGGAGTAGTTTGATAACATTTTAACTTAAAAAGTTATGGCTGCAAACAATATGGGCGCAGATCAGACAGCTCCTGTAGGAGTAGTTTGATAACCTTTTAACTTAAAAAGTTATGGCTGCAAACAATGAGGACCCAGATAAGACCGCTCCTGTATGAGTAGTTTGTAAAAAAGTTTTGGCTGCAAACAATATGGGCCCAGGTCAGACAGCTCCTGTAGGAATAGTTTGATAACATTTGAACTTTAACAGGCATGGTTGCAAACAATATGGGCCCTGATCAGACAGCTCCTGTAGGAGTAGTTTGATAACCTTTTAACTTTAAAAGACAAGGATGCAAACAATATGGGCCCAGATCAGACAGCTCCTGTAGGAGTAGATTGATAACCTTTTAACTTTAGAAGTAACGGTTGCAAAGAATATGTGCTCAGATCAGACAGCTCCTGTAGGAGTAATTTTATAACCTTTTAACTTTAAAAGTTATGGCTGCAAACAATATGGGCCGCGGTCAGACAGCTCCAGTAGGAGTAGTTTGATAACCTTTTAACTTTAAAAGTTATGGCTGCAAACAATGTGGGCCTAGATCTGACAGCTCCTGTAGGAGAAGTTTGATAACCTTTGAACTTTAAAAGTAACGGTTGCAATCAATATGGGCTCAGAACAGACAACTCCTGTAGGAGAAGTTTTATAACCTTTTAACTTTGAAAGTTATGGCTGCAAACAATATGGGCCCAGGTCAGACAGCTCAGGTAGGAGTAGTTTGATAACCTTTTAACTTTAAAAGTTATGGCTGCAAACAATATGGGCCCAGAACAGACAGCTCCTGTAGGAGTACTTTGATAACCTTTTAACTTTAAAAGTTATGGCTGCAAACAATGTGGGCACAGATCAGACAGCTCCTGTAGGAGTACTTTGATAACCTTTTAACATTAAAAGTTATGGGTACAACCAATATGGGCCCAGATCAGACAGCTCCTGTAGGAGTAGTTTGATAACCTTTTAACTTTAAAAGGCATGGCTACAAACAATATGGGCCCATATCAGACAGCTTCTGTAGGAGTAGTTTGATAACATTTTAACTTAAAAAGTTATGGCTGCAAACAATATGGGCGCAGATCAGACAGCTCCTGTAGGAGTAGTTTGATAACCTTTTAACTTAAAAAGTTATGGCTGCAAACAATGAGGACCCAGATAAGACCGCTCCTGTATGAGTAGTTTGTAAAAAAGTTTTGGCTGCAAACAATATGGGCCCAGGTCAGACAGCTCCTGTAGGAATAGTTTGATAACATTTGAACTGTAAAAGGCATGGTTGCAAACAATATGGGCCCTGATCAGACAGCTCCTGTAGGAGTAGTTTGATAACCTTTTAACTTTAAAAGACAAGGATGCAAACAATATGGGCCCAGATCAGACAGCTCCTGTAGGAGTAGATTGATAACCTTTTAACTTTAGAAGTAACGGTTGCAAAGAATATGTGCTCAGATCAGACAGCTCCTGTAGGAGTAATTTTATAACCTTTTAACTTTAAAAGTTATGGCTTCAAACAATATGGGCCGCGGTCAGACAGCTCCAGTAGGAGTAGTTTGATAACCTTTTAACTTTAAAGGTTATGGCTGCAAACAATATGGGCCCAGATCAGACAGATCCTGTAGGAGTAGTTTTAACTTTTAGGAGTAGTTTTAACCTTTTAACTTTAAAAGTTATGGCTGCAAACAATATGGGCCCAGCTCAGACAGCTCCTGTAGGAGTAGTTTGGTAATCAAACTACTCCTATAGGAGCTGTCTGATCTGGGCCCTTATTGTTTGCAACCATAACTTTTAAAGTTAAAAGGTTATCAAACTACTCCTAAAGGAGCTGTTAGATCTGGGCCAATATTGTTTGCAGTAATAACTTTTAAAGTTAAAAGGTTATCAAACTACTCCTGCAGGAGCTGTCTGATCTGGTCCCATATTGATGCAGCCATGCCTTTTAAAGTTAAAAGATTATCACAATACTTCTGCAGGTGCTGTCTAATATGGGCCCATATTGTTTGCAGCCATGCCATTTAACGTTAAAAGGTTATCAAACTACTCCTACAGGAGCTGTTTGATCCGGGACCATATTTTGTTGCAGCCATGCCTTTAAAAGTTAAAAGATGATCAAACTACTTCTATAAGAGCTGTCTGATTTGGGCCCATATTGTTTTCAGCCATAACATTTAAAGTGAAAAGGTTATCAAACTACTCCTACAGGAGCTGTCTTATTTGGGCCATATTGATTGCAACCATGCCTTTTAAAATTAAAAGGTTATCAAACTACTCCTACAGGAGCTGTCTGATCTGGGCCCATATTGTCTGCATTCATGACTTTTAAAGTTAAAAGGTTATCAAACTACTCCTACAGCAGCTGTCTAATCTGGGCTCATATTGTTTGCAGCCATGCCTTTTAAAATTCAAAGGTTATCAAACTACTCCTACAGGAGCTGTCCGATCTGGTCCCATATTGATGCAGCCATGCCTTTTAAAGTTAAAAGGTTATCAAAATACTTCTACAGGTGCTGTCTCATATGGGCCCATATTGTTTGCAGCCATGCCATTTAAAGTTAAAAGGTTATCAAACTACTCCTACAGGAGCTGTCTGATCTGGGCCATATTGTTTGCAGCCATGCCTTTAAAAGTTAAAAGATGACCAAACTACTCCTATAGGAGTCGTCTGATCTGGGCCCATATTGTTTTCAGCCATCATTTAAAGTTAAAAGGTTATCAAACTACTCCTACAGGAGATGTCTGATTTGGGCCATATTGTTTACAATATGCCTTTTAAAGTTAAAAGGTTATCAAACTTCTCCTTCAGGAGCTGTCCGATCTGAGCCCATATTGTTTGCAACCATTACTTTTTAAGTTAAAAGGTTATCAAACTTCTCCTACAGGAGCTGTCTGATCTGGGCCCATATTGTTTGCAACCTTGACTTTGAAAGTTAAATGATTATCAAAATACTCCTTAAGGAGCTGTCTGATCTGGGCTCATATTGTTTGCTGCCATAACTTTTATTGTTAAAATGTTATCAAACTACTCCTACAGGAGATATCTGATCCCGGCCCATATCGTTTGCCACCATTACTTTTAAAGTTAAAAGGTTATAAAACTTCTCGTACAGGAGCTGTCTGATCTGGGCCCATATTGTTTGCAACCATGCCTTTGAAAGTTAAAAGGTTATCAAACTACTCCTTGAGGAGCTGACTGATCTGGGCCCATATTGTTTGCAGCCATAACTTTTAAATATAAAGGTTATCAAACTACTCCTACAGGAGATGTCTGATTTGGGCCATATTGTTTACAATATGCCTTTTAAAGTTAAAAGGTTATCAAACTTCTCCTACAGGAGCTGTCTGATCTGGGCCCATATTGTATGCAACCATGCCTTTTAAAGTTAAAATGTTATGAAACAACTCCTACAGGAGCTGTCTGATCAGGGCCCATATTGTTTGCAACCATGCCTTTTAAGTTAAAATATTTTCAAACTACACCTACAGGAGATGTCTAATTTGGGCCATATTGTTTGCAACCATAACTGTTAAAGTTAAAAGGTTATCAAACTACTCCTACAGGAGCTGTCTGATCTGGGCCCATATTGTTTGCAGCCATAACTTTTTAAGTTAAAATGTTATCAAACTACTCCTACAGGAGCTGTCTGATCTGGGCCCATATTGTTTGCAACCATAATTTTAAAGTAAAAATGTTATCAAACTACTCCTATAGGAGCTGTCTGATCTGGTCCCATATTGATGCAGCCATGCCTTTTAAAGTTAAAAGGTTATCAAACTGCTCCTACAGGAGCTGTCTCATATGGACCCATATTGTTTTCAGTCAATATCATTTTAAGTTAAAAGGTTATCAAACTACTTCTACAGGAGCTGTCTGATCTGGGCCCATATTGTTTGCAGCAATGCAATTTAAAGTTAAAAGGTTATCAAACAACTGCAACAGGAGCTGTCTGATCGGGGCCCATATTGTTTGCAGCCATGCCTTTTAAAGTTAAAAGGTCATCAAACAACACCTACAGGAGCTGTCTGATCTGGGCCCATATTATTTTCAGTCAATGTCATTTAAAGTTAAAAGGTTATCAAACTACTCCTACAGGAGCTATCTGATCTGGGCCCATTTTGTTTAAAACCATAACTTTTTTAAGTTAAAAGGTAACCAAACTACTCTCACAGGAGCTGTCTGATCTGGGCCAATAATGTTTGCCACCATGCCATTTAAAGTTAAAAGGTTATCAAACTACACCTACAGGAGCTGTCTGATCTTAGCCCATATTGCACCGATATCTTTTAAAGTTAAAAGATTATCAAACTACTCCTACAGGAGCTGTTTGATCTGGGCCCATATTGTATTCAAAAATGCCTTTTAAAGTTAAAAGGTTATCAAACTACTCCTACAGGAGCTGTCTGATCTGGGCCATATTGTTTGCAACCATGCCTTTTAAAGTTAAAAGGTTATCAAACTACACCTACACGAGCTATCTGATCTTGGCCCATATTGTTTGCAGCCATAACTATTAAAGTTAAAAGGTTATCAAACTACTCCTAGCGGAGCTGTCTGATCTTGGCCGATATTGTTTGCAACCATAACTTTTAAAGTTAAACTGTTATCAAATTACTCCTACATGAGCTGTCTGATGTGGGCCCATATTGTATTCAACCATGCCTTTTTAAGTAAAAAGGTTATCAAACTACTCCTACAGGAGCTGTCTGAACTTGGCTTATATTGTTTGCAACCATGCTTTTTAAAGTAAAAAAGTTATCAAACTACTCCTACAGGAACTGTCTGATTTTTGCCCATATTGTTTGCAACCATGCCTTTTAAAGTTAAAAGGTTATCAAACTAATCCTCAGGGCCCATATTGTTTGCAGCCATGTCTTTTTAAGTTAAAAGATTATCAAACTACTTCTACAGGAGCTGTCTGATCTGGGCCAATATTGTTTGCAACCATGCCTTTTAAAGTTAAAAGGTTATCAAACTACTCCTACAGGAGCTGTCTGATCTGAGCCCATATTGTTCGCAACCATTACTTTTAAAGTTCAAATTTATCAAACTACTCCTACAGGAGCTGTCTGATCTGGGCCCATATTGTATTCAATCATGTCTTTTAAAGTTAAAAGGTTATCAAACTACTCCTACAGGAGCTGTCTGATCTTAGCCCATATTGTTTGCAACCATGCCTTTTAAAGTATAAAGGCTATCAAACTACTCCTACAGTCTCTGTCTGATCTGGGCCAATATTGTTTGCAACCATGCCTTTTAAAGTTAAAAGGTTATCAAACAACTCCTACAGGAGCTTTCTGATCTGAGCTCATATGGTTTGCAACCGTTACTTTTAAAGTTAAAAGGTTATCAAACTTCTCCTACAGGAGCTGTCTGATCTGGGCCCTTATTGTTTGCAGCCATGCCTTTAAAAGTTAAAAGGTTATAAAACTACTCCTTCAGGAGCTGTCTGATCTGTGCCCATATTGTTTGCAGCCATAACTTTTAAAGTTAAAAGGTTATCAAACTTCTCCTACAGGATCTGTCTGATCTGGGCCCATATTGTTTCTTACCATGCCTTTTATAGATAAAAGGTTATTAAACTACTCCTACAGGAGCTGTCTGATCTGGATCCAAATTGTTTGCAGCAATAACTTTTTATCAAACTACTCCTACAGGAGCTGTCTGATCGGGGTCCATATTGTTTGCAGCCATAACTTTTAAAGTTAAAAGGTTATCAAACTACTCCTACAGGAGCTGTCTGATCTGGGCCCAAAGTGATTGCAGCCATGTCTTTTACAGTTAAAGGGTTATCAAACTACTCCTACAGGAGCTGTCTCATCTGGGCCCTTATTGTTTGTAGCCTTCACTTTTAAAGTTAAAATGTTATGAAACTACTCCTACAGGAACTGTCTGATCTGAGCCCATATTGTTTGCAACCATAACTTTTAAATATAAAGGTTATCAAACTTCTCCTACAGGAGCTGTCTGATCGTGGCCCATATTGTTTGCAGCCATAACTTTTAAAGTTAAAAGGTTATCAAACTACTCCTACAGGAGCTGTCTGTTCTGGGCCCATATTGTTTGCAACCATAACTTTTAAAGTTAAAAGGTTATCAAACTACTCCTAGAGGAGCTGTCTGATCTGGGCCCTTATTGTTTGCAGCCATGCCTTTAAAAGTTAAAAGGTTATCAAACTACTCCTACAGGAGCTGTCTGATCTGGGCACATATTGTTTGCAGCCATAACTTTTAAAGTTAAAAGGTTATCCAACTTCTCCTACAGGAGCTGTCTGATCGGGGCCCATATGGTTTGCAGCAATGCCTTTTACATCTAAAAGGTTATCAGGAGCTGTCTGATCTGGATCCATATTGTTTTCAACCATAACTTTTAAAGTTACAAGGTTATCAAACTACTCCTACAGGAGCTGTCTGGTCTGGGCCCATATTGTTTGCAACCATGACTTTTAAAGTTAAAAGGTTGTCAAACTACTCCTACAGGAGCTTGTAGCCATGCCTTTTAAAATTAAAAGGTTATCAATCTACTCCTATAGGAGCTGTCTGATCTGGGCCCATATTGTTTGCAACCATTACTTTTAAAGTTAAAAGGTTATCAAACTGCTCCTAAAGGAGCTGTCTCGTCTTGGTCCATATTGTTTTCAGCCATAACTTTTAAATTTAAAAGGTTATCAAACAACTCCTGCAGGAGCTGTTTGATCTGGACCCATATTGTTTTCAACCATAACTTGTAAAGTTAAAAGGTTATCAAACTACACCTACAGGAGCTGTCTGATCTGGGCCCATATTGTTTGCAACCATGACTTTTAAAGTTAAAAGGTTATCAAACTACTCCTACAGGAGCTGTCTGATCTGGGCCCATATTGTTTGCAGCCATGCCTTTAAAAGTTAAAAGGTTATAAACTACTCCTTCAGGAGCTGTCTGATCTGTGCCCATATTGTTTGCAGCCATAACTTTTAAAGTTAAAAGGTTATCAAACTTATCCTACAGGATCTGTCTGATCTGGGCCCATATTGTTTCTAACCATGCCTTTTATAGATAAAAGGTTATTAAACTACTCCTTCAGGAGCTGCCTGATCTGGGCCCAAATTGTTTGCAGCAATAACTTTTTATCAAACTACTCCTACAGGAGCTGTCTGATCGGGGTCCATATTGTTTGCAGCCATAACTTTTAAAGTTAAAAGGTTATCAAACTAATCCTACAGGAGCTGTCTGATCTTGGCCCATAGTGTTTGCAGCCATGTCTTTTAAAGTTAAAGGGTTATCAAACTACTCCTACAGGAGCTGTCTCATCTGGGCTCATATTGTTTGTAGCCTTCACGTTTGAAAGTTAAAGTGTTATGAAACTACTCCTACAGGAGCTGTCTGATCTGAGCCCATATTGTTTGCAACCATAACTTTTAAAGTTAAAAGGTTATCAAACTTCTCCTACAGGAGCTGTCTGATCGTGGCCCATATTGTTTGCAGCCATAACTTTTAAAGTTAAAAGGTTATCAAACTACTCCTACAGGAGCTGTCTGTTCTGGGCCCATATTGTTTGCAACCATAACTTTTAAAGTTAAAAAGTTATCAAACTACTCCTAGAGGAGCTGCCTGATCTGGACCCTAATTGTTTGCAGCCATAACTTTTAAAGTAAACAGGTTATCAAACTACTCCTACAAGAGCTGTCTAATCTGGGCACATATTGTTTGCAGCCATAACTTTTAAAGTTAAAAGGTTATCAAACTTCTCCTACAGGAGCTGTCTGATCGGGGTCCATATGGTTTGCAGCAATGCCTTTTACATCTAAAAGGTTATCAGGAGCTGTCTGATCTGGATCCATATTGTTTTCAACCATAACTTTTAAAGTTACAAGGTTATCAAACTACTCCTACAGGAGCTGTCTGTTCTGGGCCCATATTGTTTGCAACCATGACTTTTAAAGTTAAAAGGTTATCAAACTACTCCTACAGGAGCTTGTAGCCATGGCTTTTAAAAATTAAAAGGTTATCAATCTACTCCTATAGGTGCTGTCTGATCTGGGCCCATATTGTTTGCAACCATTACTTTTAAAGTTAAAAGGTTATAAAACTACTCCTTTATGAGCTGTCTGATCTGGGCCCATATTGTTTGCAATCCTGCCTTTTAAAGTTAAAAGGTTATCAAACTACTCCTACAGGAGCTGTCTGATCTGGTCCCATATTGATGCAGCCATGCCTTTTAAAGTTAAAAGATTATCAAACTACTCCTGCAGGAGCTGTCTGATCTGGGCCCATATTGTTTTCAGCCGTCACATTTAAAGTTAAAAGGTTATCAAACTACTCCTACAGGAGCTGTCTGATCTGGGCCCATATTTTTTGCAAGCATAACATTTAAAGTTGAAAGGCTATCAAACTACTCCTATATAACCTGTCTCAACTGGGCCCTTATTCTTTGCAGCCATGCCTTTCAAAGTTAAAAGGTTATCAAACTGCTCCTACAGGAGCTGTCTCATCTGGGTCCATATTGTTTTCAGCCATAACTTTTAAATTTAAAAGGTTATCAAACAACTCCTGCAGGAGCTGTTTGATCTGGACCCATATTGTTTTCAACCATAACTTGTAAAGTTAAAAGGTTATCAAACTACACCTACAGGAGCTGTCTGATCTGGGCCCATATTGTTTGCAACCATGACTTTTAAAGTTAAAAGGTTATCAAACTACTGCTACAGGAGCTGTCTGATCTGGGCCCATATTGTTTGCAGCCATGCCTTTTGAAATTAAAAGATAATCAAACTTCTTCTACAGGAGCTGTCTCATATGGGCCATTATTGTTTGCAGCCATGCCATTTAAAGTTAAAAGGTTATCAAACTACTCCTACAGGAGCTGTCTGGTCTGGGCCCATATTATTTGCACCCATGACTTTTAAAGTTAAAATGTAATCAAACTACTCCTACAGGGGCTTGTAGCCATGCCTTTTAAAATTAAAAGGTTATCAATCTACTCCTATAGGAGCTGTCTGATCTGGGCCCATATTGTGTGCAACCATTACTTTTAAAGTTAAAAGGTTATCAAACTGCTCCTAAAGGAGCTGTCTCATCTGGGTCCATATTGGTTTCAGCCATAACTTTTAAATTTAAAAGGTTATCAAACAACTCCTGCAGGAGCTGTTTGATCTGGACCCATATTGTTTTCAACCATAACTTGTAAAGTTAAAAGGTTATCAAACTACACCTACAGAAGCTGTCTGATCTGGGCCCATATTGTTTGCAACCATGACTTTTAAATTTAAAAGGTTATCAAACTACTCCTACAGGAGCTGTCTGATCTGGGCCCATATTGTTTGCAGCCATGCCTTTAAAAGTTAAAAGGTTATAAAAGTACTCCTTCAGGAGCTGTCTGATCTGTGCCCATATTGTTTGCTGCCATAACTTTTGAAGTTAAAAGTTTATCAAACTTCTCCTACAGGATCTGTCTGATCTGGGTCCATATTGTTTCTAACCATGCCTTTTATAGATAAAAGGTTATTAAACTACTCTTACAGGAGCTGTCTGATCTGGGCCTCAAACTACTCCTACAGGAGCTGTCTGATCGGGGTCCATATTGTTTGCAGCCATAACTTTTAAAGTTAAAAGGTTATCAAACTAATCCTACAGGAGCTGTCTGATCTGGGCCCATAGTGTTTGCAGCCATGTCTTTTAAAGTTAAAGGGTTATCAAACTACTCTTACAGGAGCTGTCTCATCTGGGCCCATATTGTTTGTAGCCTTCACTTTTAAAGTTAAAATGTTATGAAACTACTCCTACAGGAGCTATTTGATCTGAGCCCATATTGTTTGCAACCATGACTTTCAAAGTTAAAAGGTTATCAAACTACTCCTATAGGAGCTGTCTGATCTGGGCCCATATTGTTTGCAGCCATGCCTTTTGAAATTAAAATATAATCAAATTGCTTCTACAGGAGCTGTCTCATATGGGCCATTATTGTCTGCAGCCATGCAATTTAAAGTTAAAAGGTTATCAAACTACTCCTACAGGAGCTGTCTGATCTGGGCCCATATTGTTTGCAATCCTGCCTTTTAAAGTTAAAATGTTATCAAACTACTCCTACAGGAGCTGTCTGATCTCTGCCCATATTGTATTCAACAATGCCTTTTTAAGTTAAAAGGTTATCAAACTACTCATACAGGAGCTGTCTGATCTGGGCCCATATTGTATGCAACCATGCTTTTTAAAGTAAAAAGGTTATCAAACTACTACTACAGGAGTTGTCTGATCTGGGCCCATATTGTTTGCAACCATGTCTTTTAAAGTTAAAGGGTTATCAAACTACTCCTACAGGAGCTGTCTCATCTGGGCCCATATTGTTTGTAGCCTTCACTTTTAAAGTTAAAATGTTATGAAACTACTCCTACAGGAGCTATCTGATCTGAGCCCATATTGTTTGCAACCATAACTTTTAAAGTTAAAAGGTTATCAAACTTCTCCTACAGGAGCTGTCTGATCGTGGCCCATATTGTTTGCAGCCATAACTTTTAAAGTTAAAAGGTTATCAAACTACTCCTACAGGAGCTGTCTGTTCTGGGCCTATATTGTTTGCAACCATAACTTTTAAAGTTAAAAGGTTATCAAACTACTCCTAGAGGAGCTGTCTGATCTGGAACCTTATTGTTTGCAGCCATAACTTTTAAAGTAAAAAGGTTAGTTAAAAAGTAAAGTTAAAGGGTTATCAAACTACTCCTACAGGAGCTGTCTCATCTGGGCCCTTATTGTTTGTAGCCTTCACTTTTAAAGTTAAAATGTTATGAAACTACTCCTACAGGAGCTATCTGATCTGAGCCCATATTGTTTGCAACCATAACTTTTAAAGTTAAAAGGTTATCAAACTACTCCTACAGGAGCTGTCTAATCTGGGCCCATATTGTTTGCAGACATAACTTTTAAAGTTAAAAGGTTATCAAACTTCTCCTACAGGAGCTGTCTGATCGGGGTCCATATGGTTTGCAGCAATGCCTTTTACATCTAAAAGGTTATCAGGAGCTGTCTGATCTGGATCCATATTGTTTTCAACCATAACTTTTAAAGTTACAAGATTATCAAACTACTCCTACAGGAGCTGTCTGTTCTGGGCCCATATTGTTTGCAACCATGACTTTTAAAGTTAAAAGGTTATCAAACTACTCCTACAGGAGATTGTAGCCATGCCTTTTAAAATTAAAAGGTTATCAATCTACTCCTATAGGAGCTGTCTGATCTGGGCCCATATTCTTTGCAACCATTACTTTTAAAGTTAAAATGTTATCAAACTGCTCCTAAAGGAGCTGTCAGATCTGGGCCCAAATTGTTTGCAGCCATAACTTTTAAAGTTAAAAGGTTATAAAACTACTCCTTTATGAGCTGTCTGATCTGGGCCCATATTGTTTGCAATCCTGCCTTTTAAAGTTAAAAGGTTATCAAACTTCTCCTACAGGAGCTGTCTGATCTGGTCCCATATTGATGCAGCCATGCCTTTTAAAGTTAAAAGGTTATCAAACTACTCCTGCAGGAGCTGTCTGATCTGGGCCCATATTGTTTGCAGCCATGCCTTTTAAAGTTAAAAGATTATCAAACTACTCCTGCAGGAGCTGTCTGATCTGGGCCCATATTGTTTTCCGCCGTCACATTTAAAGTTAAAAGGTTATCAAACTACTCCTACAGGAGCTGTCTGATCTGGGCCCATATTTTTTGCAAGCATAACATTTAAAGTTGAAAGGCTATCAAACTACTCCTACATAACCTGTCTCAACTGGGCCCTTATTCTTTGCAGCCATGCCTTTCAAAGTTAAAAGGATATCAAACTGCTCCTACAGGAGCTGTCTAATCTGGGTCCATATTGTTTTCAGCCATAACTTTTAAATTTAAAAGGTTATCAAACAACTCCTGCAGGAGCTGTTTGATCTGGACCCATATTGTTTTCAACCATAACTTGTAAAGTTAAAAGGTTATCAAACTACACCTACAGGAGCTGTCTGATCTGGGCCCATATTGTTTGCAACCATGACTTTCAAAGTTAAAAGGTTATCAAACTACTCCTATAGGAGCTGTCTGATCTGGGCCCATATTGTTTGCAGCCATGCCTTTTGAAATTAAAATATAATCAAATTGCTTCTACAGGAGCTGTCTCATATGGGCCATTATTGTCTGCAGCCATGCAATTTAAAGTTAAAAGGTTATCAAACTACTCATACAGGAGCTGTCTGATCTGGGCCCATATTGTTTGCAACCAAGCTTTTTAAAGATAAAAGGTTATCAAACTACTCCTATAGGAGCTGTCTGATCTGGGCCCATATTGTTTGCAGCAATAACTTTTAAATTGAAAAGGTTATCAAACTACTCCTTCATGAGCTATCTGATCTGGGCCCATCTTGTTTGCAACCATGCCTTTTAAAGTTAAAAGGTTATCAAACTACTCCTTAAGGAGCTGTCTGATCTGGTCCCATATTGATGCAGCCATGCCTTTTAAAGTTAAAAGGTTATCAAACTACTTCTGCAGGTGCTGTCTCATATGGGCCCATATTGTTTGCAGCCATGCCATTTAAAGTTAAAAGGTTATCAAACTACTCCTACAGGAGCTGTCTTATTTGGGCGCATTTTGTTTGCAGCCATGTCTTTTAATGTTAAATGATTATCAAACTACTCCTACAGGAGCTGTCTGATTTGGGCCATATTGTTTGCAACCATGCCTTTTAAAGTTAAAACGTTATCAAACTTCTCCTACAGGAGCTGTCTGATCTGAGCCCATATTGTTTGCAACCATTACTTTTAAAGTTAAAAGGTTACCAAACTTCTCCTACAGGAGCTGTCTGATCTGGGCTCATATTGTTTGCAACCTTAACTGTGAAAGTAAAAAGATTGTCAAACTACTCCTTAAGGAGCTGTCTGATCTGGGCCCATATTGTTTGCTGCCATAACATTTAAAGTTAAAATGTTATCAAACTACTCCTACAGGAGCTGTCTGATCTGTGCCCATATTGTATTCAACCATGCCTTTTCAAGTAAAAAGGTTATCAAACCACTACTACAGGAGTTGTCTGATCTGGGCCCATATTAATTGCAACCATGCCTTTTAAAGTTAAAAGGTTATCAAACTACTCCTACAGAAGCTGTCTGATCTGAGCCCATATTGTTTGCACCCATTACTTTTAAAGTTAAAAGGTTATCAAACTTCTCCTACAGGAGCTGTCTGATTTGGGCCCACATGGTTTGCATCCATGCCTTTTAAAGTTAAAATGTTATCAAACTACTCCTACAGGAGCTGTCTGATCTGGGCCCATATTGTTTGCAGCCATAACTTTTAAAGATAAAAGGTTATCAAACTACTTCTATAGTGGCTGTCTGATCTGGGCCCATATTGTATGCAGCCATGCCTTTCAAAGTTAAAATGTTATGAAACTACTCCTTCAGGAGCTGTCTGATCTGGGCCCATATTGTTTGCAACCATGCCTTTTAAAGTTAAAATGTTTTCAAACTACACCTAAAGGTGCTGTCTAATCTGGGCCTATATTGTTTGAAACCATGCCTTTTAAAGTTAAAAGGTTATCAAACTTCTCCTACAGGAGCTGTCTGATTTGGGCCCACATGGTTTGCATCCATGCCTTTTAAAGTTAAAATGTTATCAAACTACTCCTACAGGAGCTGTCTGATCTGGACCCATATTGTTTGCAGCCATAACTTTTAAAGATAAAAGGTTATCAAACTACTTCTATAGTGGCTGTCTGATCTGGGCCCATATTGTATGCAGCCATGCCTTTCAAAGTTAAAATGTTATGAAACTACTCCTTCAGGAGCTGTCTGATCTGGGCCCATATTGTTTGCAACCATGCCTTTTAAAGTTAAAATGTTTTCAAACTACACCTAAAGGTGCTGTCTAATCTGGGCCTATATTGTTTGCAACCATAACTTTTAAAGTTAAAAGGTTATCAAACTTCTCCTACAGGAGCTGTCTGATCTGGGCCCATATTGTTTGCAACCATAATTTTAAAGTTAAAAGGTTATCTAACTACTCCTTAAGGAGCTGTCTGATCTGGTCCCATATTGATGCAGCCATGCCTTTTAAAGTTAAAAGGTTATCAAACTACTTCTACAGGTGCTGTCTCATATGGGCCCATATTGTTTGCAGCCATGCCATTTAAAGTTAAAATGTTATCAAACTACTCCTACAGGAGCTGTCTGATTTGGGCCATATTGTTCGCAACCATGCCTTTTAAAGTTAAAACGTTATCAAACTTCTCCTACAGGAGCTGTCTGATCTGAGCCCATATTGTTTGCAACCATTACTTTTAAGTTAAAATGTTACCAAATTCTCCTACAGGAGCAGTCTGATCTGGGCCCATAATGTTTGCAACCTTGACTTTTAAAGTAAAAAGATTGTCAAACTACTCCTTAAGGAGCTGTCTGATCTGGGCCCATATTGTTTGCTGCCATAACTTTTAAAGTTAAAATGTTATCAAACTATTCCTACAGGAGCTGTCTGATCTCTGCCCATATTGTATTCAACAATGCCTTTTTAAGTTAAAAGGTTATCAAACTACTCATACAGGAGCTGTCTGATCTTGGCCCATAGTGTTTGCAACCATGCTTTTTAAAGTAAAAAGGTTATCAAACTACTACTACAGGAGTTGTCTGATCTGGGCCCATATTGTTTGCAACCATGCCTTTTAAAGTTAAAAGGTTATCAAACTACTCTACAGGAGCTGTCTGATCTGAGCCCATATTGTTTGCACCCATTACTTTTAAAGTTAAAAGGTTATCAAACTTCTCCTACAGGAGCTGTCTGATCTGGGCCCTCATTGTTTGCAGCCATGCCTTTTAAAGTTAAAAGGTTATCCAACTACTCCTTAAGAAGCTGTCTGATCTGGGCCCATATTGTTTGCAGCCATAACTTTTAAAGTTAAAAGGTTTTCAAACTACTCCTACAGGAGCTGTCTGATCTGGACCAATATTGTTTGCAGCCATTACTTTTAAAGATAAAAGGTTATCAAACTACTTGTATAGGAGCTGTCTGATCTGGGCCCATATTGTATGCAGCCATGCCTTTCAAAGTTAAAATGTTATGAAACTACTCCTTCAGGAGCTGTCTGATCTGGGCCCATATTGTTTGCAACCATGCCTTTTAAAGTTAGAATGTTTTCAAACTACACCTAAAGGTGCTGTCTAATCTGGGCCTATATTGTTTGCAACCATAACTTTTAAAGTTAAAAGGTTATCAAACTTCTCCTACAGGAGCTGTCTGATCTGGGCCCATATTGTTTGCAACCATAATTTTAAAGTTAAAAGGTTATCGAACTACTCCTTAAGGAGCTGTCTGATCTGGTCCCATATTGATGCAGCCATGCCTTTTAAAGTTAAAAGGTTATCAAACTACTTCTACAGGTGCTGTCTCATATGGACCCATGTTGTTTGCAGCCATGCCATTTAAAGTTAAAAGGTTATCAAACTACTCCTACAGGAGCTGTCTGATTTGGGCTCATATTGTTTGCAGCCATGCCTTTTAAATTTAAAAGATTATCACACGTCTCCTACAGGAGCTGTCTGATTTTGGCCATATTGTTTGCAACCGTGCCTTTTAAAGTTTAAACGTTATCAAACTTCTCCTACAGGAGCTGTCTGATCTGAGCCCATATTGTTTGCAACCATTACTTTGAAAGTTAAAAGGTTATCAAACTTCTCCTACAGGAAATGTCTGATCTGGGCCCATATTTTTTGCAACCTTGACTTTTAAAGTTAAAAGATTGTCAAACTACTCCTTAAGGAGCTGTCTGATCTGGGCCCATATTGTTTACTGCCATAACTTTTAAAGTTAAAATGTTATCTAACTACTCCTACAGGAGCTGTCTGATCTGTGCCCAAATTGTATTCAACCATGCCTTTCAAAGTTGAAAGGTTATCAAACTACTCCTACAGGAGCTGTCTGATCTGGGCCCATAGTGTTTGCAACCATGCCTTTTAAAGTAAAAAGGTTGTCAAACTACTCCTACAGGAGCTGTCTGATCTGGGCCCATATTGTTTGCAACGGTGTCTTTTACAGTTAAAAGGTTATCAAACTACTCCTACAGGAGCTGTCTGATCTGAGCCCATATTGTTTGCTGCCATACTTTTTAAAGTTAAAATGTTATACAACTCCTCCTACAGGAGCTGTCTGATCTCGGCCCATATTGTATTCAACCATGCCTTTTTAAGTTAAAAGGTTATCATACTACTCCTTAAGGAGCTGTCTAATCTGGACCCATATTGTTTGCAGCCATAACTTTTTAAAGTTAAAAGGTTATCAAACTACTCCTACAGGAGCTGTCTGATCTGGGCCCATATTGTTTTCAACCATGCCTTTTAAAGATAAAAGGATATCAAACTACTCCTATAGGAGCTGTCTGATCTGGGCCCATATTGTTTGCAGCCATAACTTTTAAAGTTAAAAGGTTATCAAACAAATTCTACAGGAGCTGTCTGATCTGGGCCTATATTGTTTACAACCATGCCTTTTAAAGTTCAAAGGTTATCAAACTTCTCCTACAGGAGCTGTCTGATCTGGGCCCATATTGTATTCAAAAATGCCTTTTAAAGTTAAAGGTTATCAAACTACTCCTACAGGAGCTGTCTGATCTGGGCCTATATTGTTTGCAGCCATGCCTTTTAAAGTTAAAAGGTTATGAAACTACTCCTACAGGAGCTGTCTAATCTGGGCCCATATTGTTTGCAGCAATGTCTTTTTAAGTTAAATGGTTATCAAACTACTTCTACAGGAGCTGTCTGATCTGGGCCTATATTGTTTGCAACCATGCCTTTTAAAGTTAAAAGGTTTTCAAACTACTCCTACAGGAGCTGTCTGATCTGGGCCCATATTGTGTGCAGCCATAACTTTTAAAGTTAAAAGGTTATCAAACTACTCCTACAGGAGCTTTCTGATCTGGGCTAATATTGTTTGCAGCCATGCCTTTTAAAGTTAAAAGGTTATCAAACTACTCCTACAGGAGCTGTCTGATCTGGATCCATATTGTTTAAAGCCATAACTTTTAAAGTTAAAAGGTTATCAAACTACTCCTATATGAGCTGTCTGGTCTGGACCCATATTGTTTGCAGCCATGCCTTTTAAAATTAAAAGGTTATTAAACTACTCCTACAGGAAATGTCTGATCTGGGCCCATATTGTTTGCAACCATAACTTTTCAAGTTAAAATGTTATCAAACTACTCCAACAGGAGCTGTCTGATGTGGGCCCATTTTGTATTCAACCATGCCCTTTTAAGTAAAAAGTTTATCAAACTACTCCTACAGGAGCTGTCTGAACTTGGCCTATATTGTTTGCAACCTTGCCTTTTTAAGTAAAAACTTTATCAAACTACTCCTACAGGAGCTGTCTGAACTTGGCCTATAGTGTTTGCAACCATGCTTTTTAAAGTAAAAAGGTTATCAAACTTCTCCTACAGGAGCTGTCTGATCTTGGCCCATATTGTTTGCAACCATGCCTTTTAAAGTTAAAAGGTTATCAAACTACTCTTACAGGAGCTGTCTGATCTGGGCCCATATTGTTTGCAGCAATGTCTTTTTAAGTTAAATGGTTATCAAACTACTTCTACAGGAGCTGTCTGATCTGGGACTATATTGTTTGCAACCATGCCTTTTAAAGTTAAAAGGTTTTCAAACTACTCCTACAGGAGCTGTCTGATCTGGGCCCATATTGTGTGCAGCCATAACTTTTAAAGTTAAAAGTTTATCAAACTACTTCTACAGGAGCTTTACGATCTGGGCCTATATTGTTTGCAGCCATGCCTTTTAAAGTTAAAAGGTTATCAAACTACTCCTACAGGAGCTGTCTAAGCTGGGCCCATATTAGTTGCAGCAATGCCTTTTACAATTAAAAGGTTATCAAACTACTCCTACAGGAGCTGTCTGATCTGGATCCATATTGTTTAGAGCCATAACTTTTAAAGTTAAAAGGTTATCAAACTACTCCTATATGAGCTGTCTGGTCTGGGCCCATATTGTTTGCAGCCATGCCGTTTAAAATTAAAAGGTTATCAAACTACTCCTACAGGAGCTGTCTGATCTGGGCCCATATTGTTTCCAACCATAACTTTTCAAGATAAAATGTTATCAAACTACTCCAACAGGAGCTGTCTGATGTTGGCCCATATTGTATTCAACCAAGCCTTTTTAAGTAAATAGTTTATCAAACTACTCATATAGGAGCTGTCTGAACTTGGCCTATATTGTTTGCAACCATGCTTTTTAAAGTAAAAGGTTATCAAACTACTCCTACAGGAGCTGTCTGATCTTGGCCCATATTGTTTGCAACCATGCCTTTTAAAGTTAAAAGGTTATCAAACTACTCTTACAGGAGCTGTCTGATCTGGGCCCATATTGTTTGCAGCAATGTCTTTTTAAGTTAAATGGTTATCAAACTACTTCTACAGGAGCTGTCTGATATGGGCCTATATTGTTTGCAACCATGCCTTTTAAAGTTAAAAGGTTATCAAACTTCTCCTACAGGAGCTGTCTGATCTGGGCCCATATTGTATTCAAAAATGCCTTTTAAAGTTAAAAGGTTACCAAACTACTCCTACAGGAGCTGTCTGATCTGGGCCAATATTGTTTGCAACCATGCCTTAAAAAGGTAAAAGGTTATCAAACTACTCCTACAGGAGCTGTCTAATCTGAGCTCATATTGTTTGCAACTGTTACTTTAAAAGTCAAAAGGTTATCAAACTTCTCCTACAGGAGCTGTCTGATCTGGGCCCATATTGTTGCAGCCATGCCTTTAAAAGTTAAAAGGTTATAAAACTAGTCCTTCAGGAGCTGTCTGATCTGTGCCCATATTGTTTGCAGTCATAACTTTTAAAGTTAAAAGGTTACCAAACTACTCCTACAGGATCTGTCTGATCTGGGCCCATATTGTTTCTAACCATGCCTTTTAAATATAAAAGATTATTAAACTACTCCTACAGGAGCTGTCTGATCTGGGCCTAAATTGTTTGCAGTCATAACTTTTTATCCAACTACTCCTACAGGATGTGTCTGATCGGGGCCCATATTGTTTGCAGCCATAACTTTTAAAGTTAAAAGGTCATCAAACTTCTCCTACAGGAGCTGTCTCATCTGGGCCCATATTGTTTGTAGCCATAACTTTCAAAGTTAAAATGTAATGAAACTACTCCTATAGGAGCCGTTTGATCTGGGCCCATATTGTTTGCAACCATAACTTTTAAAGTTAAAAGGTTATCAAACTACTCCTACAGGAGCTGTCTGATCTGGATCCATATTGTTTAGAGCCATAACTTTTAAAGTTAAAAGGTTATCAAACTACTCCTATATGAGCTGTCTGGTCTGGGCCCATATTGTTTGCAGCCATGCCGTTTAAAATTAAAAGGTTATCAAACTACTCCTACAGGAGCTGTCTGATCTGGGCCCATATTGTTTCCAACCATAACTTTTCAAGATAAAATGTTATCAAACTACTCCAACAGGAGCTGTCTGATGTTGGCCCATATTGTATTCAACCAAGCCTTTTTAAGTAAAAAGTTTATCAAACTACTCCTATAGGAGCTGTCTGAACTTGGCCTATATTGTTTGCAACCATGCTTTTTAAAGTAAAAGGTTATCAAACTACTCCTACAGGAGCTGTCTGATCTTGGCCCATATTGTTTGCAACCATGCCTTTTAAAGTTAAAAGGTTATCGAACTACTCTTACAGGAGCTGTCTGATCTGGGCCCATATTGTTTGCAGCAATGTCTTTTTAAGTTAAATGGTTATCAAACTACTTCTACAGGAGCTGTCTGATATGGGCCTATATTGTTTGCAACCATGCCTTTTAAAGTTAAAAGGTTATCAAGCTTCTTCTACAGGAGCTGTCTCATATGGGCCCATATTGTTTGCAGCCATGCCTTTTAAAATTAAAAGGTAATCAAACTACTCCTAAAGGAGCTGTTAGATCTGAGCCCATATTGTATATTGTTTGCAACCATTACTTTTAAAGTTAAAAGGTTATCAAACTTCTCCTACAGGAGCTGTCTGATCTGTGCCCATATTGTTTGCAGTCATAACTTTTAAAGTTAAAAGGTTACCAAACTACTCCTACAGGATCTGTCTGATCTGGGCCCATATTGTTTCTAACCATGCCTTTTAAATATAAAAGATTATTAAACTACTCCTACAGGAGCTGTCTGATCTGGGCCTAAATTGTTTGGAGTCATAACTTTTTATCCAACTACTCCTACAGGATGTGTCTGATCGGGGCCCATATTGTTTGCAGCCATAACTTTTAAAGTTAAAAGGTCATCAAACTTCTCCTACAGGAGCTGTCTCATCTGGGCCCATATTGTTTGTAGCCATAACTTTCAAAGTTAAAATGTAATGAAACTACTCCTATAGGAGCCGTTTGATCTGGGCCCATATTGTTTGCAACCATAACTTTTAAAGTTAAAAGGTTATCAAACTACTCCTACAGGAGCTGTCTGATCTGGGCCCATATTGTTTGCAGCCATAACATTTATAGTTAAAAGGTTATCAAACTACTGCTACAGGAGCTGTCTGATCTGGGCCCATATTGTTTGCAGCAATGCCTTTAACATTTTAAAGGTTATCAAACTACTCCTACATGAGCTGTCTGATCTTGGCCCATATTGTTTACAACCATAACATTTAAAGTTAAAAGGTATTTAATCTACTCCTACAGGAGCTGTCTGATCTGGAACCATATTGTTTTCAACCATAACGTTTCAAGGTTATCAAACTACTCCTACAGGAGCTGTCTGATCTGGGCCCATATTGTTTGCTACCATGATTTTTAAAGTTAAAAGGTTATCAAACTACTCCTACAGGAGCTGTCTGATCTGGGCCCATATTGTTTGCAGCCATGCCTTTTAAAATTAAAAGCTTATCAAACTACTCCTATAGGAGCTGTCAGATCTAGGCCCAAATTGTTTGCAGCCATAACTTTTAAAGTTAAAAGGTTATCAAACTACTCCTTCATGAGCTGTCTGATCTGGGCCCATATTGTTTGCAACCCTGCCTTTTAAAGTTAAAAGGTTATCAAGCTTCTTCTACAGGAGCTGTCTCATATGGGCCCATATTGTTTGCAGCCATGCCATTTAAAGTTAAAAGGTTATCAAACTACACCTACAGGAGCTGTCTGATCTGGGCCCATATTGTTTGCAGCCATGCCTTTTAAAGTTAAAAGATTATCAAACTACTCCTGCAGGAGCTGTCTGATCTGGGCCATTATTGTTTTCAGCCATGACATTTAAAGTTAAAAGGTTATCAAACTACTCCTACAGGGGCTGTCTGATCTGGGCCTATATTTTTTGCAAGCATAACTTTTAAAGTTGAAAGGCTATCAAACTACTCCTACATAACCTGTCTCAACTGGGCCCTTATTCTTTGCAGCCATGCCTTTCAAAGTTAAAAGGTTATCAAACTGCTCCTACAGGAGCTGTCTCATCTGGGTCCATATTGTTTTCAGCCATAACTTTTAAATTTAAAAGGTTATAAAACTACTCCTACAGGAGCTGTTTGATCTGGACCCATATTGTTTTCAACCATAACTTGTAAAGTTAAAAGGTTATCAAACTACACCTACAGGAGCTGTCTGATCTGGGCCCATATTGTTTGCAGCCATGCCTTTTAAAATTAAAAGGTAATCAAACTACTCCTATAAGAGCTGTCTGATCTGGGCCCATATTGTTTGCAGCAATAACTTTTAAATTTAAAAGGTTATCAAACTACTCCTACAGGAGCTGTCTGATCTGGGACCATCTTGCTTGCAACCATGCCTTTTAAAGTTAAAAGGTTATCAAACTACTCCTTTATGAGCTGTCTGATCTGGGCCCATATTGTTTGCATCCTGCCTTTTAAAGTTAAAAGGTTATCAAACTACTCCTACAGGAGCTGTCTGATCTGGTCCCATATTGATGCAGCCATGCCTTTTAAAGTTAAAAGGTTATCAAACTACTTCTACAGGTGCTGTCTCATATGGGCCCATATTGTTTGCAGCCATGCCATTTATAGTTAAAAGGTTATCAAACTACTCCTACAGGAGCTATCTGATTTGGGCTCATATTGTTTGCAGCCATGCCTTTTAAAGTTAAAACGTTATCAAACTTCTCCTACAGGAGCTGTCTGATCTGAGCCCATATTGTATATTGTTTGCAACCATTACTTTTAAAGTTAAAAGGTTATCAAACTTCTCCTACAGGAGCTGTCTGATCTGGGCCCATATTGTTTGCAAACTTGACTTTTAAAGTAAAAGATTGTCAAACTACTCCTTAAGGAGCTGTCTGATCTGGGCCCATATTGTTTGCTGCCATAACTTTTAAAATTAAAATGTAATCAAACTACTCCTACAGGAGCTGTCTGATCTGTGCCCATATTGTATTCAACCATGCCTTTTAAAGTTAAAAGGTTATCAAACTACTCCTACAGGAGGTGTCTGATCTGGGCCCATATTGTTTGCACCCATTACTTTTTAAGTTAAAAGGTTATCAAACTACTCCTACAGGAGCTGTCTGATCTGGGCCCATAGTGTTTGCAACCATGCCTTTAAAAGTGAAAAGGTTATCAAACTACTCCTACAGGAGCTGTCTGATCTGGGCCCATATTGTTTGCAACCATGCCTTTTAAAGTTAAAAGGTTATCAAACTACTCCTACAGGAGCTGTCTGATCTGGGCCCATAGTGTTTGCAACCATGCCTTTTAAAGTAAAAAGGTTATCAAACTACTCCTACAGGAGCTGTCTGATCTGGGCCCATAGTGTTTGCAACCATGCCTACTAAAGTAAAAATGTTATGAAACTACTCCTACAGGTGCTGTCTCATCTGGGCCCATATTGTTTGCAACCATGCCTTTTAAAGTTAAAAGGTTATCAAACTACTCCTACAGGAGCTGTTTGATCTGAGCCCATATTGTTTGCACCCATTACTTTTAAAGTTAAAAGGTTATCAAACTTCTCCTACAGGAGCTGTCTGATCTGGTCCCATATTGTTTGCAACCATGCCTTTTAAAGTTAAAAGGTTATCAATCTACTCCTACAGGAGCTGTCTGATCTGGGCCCGCAATGTTTGCAGCCATGCCTTTTTAAGTTAAAAGGTTATCAAACTACTCCTTAAGGAGCTGTCTGATCTGGGCCCATATTGTTTGCAGCCATAACTTTTAAAGTTATAAGGTTTTCAAACTACTCCTATAGGAGCTGTCTGATCTGGGCCCATATTGTTTGCAGCAATGACATTTAAAGTTAAAAGTTAATCAAACTACTCCTTAAGGAGCTGTCTGATCTGGTCCCATATTGATGCAACTGCCTTTTAAAGTTAAAAGGTTATCAAACTACTTCTACAGGTGCTGTCTCATATGGGCCCATATTGTTTGCAGCTATGCCTTTAAAATTAAAAGGTTATGAAACTAATCCTACAGGAGCTGTCTGATTTGGGCTCATATTGTTTGCAGCCATGTCTTTTAAAGTTAAAAGATTATCAAACTACTCCTACAGGAGCTGTCTGATCTGGGCCCATATTGTTTTCAGCCATGACATTTAAAGTTAAAAGGTTATCAAACTACTCCTACAGGAGCTGTCTCATTTGGGTCATATTGTTTGCAACCATGCCTTTTAAAGATAAAAGGTTATCAAACTACTTCTATAGGAGCTGTCTGATCTGGGCCCATATTGTATGCAGCCATGCCTTTCAAAGTTAAAATGTTACGAAACTACTCCTACAGGAGCTGTCTGATATGGACCCATATTGTTTGCAACCATGCCTTTTAAAGTTAAAAGGTTATCAAATTACACCTAAAGGTGCTGTCTAATCTGGGCCTATATTGTTTGAACCATAACTTTTAAAGTTAAAAGGTTATCAAACTTCTCCTACAGGAGCTGTCTGATCTGGGCCCATCTTGTTTGCAAACATAATTTTAAAGTTAAAAGGTTATCAAACTACTACTACAGGAGCTGTCTGATCTGGTCCCATATTGATGCAGCCATGCCTTTTAAAGTTAAAAGGTTACCAAACTACTTCTACAGGAGCTGTCTCATATGGGCCCATATTGTTTGCAGCCATGCCTTTAAAATTAAAAGGTTTTCAAACTACTCCTACAGGAGCTGTGTGATCTGGGACCATATTGTTTGCAGCCATGCCTTTTAAAGTTAAAAGATTATCAAACTACTCCTTCAGGAGCTGTCTGATCTGGGCCCATATTGTTTTCAGCCATAACATTTAAGTTAAAAGGTTATCAAACTACTCCTACAGGAGATGTCTGATCTGGGCTCATATTGTTTGCAAGCATAAATTTTAAAAGTTAAAAGGCTATTAAACTACTCCAACAGGAGCTGTCTCATCGGGGCCCTTATTGTTTGCAGCCATGCCTTCCAAAGTTAAAAGGTTATCAAACTGCTACTACAGGAGCTGACTGATCTGGGCCCATATTGTTTGCAACCTTGCCTTTTCAAGCTAAAAGGTTAACAAACTACTCCTACAGGAGATGTCTGATCTGGGAAAATATTGTTTGCAGCCATGACTTTTAAATTTAAAAGGTTATCAAACTACTCGTACAGGAGCTGTCTGCTCTGGACCCATATTGTTTTCAACCATAACTTGTAAAGTTAAAAGGTTATCAAACTACTCCTACAGGAGCTGTCTGATCTCGGCCCATATTGTTTGCAACCATGACTTTTAAAGTTAAAAGGTTATCAAACTACTCCTACTGGAGCTGTCTGATCTGGGCCCATATTGTTTGCAGCCATGCCTTTTAAAATTAAAAGGTAATCAAACTACTCCTAAAGGAGCTGTTAGATCTGAGCCCATATTGTTTGCAACCATGCCTTTTAAAGTTAAAAGGTTATCAAACTACTCCTATAGGAGCTGTCTGATCTGGTCCCATATTGATGCAGCCATGCCTTTTAAATTTAAAAGGTTATCAAAGTACTTCTAAAGGTGCTATCTGATCTGGGCCCATATTGTTTTCAGCCATAACATTTAAAGTTAAAAGGTTATCAATCTACTCCTACAGGAGTTGTCTGATCTGGGCCATATTGTTTGCAACCATTACTCTTAAAGTTAAAAGGTTATCAAACTTCTCCTACAGGAGCTGACTCATCTGGGCCAATATTGTTTGCAACATTGCCTTTTAAAGTTAAATGATTATCAAACTACTCCTTAAGGAGCTGTTTGGTCCGGGCCCATATTGTTTGCTGCCATACCTTTTAAAGTTAAAATGTTATCTAACTGCTCCTACAGGAGCTGTCTGATCTCGGCCCATATTGTATTCAACCATGCCTTTTTAAGTTAAAAGGTTATCAAACTACTCCTACAGGAGCTGTCTGATCTGGGCCCATATTGTCTGCAACCATGCGTTTTAAAGTTAAAAGGTTATCAAACTACTCCTACAGGAGCTGTCGGATCTGGGCCCATATTGTTTGCAACAATGCCTTTTAAAGTTAAAAGGTTATCAAACTACTCCTGTAGGAGCTGTCTGATCTGGGCTCATATTATTTGCAACCATAATTTTAAAGTTAAAAATGTTATCAAACTACTCCTACATGATCTGTCTGATCTGGACCCGTATTTTTTTGCAACCATGCCTTTTAATGTTAAAGAGTGATCAAACTACTCCTACAGGAGCTGTCTGATCTGGGCCCATATTGTTTGCAGCCATGCCTTTTAAAATTAAAAGGTTATCAAACTACTCCTACAGGAGCTGTCTGATCTGGGCCAATATTGTTTGCAACCATGCCTTTTAAAGTTAAAAGGTTATCAAACTACTCCTACAGGAGCTGTCTAATCTCGGCCCATATAAGTTGCAGCAATGCCTTTTACAATTAAAAGGTTATCAAACTACTCCTACAGGAGCTGTCTAATCTGGGCCCATATTAGTTGCAGCAATGCCTTTTACAATTAAAAGGTTATCAAACTACTCCTACATGAGCTGTCTGATCTGGACCCATATTGTTTAAAGCCATAACTTTTAAAGTTAAAAGGTTATCAAACTACTCCTATATGAGCTGTCTGGTTTGGGCCTGGGCCTATATTGTTTGCAGCCATAACTTTTAAAGTTGAAAGGTTATCAAACTACTCATACAAGACCTGTCTAATCTGGGTCCATATTAGTTGCAGCAATGCCTTTTACAATTAAAAGGTTATCAAACTACTCCTACAGGAGCTGTCTGATCTGAGCCCATATTGTTTGCAGCCATGCCTTTTAAAGTTAAAAGGTTATCAAACTACATCTACAGGAGCTGTCTGATCTGGGCCCGTATTGTTTGCAGCAATGCCATTTAAAGTTAAAAGGTTATCAAACTACTCCTACAGGAGCTGTCTGATCTGGGTCCCTATTGTTTGCAACCATAACTTTTAAAGTTTAAAGGTTATCAATCTACTCCTACAGGAGCTGTCTGATCTGGGCCTTTATTGTTTGCAGCCATAACTTTTAAAGTAAAAAGGTTATCAAATTACTTATACAGGAGCTGTCTGATCTGGGCCCATATTGTTTGCAGCCATAACTTTTAAATTTAAAAGGTTATCAAACTACTCCTACAGGAGCTGTCTGACCTGGGCACATATTGTTTGCAGCCATAACATTTATAGTTTAAAGGTTATCGAACTACTCCTACAGGAGCTGTCTGATCTGGGCCCATATTGTTTGCAGCAATGCCTTTTACATTTAAAAGGTTATCAAACTACTCCTACAGGAGCTGTCTGATCTAGGCCCATTTTGTTTACAACCATAATATTTAAAGTAAAAATGTATTCAAACTACTCCTACAGGAGCTGTCTGATCTGGGCCCATATTGTTTGCAGCCATTACTTTTTAAGTTAAAAGGTTATCAAACTACTCCTACAGGAGCTGTCTGATCTGGATCCATATTGTTTTCAACCATAACTTTTAAAATTAAAAGGTTATCAAACTACTCCTACAGGAGCTGTCTGATCTGGGCCCATATTGTTTGCAGCCATGCCTTTTAAAATTAGAAGGTTATCAAACTACTCCTATAGGAGCTGTCTGATCTGGGCCCATATTGTTTACAGCCATAATATTTAAAGTTAAAAGGTTATCAAACAACTACTTCTTGAGCTGTCTGATCTGGGCCCATATTGTTTGCAAACCTGCCTTTTAAAGTTAATAGGTTAACAAACTACTCCTACAGGAGCTGTCTGATCTGGTCCCATATTGATGCAGCCATGCATTTTAAAGTTAAAAGATTATCAAACTTCTTCTACAGGAGCTGTCTCATATGGGCCCATATTGTTTGCCGCCATGCCTTTTAAAGTTAAAAGAATATCAAACTACTCCTGCAGGAGCTGTCTGATCTGGGCCCATATTGTTTTCAGTCATAACATTTAAAGTTAAAAGGTTATCAAACTACTCCTATAGGAGCTGTCTGATCTGGGCCTATATTTTTTGCAAGCAAAACTTTTAAAGTTAAAAGGCTATCAAACTACTCCTACAGGAGCGTCTCAACTGGGCCCTTATTCTTTGCAGCCATGCCTTTCAAAGTTAAAAGGTTATCAAACTGCTCCTACAGGAGCTGTCTCATCTGGGTCCATATTGTTTTCAGCCATAACTTTTAAATTTAAAAGGTTATCAAACTACTCCTACAGGAGCTGTTTGATCTGGACCCATATTGTTTTCAACCATAACTTGTAAAGTTAAAAAGTTATCTAACTACACCTACAGGAGCTGTCTGATCTGGGTCCATATTGTTTGCAACCATGACTTTTAAAGTTAAAAGTTTATCAAACTACTCCTACAGGAGCTGTCTGATCTGGGCCCATATTGTTTGCAGCCATGCCTTTTAAAATTAAAAGGTAATCACACTACTCCTAAAGGAGCTGTCTGATCTGGGTCCATATTGTTTGCAGCAATAACTTTTAAATTTAAAAGGTTATCAAACTACTCCTTCATGAGCTGTCTGATCTGGACCCATCTTGTTTGCAACATGCTTTTTAAATATAAAAGGTTATCAAACTACTCCTTAAGGAGCTATCTGATCTGGTCCCATATTGATGCAGCCATGCCTTTTAAAGTTAAAAGGTTATCAAACTACTTCTACAGGTGCTGTCTCGTATGGGCCCATATTGTTTGCAGCCATGCCATTTAAAGTTAAAAGGTTATCAAACTACTCCTACAGGACCTGTCGGATTTGGGCTCATATTGTTTGCAGCCATGCCTTTTAAAGATAAAAGATTATCAACTTACTCCTACAGGAGCTGTCTGATCCTGTAGCTACTGTAGGAGTAGTTTGACAACCTTTTAACTTTAAAAGTTATAGTTACAAACAATATTGGCCCAGATCCGACACCTCCTGTAGGAGTAGTTTGATAACATTTTAACATAAAGATTTTTGGATGCAAACAATATGGGCCCAGATCAGACAGCTCCTGTAGAAGTAGTTTGATAACCTGGTAACTTGAAAAGTTATGGTTGCAAACAATATGGGCCCAGATCAGACAGCTCCTGTAGCAGTAGTTTGATAACCTTATAACTTTAAAAGTTATAGCTGCAAACAATTTGGGCCCAGATCAGACAGCTCCTGTGGGATTAGTTTGATAACCGTTTAATTTTAAGCGGCATGGCTGCAAACAATATGGGCCCAAACCAGACAGCTCATATAGGAGTAGTTTGATAACCTTTTAACTTTAAAAGTTATGGCTTTAAACAATATGGGTCCAGATCAGACAGCTCCTGTAGGAGTAGTTTGATAACCTTTTAATTGTAAAAGGCATTGCTGCAACTAATATGGGCCCAGATTAGACAGCTCCTGTAGGAGTAGTTTGATAACCTTTTAATTGTAAAAGGCATTGCTGCAACTTATATGGGCCCAGATTAGACAGCTCCTGTAGGAGTAGTTTGATAACCTTTTAACTTTAAAAGTCATGGTTGCAAACAATATGGGCCCAGATCAGACAGCTCCTGTAGGAGTAGTTTGATAACCTTTTAATTTTAAAAGGCATGGTTGCAAACAATACGGGTCCAGATCAGACAGATCATGTAGGAGTAGTTTGATTACATTTTTAACTTTAAAATTATGGTTGCAAATAATATGGGCCCAGATCAGACAGCTCCTACAGGAGTAGTTTGATAACCTTTTAACTTTAAAAGTTATGGCTGCAAACAATATGGGCCCAGATCAGACAGCTCCTGTAGGAGAAGTTTGATAACCTTTTAACTTTAAATGGCATGGCTGCAAACAATATAGGCCAAGATTAGACAGCTCCTGTAGGAGCAGTTTGATAACATTTCAACTTTAAAAGGCATGGTTGCTAACAATATAAGGGACTAGATCAGACAGCTCCTGTAGGAGTAGTTTGATAACATTTTAACTTTAAATGGCATGGTTGCATACAATATGGGCCCAGATCAGACAGCTCCTGTAGAAGTAGTTTGATAACCTTTTAATTTTAAAAGTTATGGCTGCAAACAATATGGGCCCAGATCAGACATCTCCTATATGAGTAGTTTGATAACCTTTTATCTTTAAAAGGCATGTTTGAAAACAATATGGGCCGAGATCAGACAGCACCTGTAGGAGTAGTTTGATAACCTTTTAACTTTAAAAAGTTATGGCTGCAAGCAATATGGGCCCAGATCAGACAGCTCCTTAAGGAGTAGTTTGATAACCTTTTAACTTTAAAAGGCATGGCTGCAAACAATATGGGCCCAGATCAGACAGCTCCTGAAGGAGTAGTTTGATAACCTTTTTTACTTTAAAAGGCATGGTTGCAAACAATATGGGCCCAGATCAGACAGCTCCTGTAGGAGTATTTTGATAACCTTTTAACTTTAAAACGCATGGTTGCAGATAATATGGGCCCAGATCAGACAGCTCCTGTAGGAGTAGTTTGATAACCTTTTAACTTAAAAAGGCATGGCTGAATACAATATGGGCCGAGATCAGACAGCTCCTGTAGGAGCAGTTAGATAACATTTTAACTTTAAAAGGTATGGCAGCAAACAATATGGGCCCGGATCAAACAGCTCCTTAAGGAGTAGTTTGATAATCATTTAACTTTCTCAAACTACTCCTACAGGAGCTGTCTGATCTGGGCCCATATTGTTTGCAACCATGCCTTTTAAAGTTAAAAGGTTATCAAACTACTCCTACAGGAGCTGTCTGATCTGAGCCCATATTGTTTGCAACCATTACTTTTAAAGTTAAAAGGTTATCAAACGTCTCCTACGGGAGCTGTCTGATCTGGGCCCACATTGTTTGCAGCTATGCCTTTTAAATTTAAAAGGTTATCAAACAACTTCTTAAGGAGCTGTCTGATCTGAACCCATATTGTTTGTAGCCATAACTTTTAAAGATAAAAGGTTATCAAACTACTTATAGGAGCTGTTTGATCTGGGCCCATATTGTATGCAGCCATGCCTTTCAATGCTAAAATGTTAGAAAACTACTCCTACAGGAGATGTCTGATCTGGGCCCATATTGTTTGCAACCATGCCTTTTAAAGTTATAATGTTTTCAAACTACACCTAAAGGTGCTGTCTAATCTGGGCCTACATTGTTTGCAACCATAACTTTTAAAGTTAAAAGGTTATCAAACTTCTCCTACAGGAGCTGTCTGATCTGGGCCCATATTGTTTGCAACCATAATTTTAATGTTAAAAGGGTATCAAACTACAACTACAGGAGCTGTCTGATCTGGTCCCATATTGATGCAACCATGCCTTTTAAAGTTAAAAGGTTATCAAACTACTTCTACAGGAACTGTCTCATATGGGCCCATATTGTTTGCAGCAATGCCTTTAAAGTTAAAAGGTTTTAAAACTACTCCTACAGGAGCTGTTTGATCTGGGCCCATATTGTTTGGAGCCATGCCTTTTAAAGTTAAAAGATTATCAAACTTCTCCTTCAGGAGATGTCTGATCTTGGCCCATATTGTTTTCAGCCATAACATTTAAAGTTAAAATGTTATCAAACTACTCCTACAGGAGCTGTCTGATCTGGGCCCATATTGTTTGCATGCATAACTTTTAAAGTTAAAAGGCTATCAAACTACTCCTACAGGAGCTGTCTCATCTGGGCCCGTATTGTTTGCAGCCATGCTTTTCAAAGTTAAAAGGTTATCAAACTGCTACTACAGGAGCTGTCTGATCTGTGCCCATATTGTTTGCAACCTTTCCTTTTCAAGCTAAAAGGTTAACAAACTACTCCTACAGGAGATGTCTGATCTGGGAAAATATTGTTTGCAGCCATGCCTTTTAAAGTTAAAACGTTATCAAACTACTCCTACAAGAGCTGTCTGATCTGGACCCATGTTATTTTCAACCATAACTGGTAAAGTTAAAAGGTTATCAAACTACTCCTACAGGAGCTGTCTGATCTTGGCCCATATTGTTCGCAACCATGACTTTTATAGTTAAAGGGTTATCAAACTTCTCCTACAGGAACTGTCCGATCTGAGCCCATATTGCTTGCAACCATTACTTTTTAAGTTAAAAGGTTATCAAACTTCTCCTACAGGAGCTGTCTGATCTGGGCCCATATTGTTTGCAACCTTGACTTTGAAAGTAAAATGATTATCAAAATACTCCTTAAGGAGCTGTCTGATCTGGGCCCATATTTTTGATTGTTGCCATAACTTTTATTGTAAAAATGTTATCAAACTACTCCTACAGGAGCTGTCTGATCTGTGCCCATATTGTTTGCAACCATGCCTTTTAAAGTTAAAAGGTTATCAAACTACACCTACAGGAGATATCTGATCTGAGCCCATATTGTTTGCCACCATTACTTTTAAAAATAAAAGGTTACAAAAACTTCTCGTACAGGAGCTGTCTGATGTGGGCCCATATTGTTTGCAGCCATGCCTTTGAAAGTTAAAAGGTTATCAAACTACTCCTTGAGGAGCTGTCTGATCAGGGCCCATATTGTTTGCAGACAAAACTTTTAAAGTTAAAAGGTTTTCAAAGTACTCCTACAGGAGCTGTCTGATCTGGGCCCATATTGTTTGCAGCCATAACTTTTAAAGTTAAAAGGTTATCAAACTACTTCTACAGGAGCTGTCTGATCTGGGCCCATATTGTATGCAACCATGCCTTTGAAAGATAAAAGGTTATCAAACTACTCCTTGAGGAGCTGTCTGATCAGGGCCCATATTGTTTGCAGACAAAACTTTTAAAGTTAAAAGGTTTTCAAAGTACTCCTACAGGAGCTGTCTGATCTGGGCCCATATTGTTTGCAGCCATAACTTTTAAAGTTAAAAGGTTATCAAACTACTTCTACAGGAGCTGTCTGATCTGGGCCCATATTGTATGCAACCATGCCTTTTAAAGTTAAAAGCTGATCAAACTACTCCTGCAGGAGCTGTCGGATCTGCGCCCATATTGTTTGCAACCTTGCCTTTAAAGTAAAAAGGTTATCAAACTACTCCTGTAGGAGCTGTCTGATCTGGGCCATATTGTTTGCAGCCATGCCTTTTAAAGTTAAAAGGTTATCAAACTAGACCTACAGGAGCTATCTGATCTTGGCCCATATTGTTTACAGCCATAACTATTAAAGTTAAAAGGTTATCAAACTACTCCTAGAGGAGCTGTCTGATCTTGGCCTATATTGTTTTCAACCATAACTTTTAAAGTTAAAATGTTATCAAACTACTTCTACTGGAGCTGTCTGATTGTGGCTCATATTGTATTCAACCATGCCTTTTTAAGTAAATAGGTTATCAAACTACTCCTTCAGGAGCTGTCTGAACTTGGCCTATATTGTTTGTAACCATGCGTTATAAAGTAAAAAGGCTATCAAACTACTCCTACAGGAGCTGTCTGATCTTGGCCCATATTGTTTGCAACCATGCCTTTTAAAGTTAAAAGGTTATCAGTCTACTCCTACAGGAGCTGTCTGATCTGGGCCCATATTGTTTGCAGACATGTCTTTTTATGTTAAAAGGTTATCAAACTACTTGTACTGGAGCTGTCTGATCTGGGCCCATACTGTTTGCAACCATGACTTTTAAAGTTAAAAGGTTATCAAACTTCTCCTACAGAAACTGTCCGATCTGAGCCCATATTGCTGCCGTGCCTTTGAAAGTTAAAAGGTTATCAAACTACTCCTTGAGGAGCTGTCTGATCAGGGCCCATATTTGTTGCAGACATAACTTTTAAAGTTAAACGGTTTTCAAACTACTCCTACAGGAGCTGGCTGATCTGGGCCCATATTGTTTGCAGCCATAACTTTTAAAGTTAAAAGGTTATCAAACTACTTCTACAGGGGCTGTCTGATCTGGGCCCATATTGTATGCAACCTTGCCTTTTAAAGTTAAAATGTTATGAACTTCTCTGATCAGGGCCCATATTGTTTGCAACCATGCCTTTTAAAGTTAAAATGTTTTCAAACTACACTAACAGGAGCTGTCTAATCCGGGCCATATAGTTTGCAACCATAACTTTTAAAGTTAAAAGGTTATCAAACTACTCCTACAGGAGCTGTCTGATCTGTGCCCATATTGTTTGCAGCCATAACTTTTAAAGTTAAAAGGTTATCAAACTATTCCTACAGGAGCTGTCTGATCTGGGCGCATATTGTTTGCAACAATAATTATAAAGTTAAAATGTTATCAAACTACTCCTACAGGAGCTGTCTAATCTGGTCCCATATTTGATGCAGCCATGCCTTTTAAAGTTAAAAGGTTATCAAACTGCTCCTACAGGAGCTGCCTCATATGGACCCATATTGTTTTCAGTCAATGTCATTTAAAGTTAAAAGGTTATCAAACTACTTCTACAGGAGCTGTCTGATCTGGGCCCATATTGTTTGCAGCAATGCCATTTAAAGTTAAAAAGTTATCAAACTACTCCAACAGGAGCTGTCTGATCGGGGCCCATATTGTTTACAGCCATGCCTTTTAAAGTTAAAAGGTCATCAAACAACACCTACAGGAGCTGTCTGATCTGGGCCCATATTATTTTCAGTCAATGTCAGTTAAAGTTAAAAGGTTATCAAACTACTCCTACAGGAGCTGTCTGACCTGGGCCCATTTTGTTTGCAACCATAACTTTTTTAAGTTAAAAGGTTACCAAACTACTCCTACAGGAGCTGTCTGATCTGGGCCAATAATGTTTGCCAACATGCCATTTAAAGTTAAAATGTTATCAAACTACACCTACGAAGCTGTCTGATCTTGGCCCATATTATTTACAACCATAACTTTTAAAGTTAAAAGGTTATCAAACTATTCCTACAGGAGCTGTCTGATCTGGGCCCATATTGTTTGCAACCATAATTATAAAGTTAAAATGTTATCAAACTACTCCTACAGGAGCTGTCTAATCTGGTCCCATATTTGATGCAGCCATGCCTTTTAAAGTTAAAAGGTTATCAAACTGCTCCTACAGGAGCTGCCTCATATGGACCCATATTGTTTTCAGTCAATGTCATTTAAAGTTAAAAGGTTATCAAACTACTTCTACAGGAGCTGTCTGATCTGCGCCCATATTGTTTGCAGCAATGCCATTTAATTTTAAAAAGTTATCAAACTACTCCAACAGGAGCTGTCTGATCGGGGCCCATATTGTTTACAGCCATGCCTTTTAAAGTTAAAAGGTCATCAAACAACACCTACAGGAGCTGTCTGATCTGGGCCCATATTATTTTCAGTCAATGTCAGTTAAAGTTAAAAGGTTATCAAACTACTCCTACAGGAGCTGTCTGACCTGGGCCCATTTTGTTTGCAACCATAACTTTTTTAAGTTAAAAGGTTACCAAACTACTCCTACAGGAGCTGTCTGATCTGGGCCAATAATGTTTGCCAACATGCCATTTAAAGTTAAAAGGTTATCAAACTACACCTACGAAGCTGTCTGATCTTGGCCCATATTATTTACAACCATAACTTTTAAAGTTAAAAGGTTATCAAACTACTCCTACAGGAGCTGTCTGATCTGGGCCCATATTGTATTCAAAAATGCCTTTCAAAGTTAAAAGCTTATCAAACTACTCCTACAGGAGCTGTCGGATCTGCGCCCATATTGTTTGCAACCTTGCCTTTAAAGTAAAAAGGTTATCAAACTACTCCTACAAGAGCTGTCTGATCTGGGCCATATTGTTTGCAACCATGCCTTTTAAAGTTAAAAGGTTATCAAACTACACCTACAGGAGCTATCTGATCTTGACCCATATTGTTTGCAGCCATAACTATTAAAGTTAAAAGGTTATCAAACTACTCCTAGAGGAGCTGTCTGATCTTGGCCTATATTGTTTGCAACCATAACTTTTAATGTTAAAATGTTATCAAACTACTCCTACAGGAGCTGTCTGATCTGGACCTATATTGTTTGCAACCATGCCTTTTAAAGTTAAAAGGTTATCAAACTACTCCTACTGTAGATTTCTGATTTGGGCCAATATTGATTGCAGCCATAACTTTTAAAGTTAAAAGGTCATCAAACCACTCCTAGAGGGGCTCTCTGATCTAAGCCCATATTGTTTGCAACCATGCCTTTTAAAGTTAAAAGATAATCAAACTACTCCTACAGTAGCTTTCTGATCTGGGCCCATATTGTTTGCAGCCATAACTTTTAAAGTAAAAAGGTTATCAGCTTATTTCTACAGTAGCTGTCTGATCTGGGCCCATATTGTTTTCAACCATGCCTTTTAAAGTTAAAATGTTATCAAAGTACTCCTACAGGAGCTGTCTGATATGGGCCCATACTGTTTGCAGCCATAACTTTTAAAGTTAAAAGGTTATCAAACTACTCCTACAGGAACCTGTCTGCTCTGGGCGCATATTGTTTGCAACCATAACTTTAAGTTAATAGGTTATAAAACTATTCCTTCAGGAGCTGTCTGATCTGGGCCCATATTTTTTGCAGCCATGCCTTTTAAAGATAAAAGTTTATCAGACTACTCCTACAGGAGCTGTCTGATCTGGGCCCATGTTGTTTGCAGCCATAACTTTAAAAGTTCTAAATCTACTCCTACAGGAGCTGTCTGATCTGGGCCCATATTGTTTGCAACCATGTCTTTTAAAGTTAAAAGGTTATCAAACTGCTCATACAGGAGCTGTCTGATCTGGACCCATATTGATTGCAGCCATTACTTTTAAAGTTAAAAAAAGGTTATCAAGCTAGTCCTACAGGAGCTGTCTGATCTGGGCCCATATTTTTTGCAACCATGTCTTTTAAAGTTAAAAGGTTATCAAAGTACCCCTACAGGAGCTGTCTGATCTGGGCGCCTATTGTTTTCAGCCATAACTTTTAAAGTTAAAAAGTTATCAAACTACTCCTATAGGAGCTGTCTGACCTGGGCATATATTGTTTGCAGTCATGCCTTTTAAAGTTAAAAGGTTATCAAACTGCTCCTACAGGAACTGTCTGATCCGGGCAAATATTGTTTGCAACCATGCCTTTCAAAGTTAAAAGGTTATCAAACTTCTCCTATAGGAGCTGTCTGATCTGGGCCCATATTGTTTGCAACCATGCCTTTTAAAGTTAAAAAAGGTTATCAAACTATTCCTACAGGAGCTGTCTGGTCTGGGCCCAAAATGTTTGCAGCCATAACTTTTAAAGATAAAAGGTTATCGAACTACTCTTTCAGTAGCTGTCTGATCTGGGCCCATATTGCTTCAACCATGCCTTTTAAAGTTAAAATGTTATCAAACTACTCCTACAGGATCTGTCTGATCTGGGCCAATATTGTTTGCAACCAAAACATTTAAAGTTAAAAGGTTATCAATCTACTCCTACAGGAGCTGTCTGATCTGGGCCCATATTGTTTGCAACTATGCCTTTTAAAGTTAAAAGGTTATAAACCTACTCCTACAGGACCTGTCTGATCTGGGCCCATATTGTTTGCAATCATGCCTTTTAAAGTTAAAAGGTTATCAAACTAGTCCTACAGGAGCTGTCTGATCTGGGTCCATATTGTTTGCAGCCTTAACTTTTAAAGTTGAAAGGTTATCAAACTACTCCTACAGGAGCTGTCTGATCTGGGCTCATATTGTTTGCAGCCATAACTTTTAAAGTTAAAAGGTTATGAAACTACTCCTACAGGAGCTGTCTGATCTCGGCGCATATTGTTTGCAACCATGCCTTTCAAAGTTAAAAGGTTATCAACTTACTCCTACAGGAGCTGTCTGATCTGGGCCCATATTGTTTGCAGCCATGCCTTTTAAAGTTAAAAGGATATCAAATTACTCCTACAGGGGCTATCTGATCTGGGCCTATATTGTTTGCAACCATGCCTTTAAAAGTTACAAGGTTATCAAACTTCTCCTAAAGGAGCTGTCTGATCTGGGCCCATACTGTTTGCAGCCATATTTTTTTAAAGATAAAAGGTTATCAAACTACTCCTACAGGAACCTGTCTGATCTGGGCCCGTATTGTTTGCAACAATAACTTTTAAAGTTAAAAGATTATCAAACTACTCCTTCAGGAGCTGTCTGATCAGGGCCCATATTATTTGCTATCATGCCTTTTAAAGTTAAAAGGTTATCAAACTACTCCTACAGGAGCTGTCTGATCTGGGCTCATATTGTTTGCAACAATAACTTTTAAAGTTAAAAGGTTATCAAACTACTCCTTCAGGAGCTGTCTGAGCTGGGCCCATATTGTTTGCAACCATGCTATTTAAAGTTAAAAGGTTATCAAACTACTCCTACAGGAGCTGTCTGATCTGGGCCCATATTGTTTGCTACCATAACTTTTAAAGTTAAAAGAATATCAAACTACTCCTACAGGGGCTGTCTGATCTGGGCCCATATTGTTTGCAGCCATGCCTTTTAAAGTTAAAATGTTATCAAACTACTCCTACAGGAGCCCTCTGATCTGGGCCCATATTGTTTGCAGCCATAACTTTATATCAAACTACTCTAACAGGTGCCTCTAATCTGGGCCCATATTTGTTTTGTAGCCATAATTTTTAAAGTTCAAAGGTTATCAAACTACTCTTACAGGAGCTTCTGATCTGGTCCCATATTGTTTGCAATCATAACATTTAAAGTTAAAAGGATGTCAAATTACTCCTACAGGAGCTGTCTGATCTTGGCCCATGTTGTTTGCAGCCATAACTTTTAAAGTTGAAGGTTATCAAACTACTCCTACGGGAGCTGTCTGATCTTGGCTCATATTGTTTTCAGCCATAACTTTTAAAGTTAAAAGGTTATCAAACTACTCCTACCGGAGCTGTCCGATCTGGGCCCATATTGTTTGTAACCATAACTTTTAAATTAAAAGGTTATCAAACTACTCCTACAGGAGCTGTCTGATCTGGGCCCATATTGTTAGCAAACATAACTTTTAAAGTTAAAAGGTTACAAATTTACTCCTACAAGAGCTGTCTGATCTGGGCCCATATTGTTTGCAGCCATAACTTTTAAAGTTAAAAGGTTATCAAACTACTCCTACAGCAGCTGTCTTATCTGGGCCCATACTTTTGCAGCTATGCCTTTTACAATTTAAAGGTTATCAAACTACTCCTACAGGAGCTGTCAGATCTGGGCCCATATGTCTGATCTTGGCCCATTTTGTTTGCAGGCATGCCTTTTAAAGTTAAAAGGTTATCAAACTACTCCTACAGGAGCTGTCTGATCTGGGCTCATATTGTTTGCAACGATGCATTTTAATGCTAAAAGGTTATCAAACTACTAATACAGGAGCTGTCTGATCTGGGCCCATATTGTTTGCAATCATGTCTACTAAAGTTATAAGGTTATCAAACTACTCCTACAGGAGCTGTCTAACATGGGCCCATACTGTTTGCAGCCATAACTTTTAAAGTTAAACGGTTATCAAACTACTCCTACAGGAGCTTTCTGATCTGGGCCCATTTTGTTTTCAGCCATGCCTTTTAAAGTTAAAATGTTATCAAACTACTCCTACAGGAGCTGTCTGATATGGGCCCATACTGTTTGCAGCCATAACTTTTAAAGTTAAAAGGTTATCAAACTACTCCTACAGGAACCTGTCTGCTCTGGGGGCATATTGTTTGCAACCATAACTTTTAAATTAAAAGGTTATCAAACTACTCCTACAGGAGCTGTCTGATCTGGGCCCATATTGTTAGCAAACATAACTTTTGAAGTTAAAAGGTTACAAATTTACTCCTACAAGAGCTGTCTGAACTGGGCCCATATTGTTTGCAGCCATAACTTTTTAAGTTAAAATGTTATAAAACTATTCCTACAGCAGCTGTCTTATCTGGGCCCATACTTTTGCAGCCATGCCTGTTACAATTTAAAGGTTATCAAACTACTCCTACAGGAGCTGTCAGATCTGGGCCCATATGTCTGATCTTGGCCCATTTTGTTTGCAGGCATGCCTTTTAAAGTTAAAAGGTTATCAAACTACTCCTACAGGAGCTGTCTGATCTGGGCTCATATTGTTTGCAACCATGCATTTTAATGTTAAAAGGTTATCAAACTATTAATACAGGAGCTGTCTGATCTGGGCCCATATTGTTTGCAACCATGTCTACTAAAGTTACAAGGTTATCAAACTATTCCTACAGGAGCTGTCTGATATGGGCCCATACTGTTTGCAGCCATAACTTTTAAAGTTAAACGGTTATCAAACTACTCCTCCAGGAGCTTTGTGATCTGGGCCCATATTGTTTTCAGCCATGCCTTTTAAAGTTAAAATGTTATCAAACTACTCCTACAGGAGCTGTCTGATATGGGCCCATGCTGTTTGCAGCCATAACTTTTAAAGTTAAAAGGTTATCAAACTACTCCTACAGGAACCTGTCTGCTCTGGGCGCATATTGTTTGCAACCATAACTTTTAAATTAAAAGGTTATCAAACTACTCCTACAGGAGCTGTCTGATCTGGGCCCATATTTTTGCAGCCATGTCTTTTAGAGTTAAAAGGTTATCAAACTACTACTTCAGGAGCTGTCTGATCTGGGCCCATATTGTTTGCAACCATGCCTTTTAAAGTTAAAAGGTTATCAAACTTCTCCTACAGGAGCTGTCTGATCTGGACCTATATTGTTTGCAACCATGCCTTTTAAAGTTAAAAGGTTATAAAACTACTCCTTCAGGAGCTGTCTGATCTGGGCCCATATTGTTTGCAACCATAACTTTTAAAGTTAAAAGGTTATAAAACTACTCCTTCAGGAGCTGTCTGAAATGGTCCCATATTGTTTGCAACCATAACTTTTAAAGTTTAAAGGTTATCAAACTAATCCTACAGAAGCAGTCTGATAAGGGCCCATATTGTTTGCAACCATGCCTTTTAAAGTTTAAAGGGAATCAAACTACTCCTACAGGAGCTGTCTGAAATGGTCCCATATTGTTTGCAACCATAACTTTTAAAGTTTAAAGGTTATCAAACTAATCCTACAGGAGCAGTCTGATCTGGGCTCATATTGTTTGCAACCATGCCTTTTAAAGTTTAAAGGTAATCAAACTACTCCTACAGGAGCTGTCTGATCTGGGCCCATATTGTTTGCAACCATAACTTTTAAAGTTAAAAGGTTTTCAAACTACTCCTACAGGTTCTGTCCGATCTGGGCCCATATTGTTTGCTACCATAACTTTTAAATTAAAAGGTTATCAAACTACACCTACAGGAGCTGTCTGATCTGGGCCCATATTGTTTGCAATCATAACTTTTAAAGTTAAAAGGTTACAAATTTACTCCTTCAAGAGCTGTCTGAACTGGGCCCATATTGTTTGCAGCCATAACTTTTAAAGTTAAAATGTTATCAAACGTCTCCTACAGGAGCTGTCTGAGCTGGGCCCATATTGTTTGCAACCATGACTTTTAAAGTTAAAAGGTTATCAAGCTACTCCTACAGGAGCTGTCTGAAATGGGCCCATATTGTTTGCAACCATAGCTTTTAAAGTTTAAAGGTTATCAAACTACTCCTACAGGAGCTGTCTGATCTGGGCCCATATTGTTTGCAACCATAACTTTTAAAGTTAAAAGGTTTTCAAACTACTCCTACAGGAGCTGTCTGATCTGGGCCCATATTGTTTGCAACCATGTCTTTTAAGGTTAAAAGTTTATCAAATTACTCATACAGGGGCTGTCTGATCTGGGCCCACATTGTTTGCAGCCATAACATTTAAAGTTATAATGTAATTAAACTACTCCTACAGGATCTGTCTGATCTGGGCCCATATTGTTTCCAACCATGTCTTTTAAAGTTAAAAGGATATCAAACTACTCCTACAGGAGCTGTCTGATCTGGGCCCATATTGTTTGCAACCATAACATTTAAAGTTAAAAGGTTATCAAAATACTCCTACAGGAGCTGTCTGATCTGGGCCTATATTGTTTGCAGCCATGCCTTTTATAGTTATACGGTTATCAATCTACTCCTACAGGAGCTGTCTGATCTTGGCCCATATTGTTTGCAACCTTGCCTTTCAAAGTTAAAAGGTTATTAAAGAACTCCTACAGGAGCTGTCTGATCTGGGCCCATATTGTTTGCAGCCATGTCTTTAAAAGTTAAAAGGTTATTAAACTACTCCTACAGGATCTATCTGATCTGGGCCCATATTGTTTGCAACCATGCCTTTTTGAAGTTAAAGTTGATCAAACTATTCCTACAGGAGCTGTGTGGTCTGGGCCCAAGATGTTTGCAGCCATAACTTTTAAATTTAAAAGGTTATCAAACTACTCCTACAGGAGCTGTCTGATCTGGGCCCATATTGTTTGCAGCCATAGCTTTTAAAGTTAAAATGTTATCAAACTACTCCTACAGGAGCTGTCTGATCTGGGCTCATATTGTTTGCAACCATGCATTTTAATGTTAAAAGGTTATCAAACTACTCCTGCAGGAGCTGTCTGATCTGGGTCCATATTGTTTGCAACCATGTCTACTAAAGTTACAAGATTATCAAACTACTCCTACAGAAGCTGTCTGATATCGGCCCATACTGTTTGCAGCCATAACTTTTAAAGTTAAACGGTTATCAAACTACTCCTACAGGAGCTTTCTGATCTGGGCCCATATTGTTTTCAGCCATACCTTTTAAAGTTAAAATGTTGTCAAACTACTCCTACAGGAGCTGTCTGATATGGGCCCATACTGTTTGCAGCCATAACTTTTAAAGTTAAAAGGTTATCAAACTACTCCTACAGGAACCTGTCTGCTCTGGGCGCATATTGTTTGCAACCATAAGTTTTAAAGTTAAAAGGTTATAAAACTACTCCTTCATGAGCTGTCTGATCTGGGCCCATATTGTTTGCAACCATGCCTTTTAAAGTTAAAAGGTTATCAAACTACTCCTACAGTAGCTTTCTGATCTGGGCCCATATTGTTTTCAGCCATGCCTTTTAAAGTTAAAAGGTTATCAAACTACTCCTACAGGAGCTCTCTGATCTGGGCCCATATTGTCTGCAACATACCTTTTAAAGTTAAAAGGTAATCAAACTACTCCTACAGGAGCTGTCTGATCTGGGCCACTATTGTTTGCAGCCATAACTTATAAAGTTAAAAGGTTATCAACTTACTTCTTCAGGAGCTGTCTGATCTGGGCCCATATTGTTTGCACACATAACTTTTAAAGTTAAAAGGTTATCAAACTACTCATACGGGAGCTGTCTGATCTGGGTCCATATTGTTTGCAGCTATGCATTTTAAAGTTAAAAGGTTATCAACCTACTCCTACAGGAGCTGTCTGATCTGCAGCCATAACTTTTAAAGTTCAATTGTTATTAACTAACTTCTACAGGAGCTTCTGATCTGGGCCCATATTGTTTGCAGCCATAACTTTTAAAGTTGAAAGGTTATCAATCTACTCCTACAGGAGCTGTCTGATCTGGGCCCATATTGTTTGCAGCCATGCCTTTTAAAGTTAAAATGTTATCAACCTACTCCTACAGGAGCTGTCTGATCTTGGCCCATATTGTTTGCAGCCATAACTTTTAAAGTTAAAAGGTTATCAAACTACACCTACAGGAGCTGTCTGATCTGGGCTCATATTGTTTGCAACCATAACTTTTAAAGTTAACAGCACAAAAATTAAGCAGACGACAATTGTTGTGATTGGCATCTTAAGCGTTCATCGGATGCAGATGAAAACAACCGAAGCCCGTTGACGAACATCACGGAGCGCTCAACGGAAATTATGGAGGATAATGAGCTATTTATAGATAGTAATATAGGCAGAAACACTGTGTATAACCGGACAGTCGCCACATCGGAAGCGGCATTAGACTGTACACCTAAAAATCACTAGCGGCATATAAACAACCGTTGCTGTTGGTTACTTTCTGTCAGATAAGAAAGCAACGGAATGTAAAATTAGAACACGGTTTTCGGCATCGAGGGAAGAAATGGATGTACTTTACTCGTATGATTCTCATAACTTCTCATAGTGCTGCATTTTTTGTGCAGACCTAATCTTGTACGGCTCAATCAGTGATTTTCCTGCCTCTGTCGCCCGTCAACACGATGAATCCAGGTCAATATATTCGAAACTAAGGTCAGTCGGATACTTACACCAAAATGGAATCTTTTAAACACATATATTCTTTGACATCTGATAGCTGGTAGCATCTTAATATGAAGATTTTGTAAATGATGACCACTTGAAATGCACCAGTCACATTCGAATGACTGTACGACTAGCGGCAAGCTCATAAAATATGCTGTACGACTAGCGGCGATTGTTTCATTGTTTTACGAAAAAGCAGAATCCCAGTAAAAACGTTACATAACGAGCTCTAAGGAATATAAGATATTAGAAAATGAGGACTAAGTAGCAAAAGAGAGCATTTGTTCTTTATTTCACTTGATTTTATTTAAATATTTTTTACTACTTTTGTAATAATAGCACTTCTATGCAGATTACTGATACACGTACATAGTGGAAACATGGTCTGACGGGAAGAACATTATATACCGTGATGTGTTAGTTTGTTTGTAGGCTAACGGCCTAGGTCTTATTGAACCGCCGTCCACACTTTGTTTCGGTTGGCTTATTCACAAGTTTAAACCAGAAACTAAACTTGAATCAGTGGAAAGGAGAACATGTCCATAGAAAAGATGACATGTGAATTCCGTCAGACATTGTGTCCGACATCGCTGAGCGTGTCATATGATGTCTCGACTGTGATCCGGAGGGTCTGTTTTTATGCCTACCCCCCCCCCCCCCCCCACACACACACACACATATCCATTCCATGTAAGACGACATGAAAGCCGTAACAAAGGAAAGAAGCATAGCTAGAAAAGTAAAAATCCCAGCCTGTGGTGGGATTCTAACCTAGGCCACTCGGGTGAAAGTCTAATGCTCATACACATTTCAAAAGAATCATCAATTTATGATGACGAAAAGCAAATTTCGGCAAGTTGCCATTTTCTGCGAAAAGTGTCCGATTCCAGATGAGCGAGAAGCGTCTCATACCCATAAGCTACACCGGCCCCGATAGCTCAGTTGGTAGAGAGTCCGCTCCGGGGTACAGGAGGTCACGGGTTCGATCCCGAGCCGCGACATACCAAAGTCGTTAAAATGGTACCAGCTGCTCCTCGCTTGGCACTCAGATTTACGGGGTAGAGCTAGGACTGGTCGTCCCAGTGTCAGGATAATGTGACAGGGTGTCGTATCATGTAATGTGTCTGGGACACGATACTTCAGTGAGGCAGCACTATAAAAGTGAGCATTGAGCTCCCTGTCGCAACCAGACACCGTCGTGATATGACTGTAAAATTGTTGAAAGCGACGTTAAACCCGAATTCACACACACATACACACGCACGCACGTACCCCCGCGCGCGCGAGCGCGCGCGGTCTATACTTTTGTTTGTTTGATTCGAGATTTAACGTCCCCGTCATCAATATTTAGGCCATTTAGGAGACGTGCCTTCCAATTTTGTGGGACTTTTACCTAACATTGAAATAAAATGACATCTCAACTCCTGCCGGCCAATGAAACCAATAGGGTTTATGTGCATGGACGGTCCGATTCGCACCACTTTGCTTGGGCAGTCTTAGACCTTCTAATCGGTTTACCAGTAATCGTGTGCGGTCGGTTTCAGCTCTGCGTGGAACCGTCATGCAACCCAATGTATTTCTCCAAGCCCCGTTGGGCTATTATTTTAAGCAAATTAATGAATATAATATATAGAACCCTCGTAAAATCAAATTGTCTGATTAAATAAAGTGGGGTTAACAGGGAAGTATTTCGATACCCAAAATATTTTCTACAAAAAGTAGGTTATGTCAAGCCAGGTCGTGTTCCTTCCCGTCCCACCCACCGTGTGCGCGGATTTTGTGCATTACAACCAATGGATTTTTTACCAAGACAAACAGTCGCATATGTATATACTGTATGTACATAAATGTACAGATGTAGCGGAGTTGTGGCGCTGTTTAGTGCTATAAATTTTCGAATCTGTTCAAACCTGACATCACGAAAACGCGCCTATATAATACTGTTCCCTATAAACCCCACTTTTATATACTAAAACTGGGGTGTGCAGGAATATACATTATTTTTTATTTCTGCTCAAAAGCATATATTGTGGGTACTCGTTAGGTTCTTACGAGTACCCATTATCTATGTTTCGAGAAGAAATGTGGAAACCAACATAATTCTTATCTGAAAATTTTCATTTTTTGGTGGTAATTTTTTTCTGTTAATTTGAATAGGCGTGTTTTCGTAATGTATACAAATATTCTCCCGTTGTTTGTAATGTGAACAACAATGACAGCATGACACAATCCTACTGAGCACATGACCTTTGGGCGTAGATTCAATGTCATGACGTTGTATCGACGTTGATGCGACATTGTGTGCGCGTTATTTGCGAAAATCTTGTATACATGGATGCCGATTGAAAACACATTATTGTTGTTGTTGTTACAAAAATGTAAGGTATAATTTTATCACGTCAAACAAGTTATTTACGATTTTTTTCATTATTAATCTATTCTAATGACATTCTCTTCTCCGGCCCCCGCCCATAGGGGCTTGAAGAAATATATGGGTTGCATGATGCTTCCACGCAGAGCTGAATCCGGCCCGCACACTAGTACTGGTAAACCGCTTAGAGGATCTAAGCCTGTCCAGGAACCGGTGCGAGGCGGACCGTTAATGCTAATAAACCCTATTGGTTTCATTGGGCGACAGGACTTGAGATGTCATTTCATCTCAATGTCGGGTAAAAGTCCCACAAAAATGGAAGCAACTTCTCCAAAATGACCTTTACAGTGTTGACGGGGACGTTAAACCTCAAATCAAACAAACAAACATTCTCTTCTCCCTTGAACTTTCGTTTTCTTCATCTTAATGGCGTGTATATTTGCATCTCTTTCTTTCCTTCTGTCTGTCTGTCTGTCTGTCTCTCTCTCTCTCTCTCTCTCTCTCTTGATAAATAGAAAAATCATTACCTGGAATAGTCGCCTAGCTGTAAAATATCCCGACTGACCTTCCTACAGAAAAGCAGGGAATTGTCATTGTACTAACACTTCCAGATGATGACAAGAATAAAATAGAAGAAAAAGTTTTCAATCAAATTGGTCGTGAAAATCTAAAGCAAATAAATGGTCTTGACACTCTCATAATTTTTTTGGACAGTCAATTAGTGAAAGATGAGCTGAGTGACAGTTTAGAAAAATTTGAACAATTTGAAGACTTTCAAAGGGTTAATGGACAGAGCATTACAGAATACATAGCAACCTTTGACTCTCACTATAGAAAACTTGAAAAATACAAATTAAAATTACCAACAGAGATCTTAGCATTCAAACTTCTCACGAAGGCAAATATCAGCAAAGAAGAAAAAATGCTTGTACTCACAGGCATGAACTACGCAAACAAAGAGACATTATATGAAGAGGCTAAACAGTCGTTGAAAAAAAATCCAAAGGGGTGTTACAGAAGTGAGTTCAAGCCCAGGACCAAGTATAAAATTGGAGCCTACATTTTAGCTGAAAATAAAGAAGCTTTATTAGCTGCTGGTTATGTCAAACAAGGTCACGGAAAAAGGTCAGTCAAGACAGGAAGATGGGGTAACACTCAAGGTGGGAGACAGCGGGCCCAGGGACCAGAAGTGAGAAGAAGAATGAATCCTACAGGATCAGATGGCAAGGTATTAACCTGCAGAGTTTGTGGATCATACAGGCATCTTATGAAAGACTGCCATGATAGTTGGGAGAACATTAAGAAGGTACATGTGGTCGAAGATGAGAATGTAGTGTTGTTTACAGGATACAGCAAAGAGGAGATATATCAGCTGGGCGTTGATGCACGCAACTGTGCAATACTCGACAGTGCTTGTAGCAGCACGGTGTGTGGGCAGAACTGGATAGATAGCTACATCAACCAATTGAATGAGGGTGACAGGAAGAAGGTACAGCAGACAGTAGGTGAGAGAACTCTTAAATTTGGTGGAGGAATACGTCTGAAATCTCAAGCTGAATACTGTCTTCCAGCAGTAATTGCTGGAAAAGAAGTATCAATTAAAACAGATGTAGTTAGATCAGATATCCCATTACTCTTATCAAGAAGTGCGATGAAAAAGGCAGGTGTGAAGATGGATCTGGAGAATGACTCGGCAAAAATATTTGGGAAAGATATTGCCCTGAACCTCACTACATCAGGTAATTACTGCATCCCTATTGACAGAACAGAAAATATAGCAGTTGACGAGGTGTTATCCGCAAAGCTTGAAGAAATGGGGAGACAAGACAAATTGAAAACTTTGCAGAAGCTGCACAGGCAGTTTGCTCATCCACATGCAAGAAAGCTTAAGTGACTGCTACAAGATGCAAATATCTGGAGAGATGACTATAAGGACTTGCTTGAAGAAATAGATAGTGTGATCTATGCAAGAGGTATGCAAAAACACCTGCCCGTCCTGTAGTTGGCATGCCTATGGCCACTCAGTTCAATGAGAAAGTGGCTATGGACTTAAAGCAATGGAATGGACGCTGGATTTCCATATCATAGACATGTGGTCAAGATATACCATATCAGTATTCATAAACAGGAAAAGACCAAGTGACGTTGTAAATGCTTTGATGCAGAACTGGGTTGGAGTGTTCGGAGTAATGGGATCAATGATGACAGACAATGGGGGAGAATTCAATGCTGATGAAATGCGTGAAGTGATGTCAATCCTAAAGGTGAGAGTACTGACTACTGCAGCTGAAAGCCCATTTCAAAATGGGCTATGTGAGCGAGTACATGCTGTGACAGACATGATGCTGCTGAAACTTGAAGAGGAAAACAGAAACACTGATAGCCAGACTCCGCTATGCTGGGCAAATATGGCACGGAATACATTACAGATGTGGAATGGATTTAGTATCCATCAGCTTATCTTTGGTAAGAATCCAAATTTGCCTGGTGTAATGACGGATGGACTGCCAGGACTTGAAGGGTCAATCAGTAGCGATACGTATGCACAGGATCTGAATGCCTTACATTCTTCACGCAGTGCCTACATCCAAACAGAGGTAAATGAAAGGATAAGGAGAGCTTTACGTGGGAAGATCAGGGCAGCTGAGGACATTTTTGAAAATGGAGACATGGTGTTCTACAATAGAGAGGGGAAAGAACGATGGCTTGGGCCAACTACAGTTGTTTTTCAAGATGGTGAGGTGTTTGTGTTTTTGCGTCATGGTGGAATCTTTGTCAGGGTATCAACGAATAGACTGAAAAGAATAGATCAAGCTTTAGACAGAAATGAAAGCAGTGACAAGGCCCAAACTGTACCAGTTGACAACGGAGATGAAATAAATGAGGAGGAGGCAAGGGAGGAGTCATCTGTGTCAGAGGTTTTGTCAGGACTGGGTCCTGCTGATGGACGAAACTCTGTTGAACCACACAGAAATGCAGAAAATCAGTTGTCAGTTAAAGACAGAGAGCTGCCAGCAATCAACTCAGAGACAGCTACAGGTGGTGTTGAGAATGATAGAGACACGGAAAGATCAAGCAGTGTGAAAGCAAATGACAGTATCAGATACAAGCTTAATGATGAATGGGTAACTGGCACAGTTCTTAGTAGAGCAGGAAAAGCCACTGGAAAGTACAAAAACTGGTACAATATTAGGAATGAAAACAATGAGATAAGAAGCATTGATCTCGGAAGCATTCAATGGCAGAAAATACCTGAAACAGAAATCAATATTACTGAGGTTTCCAAGAGTGAGAGCTTAGGTAGTAAAGAAACAGACATTGCCAAAGAAAATGAACTGGAAAAATTAGCTGAGTTTGAAACATATGAGGAAGTAACAGACTGTGGACAAAAAGTTTTGTCAACACGATGGGTAATATCAAATAAGAATGGAAAAAACAAAGCCAGATTAGTTGTGAGAGAATTTGAAGAAAGAGATCTTGAAATACCACGAGACAGTCCAACAGTAGGAAAAGGAACTATGAGGCTATTGATTTCAGTTGCAGCACTTGAAAACTGGAAATTAAAAACAACTGACATAAAATCAGCTTTTCTACAAGGCAAAGAATTAGAGAGGGAGATATACATAAGACCACCAAAGGAGAGTCAAACACCACATGGCATAATCTGGAAGCTTAAACATGGTCTGTATGGGTTAAAAGACGGGGCTAGGCAGTTCTATGAAAGTGTCAGAGAAGAACTAATGAAACTTGGCTTCACTCCATGTAAACTGGATCCAGCAGTATTTTATGTTCATAAAGAAAACAGGTTGAGGGGAATTCTCTGTTGTCATGTGGATGATTTTTTACATGCTGGTGATGATATTTTTGAAACTTTGATGAAAAAGCTGAGGGGAAGATTTTCTGCCGGAAAAGTGGAGGAGAAAGAGTTCAGATATATAGGGTTCAAAGTCAAGCAGCTTGAAAATAGGATAATAATTGAACATTCTGAATATATAAACAAAATGGAGAATAAAACTGTGGATCCAAAGAGAGCCTCTGACAAACAAGAGCAATTGACAGCACAAGAACAAAATACATACAGGCAGTTAGTAGGTCAGTTGAATTAGGCGGCACAGGGATCAAGGCCGGATATGAGATTTGAAATGATAAAGATGAGCACGAAGTTAAAACAAGGTACAGTAGAGGATCTGGTACGAGTCATAAAAAAAAAAATAAGTCGGCTGAAAGACTTTCATTCCTATATGACATTTCCAAGGTTGAGCAAAACTGCTGAATTGAAAATTGCTGTTTTCACTGATGCTTCACTGGGAAATATCAATGAAGGAACTGGTAGTACTGGTGAATTCATTATCTGGTTGAAGGACAATACAGGGCAATGTTGTCCAATTGCCTGGAATGCACATACAGTAGAACTTCGATGGCTCGAACACCGATGGCTCGTTTACCATGGATGTGTCGAACCCGTTCTTGAGTCCCTAGGGGAATTTCTGTACATAAGAAATAGGGAGGGTAAAAATTAGGATGTTTTCGTCTTTTATCTTGCAAATGTATGCTGTGTGTACTCATTAGAATCGCCTCGATAAGGCGATTCTAATGATACACTCAGCATACATTTTTCATTATAGAACACAGAAAAAGATGTCCTAAAGTATGTCGTTATGCTTCCTGGCATTAGTCCTCAGTGGCTCGAACGACCCCTGTCTCGAACAGATTTTCATGGTCCCAAAGGTGTTCGAGCCATTGAAGTTCGACTGTAAAATCAAGAGTGTAGTAAGGTCTACATTAGCAGCTGAAACCTTGAGTTTGCAGGAGGGACTTGAAGCCAGTTACTACTACAGAGAGATGCTGGAGAGTGTACTAGGGGTTGAGCCGAGAACCATTATGATTGAGGCCTACGTTGACAATAAGAGCATCATTGAAGCTATACTGTCTACAAGGCTGGTTGATGACAAACAGCTTCGAGTGGATGTAGCAGCTATCAAGGAATCACTACAATTGCATGATGTGAACAAGATCCAGTGGATACCAGGACATTTGCAGTTGGCAAACCCGACGACCAAACAAGGTGCATCAGGGTTTAATCTACTGAAGGTGTTGCAGTCTGGACAGATGTTAAATGAACTGTGTTCCTGAGAACTAATCATAATGCTTTTTATTAAGATTTTTTTTAATCTTTTTAGCTTAATAGGCTAAAATTAATAGGTTTAAAATTTTACAACTTTTCCTTTTGAAGCATCTTAATAATTAGCATTTTTTTATTTTTCCTCAACTTTAAATTCCATTTGAATTTAAATCTGTTTACAACAGTAGTTTCAGCAAATTAAAAAGAAAAGGAAAAGAAAGAAAAAAGAAAGAAAATATAATTAATGTTAATTACTATAAGGTTAGGTAACTCTTCTATATCTGTTGTTAAAATACTCCTCAATGTTACTCTTCAATGCTAGAGTTACTGTTACTGATTATTCTTAACTGTGACGTCATGAACGTCATGGAAACGACGTAACGTCATAGAGTTTTTGTATGTCAACCATTGTTGTTAATAAAGTGTGTTGCTACTTCTAAGAAGTTTTCCTGGCGTTTATCAGGCTACACGTGATTTATGTACAGTGTAACGCACGAAGAAATTGTGTACATATTAAAGGTCTTATAATATGGATGTGTGTCTTCCGGATTAACTCATGCTCGCTCTCTCTCTCTCTCTCTCTCTCTCTCTCTCTCTCTCTCTCTCTGTTCGTTGGTTATTAGACGAAAGCTGGTCAGCATTACGTGTGCCACAAACACTCTAATCAAAGCATGCAACTGTCGGTAAATTAAGTCTTAGCAATCGAGGGTGTCCCTGGAAGTCTGATATAAGCATTTAGTAAGCATTATACATTCTGCAAATAATCCTATTCGAACGTGCAGACGCAGGCAAATCCCATTCTTGGCAATCTAGACTATTTCTGGAAGTCTTATCAGTCTTAAAGCTATCATTAAAAGTCCTGTAAACATTCTTATCCGATTGAGCAAATACTGGCGAATCCAGTTCCTAGCAATCTAAACTCTTCCTGGAAGTCTGCTCAGATTCTTTAAGCCAACATATGGCATTCAAACACTTCTATCCGACTGTGCGAATGTCAGCAAATCCAATTCTTAACATGGCCCCCGCCCATCGGGGCTTGAAGAAATAGATTGGGCAGCATGATGCTTCCACCCAGAGTTGATTTGTTTGATTATAAGTGTAATGTCCCCGTCAACACTGTAAATGCCATTTTGTAGCCGTTGCTTCCAATTTTGTGGGCTTTTTACCCAACATTGAGATGAAATGACATCTCAAGCCCTGCCGCCCAATTAAACCAATAGGGTGTATAAGCATGGGCGGGCCGACTCGCACCGCATTGCCTGAGCAGGGTAAGATACTCTAAGCGGTTTACCAGTACTCGTGTGCAGGTCGGTTACAGCTCTGCGTGGAGGCATCATGCAGCCCCTCTATTTTTTCAAGCTCCGAAGGGCAGGGGCTAACCAACCAGTGCTTAAACCGACCGCACATATGAGTACTGGTAAACCATTTAGAAGGTCTGAGCCTGCTGAGGCAAAGTGGTGCGAGCCGGCCCGTCCATGCATATAAACCCTATTGGTTTTATTGGACGGCAGGGATTGGGATGTCATTTCAACTCAATATGGGGTAGAAGTCCTACAACATTGGAAGCAACGTCTCCAAAATGACTTAAATAGTGTTGGCGGGGACGTTAAACCTCGAAATAATCAATCAAACAAAAAAAAAAAAAAAAAAACAATTCTTAACAATCTTGACTTCTCCTGGACGTCTGATCAGAGTCTTAGAAGTCAGCATTATACAACCTGTAAATATTTCTATCTGACTATGTGAATGACAACTATCCGATTCTTAGCAATCTGGAATATTTCCGGAAGTCTGATCAGAGTCTTTTAAGTCAGCAGTTTACGCCATGCAAACAGTCCCATTCAACTACATGTATGCAGATGCTGGCAAATCCGTGGGTGTTCCTGAAAGTCTGATCAGAGTCTTTTACATATCCGACCATGCAGATTCAGGCAAATCCGAGTCTTGATCATCTAGACTACCTCAAAATGTGCCTTTCCGAATCTCTTATATATGTTTTCAATGGGCAGAGTTCTCTGTACAGTCAAACTTCAATACTCAAACACCTTCAGGACTCTGATACTTTGTTCGAGAGAGGATATACGAAATATTGATCGTTTATCATAGCGCCAGGCCATGAGGCTTTTGAGGGGGTGACTCAAATATTTTTTACAATCTTCTACAATAAAGGAAAGTTCTTGTTTGTTTGTTTGTTTGTTTGTTTGTATTAGAGTTAACGGCCAGGTCAACACCAGTTGGGTCATTTTTGAGCCAGCCAGTTTACATATCCACACTTTTCCTGGTCAGGCTAAAAGTAGACTTGAACTTTCCTACACGTTATAGAAGACTAATTGAAGAATAACCCAATCATTTTGCAAAAGGCGAGGCAAGTTTTCAGCTCACCAGAGCCGAAGGCTCCTGGTAAACTTTTTTGGATAGGCAGTGGCCCGTTGTTGTCTAGAGTTTGTAAATTTATGTATATTTCTTATTAGCCTGTATAAAAAGGGCAGCAAAAATGGGCTTGTACAAATGTGGTAGCAATTCTGAACGAGAGTTTTGCTCGTGGGCCCCTTTTTGTGTCTTTGTGTGAAAGCTTTTACTTGTTATGGGCCGCTTTTTACTTCTTGTGAAAGCTTACACTTGTTGCATCTAATGTTTACGCCAACGGACCTCCGTGACCAAGTTGATAAGAGCGCTGACTCTTAATCATTAGGTCTCTCACCGCTGTCTAGAGTCATGCACACGTGAGAAGCCAAGTTCTGCAACGGAAGGTCAGGTGGTTTTTATCCGGGTACTCCAGTTTTCGCCCACCTCTGATTAACAACCGGCTCGATATGAGTTCATTTAATAATGAAAGGGCCGTAATCCCCACCCCCAACCCCCACCACAAAAAAACAACATCTAAATAGTGTTGAGGCTGATAGGCTGACTTGGAAATGTCGCAATCGCCATTATTTCAAATATACACTCAATTAAACCACACGTAGCGTTGCTGCATTAGAGTCAGGTACAGAAGTTTTCGCTCACACTCGTATGCTAAAATGGCATCTGTCTTATCTCCAAAAGCAACATTTTTATTTAAGTCTACACATGCATTACAGATTGTGGGTGCTCGTAAGAACAGCCTTTTTGAGGCGGTTCTAACGAGTACCCACAATTTGTGTTTTTGAGCAAAGCCAATGACGCTGATGTATTCACCATAGGAAACCCCTCTTTCCTCGGGCCTTCGCCCATCGAGGCTTGGAGAAATAGATTGCGCTGCATGATGCTTCCACGCAGAGTTTAAACCGATCACACATAAGTACTGGCAAACCGCTTAGAGGGTCGAAGCCTACCCAGGCATAGTGGTGCGAGTCGGACCGTCCCTACATTTAAACCCTTTTAGTTTGTTTGGGTGACAGGGTTTGAGATATCATTTTATCTCAATGGCGGGTAAAAGTCCCATGAAATTGCAAGTAACGTCTCTAAAATGATCTAAATAGTGTTGACGCCGACTTGAAACCTCGATTCAAACAAACAAACAAGGCCTTGTTACACTGATGCGTTTTATTTTTGCTGACAAATACCCTTCACTTTACTGATCGATCAGTAGAGTTGCAGATGGACTTCGGGAACAAAAACAACAACACACGCAAAATATATAGCCCCCGTGGTGTAGCGTTAAACCTCCTATTCTTGTAAACAAGGTGCCCGGAGTGTCATTACAAGCTTCTCCACACTATCGGACGAGTCTTTAAGCCGAGGTCCCATGTTTATATGACTTTAGGTGCGTGTTGATGGGACGTAAATACACCCCCCCACACACACACACGCGCACGCGCGCGCGCATTTTAGTTTTGTTTTACGAACGTTTCAAGATAATCTCAATATTTCAAGCAAATCGTTAATCAGAGGTGGGCGGAAAAGGAGTCGTCATCATCATTATCGGAGTTTTGATTAACGTGCAGCTGGTCCAAATTTAGATAAATGCGCCACCTTCCATGTAACTGGTTTGCTGCACGCATAGCAGATCTCACAACATATCTCAAGGTATGTCTATCATGAGGGTCGATAGCAGAGGGCTTCCAGTCTCTGCGATATGTCTCTGTCAGCTGCTCCCAGGTCATCTTGGGCCACCCAGGCTCACGCCTTCCGTCTGCCTGTGTGTGACAGGCAGTCTTGACTGCTCCGTTGGAGCGTTCCACATGTCCATACCAGTGGAGCCCTCTCTCTTTTAGGATGAGATCCAGGTCCCCAATGCCAAGCCGTGCAAGTAGCCGAAGAAAAAACTTCCTGACCTTCCGTTGCGGAGCTTGGCGTCTCACATGTGACCTGTGCAAGGATCGAACCACAGCAGTGAGAGACCTTATGCTTTTACCCACTAGGCCATGGAGTGCCGTTGCAAAACTTACGCGTATGGCATGCAAAACTAGATTACCAAAGCGTGCTCGTACCATTGCTCTGCTTTTTATATAGTACATTCTCTCTCTCTCTCTCTCTCTCTCTCTCTCTCTCTCTCTCTCTCTCTCTCTCTCTCTCTCTCTCTCTTTCGTTTACACCGTCAATCTCACGCATTTTCTGTCTTCTCGCAGAAAGGGAGAAAAGAGATAGAGGAGATAGTAGATAAGATGAAATTTAAGGACAGAGGAGAAAATGGAAAAATGAATGGGCGTGTAGAAACAGTAGAAACGACAACATTTCTCCTCTACCCTAACCTGCTGCAAGGACAACAGGCCTTGTCAACTGTAAACCAACATCAGTTAGACGCCCCAGTGACGCAAGACACACGTCACCTGTGCTTCACCCATCCTCCCCTTCATTACCGCTAACTAAAAAAAAAATGTTCAAGCACGCACACAAACACACTCATACAGGAAAAGAAAATCCAACATTTGTACATGATATTAAAAAAAAAAAAATCTGGCAACTACAGTGAGCGCCAAATCACGTCACCAGATGACCAATTAACAGAGAAACAGTGTATTTTGCTTTAAACATAAGTTGGTGTATTCATACGAACTCCATCGACTTTTATTTGTGACACATGTAAAATAAATTATCGTCGCTATTCGGACAGTTTTCTTTTGCACTTGTGGCGCTAGTGATGTAGTACAGTTGTCGCTAGTCGTACAGTCATTTGAATGTGACTGGTGCATTTCAAGTGGTCATGATTTACAAAATCCAAATATTTAGACGCTAGCAGCTATCAGATGTCAGAGACTACATGTGTTTTAACGTTTTCATTGTGGTGTAAGTAGCCGGTTTACCTTAATTTCGAATATATTGACCTGAATTCATCGTGTTGACGGGTGACAGAGGCAGCAAAATCACTGATTGAGCCGTACAAGATGAGATCGCCACAAAAAATGCACCACTATCAGAAGTAATGAGAATCATTTGAATAAAGTACACTCGTTTCTTCCTCCGATGCCGAAAACCGCAGTCTAATCGCACATTCCGTTGCTTTCATACCTGACAGAAAGTAACCAACAGCAACGGTTGTTTATATGCCGCTAGTGATTTTTAGGTGTACAGTCTAATGCCGCTTCCGATGTGGCGACTGTCCGGTTATACACAGTGAGAAATATGAATATGTTGTGCTGATCCTGGTGAAGGAATGTGCACTGTACTGGTGTAAGCCTGCCTAGGATAAGTGTGGATAGATAAACTAACGAACTAAACAGTGTTGACTGTGCACTTAAGCTCCAATGCAAACAAAGAAAAAAAAAAAAACAAAACACTCCCAGTGCTATGATTTGACTTATTCCCATTCTATCATAAAGAGGGTCATTGTCAAAAAGGCCGCACGAAGCGAAAGGGGCTTCAAGCATATCCACAAAGCGAAGACACAGATAAGCCTGCGTGAATGCGCAGGCAGATCTGAGTCTTCACGGTGCGCCATATGGATGTCCATCGATACAAAGCTTGGCCATTGACACAGTTTCTCCGTGTAATGCAACGTCATGACGTTTATGCAACGTCACATCTACGTTGATCTAACGTTGACCTAGCAACGTGTGCCTGCTGGGTTAGGTTGTATAGCTCTTATCAGATAAGATCGCTACATGTATGACGTCTTGTAGAACCCACGGGTACACATATAGCAAATACATTTTAATTTGTTTTATAGGTTGCTTTTTGGATCGACTGTTTTTCAATCGACCTAAAGTTATAAAGGTCAGAAACTGAATTAATGCTGTTGTCCACGTGACTGTCACTGTTTTGGGGGATAAAATAAGGCTATCAATAGAAAATCGTCGGATTATTTTTATCGTTAAAAGTTATTATTATTTAATAGCAAAAGGTGCACTATTTTTATCGATGTTACATGCAAGTCAGTGTTGCGTGTGGCAAACACTGTATAACCAGATCAGAAGCCGCGAAATGTGGCGTCTGCTCAGCTGGCTGCTGTGGAATTGTCTCAAATTAAAAATCAGTGTTTGAAATAGACGACGGTATGTCAGGGTATATGTGAAATAGATGACAATATTCCTGTTACTAACCCTTACAACCCTTAAACCCGATACAGATACTTATGCAAATGATGTAATAGCTCTGGGCCATCTTATAGGGATATATATTGATAATCATTCAGCTAGACACCCTATTTAGTTGAATGGACGTGTCCAACTTCAGTGATAAAAGGGTGCACTCCAGAAACTCAAGGGTGAGAGGGTTTGAGGGTAAATAAATCAAAGCACTGACAACACTAATTGGCCAATTGTTTCCGAGTGCAGGCTTGGAACGGTCATGTACTGTTTCGATACCCCCTTAAGTTCTGCGGCGTTTGATCTGGGTCTACATGTTTGCCAAACCCAACAATTGATTCAAGTCTAGAATAACTCTCTTACATGTACGCAACACTCTGATCTCATTATGGTCCAATGAACACGGCTATTTTTGGGTCGATTGTCAATCGACCAGAAAAACTCTCCAGTGTTAAAGTTCACTGAGGTCAGAGTGTTGCGTAAGAGGGTTATTTTGGAACCATTGGGGCTAGCAAACAGTGTAGACACAGACCAGAAGCCACTGAACATGGCGTCTGATCAAGATCTGTAAAATGTTCTTAAAAACTGGAATTCTAGGGTTAAATGAAACAGTTTAAATTACAGTCAAGGACTACTTCTCCGACCTACACTCAGACGACCGACAAGTACTCTCAGTGCTTTGATTTATATCTACCATTGAAATTATCTACATTCTATTTAGAAATCATAAAATATAACACATATACTATGATATGAGCAATGCAAACGCCGTTAATTTGTACCCGTGAGAGTTACCCGGATGAAGGGGGTATGACGTCATGCCATCATTTCTGATAAGAGTGTATCTGCTTTCATCTCGAAAAGGTATGTAGAGTGCACTCATTAGAATTGCCTCAGTGAGGCGATTGTAAGGAGTGCACAAAACATTCGTTAATTCTGGCGAGCGAAAGATATACTAATTACATACGCCCAATGGGTTGGCACTGTGGTTTACACTTCGTGCATGGCTCCGGCAATCCTGTCTCGGAAAAATAAGGTTTCAAAAGTATTCGAGTTATTAAGGTTTGCTGTGTGTATTTTCTTACATAGGAACGCATCCGTAACAATTAACCCATTTATATAGTACCGTATACTCCTAAAGGGGTACTTGGCAAACAGTGCAGGCCCAGATCAGACGCCGCGGAACGCGGCGTCTGATCAGGGCCTCCTATGTTTGCTAAAAGTTCAGTCATTTTCCAAATAAATTTTGATGAAAACACAACCTGACAACCCTAAATTTTGAAATGGACTCTTGCTATATATAAGGAGGGGGTACTTGGCAAACAGTGCAGGCCCAGATCAGACGCCGCAGAACGCGGCGTCTGATCAGGGCCTCCACCGTTTGCTAAAAGTTCAGTCATTTTCCAAATAAATTTTGATGAAAACACAACCTGACAACCCTAAATTTTGAAATGGACTCCTGCTATATATAAGGAGGGGGTACTTGGCAAACAGTGCAGGCCCAGATCAGACGCCGCAGAACGCGCCATCTGATCAGGGCCTCCACTGTTTGCTAAAAGTTCAGTCATATTACAAATAAATTTTGATAAAAACACAACTTGACAAGTTGAACCCTAAATTTTGAAATTTGCTCCTGCTATATATAAGGAGGAAGATTCCATTTGGTACAAAAAGGGTTAAGATAAAGTAATATAATGCTATATATATAATGCTGTAATCTGCTCCCCTGGAACTCAGAGATCATTTAAATCTGCGTACCAGTCAAGCCAAGTCGATACATGTTCATGTGCTCTCTCTCTCTCTCTCTCTCTCTCTCTCTCTCTCTCTCTCTCTCTCTCTCTCTCTCTCTCTCTCTGCCGAGTAAATACAGTGTTACTTTGGTTCGTGTAGCACCTTACTTGCCGACCGGCCCCGATAGCTCAGTTGGTAGAGTGTCCGCTCCGGGGAACAGGAGGTCACGGGTTCGATCCCGGGCCGCGCCATACCAAAGTCGTTACAAATGGTACTAGCAGCTCCTCGCTTGGCACTCAGATTTACGGGGTAGAGCTAGGACTGGTTGACCCGGTGTCAGGATAATGTGACTGGGTGGGGTATCATGTAATGTGTCTGGGGCATGATAAATCAGTGAGGCAGCACTATAAAAGTGAGCATTGAGCTCCCTGTCGCAACCAGACACCGTCGTGATATGACTGAAAAATTGTTGAAAGCGACGTTTAACCCGAATTCACACACACACACACACACACACACACACACACACACACACACACACACACACACACACACACACACACACACACACACACACATACCACACACACACACATTAGCTGCCGTCTGTCTTTGTTAAAAAATGCATGTATACCTCATATATCATGTACACTGATCTGAGAGAGAGAGAGAGAGAGAGAGAGAGAGAGAGAGAGAGAGAGAGAGAGAGAGAGAGAGAGAGGTATATGTTCTGTTCTGATAAAGTTTATGTTCAAATTGATGTGAAATTTTGCTGAGTTCGCATGCTCGAAAACCCCTTTTCGCTTAGTCTGACTGAAGTAGATGGTTTGACATTAGACTAAAATAAAATGTTTTCAAGTGCAAGTTTCAACAACGCTAATGCGACGTTTCCGAAAACAACTTTGGTGCTCTTGAAATTGATTGGCCCGGAAATACAAACTTTTATGTTTCACGAGCTGAGAAAAGTCGCTTGTATCATTTGATAACAAGAGAGGGGTGTTTGAACCAAGGTGAAGGTCAGCCTGCGCATCTGCGTGAGGGAGCTCCCCGATTTTTTCCTATTTCAGTTTTACTGTCCTCTCAAGATTAGTTTTCTTGTTTCGGGCACATCGTTCATCAGAGAAGGGAGAAGACTGGACTACACAGAAAAACAACAACATCACAAAAAACAACAACAACAAAAAAAAAAACAACAACAAAAAAAACAACAACTAACTTTCCGTTGCAAAACAACGTCTTTCAGCACTTTGTCATGATGGAGATTATATTGTAGTCTCCTTTGGGATCATCGGGTCCATTTTGCGCCTTGGAAATTAATACGAGGGTCGCCGACGGGGCGTAATTGGCCGAAGCTGTCTAGTCTGGGCCGGACGGACTGATTTTACGTCTCGCGTGAGCGTCAGTGCGCGAACATGTGCATGCCCGCGTGAGTGTGTTTTATTTGCAAACGCAAATTTAATATTAAAACTAGAGGCCCATGTAAGCCAGAAACCGCTGATCTGGATGAGGTTGAGCAATTCTGAATCTCCGTGTCACCAAAATGTATCCCATCAAGTTTCAGCTTAATCAGTCTTTCGGTTCAGGAGGAGAATTATGGCAGCCATCTGAGATATCGGAATGGAAATATATAGTTATTCTAAATCACCATACCACCCCATTACGGAATCACAACCGTGCGACATAGTGCATTTTTTCACATCTCCAAAATGGCTACTTTTCTGATGAAAATCTGTGATATTTTTGCCATTTTTACTTCAAACATAGGTTGTGGGTGCTCGTTAGAACCGACTCATTGAGGCCGTTCTAACGAGTACCCAGAGCCTATGTCTTGGGGCAGAAATAAGAAAAATAATGAATACCCCCGTAAACCCCAGTTTTCTCTATATAAAGTGGGGTTTAAAAGGGTGTTCATTTCACGGACCTGTTCACGTGATGCTGACGGCTGTCATCAAGTTTTAACTAAATATGACTTTCGGCACAGGTGCCTTTTAAATGTTTGCAAGTTGACCACCATGGTGGCCATCTTGGATATCGGAACAGAACGATTTTAGCAATTCTGAATCTCCATAATATTGACCTAGTGTCTCCAATCATGTTTCAGCTAAACCGGTCTTTGGTTCAGGACGGAATGTTGTTTGAAGAATTTCAAGATGGCAGCCATTTTGGTTATCGGGACCGTAGATTTTTTACCAAATCTGAATCTCCATGTCACTCCACTACCTCAAATCAAATTTCATCTCAATCTGACTTTCATTTCTGGAGCAGATACCATTTTAATCAGAATAGAAATTACTTAAGCAAATCTGAATGTCCATGTCGCACAAATGCCTCCCATCATGTTTCGCAACGAATCATTTGTGAAAACTTAATCACCATGTCGCCCCGATGCTTTCCATCAAGTTACAGCTCGACCCGATCTTTGAATCAGGAGCACCCGTCGTTCGAAACAATTCAAGATTGGCGCCATGGCGGTTGCCTTGGATATTGGAACAGAACGATTTTATCAAATATTCACCCAAATGCCTCCTTCACCTTTCAGCTCAACGTTCAGCTCTATCTAACCTTTGGTTCAGGAGAAGATGCCATTTGAAGAATGTCAATATGGCCGCCATGTTAGATACCGGAGCGGAACATTTTTAGCAAATCTGAATCGCCATGTCGCCCCAATTCCTCCCTTCAATTTTCAGCTAGACTTGACCTTTGGTTTCGGAAGGGATGTCGTTTGAAGAATTTCAAGATGGCCGCCTTAGTGGACAACTTTAAAAGCGGAGCGGAATTTTAGCAAACCTGAATTTCCATCTCAACCCAATGCCTCCCATCAAGTTTCAGCTCGACCCTCTTTTGGGTTCAGGAGAAGATGTCATTTGAAGAATTTCAATATGGCCGCCATGTTAGATACCGGAGCGGAACAATTTTAACAAATCTGAATCTCCATGTCGCCCCAATTCATCCCTTCATTTTTCAGCTTGATTCGACCTTTGGTTTTGGAGGGGCTGTTGTTTGAAGAATTTCAAGATGACCGCATTGGTGGACATCTTTAAAATCAGAGCGGAATTTTAGCAAACCTGAATCACCATCTCTACCCAATGCCTCCCATCAAGTTTCAGCTCGATCCCACTTTGGGTTCTGGCGGAATGCCATTTGGAGAGTTTTAAGAGGACCGCAATGGCATCATGGGTATCAGAACAATGTAGAATTTCCATGTCAGACCCATGTTAACCACCAAGTTTCGGCTCAATCCAACCTTTCGTTTGGAAGATGTTGCCCCAATGCCTCCCATCAGGTTTGAGCTAGATCCGACCGTGGTTAACAAGAGGTGTCGTTTGGATATTTGAACATTGATACAATCTTGGATATCCGAACGGAACTATTTAAGCTAATCTGAATCTCCATGTCGCCCCAACCCCTCCCATAAACTTTCAGTTTAATCCAATCTTTCGTTCAGGAGGAGTTGTTGATTGAAGATTTTCAAAAATGGAGGCATGGCGCCCATCTTGTAAATTAAATTAGGAACCGGATGCTTTTAGCTTTATGAGTGTTACCATATATGGGTATGGCGGCCATTTTGGTCATGTTACCTAGACCTAAAACGGTTCCCCCAATAAATGCGCCTTATCGTAAGGAGCAAAAATATATCTTATACTTTAGTACTGTATTCTGAATCGTTTGCAGGATAAAATGCATTCTCACTTTTCCAATACAAAAGCATATGTGTCAAAGTTTGACCTAGGCACAAAGAAGGTCAAGGTCAACCCAGAGTCAACATTTTAGCAATTTATGATGGGCCTACGTACTAGATGCTATTTATCAAGTTTCGTGGAAATCTGCCCAGTGGTCCTGGAGAAGACTATTTTTGAAGGGCTTTTACCATAAATGGCTTGGCGGCCATTTTGGTCATGTGACCTGGACCCCATGAGCAAATTTTGGTTTCCCCCATCCCATAGAGGCTCCATATGAAATTTGACTTCAATCGGCCCAACGGTTTCCGAGGAGAAGCAGTTCGAAAATTTTCACTTTTTTCGCCTCGGCGAGGCTATACTAAATGGAATGTAATATTTTGCAAATTCACTGGTTAGATCTCATTGATATCTATCAGTATGCCAAAAATTGTTTAAATATTCCAAGCCGTTAAGTCACTATCACCAATTTTCACAAACGGGTTACGGACGGACAGACAGACAGACCATATATGGCTATACGGCCATTTTGGTCATGTGACCTGGACCCCATGAGCAAATTTTGGTTTCCTTCATCCCATAGAGGCTCCATATGAAATTTGACTTCAATCGGCCCAACGGTTTTCGAGGAGAAGCAGTTCGAAAATTTTCACATTTTTCGCCTCGGCGAGGCTATACTAAATGGAATGTAATATTTCGCAATTTCATTGGTTAGATCTCATTGATATCTATCAGTATGACAAAAATTGTTTAAATATTCCAAGCGGTTAAGTCACTATCACCAATTTTCACAAACGGGTTACGGACGGACAGACTGACAGAATGACACGGTGATTTTAGGGCACTCTTAGAAAATCAACCGACTTCAGTCAGTCGCTTTTTCTGCGGGTCGTGCAATTGAATGATTTTAGCAAAATAGAAGTGAAGGCAATGATCAGATACATTTAACCCACACCTCACACCAGAGACACCAAAGGATAAGAAACAACATGAAACCACAGGCCCTAATGGGAACATCAATAGCGGAAAGCCATAAGGACAGTTACTTTCCCACAAAATGGCCAAATGGCTAACCAAAAACAAAATAATCTAAGCGGTACAAACATGCAAAGACAAGCCATAACAAAAATAAACTGCGACAGAAGAACGGCCTTGGAACGATCAGTGAAAGAAATTCCACTGTGTGTGTGTGTATGTGTGAGGGGCGAGGGTGGGGTGGGGAGGGGAGGGGTTAAATCGATTTTACATGGCCTCAGTCCTCGCCCTTGCTTCCGTCGCGATTTAGACAAATAATTTGTTTAGTCTGCATGAAGGCCTCCTAACTCATCAGTGCAACATCTCCGTGAACACACACAAAAAAAAACCCAACCAAACCACAGAGATGAAACAAGGGTGAGGACGACAGCAAGAAACCACTGAAATGCTGGAGCAAAAGATTTCAACAGTTAGACTCCGATGGGCCCGATCAGAGACAAAGCATCACGCACCAACAAACATTACATAGAATTAGATTCTCTCTAATTCTCAGTAAGCCTTTACGCTGGAACCGTCATAGAATCTGATGCCTGACCCACCGGTGTGAAATTAAAGAGGGAAGCAAAGTTGTCAACCGTGATTGGCTTAACTACCATGCATGCAGTCTGACGTATAACATTTATGTTGTACCCAATTTTTATATCGAAGAATGATTTTACGAAATTGGGTGCTGAAGTCATTGCGGTTATATATTTTTCTGAATTTATATACTAAATCACCATACAATTCGGGTTCCGATAGACCTTATTGCAGAAGAGATTTAAGTGCAATATTGAATTTTGAAAATAAATCGGAATTCCGTAATTTTTAAATTAAATCGGAATGACGTCTATAAAATTTTGAAAAGGCTTTGCGTAGTTTATGGCACCGATAACCCTGACTAAGAAGTTTAGCAGTTAACAATTTATTACGAGTGTTGAAGTCAGTTATATGACTACACACTCTGGCAAATCGAATCAATTGCGAAATATAAACGCCATGGGATGGCGCAGGAGGAATATCACCATCCAAAAAAGGAAAATTTCAAATCTCAAAATCAAAATCATCGCGTTTATCATAAATTTTTGCAAGAAACAAACCCATCTACAATAGATAGATGTAAATCGAAAAACGGGGCCTCGGTATCAGAAGAATTTGCTTTATTTAAAGGTGCATTATTGAACTCCCAGGTCTCAAAATATTTTTTTGGTTTTTATCTTCAATTCATACTCCTTTGTCATGTGCACACTTTTGGAGCCAAATACAGCTTCAGAACTTTGTGAAAATGGTCGTTTTTAATCGTGTTTACCCTTCGCTCTGGACATGTGTTCGGAACTTCTGTTCTAAAAATAAATCTGTCACTTTACACATACATGGCGACAGTATCGTCTCGAAGTGTCGTCACTTATGGCATGGTATTCAGTGTCATATTTTTTCCGATTCAGGCATGGCCTAAGCAAACAAGGCCAAAAATGAACGTCGCATAACGTCATATATGGGAATTCTATTTTTGTCACGAACTAAAAATAGATCTAATTAGTGTTCGAAACCTAGTTAGGGAATCCCTCTCAAACTCGTTTACCTGTCATCATAATGTTTCGCATTTTCGCATAAAATGCATTCATTTGTATTGTTTTAAAGAAAAATACCGGCTATATGTATTTCATTTTTGGAAGCATTTTTACCGATAGCTCAATAATGCACCTTTAACTGAATGTCTGGGGGATAAATTTGACTGATCAAACCATCGAAGTAGGTATTGTCAATATTTAATAAATCATCCAAATATCTAGAAGTCGAGCTAAAAGCTTCCATGATTTCAGATTGATTTTCTATGGAACAGTATTTAGGTAAAAACTCAATTATGCAACATTGAGATTGCAATATGCAATTTTGATATTGTGTTATGCTTTATTCAGTTACAATTGTGCAACACTGCATTATGATATTCATTTTTGTAGTCTGATTTTGGAATTTGTGTAGTTTTCTTTCTGTTTCTCCTCCTATTTTGCAACTTGAAATTCCGATTCTGCTTCTTCTAGTTCCCATTATTCTCGTTCAGTGGCGCTGTGATCGTTCTTTCGTACCGTTCCCGTAAACGTCCGCCTGTATTCGGCAGATACCCCAAAAAATCTGCAAGCGTATTGGTGACACGGAGGAGTGAAAGAAATGAGAGAACTATATTTTTGGCATAAAACGGACGATTTGGGGACACTACACCCTTCCCGATAAAATCATTTACACATAATTTTTATTTTATATGTCAGACCAGGAATCAGCTTTGTTTGGTTTGTTTTGTGTCCAAGTTTGATCTAAATATATCGCAAATGTGTTCAGGCCATTGCACCTCTAAAATATAAATGTGTTGTAAATACTTATACTAATTTTGTATGGCACCGAAAGGCTCCTGTCCTAATCGTGTAGACCTTTGTGAGACTGCTCCTTTATGATCACTTGAAAGCAAACATAGCTACAACTCTCTTTCGTGAAAATGCTTTCAGATGAACAACGACTTACGTTCCCTCTAACATTTATTTCTGATTTAGGGCATATCCAACGGAATTTCTAAAACTAGGCATTTTGGTTCTGTTGTTTGATTTGATGTTTTAACGTCACCGTCAACTCAATATAGGTCATTTTGGAGACTTTGCTTCCACTTTTGTGGGACTTTTACCCGACACTGAGATGAAATGACATATCAAAGCCCTGTCGCCCAATGAAACCAATAGGGTTTGTAAGCACCGCTTTGGCTCGGTAGACTTAGATCCTCTAAGCGGTTTACCAGTACTGGTGTGCGGGTCGGTTTCAGTTCATGCAGCCCATCTATTTCTTCAAGCCCCGAGAGCCGGGGTCTGATTCCCTGTTTATTTTGCCACATGTTTATATAGATGTTCGTAACTGTTTGTATTAAATGCATTCATTAATTTATAAGAAAATAGAAAACTATCTGACTTTTTATACTAGATTTTGGCTTCAAGTGACAAAACGCAAAGGTTTCCACCTTTTTGACAAAACACAACGCGAAGCAAATACTTTCATACCGGGGTGCAGGTGGAAAACCCGCACCTGCTACAATGTAACATATCAAGCGCTGGAAGCCTCTGTGGTGTTGTGGTTATGCTACTTGCCTTAGTAACCAGGGATCGCAGGATCGACCCCGGGCTTCTCCAGAATTTCGGATCAGTCTTTAAACCCAGGTCCCATCTCCGTATGACCTTAGCTGTTGGTGAGACGTAAAACTAAAAACGCACTCACACACCAAGCGCATCCCACCATTAAACACATCTTATTAATTCTGACCCCCCCACACACACACACACTTGATCCCCACTTTTATAGAGTAAAACTGGGATTTACAGGAGTAAACATTATTTTTCTCATTTCTACTCCAAAATATAGATTGTGGGTACTCGTTAGAACCGCATCGAAAAGGCGCTTTTACGTGTACCCAAAATGTATATTTTAAGCAACAGTCAGAAAAATATCATCACGACTTTTCATCTTACAATTTTTGTTGTTGTATTTTTCGGCGGTAAAATGTACAAATCTAATGCATCAAAAACATTTTTTTCTAGATTCTGTACACTTTAATAATAAGTGAATAAATAAATAAATAATGTCGTTAAGTTCCGCCAGGTAAACCTGGGTACGCTGTACGCGGTCTAACTGTAATAAAACAAGAAGAAGATAAAACTTTGGCGTAGACCTAATACATGGAAATACATGTAAGTACAAAATGGTTTGGATTCAGCCACTCCATTTGCCAAATCGTTACATGTAGAACTTGAAGAAATATGTAGTAGGCTGGTTAAGACAGTCGCGACACTAGCTCAGCAAGGTTTTGCTGGCTGAAGAGAGACGGACGGACGAACTGACAGACGGCTAGCTTTTTTTGCGTTGTGATTCTGTTGGATGAAAGCCATCATGCCCAAGTCTAACTTATGACGACAGACGGACATATGAATACGACAGCTGTCATTGTGACCACAGGTGCGTTTCTATGGTTGTGGGTCGGGGCTGAGTATGAGTAAGTAATGTTCATCAGAGTAACAATGGGAATAGAGGCACTGGTTGTTGTTTACCAGTTTCCCGCACGGTCAGCTGGTAAGGTCCCAGGGAACGAATCCATGCCCGCGAACAGGGAGACCATCGCGCAATTACTCCCTGAGCGGACATATACATACTTCTATAATATCCAAGCATTTGAGTTTTGAGTGAGGTTGCAATTAGTAACTAATATCTTTATAAGTAACACCTCAGAAGGATCAGATTTATGAAAATTGTATGAATTAATCAATTTTAACAATCTATGCTCATTTCAAATCCATGGATTCGGCACATGGTAATTTATTTTAGTAAATATTCAACGATAGAGTACTTTCCCCTTCGTCAAACAAGTATTAACTTTTAAATAAAAATCCTGTTTCTCATAAATATATAAATAAGGAACCCCGCTGTAAAATTTTTTTTAAAGATGCAAACGTACACATTATTGTAAATATTCGAATTATTATATAGCCGGATAAAATTTATTGCTGCTGGCTTGAATTTTGCCCCTGGAAAAGCGAATGCGATCTTCTCAAACGGACGCTTGTCATCGGAAAAAAGATACGGCAAATCCACGGACATTACCGAACGTTACCGTCACCTCAATGACTGGTACCCCGTCTAACCACAGCAGAATCGAAACTGAATATTGCAAAATAGGACGTCCAAATGCCAAATTTAAATACAAAGGTCTCAAATTAGAATGTGCATGTTGCATATTCGAATAAAGTAGTAAGATATGGAAAGGTTCATAATGCAAAGTGCGGTTTCAACAATTCATTTTGTAATTGCACATTGCATTATTGAGTTTTTACATTAATACTGTTCCATAATTTTCAGCAGAAAGGGACATTATGAAGTCTTTCTCATAACAAAACAAAAACAGATCAGCCACAAGGAGTGCGCAATTAGTACCCATCGGAATACCCACAACTTGTCTAAAAAACTTAGTACCAAATCTGATATAAATATTATCAAGTAGAAAGGTGAGAGCTTCACACTCTTTCTGACATGACCATAAAGTATAATTTTATGCTCTTCAGAAGTGAAAAAAAAAAAAAAAAAAAGAATTTCTTATATTACATGCAAGATACAGAGAGTCTTCCCTATGAAATGGCCATTCAATTAAACCATGCAGTTTTTCTTTTATACGATTATGAAGAAGTGTAGTATAAAGGGTGCAAAAACCATAAACTTGCAGTTTTATCCAATCTTTCGTTCGGGAGGAGTTGTTGTATGACGATTTTCAAATACCAGTCATGGCACCCATCTTGTAATTAGGATTTTAGCAAATCTGAATCTCAGTGTCGCCCAAAACACTCCCAAAGGGTTTAAGCTCCATCGGACCTTTGTAATGGTTCGGGCCGAGATGTCGTTAGAAGAATATTAAGATTGCTACCATCTTGGATATCCAAAAGGAACTGCCTTAGCAAATCTGAATCGCCATGTCGCCCCAATGCCTCCCATCAACTTTCAGCTCTATCCAACCTTTTGTTTAAGAGAAGTTGTCGTTTGAAGATTTTAAAAATGACCGTCATGGGGGCCATCTTGGAAATCGGAACAGAATGGTTTTATTTTTACCAAATCTGCATCTCCATTACGAAAACACGCCTATACAAATACATTGTGAATTTTACCGCCGAAAAAACTATTTTTTTAGATGATAAATTGTGATAGTTTTCTTATTCTGCTCTTAAACACAGATTGTGGGTACTCGTTAAAACCGTCTCATCGAGGCGCTTCTAACGAGTACCAACAATCTATATTTTACAGCAGAAATAAGAAAAATAAGGTTTACCACTACAAACCCCAGTTTTTCTATATAAAAGCTGAGTTCGAGGGGGGTCAAAATTATATAGGCTTGTTTTCGTGATGCCATGTCGCCCAGATGGCTCCTATCAAGTCCCAGCTCCATCCGACCTCGGAGGGGATGTCGATTGAAGAAAGTCAAGATGGCCGACTTTGGATGTAGGAACGTAACGATTTTAGCAAGTCTAAATCTCCAAGTGATCCCGATGCTTACCAGCAAGTTTCAGTTCGACCTTACTTTTGGTTCGGGAGATGTCGTTTGAAGAATTTCAAGATTTCTACAATCTTGCATGATCAGAACGGAACGATTTTAGCAAATCTGAATCTCCATGTCGCACGAATGTCTCCCATCAACTTTCAGCTCAAACCAACCTTTCTTTCGGGAGGAGTTGTCGCTTGAAGATTTTCAAGATAGCCGTCATGGCGGCAATCTTGGAAATCGGAACGGAATAGTTTTAGCAAATCTGACTCAATGTCGCCCCGATGCCTTCCATTAAGTTAAAGCTCCATCCGACCTTTCCAAAATAGCCGCCATTGGATATCGGAACGAAACGATTTTAGTCACCGCGATGCCCCCCCCCCTCGTTTGAATCTCCATATCACCACGATTCCTCCCACCAGGTAGAAGCTTAATCTGACTTCCAGTTCTTAGGTGTCAAAATGTGAACTAAAGTTAACGTCTTAACGACGGGCGACCGGACAACAGTACACGGCATAAGCTGACCTGGAGCTTTGCAATATGTACAGGTGAGCTAAAAATCAGACGGACAAGGGAGCCGGAGCCTTATATACTCACCAATGAGACTTCGGCTCATGTGGGCTAAAAGACCTCTCTAGCCATATTCTCTTCTCGACCAGCGAAACACGCGCCCTGTTTAGGACAAGACTCAGCATGCAAAATACAAGACCCCCGACAAGCAAAGTACGCGCCATCTCTAGGCAAGACTTGGCAAGCGGAATACACGACTTCTCCAAGCACGACTCGACATGCGAAATATATGCTCGCGTGAGGAAAGATTCGATATTCGAAATACATGCCCTATGTGGGCAAGACTCGACAAGCGAAATTCACGCTGTCGCTTAATGTGCATGACCCGACAAGCGAAAAAATGCCCTCTCTTGGAAAAGACGACATGCGAAATAACTCATACTTTAGGCACGATTTGACGAAATTCGAGGAAATTCACTCGCTAGGGAAAGACCCAACAAATGCAACACACGCAATTTTTAGGGCAAAACTCGACAAGTGATATACACGCATTATCTAGGACAATCCTCGACATGCGGAATGTATGCCATTTCCAGGACAATCCTCGACAAGCGAAATGCACGCCCTTTCCAGGACAATCCTCGACAAGCAAAATGCACGTCCTCTCCATGGCAATCCTCGGCAAGCGAAATGCACGCCCTCTCCAGAGCAATTCTCGACAAGCGAAATGCGCGCCCTCAGTAGACAAGGTACGATAGGTGAAATACACGCCCATTCTAGGGCAAGACTCAACAAGCGAAATACACGCTCTATCTAGGCAGTACCCAACAAGCTAAATACACACCCCCTCCAGTGCGATATACATGTACATGCCTTCTTTAGGTCAAGATTCGACAAGAAAAACACACCCTCTCAAAATAAAGACTCGACAAGCGAAATAAACACCCTCTGAAGGGCATTGCTCGGCATGCGTGATACACGCCCCACTAGGACAAGACATGGCATGTGAAATATACGCTCTCTCTTGTGCGAAACTCGAAATACGAAATACTTGCCCTCAGCAGTGTAAAGCTCGACATGAGAAGTACACACCCTCTCTAGGGCAAGACTCGACAAGCAAAGTACTCATCCCCTCTATGTCAAGACTGGACAGGCGAAATTCACGGCCTCACTAGGGCAAGACTCGATAACCGGAACACATGCCCTCTCTACACGTCCTTTATAGGGAAAGACTGTCTACCGTCATTATAGATGTAAATGTATATATTGTGTTTGAGGAGAAGAACTAAATAAGCTGATAGCTTCCGTTCTAATCCTGGTTATAAAGTAAAAATTTATATATTGTATTTCGTATGGTGAACAGAGAAATAAATATGTTTAAACTAAAGACTCGACAAGCGAATTACACGTCGTTCTCTCAATTGCTAGACTCGACATCGGAAATACACGCCTTCACTAGACGAACCACACACCGTCTCTAGGCAAGACTAGACATGCTGAATACACGCCCTCCCCAGGGCGATACTTGGCGAGTACATGCCTCTCTAAGGCAATGCACAACAGGCGAGGTACAGAACGACTCTTACAAGTATAATACGCCCCCTCTATAAATAAATACACACTCTATCTCTATCGCAAGACTCGACATGCGAAATAAACGCCCTCTCTAGACAAGACTCGATAAGTAAAAATAACGCAATCTTTAATGACTCAATACCACCGATGACTTTCAGTCATATAAAGCAGATCAAAGTGGTACATTCTGAGGTAATATGAAATAGGTGCGACCTAACTGCAACCAACTGTTTTGATGCTTATAAACCTCCAATTTTGTGTATTCTATATTAGGTTTGTCTTTTTGAAATGAAAAGATTTTCTAAATGGACATTTGCAGTAGTACCGTAAAATTCCTATATTAAGACCTCCTTTTGGACTGTTCTAAAGTTTTACAGTCTCAAAGGTGGTCCCTGACTGAACAACGACAGCAACAAAGTTAAACTTAAACTGTGCAGTAGATAGTTAATCGAAAAAAATAATAATAAACAAGATGTGTTTGTGAAACACTGATGCCCCCGGACAGCGCATGTTAAATATGAAAGCAGTATCACTAAGCAGTCGAAAGGTATGGTCAATGTTTAAGTCTTGAAAAGTAGGTCAAGGTCACAATATGGGATCGTTTGAAAGGTCTTGTGACACAGAATGCACATGTGAAATATGAAAGCCCTAACACTTACTGATCGAAAACTATGGCCAATGTTAAAGTTTTTAAAAAGTAGGTCAAAGGTCAAGGTCACGAGGTCAAAAATTATGGTACCACTGGAAATGTCTTGTGAAAAAGAATGCATATGTGAAATATGAAAGCCCTATCACTTACCAATCGAAAGTTATAGACTATGTTAAAGTTTTTAAAAAGTAGGTCAAACGTCAAGGTCACAAGGTCTAAATTTATGGTACCATTAGAAAGGTCTTGTGACAAGGAATGCACATGTGAAATATGAAAGCCCTATCAATTACCAATCGAAAGTTATGGCCAATGTTAAAGTTTTTACAAAGAAGAGGTAGATCAAGTTCAAGGTCACGAGGTCAAAAATGATGGTACCGCTAGAAAGGTCTTGTGACAAGGAATGCTTATGTGAAATATGAAAGCTCCATCTGTTACCAATCGAAGTTATGGCCAATGTTAAAGTTTCTAAAAAATTTGAAAAAAGTAGGTCAAAGGTCAAGGTCACGAAATAAAAAATATGGTACCACTGGAAAGGTTTTGTGATAAGGTATACACATGTGAAATATGAAAGCTCTATCTATTACCATTCAAAAGTTATGCCCAATGTTAAGGTTTTTGTAGACAGACAAACGGACAGACAGAAGACAGACCAAAAACTATATGCCCCCGAATCTATGAGTGCTCTGTGATGAGTGAATGTTGAGATATAAGCATTTGAAAAACTTTAACGCAGTGTGACGGGAACGCACACGCAAATGTGCACAAATGAGGTGACAAAAATAGCTCTCCATGTACTTCGTAAAGGCGAGCTAAAAATAGCCAGTGACCTTGACCTTCAGCCCCAGAACATGAGAGTTGAACTCGCTCAAGATATCATCATTACCAACATTGGTGTGAAGTTATATTTAAATCCATCCATAAATGTAGACACTAGAGCAATCACTATTTTTTTCTAAAAAAAAAAGCCACAGTGACCTTGACCTTAGTCCCGGAACCTGAAAGTCGAACTTGCTTGAGATATCATCATACCCAACATTTGTGTGAAGTGACATTAAAATCCATCTATAAATGTAGGCACTAGAGCGATGATGAAGTTTTTCTAAAAATAGCCACAGTGACCTTGACCCAAAACCCTGAAAGTTGAACTCACTCGAGATATCATCATACCCAACATTTGTATGAAGATATCTTTAAATCCATCTACAAATGTGGACACAAGTTTTTCCAAAATTAGCCACACTGACTTGACCTTCAGCCCCTGACCCTGAAAATCAAAGTCACTCGAGATATCATGATACTCAACATTTGTGTGAAGTTATATTAAAATCAGTCCATAAATAAAGATGCAAGAGCAACGAAAACGTTTTTCTAAAAATAACCACAGTGACAGTGACCGTGACCTTAAGCCGTGGACACTGAAAGTAAAAATCGTTGGAGATATCATCATACCCAATATTTGTGTGAAGTTATATTAAAATCCATCCATAAATGTAGATACTAGAGGGATCACAATTTTTTTTCTAAAAATAGCCACAGTGACCTCGACCTTCAGCCCCGGAACCTGAAAGTCGAACTTGCCAGAGATATCATCGTACCCAACATTTGTGTGAAGATATATTAAAATCCATCAATAAATCAAGGTGCAAGAGCGATGACCAAGTTTTACTAAAAATTGCCACAGTGACCGTGACCCTGAAAGTAGTGACCTTGACCTTAAGCCCAGGACCCTGAAAGTCGAAGTCACTCGAGATATCATCATACCCTACATTTGTGTGAAGTTATATTAAAATCCATCAATAAACGAAGACGCTAAAGCGATGACAATGGTTTTCTAAAAATAGCCACAGTTACCTTGACCTTGAGCCCCAGACCAGCTATATTTTAAAAAAGAAAAGAAAAGAAAAAAAAAAAAAAAAACAAAAAAAAAAAAAACATTCCTCCCCCGGGATTTGAACTCGCGCAGCTTGCAGGTAAACCTTAACACAGGGAAATAAGGGAGGTGATACAGAGCAAATAATTAACATCTAAAAAAAAAGGCCAATTTAAGCCAAAAAAACTTGTTAAGTGAAGCACAATGATAATGTTAAATATTTTTTTTACCAATTGTATATATATATTCAAAATAAACCTTTAAAACATCACATATGAGAGTGCAGGTAAAGTTTAACCAAATGCGGACGCCGACGCCGGGGGTACAGCAATAGCTCCCCCTTACTTTCGTAAGGCGTAACCTCTAATTATGACCTTGACCTTGGAGGTAAGGATCGTGTTTTTGTGTAAAAGGCAGATTGTCTCATGATGGCCAACATTTCTGCCAAGTAATTTCAAAATCCATCCATAAGAAAGTTATTGACAGCGTTTAAGTTTTGGACCTTTATTTTTGACCTTTGACATCTAAGTATGACCTTGACCCTGGAGGTACGGACCTGGGTTTTGCATGTGACACATCGTCTTATGATGGTTAACATTTCAAAATTCATCCAGAAATAAGAAAGTTATTGACTGCGTTTAAGTTTTGGAAGGACGAACAAACGAACGATCGAACAGATAGACAGGGGCAACGCTATTTGCCCTTCTCCACCATTCTTCGAATGGCTGGGACTTAATAGAAGAAACCTAAATAAGCTCTTAAAAGCAGACTTAGGTGGTCTTAATAGTGGAATGTTTCTGTAATTTCTCCTGTTTCTTTACTTCTGTTGATTTTCCTCTTCATCACGAAAACACGCCTATATAATTTTGACCCCCTTGAACCCCACTTTTATATAGTATAACTGGGGTTTAAAGGGGTAAACCTTATCTTTCTTATTTCTGCTCCAAAATATAGATTGTGGGTACTCGTTAGAACCGCCTCGATGGGGCGGTTCTAACGAGTACCCACAATCAATATTTTGAGCAGAAATAAGAAAAATATCACAATTTTTCATCTTAAAATTTTATTTTTTTCAGCCGTAAAGTTTACGATGTATTTGCATGTTTTCGTTATGTCTCCTGTCCCTAACTTTCAACTCTATATACTCCCTTTTTTCTGAGAGATGACACAAAATGACCCTGGAGGATTTACATGTTGTTAAACCCAAAACAATCAAATTCTAAATATACACGGGGGTTACCCTTATCTTGCTGTTCACGACAACCCCTATCTTTGCAAACAGTGTAGATCCAGATCAGATGGCTTCTGCAGAAGCCATCTGATCAGGATCTTCACTGTTTGGCACGGGCCTCCGTGGCCTGGTGGATAAGAGCGCTGACTCTTAGTCATTAGGTCTCTCACCGCCGTAGGTTCGAGCCTCGCTCGGGCCACGTGTGAGACGCCAAGTTCTGCAGGTGGTTTTTCTCCGGGTACTCCGGTTTTCGCCCACCTCTGATTAACGATCGGCTCGATATGAGTGAAATAATCTTGAAAGGGCCGTAAAACCCAAACCAAAAAAAAAAAAAAAAATCACTGTTTGGCATTGAGTTTGTGAATTTGTAGCAATAAATTACATCAAGTAATTTGATTGGTTGATAGACAGTGATGGGTGTGGATAAAATGAATATTCAGCAAGTGTTAAAAGGGGTGTTCATGTTGGGTTTAGGTTATTTCATGATACCAAAGATCACTTATCATGGGGTTTGTAATCATGACCTAGGTAGCCTAACGGATGTCCCTCTGACTGGTGATCAATACCTGGGGTTTACAGGGGCAAACCTCATCTTTCTTACTTCTGCTTAAGAAATAGATCAGCTCTAACTGTGATTTGTTGAGTAAAAAATCACAGTTTGGAGGTCAGTTGTAAAGTAGATCAAATCACGAACGCGTAGCGCGCGTGATTTGTCTACATACAACTGACCGACAAACTGTGATTTATTGCTGAACAAATCACAAACTAGAGCTGATCTATTTCGATTCTAACAGGTTGAAAATCGGCAACAATGCTGTTGTTTCCTTCAAAATCTCACAACTTTTCGCCATTGTTAGAAGAAATCCCGCTAAAATTATCGACTGAAACACATGCATTTATTTCCTTTTCTAACGTTTTCGATGGGAGAATATGACGTTACACCGTCTAACGTCAAGGAAATCGACTAGTGACGTCATTAATTGGCAGTTTTTAATGACGTCATTTGTCACGCTCTTCCTTGCCGTGATTTGTTGTAGAATAAAACAGTTATTTTCCATTGCCTATATAAGCGCGCTGTGTTAGAATCTAAAATATAGATTGTGGCTACTCGTTAGAACCGCCTCGATGGGGCGGTTCTAACGAGTACCCACAATCTATAGTCTGAGCAGAAATAAAAAAAATATCACAATTTTCCATTTTAAAATTTTATTTTTTTTTCGGAGGTAAAGTTTACACAGGATTTGTATAGGTATGTTTTCGTAATGTCTCCTGTCCCTCACTTTTATCTCTACTCTCTATATACTCCCTTTTTTCTGGGAGATGATACAAAATGACCCTGGAGGATTGACATGTTGTTAAACCCAAAACAATCAAATTCTGAATGTACACGGGGGTTAGATCGGCCCACGCCCATCGGGGCTTGAAGAAATATATGGACTGCATGATGCTTCCACGCAGAGCTGAAACCGATCTGCACACGGGTACTGGTAAAGAGCTTAGAGGATCTAAGCTTACCCATGTAAACCAGTGCGAGTCGGCCCGGCAATGCTTATAAACCCTATTGGTTTCATTGGGCGACAGGGCTTGAGATGCCATTTCATCTCAATGTCGGGTAAAAGTCCCACAAAATTGTAAGCAACGTCTCCAAAATGACCGATACAGTGTTGAGGGGGACGTTAAACCTCAAATCAAACAAACGGGGGTTAAAAGGGATGTTCGTGTTGGGTTTAGGTTATTTCATTATCACAAAGCTCACTTATCACGGGGTTTGTAATCATGACCTAGGTAGCTCAGTCGGATGTCCCTCTGGTGATCAATACCTGCCAGGATTGTAATTCTCTCAAGCAGATTGCTCATGTTATTCAGCCAGCTGATTCAAGAAGGGCAGGTGTCAGTTTCTGGCTAACGAATGTGCACAAATAGTTTACCACTTTACATATAGGTCTGCCCAGGAAAAGTATGGCTAGGTAAACTGACAGGCCCAAAATAACCTAAATAGTGTTGACTGGGTCATTAACTTCAAAACTAACAAATCTTTTCAGCTTAAGTGTTATGGTTATCAAAAGCGCAACAGATCTTTCATTATCTTATAGAGATTAATTTGTCCCTGCTCCAATCTATCTGGTCCACTCATGCACATGACGTAATTGTGACGTCACATCAACGTCGGTACGTCGCGGCATTTATGTAACATCACATCTACGTTTGTGCAACGTCATGATGTTGCAGAAACGTTAATTTGACGTCGCCCTAGCGACGTATGCTTGCTGGGGTGTTTACAAATAATTCCAAGGATTAGGAAAATGTTGATCATTACCGCAGAAGCATTTTATGGCCCTTTCAAGATAATTTCACTCATATTGAGCTAAGTGGGTGAAAACCAGAGTACCCAGAGAAAAGCCACCTGACCTTGGCGTCTGGCTTGGCCCGAGCAGGCACAAACCACAGCGGTGAAAGAGCTAATGATAAGAGTTGGCACTCTTACCTATTAAGCCAGCAAGGCATATTTACAAGGGGAACTGCTCGTAAACATTGAGAGCACACCGATTGTAACACGGTCGGTCAGTGTATTTCACTGCTAACTTTACTTGCGATTTTGCGAATGCCCAATCAATATATATATAGGCCAGGTTCAATAATAATGACTATCTTTTCTCGTCAATTTCTTCTTAACTTGAACAACTAAAGTGTTATTAAATAGGGTTTATTTGACGTCTGATGGGAGGTGTGAGGTAATTGTATCAATTCCTGGGCATTGCCTTCACCTTTAAAGGCTCTCCGTGGCCTGGTGAGAAAGAGTGCAGTCTGTTAAGCATCAGGCTATAGCTCTGGGTTCGAGCCTTGCTTGGTCACATGCAGGAAGCCATTCCTGAAAAAGATGGGTTTTCCACTGATACTCCACTTTTTGCCAACCTAGGATTAATGATAATCTCAAATAAGTGATATAAACTTGAAACGGTTGTGAAACCAGACTAAAAACTATTTTCTTTGTGTGTGGGACTGCCTCTTTTTCATATGACGTCGCGTCTGAGTGTAATAACGCCGTATAATAAATTCAGTAATCCACTAGTGGATTAAATATGCAAATTAGACACGCTCCGTGACGTTACATGTACAACGTCATTAACAACGTCTCGTTTACTAACGACGGAATATTGACATTTTTGTCAACAAACCGTGTATAAAATGTGTGTTTAATGTCATGATAAATAGAATCTTGCATTAATGAATTTATTAAACTCATTGAGGGAAATGGATAAAGTGCTCGGCAAAGCCTCGCATTTCATCACTTTTCCTCAACTCGTTTAATAAATTCAATAATACATGAACACTCATGTAAAATCCTCTATTTAACTTCTTAGGCTAGGTAGTTTTCTGAGCAGAACAAGGATATGAGCTGCAGACAAATCAATTAGAATTACACATCTGTATGACAGAGCAATTTTTCATGTCCACAAAACTAATGAAAATTCGTGATAATTTTTCTTGGTTTTACTCAAAACCGGTTGTTTGTTCTCTATAGAACTGCCTCATCGAGGCAAATAGAAACGAGCCCATCAAACTATGATTTTGAACAGATATAAAGACAAGAGGGCTATGATGGCCCTGGATCGCTCACCTGATCCATAGTGTAACAAGAGCTGTCGCATGACAGCATAGCTCGCCTGTTTCGCGACTTCAAGATATAAGGTAAAATTTATGAATCATGAAATATAGGTCACACTCACCTAGATATATTTGAGATCAATAATCAGGTCACATGGAACATATATTCCAGATATTACATTTCAGAATCAAATTGTGTCTGAATTATAAGGCGAAATCACTGAACCATGAAAATAGGTCACAAGGACCTAGATATATTTCTATGTCAATCATCGGGTCACATGGAACTAATAATCAAGGCGAGACATTTCTCCATCAAATAGTATTCATGATAATAAGCAAAATCACTGAACTATGAAATATAGGTCACACTGACCTAGATATAATTCAAGCTCAACCATGGGGTCACATGGAATAAATAATCCAGGAATGACATTTCTCCATCAAATAATGTTCAAGATAATAGGCAAAATCACTGAACCATGAAATATAGGTCACACTGACCTAGATATATTTTGCGGTCAATTATCTGGTCACATGGAACTAATAATCCAGGAATGATATTTCTCTATCAAATAGTATTCAAGATAAAAGGCAAAATCACTGAACCATGAAATGTAGTTCATACTGGCCTAGATATATTTTGAGGTTAATAATGGGGTCACATGCAACTAATAACCCAGGTATAACATTTCTCTATCAAATAGTATTCAACATAATAGACAAAATCACTGGACCGTGAAATGTACGTCACCATAACCTAGATATATTTTGCGGTCAATTATCAGGTCACATGGAACTAATAATCCAGGTATGACATTTCTCCATCAAATACTATCCGAGATAATAGGCAAAATCGCTGAACCATGAAATATAGGTCACAGTGACCTAGAAACATTTGAGGTCAATCGTGGAGTCACATGGAACTAATATCCCAGGTATGACATTTCTCCAACAAATAGACTTCAAGATATAAGGCAAAATCACTGGACCTTGAAATGTAGTACACCATGACCTTCACCCTTTCACATTTGAACCAATGTCACTTAATTGGCTGATGTATAACCAATTGTGTCTATAACTTGCTAGTATAATGGAAAGGTATACAACAAATTACAAAGGTGTCCTGGATTTTGACCCCTAGCCCCACCCCATCCCCACTCCCAGGCATGAACCCAGGGATGTGTTGTCTTTGAACCTCAGAAGACACGCCCAGGCATCCAAGTTGTAAATATGAATGCTTTGTGATGAGTGACTTGAGATATAAGCATTTCAAAAACTTTAACATAGAATTACAAAGGTGTTCTAGATTTTGATCCCGAGCCCAACCCTGGGGCATGAACCCAGGGGTCTGTTCTCCTTGAACATCAGAAGACCCTCCCAGGTACTTAAGTTCCAAATATGAGTGGTCTGTGATGAGTGACTGTTGAGATATAAGCATTTGAAAAACTTTAACACAGTGTGACGGGAATGCAAACGCGCACGTTAACCGAGGTGACAACAATAGCTCTCCATGTACTTCGTACAAACAAGCTTACAAGTGGGCCCCAGGGAGGGCCATTATTGGCCCTAGGGCTTTAATGTGCATAATATTGAGTTGAGGGAGGTCTTAAAGGTGAAGCTTCATACCAAACATCAACAAAGGCTATAATTTGAACAATCTTGGCAAAAGTCCACCAGATGAAGCTACACACCAAATATCAAAGACCTTGGCCTTGCGGTTTCAGAGAAGATTGTTTTAAAGACATTCCCTACATAAGCCTATGTAAAACCACGGGGTGGGGGCACTTGTGGCCCAGGGCTATAATTTGAATAATCTTGCTATAGGTCCACTAGATGAAGTTCCATACCAAATATCAAAGACCTACAGACCAGCTACTGGTAATTACCCATATTTTTTTTCTCCGCGGTAATAGGCTTTTTTTCTCGGAGAACAAGCGATAAATTTCTCCGAGAAGAAAAAAAAATCGCGTTTCAAAGCGGTTAATTTCACCGCGAAACGCCGCGAAATTTCTCCGCGAACATCGCTTTTTCTCGGAGGAAGGCAATTAGTACAGGTGAAGACGTTCACGATGTTTCTCCACGAAATCTGCCTTAACCTACATGTATATTTGTTCATGTGCATGTATATTTTTCATGCATTAAAATTTGGTACACAAAGTTTGAAGCATATGACGAAATGCATGTTCTTTGTACAAAAATCGACAACTCTAGCGATCGTAAAGTATGATTTTGATCCGGTTGGAATCAAAATGATTTGCATCTTATGCACTTTACAACGCAGTATGAACATGATGATTGTTTTCTGTGTTCCTTTTTTTACTGTTGTGTAAACGCTTCATAAATTGAAAACTGTTGATTTTCTATCGGTTTACCATATTGGAGTACTTTATTTTTTTCTCAAGTAAATACTATAGAAAAATCAAACTCAATGTATATAATAACAGGGATCCTGCTTGTACATGTATGTATGGGCGCTGATCTCACTCTACATTTTGATTGATCTTTTTCTTACACTGCGAGTAATTAAACATCACTGATGCTTACACTTAAGCTCACATGTAGCCCGAGTGAGAGATCTAATGTTTAAGAGTAGGCCACGGAGGCCCGCTTGTGTTTCTTGCCTTTACAATTCAATTTTGCTCATACATTTATTACATTGACCCATTTCAGAATGGAAACCCCTAAATGGGTACCGTGGCAAACAGTGCAGGCCCAGATCAGACGCCGCAGAACGCGGCGTCTGATCAGGGCCTACACTGTTTGCAAAAAGTTCGGCCATTCTCCTAATAAATTATGAAGAAAATACAACCTGAAACCCCTAAATTTTGAAATAGACTCATGCTATATATAATGAGGAAGATTCCATTTGGTACAAAAAGGGTTAATATGGGGAAATTGCGAGGCAAGCATTCCAAGGCTGCATATAAGTCTGATTGGAAAGGTATGTGAAATTTGAAGCATTTTCGCTCCAGTGCAGACTTCTCGCTACAATTTGCTAATTGCAATCATAGTCGACGTGAAGAAATAATGTGAACCAGTCAAAAATTTGCAGGGATACTTTATTTTTCTATATAGTGTGTCTATTTGGCGAAATGACCGTAAATGAAAGTTATTCCATTTACAAGTATGACGTTTAACAAAAAACTTGCCCTACGCCAGCAAGTGCATGTATCCTTATTCCAGCTTCCGCAAATTGTTGAACCGTCTGGCAACGTCCTTTTCGTATGCGTAACGCTGATTTGCAATATATTTGAACTGACAAAAAGCGAAATACTACTGAAGATGGTCAGAAAGGGCGACATCACAGAAAACATGTTACAAATGGCACCAACAGGAAGAGCAAACCGAATATTTGATACACAATAAGAATGCAACGGAAAGGAAAGTAATCAGCTGTTTCTTCTCCAACGAGAAAATGGCGTTTTATCAGCCTAAGCGAATCCATTGCTGGGGCTGAAAGTCACTACAGTTTCTGTGTTCGTATAAACAGTTTTACTGACATGGCGTTGCATTGACGTTGGTACGACGTTGCCTGGACGTCATGTGCCCGCTGGGAATAACTAATCTTTCTTATGGGTGGCACGGATCCAATATACATATATATTGTTCCTTGTTAGTATCGTTCAAACGAGTAACACGACCTACGTTTTATAACAAAAATAAGAAAACTAATGTAATATCTGTAATCCCAACTTCATTGCAGTTACATGTAACATACTGATATCAAATAACTGAAAACCACTACTCGAAATTAATAGTAACAAGTACTCTGCGCGGAAATAAATTTGATTGCTCAGGCAGACTAAAGTTGTTGTTAAATGCTCGTATCTAAGTTAATGAGGACGCCTAGGCATGATATAGTGTGTTGCACGTACGAGTAAGGCCGCGGTTACGCTATCACGTATTGAGAGCTAGGTTTTAGCACATTAAAAAACGAAGCAGAACGACAATAAACGTAGTAAAACATAGTGAAAATCTACTACATGGCAACATAGGTCACAGTTTCACCGTCACTTATTGAGGGCTAGGTTTTTACTGCATGTTTTAAACGTAGCAAAACGGCAATAATCGTAGTACATACGGTTATATATGGCTACAGCTGCGTTTGCTTTGAAATTTCAAAAACATACATGGCATGGCAATATACGGAGCGTATTTTTGTTTGTTTGATTGATTTGAGGTTTAACGTCCCCGTCAACACTGTAAAGGTCATTTTGGAGACGTTGCTTCCAATTTTGTGGGACTTTTACCCGACATTGAGATGAAATGACATCTCAAGCCCCGCCGCCCACTGAAACCAACAGGGTTTACAAGCATGGACGGGCCGACTCGCACCGCTTTGCCTGGGCAGGCTTAGATCCTCTGAGCGGTTTAGCAGTACTCGTGTGTGGGTCGGTTTTAGCTCCGCGAGGAAGCATCATGCAGCCCATCTATTTCTTCAAGCCCCAAAAGGCGGGGGCCGCTATATACGGAGCGAATATCTAGCAAAAACACGTAGTTAAACGCTCTAAAACGCATACAAAGAATAATCAGCCTGCGCTTCAGTGCATTCTGGTCAGTCTTTGCTGTAAGCGCAAGGGATAGTTAGCCAACCGCACTCCTTTCTCCCTGAACTCAGCAAACTTCTCCTTATTTTCTCAGGAGGGAGCAGCCACTTCTACATGTTTTTATTTTGGGGCCAGATTTGGTCCGAGTTTGGGCCTGACATTACCAGTATTTCTACTCAAAGTTATAGGTTGTGGATTCTTTTCGTATTTTTATGGTAAAATTTTCTACTAGATTTGTGTAGTAGTGTTTTTTTAGAAAGCACTTTCCTGCATTTTTTTTTAAATTATTACCTCCCTTTATGACTCTGTGACATAATGCTAATAAACACGATTTTCCTGATCATTGCCTTCGCATTTATCTCACATAATTTCTTTCAAATTTTTTTTTGATATTGCAGCGTAAGGAATCATTTGTTGTGAAACGTGGAGTATGAATAAAAATCAAAAATGAGTTCCTTTAAGAGCAATGAAAACATTCATAAGAAAGAAGATGGGTCATACTACGTAGTTTCGGCTAATAAAGCCTCATAAGTGACCCTGTAATGATCCGGCAAAGACAGCCAGAGGAAACATACTGCTATTTTGCGAATTTCGAATAGGCAGTCGATTCAAAGACTGATATAAATCAAAATGGGGACCAAATTATTAAAAACCTGTCTAGAATATGAGTCTAAACCAATAATTTATTTCTGATTTCTCAGAATATTCAAAGGACCAAAAGTAAAATATAAACTGCACTATGGTTGATGTACGGGGAGACGTTTTACGGCCGCCACACGGCACAACACCAGCTGCAGTGAAGGCAAATAAAAATAAAAAATGAGTTCCTTTAAGAGCAATGAAAACATTCATAAGAAAGAAGATGGGTCATACTACGTAGTTGAAGTCGTATAGATTATAACACCGTTATGAGTTTAAATTGACTTAGCTTTTATGTTACGTGAAAATTTTTCTCCACATTCTGGGGAAGCCCCTGTGTGCTATCTTAAAAACCCAGTTCAGTTCGACTCTCCACATAGTCTATACTCTCCCCAATGGCTTAAAGACAGGTTTGGAGTAAGATTCACATGTAAAATGAGCTAAGGAATAAAAGTGTATAATATTTACCTCATTGTGCCAACATACTGACACTCGATTCGACAGACAGTTTTTCTGACAACTAAAATTGATGAAAGCTTCAGACTGCCTACAACAGTAAAATGTCCGAAAACGAAATGACGTTAGTTCGAAACTCATATTATGTTCGGCCCTTGTCATATATTTCCTCGGAGTCCCTTTCTGTGGAGTTTCACCGCATTTGTGGTCTAAGGGAAGGAACTGAGTTGTTTTATTTCTTAATTATTTTCTAGCATTAAAACAATATTTACAGAAAATAGCAACACATTTCTTTTAATGAGATGAAGACTGAGGCTCCGTATGAGAATGCGATTTTTTCGTATTTCATCATTTTCATGATTTTCCTTGTGTTAGTCTTTAAATCCTAAGAGTAAAAAGTTTTTAAATTTAGAAACAGTCTTTAGATTTACAGACAGTCTTTAAATAAAACAACTTTCTTAGACCTGATGAAAGATTACTGCCTACTGAGCTGGCTTTTTGAAAGTCACGCCGACATCATGGGAGCCTGAAGGGACCACAGGAATTTAGCACCAGTGTTTCAATGACACGTTTCAAGTCGCTGCGATCTTAGCACTCCTGTTCCAGCCAGACTCAAGAAGACAGTGAAGAAACAGCAGCCTTCTGCGACGGAGAGACCACTACAAGAAACAGCACCAAAGACGGTGACCATCGAGGTTCTGTTATCTCCGACAATCACCAGGCCACCTCCGACAGCAAGCGCCGAACCTGTGCCCGCACCGACACTGCAGCAACCTTCGCCTGCACCAGCGCCGTCCTCGCCAGAGCCAGAGCCTTCTCAACATACCCCGCCGGAGCCACCAAAGAAGCAACAACGCAAGACTTCGCCGCCTAAGCCAGCCTACCAACCGCTCGCACCAGACATGGACTTCGTAACGATCGTCCAGCATTTTCGGGTACAAGACCACTACGACTGTCAAGCTGTCCGCCACTACGGTGACCACGACCTCTACCTGCTTAGCAGGATGCCTACGGGTCGAACCTACCCGTACGCTACAGCGTGCTACGCTTTCCAACATTTGGAGAACGGCATTTTGTACGAGTCGAGGTCATCGGATGCGGGGGTCGATGAGTTCGTTCCAAGAGCTTGGTGGTTCTACAAGCAGCATTTATGCATGGCCAAGCCGGTAGGAGATGCGGAGGGCTTGTACCAGCGTCTGGATTATTACGCACTCATCCTGCCTGCTGGTTGGGAATAAGACTTGCGACCTGTCTTCTTCCTGGACCACTAGCCGCGCGTTTCTGTATGGAAACTTGCATAGGCATGCTTCATTTGCAGCCTATGTCCGATGGCCAAAATCGCGCGGCCCCAATAGAGAGCACCGTTGGCCTACTTTCTGCTCTCGAGCACAGTAGAGAAATCGCGATCTAAAGCCGATTTGTCACTGATTACTCTACATTTTTGGCTCAGTTTAGATTGGCATTCAAAATTTCTAAAACTGGCAGTGCTTCACTTTACTCGGTAGGGCACAGGCAGTCCAACGCGATTAACTCTTGTTGGACAGACTGCCGCGATTCACAGCCCAGAAGCACATAACTTACGTTGTGGAGATATGGAGTTCTGTCCGTTCGACCCTGGCAGACGTAAAATGCCTTAACTTGAAGGAAGGAACGAACAAACGTAGCCGTGTCATCATCTTCATTATTCTCTGTTCAGCTCTGGGTTTATGAAAGGGTACTTCCAGAGCCACTTGTGGCTTTCTTGAAGTCATGCCGACTTCATGGGATTCCTGAGGTGACCACATGCCTTCAGCACCAGAATGTCACTGTCGTTTGTCGTTAGGATCTGCGCAGTCCAGCCCCGAGCCAGAACCAAGGCAGCTCCAAGACTACGCCAAGCAGCACCACCAGCAGTCTAATGCCACATTTCTGGCCTGACCGAGGCAACATTTTCAGAAACTGAATGCAGATAAATATTGACAAGACCTTGCCAATGAGATTGTTTAATGCTTGATTTCTTTATAAATAGCCTCATCGAAGCAATTTCCCCTAACTGGCACGGGCGTATAAATTTCAAACCGTTAGAGATATTTTATGCAATTTTTCGGCAAACAGAGATATATATTGATAAGATCTAGTCAACAATATAGTTTAATGCCTGATTTCTTTATATAAATGGCCTTGCGAAGGCCAAATAATCACAAACTGATTGCAGGTATATAACTTTAATTTTGATAAGTTTTGAAAAGCAGATGTATATTGACAAGACCGTCTAATGCCTGATTTCTTCACAAGAAGTCTAGCCAAGGCAAATGTGTTACTAGCCGACTTTCAGACAACTAGGATTATTTTGTTACGTTTTGGCATGCAGATAGATTGACAAGACCAAACAAATGAGTTTGTCTAATGCCTGATTTCTTTATAATTAGCCTCGCCGATGCAAATAATTCACTAACTGACAAAGTCGTTGTAACTTTCAAACCGCAAGGAGTGTTTTGATAAGTTTTTGCAGGTAGATATATATTGACAAGATTGGATCAATTATATTGTTTAATGCCAAATTTCTTGATATTGAAAACCTCTCCGGGGTAAAATAATAACAAATTGATTTTAGATATATTATTCAATACTTGTTGCAGGAAGATATATATTGGCAAGACCTAACCAATATGTATAATGCAATATTTTTTATATAAATAGCCTCGCCGAGGCAAATTTTTCACCAGCTGGTGATGGGCATATAACTTTCAAACCGCTAGGAATATTGTGATAATTTCCCCCGGCATGAGAAGAATGCTGAGTGGTATGTAGTTTTCGTCCGGCGTCGTTTTTTCTTCCGTCTGTTTGTCCTTCTGTCTGTCTGAGCCCACGAAATGATAGTTAACTGGTTTCTATAGAATTATTGCGAAACAGTCATTTGCAGTTTTTTTCGTCATACATTATATCACTATAACACTCATTTCATGAGAACAAATAGCTTTTTAAGTGGCTGTCACACAAAAAAGTGACACATTACAATCTGTCCTGTCTACGAAAAGTCAAATATTGACTGTTTCGTGAGAACGCGTGGACGTCTGTCAACACTTAACTTCAAAGTCTTGCTTTAATTCTAATATCTTGCTAATCACTTGTCCAATACATTTTATTTTGGTGTATCGTGTTTCTTTAGCAATGCCTTAAACAGGGGTCAGTAACACTCCTGGGTCAAGTGCCCGGGTTTGGCTAGCGCCAGTAATGAGGATATAGCCATATTGGTAATTTCCAGATTTATTTTATTTTCCTTTAACTTTGCAGTGTGAACTTATAAAGCCTAACTGGTATTACTTAAAAATAGACAAGTATAGGGTATAGTTCCAGTTATGTGGCTGCTGCTGCTGACAGAAGGTCAAGTCGCATAATTTGAATGGTCATTGTAAACCTTTGCCAGTCATCGTGTTGACTGCATTGAAGTTTTATATGATATATTATAATTTACAGCAGATAATGTTTAGTTACAGTCATGTGACTGCTGCTGCAGCTGACACAGAAGGTAAATGTGACAGTGACAGGACTTTGCAGGATATTCATGTTACATGTTTATGGTCGCTTCATGTTTGTGTTTCTTTCCCTTTTGTGTCTTTGATGGATGGAATAAGTTAAATGTATCGATTCCTGATCGTTGTTTTATTTCTTCTACTTTTTTTATGTAAAACATTTGATCTCTATCTTTTATGTTATTGGAAGTTGATATGTGGTATTACTTGACAGCTGACAAAGTACAGTAACACTGATTTGACTTCTGCTGCCAAGATCGCACACTTTGAACTTTGATTGAGATAGTAATGTTAAAGTTTTTGTATAGTTGTGAGTTTCATTGCATACTTCAAACCTATGATTAGGTTTGATATGTAGACATTTCTATGGGTGCAGAAAAGATACTGCTGCCAGCAGATCAAGGTCATAAACTTACTATTAAGAAATCGAGATCAAGGTCATAAACTTAAAAATTGTGCTCTGCAATACATGGCTGCATCTGCCGATGGCATCCATGACCCCTTGGTCACTTTCTCTAGTTTTTTTTTCCTTTCGCTGGCAAGAAGTATGGCAGCTATTGGTTTAGTTGCCAATTCTATCACTGATTTGTTTTGCTGTCTCAGTTAAAACGAAGTTTATAGACAGGAAATGCGCATTACACAACTTTAGAATTTCTCATCTTAGTTTTAAGTATGACTGCTATTGAAAAATAAAAGCGATTCACCAAATGACAGTAGTATTTGATCATTATTGATTTTTAAGGTTCTAAAGCGAATTGTTACGGGTTGGTCATGTTTGCAAACGACAAACATTACGCACATTTATTATTATTATTATTATTATTATTATTATTATTATTGTGATAATGCTCTTTTCATTCTGCTGACTAGAAAGCAGCAGACCTTTCCTTTGGATTCTTTTTAAAGAAGCCAACTTGTCTCTTAACTTGGAGCAGAACTACAAAATTCTCCAAGATAATCAGCGAAGTTTGCACAGACATGCAACCTGGGTATCTTGTTAAGTCTACTGTACACCCCGAAGGTAACTGGCCGCCGTGTCCTAATGGGTAAGAGCGCTGACTCTTAACCCGATCAGTACCAGAAACCCATAAAGGGGTACCTTGGCAAACAGTGCAGGCCCAGATCAGACAGCGCAGAATGCGGCGTCTGATCAGGGCCTACAATGTTTGCAAAACGTTAAGCCATTTCCCGAACTAAATTTTTAAGAAAAAAAAAAAAAAAAAAAACCTGACAACCCTAAGTTTCAAAATGGACTCCTGTATATATAAGGTGGAAGATTCCATTTGATACAAAAAGGGTTAATCATCGGGTCATTAGGTCTCTCCGCTGTGGTTTGCGCCTCGCTTGGGCCACATATGAGACGCCAAGATCTGCAACAGAAGGTGGTCTTACTCCGGTTTTAGCTCAACTCTGATTAGCGGTCCGTTCGAAATAAGTGAAATACTCTTGAAAGTGCCGTAAATCCACTAAACACCCCGAGGATAACGGGCATCCTTAAAGCGTATTTATTAGTTAGGGGTGGGTGAGGGGTCGGGGAAGGAGACTTGGTAGCGCAAATAATGCGTGCGAATGCAAAGTAGCATGTCCTTTTTCAAGCGCCTGCATGAAGCATGGCGCGAAATAGGTGTCTGGTTTTTCGTCCGTTCGTCCGCGACATAGACCTAGCCTGCGGTGGAATGCATGTGTTCTTCTTTAACTGGTCACTAACTTTGCATTCAAAGCACCGCTTGCTGTACCAATTTGACTGTTTGTTAAATCATAAATAAATGAGGCGAATCTGAGCTGTTTGAGGTTTTACGTCCCCGTCAACACTGTAAAGGTCATTTTGGAGACGTCGCTTCCAATTTTGTGGGACTTTTACCAGACATTGAGATGAGATGACATCTCAAGCCCTGCCACCCCATGAAACCAACAGGGTTTATAAGTATTGACGGTCCGACTCGCACCACTTTGCCTGGGCAAGCTTAGATCCTGTAAGCGGTTTACCAGTACTCGCATGCAGGTCGGTTTCATCTCTTCGTGGAAACATCATACAGCCCATCTATTTCATCAAGCTGAGCTTTTGGTAAATGTCACATATCATTATGGTGTTAATAACCTACAAGTACGACTCATTATGAGAACTCTCCTATTTAAATATTTTGTAAAATTTTACCACTAAAACGGAAAATTTTCGGATAAAAATTTTGGCATTTTTTTCATATTTCTGCTCAAGATTTTGGGTCCACTTTAAAACGACTCTGCGAGGCGGTTCTAACGAGTACCCACAATCTATGTGAGCAGAAATTAGATAAATAATGTATACCCTTGTAAACTCCAGTTAAAAGTGGGGTAAAAGCGGGTAACAAATAAATAGGCGTATTTTTGTGATGTGAATAAAAGTTGTCATGAGACTTTTAAAAAGGGATTATACAAAGGAGAAATAAATTACTAAAATGAAAATGTGCAACATGAATGAATATTTGATAATGATTTAACAATGACTACCATTTGCCTTCATTTACAAAAACAACGCAAAACAAACGAAGAAATAATAATTAGCCGTAAATTATAAGTAAGCCCAGTTGTATTTTTTTCTCCACGAAAACGCGGGTAATTTCATTTTCAATGAAAGCAATCGGTCAAATTTTCGCCGAGAATCTCCGAGAATTTTCTCCGCGAAACCGGGAAATTTCACGCTCATTTTATCTTTTCTCGCTGTTTTGCGGAGAAAATAGCCGATTTCGCATTAGGCGGTTTCTCCGCGAAACAAAAACAAGAGGGGCATGATGGCCCTGGATCGCTCACCTGATCCATAGAGTAACAAAGGCCCCCCGGGAGGGCCATTATTGACCCAGGGCTATAATGTGCATACTGTTGAGGTAGGTCTAAATAGGTGAAGCTTCATACCAAATATCAACAAAGGCTATAATTTGAACAATCTTGATTAGGGTCCACTAGATGAAGCTAAACACCAAATATCAAAGACCTAGGCCTTGTGGTTTCCGAGAAGAAGATTTTTTTTAAGATATTCCCTATATAAGCCTATGTAAAACCAAATGGCCCCGGGGCTTGGGGTTTTTTTTTGGCCTCAGGGCTATAATTTAAACAATCTTGATAGAGGTCCACTAGATGAAGCTTCACACCAAATATCAAAGACCTGGGCCTTGCTGTTTCAGAGAAAAAGATTTTCAAAGATTATCTCTATATAAGACTATGTTAAACCAAAGGGCCCAGGGGCGGGGGCACTTGTGGCCCGAGGACCATAATATGAACAGTCTTTGTAGAGAACCATTAGATGAAGCGCCATACCAAATATCAAAGACATGGGCCTGACAGTTTCAGAGTAAACTAGAAATGTGTCCAAAGCACACAGATGCCCCCGCTTAGCACATTAATCTTTAAGTGGTGCAAATACCAATCTGTGCGAGTTTCGGCGTTCCACCAATAGTGACCTTGACGTTAAAAGTCGAAATCGCTCGAGATATTGTCATAAGGAACATTTGTGTGAAGTTATTTTGAAATCGGTGAAGAAATGTAAGCGCTAGAGGGGTGACAAAGTTTTTCTAAAAATAGCCACAGTGACCTTGACCTTGAAAGTGGAACTCGCTAGAGATATTGTCATAAGGAACATTTGTGTGAAGTTATATCGAAATTAGTCAAGAAATGTAAGCGCTAGAGCGAAGACAAAGTTTTTCTAAAAATAGCCACAGTGACCTTGAACTTGAAAGTCAAAATAGCTTGAGATATTGTCATAAGGAACATTTGTATGAAGTTATATTGAAATTGGTGAAGAAATGTAGGCGCTAAAGCAATGACAAAGTTTTTCTAAAAATAGCCAGTGACCTTGACCTTGAGGTGATGACCTTGAAAGTCGAACTCGCTCAAGATATTGTCATAAGGAACATTTGTGTGAACTTATATTGAAATCAGTGAAGAAATGTAGGCGCTAGAGCAATGACAAAGTTTTTCTAAAAATAACCTCTGTGACCTTGACCTTGAGGCCATGACCTTAAAAGTCGAACCTGCACGAGATATTTTTATAAGGAAATTTGTGTGAAGTTTATTGAAATTGGTGGTACAAATACCTTAACCAAAGTCTTAAACATTAAAAATTTTCTAATTCTATGACCTTGACCTTGAGGTCATGGGTATGGGTGGGGGTATTGCTGAATAAACCATTGGACCTATATGTATCATCATAGTAAATATAAACCAAATCCATTGTATGGTTATGAAAATATGAGCTCAAGTTCTACCTGGTACAAATACCTTAACCTGGGTCTTAAACATTAAAAATTTCAAGTCCATGACCTTCACCTTGAGATCATGGGTATGGGTGGGGGTATTGCTGAATAAAACTTCAGTCCTATATCTATCATCATACCGAATATGAACCAAATTCATTACACGGTTTGGAAAATATGAGCTCAAGTTCTACCTGGTACAAATACCTTAACCTGGGTCTTAAACGTTAAAAATTTCAAAGTCCACGACCTTGACCTTGAGGTCTAGGGTATGGGTGGGGGTATTGCTGAATAAAACTTTGGACCTATATCTATCATCATACTAAATATAAACCAAATCTATTGTATGGTTTGTAAAATATGAGCTCAAGTTCTACCTTGTACAAAAACCTTAACCTGAGTCTAACAGGATTACATACGTACGTACGTACACACTTTCGTACATTCGGAAACCGTACGCACGTACCCACGGACGCACGTACGGAAAACTGAAAAACTATATGCCCCCGGCATCATACGATGCGGGGGCATAAAAAAAGATTTTTCAAGATTTTCCCTATATAAGTCTATGTAAAACCAAAGGGCCCCAGAGGGGAGGGGGCATTTTTGGCCCCAGGGCTATAATTTGAACAATCTTGGTAGAGGTCCACTAGGTGAAGCTTCACACCAAATATCATAGACCTGGACCTTGAGGTTTCAGAAAAGAATATTTAAAGATTTTCCCTATCTAATTTTATGTAAAACCAAAGGCCCCCGGGGCGGGGGCATTTTTGGCCCCAGGGCTATAATTTGAACAATCTTGAAAGAGGTCCATTAGATGAAGCTTCACGCCAAATATCCAAGATCTTGGCCTTGCGGATCCAGAGAAGAAGATTTTTAAAGATTTTCCCTATATATGCCTATGTAAAACCAAAGGCCCCCGGGGCGGGGGCGTTTTTGGCCCCAGGGCTATAATTTGAACAATCTTGAAAGAGGTCCACTAGATGAAGCTTCATGCCAAATATCCAAGATCTGGGCCTTGCAGTTCCATAGAAATTTTTTTTAAGGATTTTCCCTATATTAGCCTATGTAAAACCAAAGGCCCCCGGGGCGGGGGCATTTTTGGCCCCGGGGCTATAATTTGAACAATCTTGAAAGAGGTCCATTAGATGAAGCTTCACACCAAATATCCAAGATCTGGGCCTTGCGGTTTCAGAGAAGAAGATTTTTAAAGATTTTCCCTATATTAAGCCTATGTAAAACCAAAAGCCCCCGGGGCGGGGGCATTTTCGGCCCCAGGGCTATAATTTGAACAATCTTGGTAGAGGTCCACTAGGTGAAGCTTCACACCAATTATCAAAGACCTGGGACTTGCGGTTTGAGAGAAGAAGATTTTTAAAGATTTTCCCTATATAAGCCCATGTAAAACCAAAGGACCCCAGGGCGGGGGCGTTTTTGGACCCAGGACTATAATTTGAACAATCTTGGTAGAGGTCCACTAGATGAAGCTTCATACCAAATATCGAAGACCTGGACCTTGCGGTTTCAGAGAAGATTTTTAAAGTTTTCATTTAAAAAATCTATTTTTAGCTCCTGTGACCTAGATGTGCAACAGACCGGAACCATTTGAACAACTTTGAAAGGGGACCACCTAAGGATCATTCCTGTGAAGTTTGGTAAAAATCTGATCAGTGGTTTAGGAGGAGATGTTGTTTGAAGAAAAAGTTTACGCACGCACACACGCACGCACGACGGACGACGGACAAAAAGTGATCACAAAAGCTCACCTTGTCACTACGTGACAGGTGAGCTAAAAATGGGTTATTACCGGTAGCTGGTCTGTACCTGTAGGGTTTCATAGAAGATTTTCCTTATATAAGTCTATGTAAAACAAAAGGGCCCCGGAGTGGGGGCATTTTTGGCCCAAGGGCTATAATTTGAACAATCTTGGCAGAGGTCCATTAAATGAAGCTTCATATAAAATATCAAAGTCCTGGGACTTGCGGTTTCAGGGAAGAAGATTTTTTTTAAAGATTTTCCCTATATAAGCCTTTGTAAAACCAAAGGGCCCCGGGGCGGGGGCATTTTTTGCCCCAGCACTAATTTGAACAATCTTGGTAGGGGGTCCACTAGATGAAGCTTCATACCAGGGCCTTGTGGTTTCAGAGAAGAACATTTTTTAAGTAAGATAGGACACGGATGCCCCTGCCTGGAAATATGTCTATGTTCGTATTTATCCATTTAAAGTTATTGACGGTGTTAAGTTTTGGACCTTTTTTCACATTTGACCTCTAAGTATTACCTTGACCTTGGAGGCAAGGACCTTAGTTTTGTGTGAGGCAGATTGTCTCCTGATGGCCAACATTTCAAAATCCATCCATAAGAAAGTTATTGACTGCGTTCAAGTTTCAAACCCTTTTGAAATTTGACCTCCAAGTATGACCTTCACCTTGGAGGCAAGGACCTTAGTTTTGCACTCGACACATCGTCTCATGATGGTCAACATTTCTACAAAGTTATTTTAAAATCCATCGAGAAATATGAAAAGTAATTGACTGCATTTAAGTTTCGGATGGACAAACGGAGGGACGAACAGACAGGGGCAACGCTATATGCCCTTCCATCATTCTTCGAAGGGCAGGGGCATAAAAATCTATTTTTGGCTCCTGTGACCTAGATGTGCAACGGAACGGAACCATTTGAACAACTTTGATGAAAGGGGACCACCTAAGGATCATTCCTGTGACGTTTGGTCAGAATCCAATCAGTGGTTTAGGAGGAGATGTCATTTGGACGGACACACGACAGACAAATGCACACCGTAATGATCAAGAATTGGGGCTGATTAGCGGGAAGGTATAATTTGAGGACTTTTACTGGAGGACCAGAGGACTGAGGACCAAGTCCTCTAGAGGACCAGGGGTATAATTTGAGGACCAATTACAGGAGGACCAGTGCTTTAATCAGCCATATAATGCCTATGATAATTGAAGATAATTACTGTTTATTGAAAATGGCACCTTATGGTATGGTATATCACCACATGGGCATATATACAGAAGAAAAAGAAAATTAAATAAAATGAAAAACGTGTTATTATGCTCAGGAAATTTTTCACCATAGAATTTTATGAAATATATTTTTGGCATCTTGTTACTCTGATAAAAAATATTTAGTTGAAATTAGAATTTCCCTACTTTCTATATACTTGATATGATCCATCTGTTTTTTTTTTTTTTTTTTTTTTTTTTTTTTTTTAATTCACCAACTGCATGATGAACAGTGAAGATCCTGATCAGACGGCATCTTGTTACTCTTTTAAAAATGTTCACTTAATATTAGAATTTCTCTACTTTCAATATACATGTCACTTAATATAAGCTATCTTTTAAATTCACAAACTGCATGATGAACAGTGAAGATCCTGATCAGACGGCATCTTGTTACTCTTTTAAAAATGTTCACTCAAAATTAGAATTTCTCTACTTTCAATATACATGTACTTATTATAAGCTATCTGTTAAATTCACAAACTGCATGATGAAAAGTGAAGATCCTGATCAGATGGCATCTTGTTACTCTTTTAAAAATGTTCACTTGAAATTAGAATTTATCTACAGTAAGTACTTTCTATATGCTTGATATAATCTATCTGTTAAATTCACAAACTGCATGATGAACAGTGAAGATCCTGATCAGATGGCTTATCTGGAGCTAAACTGTTTCCAAATGTAGGGATTGTCTTGTTCAGTGGGATAAGTGGAAAAAATTAAATAAATTAAAGAAAAACATGCGATAAAGAAATTCTTCACCATATAAATAAATGAAATATATTTAAGGCATTTTGTGTTAATCTTTTAAAAAAGTATGTTCAGTTCTTAAGGAAATTTCCCTACCAGGAAACAAAAAAAAAAAAAAAAAAAAAAAAAAAAAACAGTTATTTATTTATCTTATTATTATTATTAATATTATCATTATTATTATTATTATTTTGTATGACAATTTGGCCAATTTATTTTTTCCTAGTGGTTTTATCTATTCCTATTCAATCAGTCATTTTATTACTTACTGGTAATGGCATTATTATTATTTTTTTAAGACTTCCAAGTACTACATTCAGAGCTATATTACCTCATAGCAGATGGCATTCAAAAATTTTTCTTTTGTTTGTTTTCAGAGAACAACAGTTCCATAGGACTCGTATATGAAAAATGCTAAACAAAAAGATTTTCTTTGAGAAGTAAAGAAAAAGGCTTGATATTATAATGGTTGTGATTGGCAGTTTAATGGTTATTTGTAGGTGGGGCTTATCCTATTGTAGGTGGGGCAAAGTTACATATTACAACCAATTGCTGTAAGCCTATGATTAGGTTGAAATTTTGCAAATAATTGAAAGTCTTCATTTTTGAAATGTGTTGTTAGATCTTTCAGAAGCATGTTTTTTTTTCTAATTAGTTTGATTGTTAATTAGGGCCTAATTTATTATTAATTTTCTTAAGTTTATATGAAAATTGAAAAAAAAAAAAAAAAAAAAAACGTGACCTTTCATTGCAGTTCTCACACTGGACCCATAAATAAGCATTTATTTAATTATTTAATAATGTTTTTTTATTATTTATGTATTTATTTTATTGTTTATTTATATATACATCACGTGATCAAGTCCGTGAAATGAAAACCCACCTAAACCCAAGTTTATATAGAGAAATCTGGGGTTTACGTGGGTAGATATTATTTTTCTTATTTCTGCTCCAAGACATACATTGTGGATACTCGTTAGAACCGCCTCAGTGAGACGGTTCTAACGAGCACCCACAATCTATATTTGCAGTATAAATAAGAAAATTATCACGGAATTTTCCTCAGAAAAGTAGCCATTTTGGAGATGCGGAACATGTACTATGTTGCATGGGTGTGTTATTGTAATGATATTTATTTATTTATTTATTAGGAGTAATAATCAAGGAAAAATGAAACTAGGTGAAAAAGATCTGAGGCACCCAAGTGACAAGGTGTCATCAGGTGAACATGTTCGTAAAATGAACACCCCCCCCCCCTAAAAACACCTTATGGAGAAAACTAGGGTTTACAGGGGAATAAATTATCTTTCTTATTACTGCTCCAAGAGGTAGGTCATGGGTACTAGTTAGAACAACCTCACTGAGGCAGCAACCTATGTTTGCAGTATAAATAATAAAAATATCAAAGATTTTCATCAAAAAGTAGTCATTTTGGAGATATAAAAAATACATTATGTCGCATGTGTGGTTTATTGTAATGTTTCTTCCACAAACTTTAAAGTGACTTTTTCCGTTTTATTGGTGACATTCTTCTCATTTCATCTGCAAGCATAGAACGTGTGTGCTCATTAGACCAAGGTGGTTCTCACAAGTGTATCTCAGGAGTACCCAAATCACGGAATAGGTGTGGTTTATTCGGGTGTTCATTACATCCTAGTAGGTAAAGGGTAACAAACCGTACAGCTATTGTCTTCAATATATTCATGTTTTAACCCATTTTGTACTGAATGAATTCTTCCACTTTATATATAGCACGAGTCCGTTTCAAAATTAAGGGGTTCTTCAAAATTTATTTGGAAACGGCTGAACTTTTTGCAAACAGTGCAGGCTCTGATCAGATGCTGCAGAACGTGGCATCTGATCTGGGCCTACACTGTTTGCTAATAACCTGTTTGGGCCTTTGGGGATTTTTTTTATATATTCCTCAACAGTGTGTGGCAGGCCATTATAGTATGATAACTTTATAAAACTTAGCATTTGATAAAACATCAGACTATAGAACTTCAAAGTCAGTTTAGCTGAACATTATAATTAACAACAATCATGGTAATTAAATTAATTGATACGAACATATTTTTGCAACAAACTTCTCTAAAGACTTTAGTACACCTCTGATTTACAATCAGCTCGATAATTGAGTGAAATAATATTGAAAAGCCATACCCCTCCCCGTTGCCACGAACCTTTTAGTATAGCAGACTGCTTTTGTTGGAATCCGCATCAATGTGGTACCATGTCCATGCAATGGAAAGTTTTATTATTTAAACTCACTTCAGTGAAGTACCAGTGGGTTTATAAAAAATAAGCCAATTATTATGACAGTTTGTAAGTTTAAGGAAATATGTTAAGAGTCCCTCAGTGAAGTGGTCACAATTTATGTAGCAGAAAAGTCATCTTGCAGTTTGTTAATTTAACAGATAGATATATCATTAAGTCGGCCCCCCGCCCATAGGGGCTTGAAGAAATATATGGGCTGCATGATGCTTCCATGCAGAGCTGAAACCGACCCGCACACGAGTGGAGCGTGATAGCTCAGTGTTGAGTGCACTTGCCTCTGATGCTAGAGGTCCTGGGTTCGATCCCCGGCAGCGGCAATAAAATTTTGGTGTCCAAACACGCTCCATTGGCATCATTTGCAGGGGGAATGTCGTAAAGTGCACCGTCCTTCAGATCGGGAGCTTAACTGGGGGCCCCCTGTGCAGGGAGAACCATCCCATGTGCAGGTTAAAGATCCCTACTGTATTTACATGATTACTGTGTAGGCTTTCATCCTGCAAACCTGGAGTGTATGTAATGTACACCTGCGGTAATGGTCAAATGTGACCAACGCAGTATCAGTAGACAGACAGACAGACGAGTACTGATAAACTGCTTATAGGATCTAAGCCTGCCCAGACAAAGCGGTGCGAGTCGGTCCGTCCATGCTTATAAACCCTACTAGTTTCATTGGACGACAGGGCTTGAGAAGTCATTTCGTCTCAATGTTGGGTAGAAGTCCCACAAAATTGGAAGCAACATCTCCAAAATGACCTTGACAGCATTGACAGGGACGTTAAACCTCAAATCAAACAAACAAAATAGTATATCATTAAGTACGTAGAAAATAGAGAAATTCTAATTTCAACTAAACAATTTTAATAAGAGTAACAATTTGATGCCAAAATTATTTCCGATTTATTTCTATGGTGAAAAATTTATGAGCATAAAACAGTGTAGCTCCAGATAAGCCATCTGATCAGGATCTTCACTGTTCATCTTGCAGTTTGTGAATTTTACAGGTAGATTATTATGGTAACATGTAAGAATGCTCTATGTCATACAAAAATGTTATCTTTATATTTCATATTATTCTAAGGTGAAAAATTTCTGAGCATATCAACAGTTTAGCCCCAGATAAGCCATCTGATCAGGATCTTCACTGTTCATCTTGCAGTTTGTGAATTTAACAGATAGTTTATATTAAGTATAATGAAAGTAGAGAAATTCTAATTTCAAGTGAAAATTTTTAAAAGAGTAAGAAGATGCCATCTGATCAGGATCTTCACTGTTCATCATGCAGTTTCTGAATTTAAAAGATAGCTTATATTAAATACATGTATATGGAACATAGAGAAATTCTAATTTAAGTGAACATTTTTAAAAGAGTAACAAGGTGCACTCTGATCAGGATCTTCACTGTTCATCATGCAGTTTGCGAATTTTACTGATAGCTTATATTAAATACATGTATACGGAACATAAAGGAATTCTAATTTTAAGTGAACATTTTTAAAAGAGTAACAAGATGCCATCTGATCATGATCTTCACTGCTCATCATGCAGTTGGTGAATTAAAAAAAAACAAACAAAAAAAAACAAAAACAAAAAAAAAAAAACAAAAAAAAAAAAAACAACAAAAAAAAAAAAAAAAGATAGATTATATCAAGTATATAGGAGGTAGGGAAATTCTAATTTCAACTGAATATTTTTTATCAGAGAAACAAGATGCCAGAAATATATTTCATAAAATTATATGGTGAAAAATTTCCTGAGCATAATAAGATGTTTTTCCTTTTATTTTTTCCCCTTTTTCTGTATATATGCCCATGAGGTGATATACCATAGCAATAGGTGTCATTTTCAATAAACAGTAATTATCTTCAATTAACATAGCCAATATATGGCTGATTAAAGCACTGGTCCTCCTGTATTTGGTCCTCAAATTATACCCCTGGTCCTCTAGAGGACTTGGTCCTCAGTCCTCTGGTCCTCCAGGTAAAGTCCTCAAATTATACCTTCCCCTGATTAGCCTAAGCAAACAGTGCTGACCCAGATCAGAATGCTCCTGAATGGGGAAGTCTGAACAGGGTCTAAACTGTTTGCCATTCTCTCCACCATTTGGGCTCCTTGCTGGATTGTGAAAGATGTTTTTTAAATTTTGGATAATTACAGGAAGTTCTCAGTGATATAATTACAGAAAGTTCTCAGTGTCAGAGTTAGAGGATTTTTACGGTATCCTTTAACCCCAAAACCTATTGGCAAACAGAGCAGGCCCAGAACACTGTCTGATCAGGGCCTCCACTGTTTGCTGGTATCCTTTAACCCCAAAACCTATTGGCAAACAGTGCATGCGCAGAACACTGTCTGATCAGGGCCTCCACTGTTTGCTGGTATCCTTTAACCCCAAAACCTATTGGCAAACAGTGCATGCCCAGAACACTGTCTGATCAGGGCCTCCACTGTTTGCTGGTATCCTTTAACCCAAAACCTATTGGCAAACAGAGCAGGCCCAGAACACTGTCTGATCAGGGCCTCCACTGTTTGCTGGTATCCTTTAACCCAAAACCTATTGGCAAACAGAGCAGGCCCAGAACACTGTCTGATCAGGGCCTCCACTGTTTGCTGGTATCCTTTAACCCCAAAACCTATTGGCAAACAGTGCATGCGCAGAACAGTGTCTGATCAGGGCCTCCACTGTTTGCTGGTATCCTTTAACCCCAAAACCTATTGGCAAACAGTGCATGCCCAGAACACTCTGATCAGGGCCTCCACTGTTTGCTGGTATCCTTTAACCCAAAACCTATTGGCAAACAGTGCAGGCCCAGAACACTGTCTGATCAGGGCCTCCACTGTTTGCTGGTATCCTTTAACCCCAAAACCTATTGGCAAACAGTGCAGGCCCAGAACACTGTCTGATCAGGGCCTCCACTGTTTGCTGGTATCCTTTAACCCCAAAACCTATTGGCAAACAGAGCAGGCCCAGAACACTCTGATCAGGGCCTCCACTGTTTGCTGGTATCCTTTAACCCCAAAACCTATTGGCAAACAGAGCAGGCCCAGAACACTCTGATCAGGGCCTCCACTGTTTGCTGGTATCCTTTAACCCCAAAACCTATTGGCAAACAGTGCAGGCCCAGAACACTGATCCGGGCCTCCACTGTTTGCTGGTATCCTTTAACCCCAAAACCTATTGGCAAACAGTGCATGCCTAGAACTCTGATCAGGGCCTCCACTGTTTGCTGGTATCCTTTAACCTCAAAACCTATTGGCAAACAGTGCCGGCCCAGAACACTGATCAGGGCCTCCACTGTTTGTTGGTATCCTTTAACCTCAACACCTATTGGCAAACAGAGCAGGCCCAGAACACTGTCTGATCAGGGCCTCCACTGTTTGCTGGTATCCTTTAACCCCAAAACCTATTGGCAAACAGTGCATGCCCAGAACACTGTCTGATCAGGGCCTCCACTGTTTGCTGGTATCCTTTAACCTCAAAACCTATTGGCAAACAGTGCAGGCCCAGAACACTGATCAGGGCCTCCACTGTTTGCTGGTATCCTTTAACCCAAACACCTATTGGCAAACAGTGCAGGCCCAGAACACTGATCAGGGCCTCCACTGTTTGCTTAAATATGTTCTAGAAAGGGTTATCCTTTGGAAGCAAGGAATGCACCACAGAACTGGAAAATATGGAGTAAACATGTTTTCTGGGCCAGACTACGGTAGCTAGTTTCGGCCAATTAGGCCTCATCAGTGACCCTCAAATACTTTAAAATTCCACAATGGAATCAATGATCCCAAAGGACAAGAAAATATGGGTGTGTGTGTGTGAATTGGGGTTTAACGTCGCTTTCAACAATTTTTCAGTCATATCACGACGGTGTCTGGTTGCGACAGGGAGCTCAATGCTCACTTTTATAGCGCTGCCTCACTGAAGTATCATGTCCCAGACACATAACATGATACCACACACAGTCACATTATCCTGACACTGGGTCGGCCAGTCCTAGTTCTACCCCGTAAATCCGAGTGCCAAGCGAAGAGCAGCTAGTACCATTCTTAACGACTTTGGTATGTCGCGGCCCGGGATCGAACCCGTAACCTCCAGTTCCCCGGAGAGGACACTACCAACAGAGCTATTGGGGCCGGTAGGACAAGAAAATATAAACTACACTGATGCAGGGCAGGGAGACTTTATGGCCGCCACACATTCCCAGACACCAGCTGTAGTGACAAATATGTTCTAGAAAGGATTCAGTCTTTTTCCAAATAAATTTTGAGAAAACAACCTGTCACCCCTAAATTTTGAAATGGGCTCCTGCTTATGTAAGCAGGAAGATTCCATTAGGTACAAAAAGGGTTAAACCCCAGTTTTCTGCGTATGAAGTGGGGTTTACAGGGGTTTTCATTACATGGACTTGTAAATATGACATTTGAGATGCACATGTACAAGCAGTGATTTCTCCAGTCACCTTCCTTTATTGGGTGTATTGACATCAAAGAAAATGAAACCAACAAAAATCTATTATTGCATTTTAATGTCACCAACCAAAACATGTTAATATACAGAGTAGCGGGCATTTACAAACAAAACTTATTAATCTGCTATCATATGGTATGTAAACTGCAGACATTGATGATGCTTAAACCAATGCCTGCTGTTTGTCATGTACTTCCACACAGGCTTAAACCTATGCCTGCAGTTTGTCATGTACTTCCACACAGGCTTAAACCTATGCCTGCAGTTTGTCATGTACTTCCACACAGGCTTAAACCAATGCCTGCAGTTTGTCATGTACTTCCACACAGGCTTAAACCAATGCCTGCAGTTTGTCATGTACTTCCACACAGGCTTAAACCAATGCCTGCAGTTTGTCATGTACTTCCACACAGGCTTAAACCAATGCCTGCAGTTTGTCATGAACTTCGACACAGGCTTACACCAATGCCTGCAGTTTGTCATGTACTTCCACGCAGGCTTAAACCAATCATTACGAAAACACGCCTATACAAATACATTGAAAACTTTACCGCCGAAAGAAACTAAAATTTTAAGATGAAAAATTGTGATATTTTTCTTATTTCTGCTCTGAAATATAGATTGTGGGCACTTGTTAGAACCGCTTTGATTCTGCTCTGAAATATAGATTGTGGGTACACATTAGAACCGCCTCATCAAGGCAGTTCTAACGAGTGCTCACAATCTATGTTTTAGAGCAGAAATAAGAAAAATAAGGTTTACCCCTGTAAACCCCAGTTTTATTATATAAAAATGGTGTTCAAGGGGGTCAAAATTAAATAGGCGTGTTTTCGTGATGGCCTGCTGTTTGTCATGTACTTCCACACAGACAAATTTACAAGTAAGATTATGTCTATCAGGTCTAAAATAACATCTCACACTGACAATAACTAAGCACAATACGTTCAACAATAATAACTTAGAACAAATAGCCAGAATAAAAACTTCAACCCTTTTTGTACCAACTTATATATAGCAGGAGTCCATTTAACAATTTAGGGGTGTCAGGTTGTGTTTCCTTCAAAATCTATTTTGAAAATGGCTGGACTTTTTGCAAACAGTGTAGGGCCTGATCAGACGCCGCATTGTGTGGCATCTGATCTGGGGCTGCACTGTTTGCCAACTACCCATTTAGGGGTTTCTGGTACTAAAAGGGTTAAAATGCATACTTGCTTGATTTCTAGAATTGGCAAATGTGAATATTTTTTCCTCATTATACCTGAAAGGCTAAGAAAAGAAGCTGCTCAGGTTTTACTCGATATGTCTGCTGAGAGTTTATAACATTCTCATAATTTTGCAACATTATGGACTGGGCTAAAACCAAAGATAATCAAAGCACTGAGAGTACTGGTTGGTCGATTGTCTCTGAGTGTAAGTTGGGAAAATAGTCCTGAACTGAGAATTGAACTGTTTGGTTATTCCTTGAATTCCAGTATTTTTAAGCAAGCAGTGTAAACCTGATCAGACACCGCGTTAAGTTGTGTCTGATTAGGTGGTCACTGTTTGTCAATGCCCCAGAGCACGCGCTCAGTCCAGATTTTTACACTGCATTCTGACGTAAGAGGTAGAGGACTATAGATGCTTTAAACAACCGGTACCTGCAACAGTCAAGGGTATTAAGGGTCTGTATGGTCACCAAAATTGTTTTCATTGCTGTTTCTTATCATTTTCGATTTGAAAAATGTTTACATTTCTCTATCTTTTCTTGTAAGCATTTCAGCGTGAATAAAATTGTTAATGATGATATTTGTTAATGATGATATATCTTTATGCTTATAAGAATAACTATATCATATGAAAACATAACGGGTAGTATCTGTTGTAAAAGGTTTCTATTCAAAAGTAGCATCTAACTAACAACGTATCAATAAAATGGTTGACATTTAATTTTCGGTTTCCCATCCCCACTTAGAATACCTACATAGAATAATAAGGGGATGGGAACAATTGCGACCAGGGATGAATCGTCCCTATTTTTGTGATGATCTGCAGGATACTGTGGTAGTCACGCTTACCCGCAACATGAACAATATGTTTTTATTGGTCTACCATAGTTTATTTGTAACTGAGTGCCTGCTATCATGCCTTGAACTTTTAACCCATTTTGCACTGAAGGGAATCTTCCACTTTATATACAGTACAAGTCAATTTCAAAATTTAGTGATGTCAGGTTGTTTTCTTCAAAACTTATTTGGAAAATGGCTGAACTTTTTTTTTGCAAACCGTGTAGGTCCTGATCAGTCAGCGCGTTCTACGGCGACTGATCTTGGCCTGCAGTGTTTACCAGTGACCCGGTTTGGAATTCCCGGTACATACACAAAATAGGTTAATCTGTACTGAGCTATAAAAAGACGCAAGGCGAATTAATCCACTATACTTTCATTCATTAGTTGTACACGGAGAATCTATGTGTAAAATTTATTATTATTGAAAAGCAAACTGGAAGACAGGTGCGTTCATGAAATAAATTGACAGAAAATGCAAATTATTCTCTTCAGCTCCATCAGTAGTTTCATTTTACATATGAAGAACTTTTGAAACTGATTTCAATATAGAGCAATATTTTCTCAAGGATGTCTCTGTGGTGATTACGGTAGGTCATCTGCACTAGCTAGCCGTTTTAGTCTAATGTTAAATCTGGGTCGACTGTCGATTACAATCAACCCAAAAACATTTGAGGAAAAAACTCTGGAAACCGTGTCCAAATGGCTGGTAACCAACTAGAACCAATTTAATTTGCTATGTGAAAAAACAATGGAAACTATTTTGTAAAAGAATACAGATGCAGAAATTATTGTCATCTTCACTGATAAATCACTAATCGATCACACAATCGATCAAACAATAAGTACAGCGAAATTCCGCTAATAAGACCACCTAAAATTCAGACCATTTCTGCTTTAAAAAGCTTTAAAAGTAGGTCGCACTTTTTATTTCTTTGTGTTTCCTGCATACAGTGTCCTCTAGTCAGAGACCACCTTTGGGACTGTTCAAAAGTGGTCTTAAAGACCACCTTTGGGACTGTTCAAAAGTGGTCTTAAAGACCACTTTTGAACAGTCCCAAATGTGGTCTTAATATAGGAATTTTACTCTATATAGATTATATATATATCAACATTACAAAGTTATCATTAAAAGCTAAACCTTGGCTACTTTGTCAACATATATTCCTGCTTCCAACTGCGGCATATTTGTTCAATAAGATGTCAACTCTTATCTTGCTGTTCATGACAACCCCTATCTTTGCAAACAGTGTAGATCCAGATCAGATGGCTTCTGAAGAAGCCATCTGATCAGGATCTGCACTGTTTGATATTCAGTTTATGAATTTGTGGGAATAAATTACATCAAGTAATCTGATTGGTTCAAAGTCAGATGGGTGTGACTAAACTGAATATTCAGCAGGATAAGGGTTAATAGCACACAATAGAAGTTATTACATGGTGCATCAACACTATGAACAAGAAATCCCTAATCAATCACAGTCCCTCAGTATCATGTTGAAAAGAACTAACTAAATTCAGGCCACCATACATCATCTTGCTTACAAAAGTTTATAAAAGATGTGAAACTTAAAACAGAACTAGCAGTTGGAACCGTAACTTTGAGACTGTGACCAGGCATATGGTTTTATGGAAAGAGCAACAAGGTTTAAACCAACAGATCTTACTTCCACAACAAGAATTGGAGCAGACTGGTTCAAAGACTCCCTAGTTGCAGTCATAGAGGTGAATTTTCAAGGTGGAGATCCTGAACGACATTGATCAAAAGCAGGTTACTCTGGTATCTACAATTTCAAAATGCTACAGAAATTATAGCTAGTGCAATTTGACCAGAGACTGACCACATGCAAAGAATAAATTAATCAATGCAATCACAAATAGGTCAGCTTAAACTTCTCTTGAATTTGCGGCATCACGTGAATGGCCCCACCCCATGATTAAGATAAAACGTCGCATATACAAAACAAATAACATAAGCTCTGTAGAGCTTTTATTGCGACAAAGTATCCTTTAACAAATACTGGCACATCTCAGGGCACCCCTGGTTGGTGTCACTGAATGCGTCTTATCAGTAGAAAAAGGAATATATATGGTTTAGGGGTGGGGATCTGAATAGTTTCCGAGATATATGGCCTTTTATGCACTGGAGGGGGTGGGGCATGGCCCGGCACACCCTAGGGGACCCATAGGTTGGCATAAAGGCATGTGGCTAAAAGTTCAATCAAGGAATATTTCTATAAACGTTTTGTCAAAATATCTGCAAAGGTTTTTAAGTAAATGCGATTTTTCTATTTTCCCCATTATAAGTCTATGTAAACTAAGTTGCCATAGCAACCAAACTAATGAGCCGATTTTCATTAAAAGCACAAACTTTCAATCCCCTAGCCCAAGGATGCTTCAGATGAAATTTGGGCTAAATCAGCCCAGTGGCTTCTGAGACGATGTTTGAAAAGTGTTGACGAGAATGACGCAGATGACGGCAGCGACAGACAACTGGTGAGCTAAAAAGCAGAAATTCAGTTTATTTGATGATCCTGCTATTTCCCCATGAACTGGATCCTTCACTGGATTGTTCAGCAGCAGGGGGTTTAAAGCTACAAACCTAACTCCCATCACAAGGGTTTGACCTGGGTCCTTCAATAGATTCTGCAATTGTTGGTTTGATTTAAGGTTTAACGTCCCCGTCAACACTGTAAAGGTCATTTTGGAGACGTTGCTTCCAATTTTGTGGGACTTTTACCCAACACTGAGATTAAATGACATATCAAGCTCTGCCGCCAAGTGAAACTAATAGGGTTTATAAGCATGGACGGGCCGACTTGCACCGCTTTGCCTGGGCAGGCTTAGATCGTCTAAGTGGTTTACCAGTACTTGTGTGCGGGTCAGTTTCAGCTCCGCGTGGAAGCATCATGCAGCCCATATATTTCTTCAAGCCCAGATGGGTGGAGGCTGAGATTCTGCAATTGTATATATTATACAAGTTAATGCAAAAACGACGTTTGTTGACTTATAGTAATGAGATACAAGTTGCAGGAAAATGTGTGTATTAAATAGAATTAAAATGATTTTAATCAAAAACTAAACTAAATATGGAATTAAAACAATTTAATCTAAAACTAAAAATGGGATGTACTTTCCCGAACATAAATCTATGATATTGTTATTTAAATGCTAGCCAGGATTAAAGAAAAAGGTAGAACAGTCTTTTTTAACCCTTTTTGTACCAAATGGAATCTTCCTCATTATATATAGGATGAGTCCATTTCAAAACTTAGGGGTGTCCAATTGTGTTTTCTTCAAAATTGATTAGAAAAATGGCTGAACTTTTTGCAAACACTGTAGGCCCAGATCAGACGCCACGTTCTGTGCCGTCTGATCTGAGCCTGCACTGTTTGCCATGGTACCCATTTTGGGGTTTCTGGTACTAAATGGGTTATAATGAAGACATTAGCATATATTTTACTATCTTGATAATGAAGTACACCTAGATGTAAATGTTATTTTGATTACTTCCTTATCAGAAAAAAACCCTGGTATTACATGTTTTGGAAGACACTTGAAAATTGCAAAATAGACCAGATTTTTCTAAAATAATAGGCAAGTTCCTTTTAATTTTCTATTGACACTGATATTGTTCAATAAAACATTTAGCATGTCCAATCTCTTCTCTTGTCCATACAGAAATCTCAGACAGTAAATAAACTGCCAATCACAATGTCTCATCTGTGAAAAAACAAAAAACGGCCAAACAAGAGAGTCTCATCCTGATGATCACTATCTGCCAATCACTGTCTGACCCAGACCTATGAACACCTACAATATATACAAATAAACATTAGGGTGAAGCCGATTACAAAAACACGACTATTCCAATTGTTTGATTTGAGGTTTAACGTTCCTATCAACACTGTAAAGGTCATTTTAGAGACTTTGCTTCCAATTTTGTGGGACTTTTACGAGACATTGAGATGAAATGACATCTCAAGCCCTGTCGCCCAATGAAACCAATAGGGTTTATAAGCATGGACAGACAGACTCGCACCGCTTTGCCTGGGCAGTCTTAAATCCTCTAAGCTGTTTTGTTTGAGGTTTAACGCTAATGTCAACACTATTTAGGTCATTTTTTGAGAAGTTGCTTCCAATTTTGTAGGACTTTACCCCACAGAGATGAAATGACAAAGCCCTGCTACCCAGTAAAACCAACAAGGTTTATAAGCAGGACTGTCTGGCTCACACCACATTGCCTGGGCTAGCTTAGACCTATCGGGTTTACCAGTACTCTTCTGCAGTCAGTTTAAGCTCTGCATGGAAGCACCAAGCAGCCTAATCTTCCTCCAAGCCCTGTTAAAAGGAATGCAAAACTGACTAAAACAAAGACACCTACCAGGTATCCCAAGATTATTGCAGCATCAATACTTCTTGTTTTGCCTTATATTCAGTCTGGATGTATCCACCGCTCATCTTTTAGATCATGGTTTTAGAAGAATATTTGCTACAATCAACCTTTATACCAATAGCGGATATGCAACAAATCATAAGAATGACAATTATTGTAAATTGATCTAATTCTAAGCTCAAGCAAGATTTGGGATTAAAGAAAACCTACCGACTACACATCCTGTGCAGTTGAATGCAAGGATAACAGCAGGCTCCATGATTACAATCTGGAATGCTGACAAATCTACTCCAGCTACTAGATGACCATCACCTCGCCTCTTGACCAACACATAATCCACATTACTATCACTATGACCATCACATCTGTTCTGAGTCATCTTATGCCACGCTCTAAGTAGGACTCTCCGTGCTGAATTAAAAGTAAAAAAAAAATAAATAAAAAAAAATAAAAATAAAAAAGTCCCTTAAGAAGATCTCTACTTGATATTTAGAGCCTGCCTGGGTAGCCCAGTCTGATCAGGACCTGGGTTCGATACCTGCCTGGGTCTGCAACGTTCTTTGCAGAGATTGATCATGAAATCTTTTCTACGGTCACTCTCCCCCTTCCACTGATTCTATAAGTGCAGTTGTGAGCTGTCAAAAGAATGTGCACTGAACTGGTTAACCGTTTACGTATAAGCCTGCCCAGAAAAAGTGTGGATAGGTAAACTGACCGGCTCAAAATGACCTAAATAGTGTTGACTGCAATACAAGTAAACTCCAATAGAAACAAACAAAACTTGACATTTCTTCTAAATTGTTTGTTTGGAGTGTCACAGCCAAATCAACATTAGCTGTTATTAAGAGCCAGGCAAACAAGCAATTAGGGGCCAGTTCAAAACTTACATGACTGAACAGATTTCACTAGCTCTAAACATAGATCAATAACAGGTTCATTTAACAATCAAGACTTTGAGGGTGACTGATAGAACACTGAACATCACTACAGTCAGCCGTTAAAATCCCTGTTAAAAATGTAGTTTGTATTCCTATCACTATGTGTATTACTATTCCTATCACTGTATTACACTGCCAGAACTACCACTGGACAGTCACACAATGAGCAAGCAATCCCCAGTCTTTCACAGTCCATCCTTCTATCACATTACATCTACATATAACGACCAATGTCAAAGAACCAAACATACTGAGTGTGGTATGATCTAGACTGATGAAAGCATCGTATTTTTTCTATTTTCGTAACTGTCAAACTCACTTATCTAGACTTCATGATGAAACTATCTATGTTATGTACCAAACACATTATTTTGGAGTCATCGTTTAATGCACAAGTCTGTCAGTACTAGTTCACACAGTAATTGAAGGAATCCAATAAGCCAAAATGGAAGTGGCTTGTAACATGACTATCCAACTTTCTAACTGATTGCATTTATTTTAATTGATTATTATTTTATCTATTTATATATTCATATGCTTAATTACTGTTTACTATTTACTTACGGGTTTAATTATTCAATTATTTAGTTATTTATCAATTCATAAGATTATTTCTTTTTTTTTTATTTTAGTATTTATTTACTTATTTAATTTTTAAGATTTTAAAGCTAAAAGGAGACAGTCATACTACAAGTCAAAGTTTAAAGAAAATTGCAGTCTTAGATGCGTAAGACAAGCGCTGAATCATGCGATTTCAATAACTAAAGAGACACACAAATAATACATTTGTATCTATCATAAGCCCCACAGTGATTAATTTGCATGAAATTTAGCACCAAAACACTAGATGGATGGAAAAGGCAGCTGGGCAACTTCCAATTTCATATCAAGACACTTTTTTTGTTTTTACACCCCAATCAAGATTATTTCACATTGAGCCAATTGTTAATCAGGTTAGAAAAAACCAAAATACCAGGAGAAAAAACATCTGACCTTCCATTGCAGAACTTAGCATCTCACATGTGACCCAAGCCAGGCTGTGAGAGGCTTTATGATTAAGAGTCTGTGCTCTTATCCACTATGCCATGAAAGCCTGTTGAAATAAAGGAGTTAAATATCATGAAATAGGATGGAGGCTGGGGGATTTTTTTTCTCTGAAAAATGTTTATAGATTTAGTTTACTGTAGTAATACCTCTTTTTGGCATATGGATGCTGTGCTTAAGTTCTAAATCCCAACAACTTGGGTTTTTCAAAACTTGACCACCTGAAATACTTTGCCTCGAGTTTTAACGTCCCCGTCAACACTGTAAAGGTCAGTTTGGAGACATTGCTTCCAATTCTGTGAGATTTTTACACGACATTGAGATGAAATGACATCTCGAGCCTCATGAAACCAATAGGGTTTATAAGCATGGATGATCCGACATTGGCACCGCTTTGCCTGGGCAGGCTTAGATCCTATAAGCAGTTTACCAGTACACTTGTGCGGGTTGGTTTCAGCCCTTCGTGGAAGCATCATGCAGCCCATATACATTTCTTCAAGCCCAGATGGGCGGGTGATCCAACCCAAACTCCCGGGTAAACATGTCCTGGTTGATCCAAGACTCATGGTTTCGTTTGTTTGATTTGAGGTTAAACCTCCCCGTCAACACTGTAAAGGTCATTTTGGAGACGTTGCTTCCAATTTTGTGGGACTTTTACCCGACATTGAGATGAAATGTCATCTCAAACCCTGCCGCCCAATGAAACCAATAGGGTTTATAAACATGGACGGGCCGAATCGCACCGCTTTGCCTGGGCATGCTTAGATCCTCTAAGCTGTTTTCCAGTACTCGTGTGTGTGTCGGTTTCAGCTCTTCGTGGAAGCATCATGCAGCCCATATATTTCTTCAAGCCCCTATGGGCGGGGGCGACCAAGACTCGTGGTAACTATGTAACGGTCATAAGGCAAAACGTTACAATATCAACAGAAAGGTGAATGTACATGTGAATGTATATGTCAAGGAATGTACATGTGAATTTTAACAGCCTTATCACTTAATAAAGTTATGGCCAATTTTATAGTCATTTAAAAAGTAGGTCAAATGTCAAGGACTAGGGAATTATGGTACCACTGGAAAGGTCTTTTGACAAGAAATACACATGCGAGTTATGCAAGTCCTATCACTTACCAATAAAAAGTTATGGCCAATGTTATTTTAAAAAGGTGAAACATCAAGGTCATAAGGTTGAAATATATGGTATCACCGGAAAGATCTTGTGACGAAGTATGCACATGAAATATTAAAGTTCTATCACTTAACAATCGAAAATAAGCCCAATGTTAAAGTTTTGAAAAAGGAAGTCAAAAATCAAGTTCAAGGTATCAGGTAAAAAATCGTCAAATCACCAGCAAGGTCTTGTGGCAGGAATGCCGAGGTAAAATGTAAAATCCACAGCAACTAAAGAGCCTATTTTCATAAACTTTCAATCCACCAGTCCTAGGATGCTACACATGAAATTTGGGCACAATCGGCCCAGATGTTTCTCAGGAGATGTTGTTTGAAAGTGTTGACAACGACGGACAACTGCCTCTCCTATACGCTCCCCAGGAGCCTTCAACTCTGGTGAGCTAAAATGAATGCATAAACAATCAATGCTCCAGATTTACAAGGTGGTAACGGGCTTTGTCACAATTATTTGGAACCCATTATTGCACACAAAGCTGAAGCTTGTTTTGAGTGTGACGACCAGTCAACACATGCTTGCACTGAGCCTATCAGTTTACCAAACTCTTTTTTTCCAAGCAGTACACTGAACACTCCTTGGTAGGCTTAAAACCTAAGCAGTTTACCAGTGCCCCTGTGCGGTCGGTTTCAGCTCTGCATGGAAGCAGCATGCAGCCCAATCTATTTTCTTCAAGTCCGATGGGGGGGGGGGGGGGGGGGGGAGGGGGAGGGAGGCTGGGTTCAAGGGGCAATAACTCTAAAAGCAGGTAAATCTGAGTTATGGTTCATATGTTCTGCATGTCATATCAATGTTGCTTTAAATGTCTGAAGTTTTGTGAAAAAATCTCAAATGGTATCAGAGTTATGAAGTGGACACAAAACTGATAGCCGGCCTCGGTAGCTCAGTTGGATGCACGTCTGACTGGAGATTAGGACACAGGTTCGATACCTGCCGGTGTTGGCAACATTCTTAAGTGGAGATTGATCATGTAATCGTTTCTATGGTCATTCTCTCCCTTCTGCTGATTCAACAAGGAAAGTTAAGTTTCTGGCAAAAGAAAGTTCAAAAAGCATTAACTCCAAAAAGTAAGAAAATCCGAATTACAGCTTATATGTTCTGCACGTCGTCTTATGGTGCTCTACATATCTGTGAAGTTTGGCGATATCTAAATTGTACCAGAAAATATCGGACAATATAACATACACCGCCTCATTTTTAGTGGTGGGGCAGGACGACATCTTAAGCCCTGCCGCCCAATCGAACTAAAAAGCTTATAGTGCACTGGATGGTCCGATTCGCAGAGCTTTAGTCCTAAGCAGGTTACCAGTACTCACGTGTGATCAGTTTTTGCTCGTCAATATAACTAGCCTCGCCTTATATTCTGTGTGTATGCATTATCTTTGTTTGATTTGAGGTTTAACGTCCCCGTCAACACTGTAAAGGTCATTTTGGAGACCTTGCTTCCAATTTTGTGGGACTTTTACCCGACATTGAGATGAAATGGCATCTCAAGCCCTGCCGCCCAATGAAACCAATAGGGTTTATAAGCATGGACGGGCTGACTTGCACCGCTTTGCCTGGGCAGGCTCCCCTAAGCTGTTTACCAGTACTCGTGTGGAAGCATCATGCACCAATCTTTCTTCAAGCCCCGATAGGCGGGGACCAATGTATTATCTACTTATATTTCAAATTAAAGAAAGCTTCAATTAACCCTCTTTATACAGGCATTTGATATACAACAAAAATAATTAGAATGACAATGGCAACTAATTCTTAGCTCAAGATGTGACATTTATAGAAAACCTACCACTACACATGCTGAGCAGTTTAATACAACGTTTTTGCTAGGATGACATCAGACTCCATTACAATCTGGAATGCTGACACCTCTACTCCAGCTAAGAGATGACCGACAATTGACCATCACATCACAACATGACCATCTCATAATCCACAAGACTATCACTATGGCCATTACCATGACCATCATACGCCATATTATGATTGGCTGTGCTGCACTAGAATGAAAGAAAATATATAAAATATAAAAACATCTGTTAAGATTGATGCTTGGCATTTGATGTAAATTGTTCGACTTTTCACAGGCCAACCAACATTAGCTAGGTTATTTAGAGCTAGGCATCCAAGCAATTAGCGGCCAGTTCAAAACTTACATTACATTGAACAAATTTCACTAGCTCTTACCGGTAATACAGATCAATAAGTTCATTTATCTAACAAGGATTTGAGGTTAACTGATAGAACATTGAACATCACACCAGCTGCTGTTAAACTCCCTGTCCATCACTGTAAAATGTAGTTTCTAGTCCTATCACTATTACAATGCCAGAACTACCACCGGACAATCTGATATAAAGAGGAAGCAATCCCCAGTCTATCACAGTCCATCCTTCTATCACATTACATCTACATATAATGACCAATGTCAAAAAACCAAACAGGCTAAATGTGGCATAATCTAGACTGTGATGAAAGTACATTTTGTTTCTAATTTTGTAACTGTCAAACTCAATAATCTAAGACTTCATGATGAAACTATCAATGTTTTCTGACAGATTAATTCGGAGTCATAAATTTTATGCATACATCTCTTGGTTCTAGTTCACACAGACATTGAAAGAATCCAGTAAGCCAACCTTTACCAAAATAGAAGTGAAGGCAATGTTCCTGGATTAATTCATTCTAGCAGCATATCAGTTTATACCAATGGATAATCGACCATCATAAAGTTAATTAAAATGTGATATAAGTGGCTTGTAACATTACTATCCCACTTTGTATTTGATTGCATTTATTTTGATTATTATTTATCTATTTATATATTTATTTAATTAATTACATATTAGTTTAACTATTTACTTTTGGCAAGTTATGGCTTTAATTTTTCAACTGTTTAGTTATTAATTCATAAGATTTTTATGGGTTTTTTTCCTTCTGTTTTATTTTAATATTTATTTAATTTTTAAGATTTTAAAGCTGAAAGATAACAGTCATGTACACTGCAAGTCGACAAAGTAATTAGAAGAAAATTGAAGTCTCAGATGCGCAAGACCAGCGCCAAATCATGCTTCAGAGACACAACCAGAATAGCTTTCATAAGCCGCACGGTGATATTAATTTGCATAAAAGTTAGTACCAAAAACTAGATGGAAAGGGCAGCTTCCAATTTCATAATACCAAGACTGCGGCAAATGAAGACATTTTTTGTGTTTTCTGTTTTACAGCCCATTCAAGGTTATTTCACTTACATTGAGCCAATTATTAATCAGGGTGGGCAGAAAAAAAGACCCGGAATTAAATTGCCTGAACTTCCATTGCAGAACTTGGCATCTAACATCTGATCCAAGCCAGGTCTTTTGACAAGAAATGCACATGTGAGTTATGCAAGTCCAATCACATACCAATTAAAAGTTATGGCCAATGTTATTTTAAAAAAGGTCAAACATCAAGGTCAAGGTCTTAAGGTAAAAATATATGGTATCACTGGAAAGATCTTGTGACGAAGTATGCATATGTGAAATATAAAAGTTCTATCACTTAACAATTGAAAATAACGTCCAATGTTCAAGTTTTGAAAACGGAAGTCAAAAATCAAGTTCAAGGTATCCGGTAAAAAATCGGTCAAATCACCAGTAAGGTCATGTGGCAGAAATGCAGAGGTGAAATGTAAAATCCCTATCACCAATCGTAAGTTATGGCCAAGTTTTTAAAAAAGTAGGAGAAAGTAGAATTCCTTCCCACTCCAAATCTTGTGCAGTGGAATCCATGTTATCCTAGTGCAGTGGAATCACTAAGATAAGTCCTTAAAGAAAAATGTAACGGTAAGTTGATCATATAATGAGCAATGGAAATCAAACAAGCTGTGCGTCACAAGATTAAGACTTCTTGATTTAAGAATCTTTTTTTTTTGATTTTGTAGCCTGTATCAAACTCTTACCCAGGTTTCATGTCAAAAATGTTTTGATTCGCCAACAGGAAGTGGATGGGGGACCACAGAACGCTCTGTCTATATCCGCACTGCTCGCTCAGCATCTCCAGAATCCTCCAACAGACTTCCACGAAACCCTGGCCAAATATTCACTTCAGTGAAACCATGGCCACAATTGAAGGTCACAAGTTTGAATCTTTGAATTTTGTGCCCCCTCTATAGTTTGCAGCCCCAGAAGGATTATCAGTAAACTTTGGCCGGACATATCCCACCAATCTGAATCCCTGAATCCTGTGCCGGCTCCACACCCCGTAGGACTCACATTGGCCTAATTTAGTAAGTGTAAAAGCCTAACTCAACCAGGCCAACCTAATGTGAAGCCACAACTGAACGTCATCATTTTCATATACATTTTATTATCTCTTTAACCCCCGATTCCCACCAGCCCTGGTCAAACACCTCCACAGTGAGCGCTGCAGAACGCATAACCACACCATCACAACACTAGTTGAGGGCCATAGCTGAAGACCACGAGTCCGAGCACCGAACCCCATGTCCGCTCCATATCTATTCCCCACCCCCCCTTGGAAGATTTTCATTCAACTCCAGCCAAACAATTGCCCCAGTGAGAAAATGTGCAGAAACAGCAACTCAGTCATGCAGACACAAGATCATGGTCACAGCTTTGCCTCCCCTCCATTTATATCTCCCTACCCCAAGGAGGAGAAATAGATGTGCTGCATGATGCTCCCACGCAGAGCTGAAACCGACCACACACGAGTACTGGTAAACCGCTTAAGATGATCTAAGTCTGTCCAGGCAAAGCGGTGCAAGCAGGACCGTCCATGTTTTTCATTGGGAGATAGGGTTTGAGATGTCATTTCATCTCAATGTCCAGTAAAAGTCCTAAAGAATTGGAAGCAACGTCTCCAAAATGACCCGTGCAGTGTTGACGAGGACGTTAAACCTCGAATCAAACACTCGAATCAAACAAACAAAACCAAGAAGGACCCTCATTCAACTTTGGTCCAATGAAGATTTGAATATGATGATATGCTGAACCCACAGCTCAACCATGCAGACTCCAGGTGAAGGTCACAAATGAAGGTCACAGGCCCCCAGCCGTGAATTTCCTGTCTGCACCACATCCCCCGTCCCCCACCCTTGGAAAGATTCTCACCAAACCTAGGTCAAATGAGGGCCCCAAAAAGACGAGCAGAACCTGCATCTCAAACATCCAGGGCGAAACTGCATTTGGGGACATAGCTGTCCCTCAGCCTGCCCTGTTCAATTCTGTAACTGTGTCAAATACATTGTTTCGAAATCTGAAAGAAATATTTTTTGCACTAGTCATTAGGTATTTAGTTACTTTTCAATGGAAAACACAAAAATTAGCTATTGTACGGGTACACTCTAGCAGCATATCAATAGAATATATTTTAGATCATTAAATAAATGAGTTGAAATGATTCAAAAGTAACTTGTAGCATGACTATCCTGCCCACTTCCTAACAGAATTTATCTTTACCTATTTTAATCATTTAATAACTATTTATTTATTTATTTATCTATTAAGCTATTGAATTTTTACTTTGTAACTATTTTTATATTTATTTATTTACTTTATTTTTTACTTATTTATTTTATACTTATTTATTAATTTATTTCTTATTAATTTATTCATTATTTAATGTTTATATTATTTATTTATTTACTTTAATGTTAAGAAGTCAACAAAACAGGTCATTCTACAAGTTCACAAAGTTACCAAAAATTGAACAAGAAAGCAATCCAAGGGACAGCCATATCGCCCTGCCGGAGCCCAACCCAGAATGCCCAAGCCACAGGCTCCACTCATCATCCCACCTAGGCCATAATTTGAGCAAAGTTCATGAAAATCCCTCCATGGGCAAAAGGGAAATAGAGCTGACAGGAAACCCTAAGGCTCAACAGTATGACCCTCATCTGCAATCCTCACCCAGAGCCTGCATGATTAAGCTACCAGTTCAGCATATCATCCCATTCTGTCCAACACTAGACCAAAGCCCAATCAAAATCCTTCCAATGGCAAGGAGACTATCAGATATAGCAGAGAAACAAATCTTGAGCCCAAACTCCCAAGCCCTAACCACCTTTAGTATTTCAGGTGGTCCAGTGTTGAAAAACCAAGTTGTTGGGATTTAGAACTTAAGCAAAGCATCCTTATGCCTAGAAGAGGTATTACTACAGTAAACTAAATCTAGAATCATTTTTCAGATAAAACAAAATCCCCCAGAGTCCACCCTGCTTTGTGACATTTTAAGGCAGTTCTTATTTCAACAGACATTCATGGCCTAGTGGATAAGAGCACTGATTCTTAATCATTAGGCCTCTAACAACGAGCCTGGCTTGGATCACATGTGAGATGCTAAGTTCTGCAATAGAAGGTCAGGCAATTTAATTCCAGGTATTTTTTTTCCCAACTGATTACAAATTGGCTCAATGTAAGTGAAATAACCTTCAATGGGCTGTGAAACATACAAAAAAAAACCCCAAAAAACACTTAATTTGTTATTATGAAATTGAAAGCTGCCCTGTCCATCCATCTAGTGTTTTGGTACTAACTTTCATGCAAATAAATATCACTGTTTTATGATAGCTATTCTGTTTGTGTCTCTAAAGCATGATTTGGCACTTGTCGTGCACGTCTGACACTTGAATTTTCTTTAAATTACTTTGTGGACATGTAGTATGATTGTCTCCTTTCAGCTTTATACTCTTAAAAATTAAATAGGTGAATAAATATTAAAATAAAACAAAAAGAAAAGAACAAAAATCTTATGAATTAATAAATAACTAAACAATTGAAAATTAAACCCGTAAGTAAATAGTTAAACTAATATGTAATTTATCAAATAAATATATAAATAGATAAATAATAATGAATGAAAATAATGTAATCAAATGGAAAGTGGGATAGTCATGTTACAAGCCACTTATATCACAATTTAATTAACTTTATGATGTTTGATTATCTCTTGGTATAAACTGATATGCTGCTAGAATGAATTAATCCAGGAACATTGCCTAAAGGTTGGCTTACTGGATTCTTTCAATTTCTGTGTGAACTTACCGAGAGACGTGTGCATAAAACGATAACTCCAAAATAATCTGTTTGGCACAGAACATTGACAGTTTATATCATGAAGTCTTAGATTAGTGAGTTCGACAGTTATGAAATTAGAAAAAACATGCTTTCATCACAAAGTCCAGATCATGCCACATTTAGCCTGTTTGGTTTTTTGACATTGTTCATTATATGTAGATGTAATGCGATAGATGGATGGACTGTGATTGACTGGGGATTGCTTGGTCGTTATATCAAATTGTCCAGCGGTAGTTCTGGCAGTGTAATACACGGTGATAGGACTAGCAACTACATTTTACAGTGATGGGCAGGGTGTTTATCGGTAGCTGTTGTGATGTTCATTGTTCTATCAGTTAACCTCAAAGTCTCGTTAGATAAATGAACTTGTAGTGATCTGTATTACCGGTAAGAGCTAGTGAAATTTGTTCAATGTAATGTAAGTTTTGAACTGGCCACTTATTGCTCAGATGCCTAGATCTAAATAACCTAGATAATGTTGGTTGGCCTGTGAAAAGTTGAACAATTTACATGAAATGCCAAGCATCAATCTTAACAGATGTTTTTATATTTTATATATTTTTTTTCATTCTAGTGCAGCACAGCCAATCATAATGTGGCGTATGATGGCCATGGTAATTGCCATAGTGATAGTCTTGTGAATTATGAGATGGTCATGTAGTGATGTGATGGTCAATTGTCGGTCAATTCTTGGCTGGAGTAGAGGTGTCAGCATTCCAGATTGTAATGGAGTCTGATGTTATCCTAGCAAGAATGTAGTTGTAATAAACTGCACAGCATGTGTAGTTGGTAGATATTCTATTAATGTCACATCTTGAGCTAAGAATTAGTTGCCATTGTCATTCTAATTATTTTTGTTGTTTATCAATGGTCGGTATAAAGAGGGTTGATTGAAGCAAGTATTCTACTAAAGTCAGGATTTAAAAGATGACCTTTCTTTAATTTAAAACTAAGTAGATAATACAAACACACTGAATAGAAGGTGAGTCTAGTAATATTGATGAGAAGAAACTGATCACACATGAGTACTAGTAAACTGCTCAAAAACTAAAACTTTGCGAATCAGACCGTCCAGTGCATTAAAAGTCCTTTAGATTCATTGGGCTTTAAAGGTCGTCATGCCCCACCACTAAAAAGGAGGCGGTGTATGTTATATTGTCCGATATTTTGATACTTTTTGGAGTTGATGCTCTTTGAACATCGAACATAGCAGTATCTATCAGTTTCGTGTCTTGTTTGTTTGTATTGGAGTTTAAAGGCCCAGTAAACACTTTTAGGTCATTTTTGAGCCGGTCAGTTTACCTATCCACACTTTTCCTGGGCAGGCCTATATGTAAACGGTAAACCAGTACAGTGCACATTCTTTTGCAAGAGACTGGCAACTTCCCTTCTTGAATCAGCAGAAGGGAGAGAATGACCATAGCAACGATTTCATGATCAATCTCCATGAAAGAATGTTGCCGACCCCAGCAGGTATCGAAACTTAGTCCTGATCATTAGTCAGACGTGCATCCGACTGAGCTACAGAGGCTGGCTATAAGTTTCGTGTCCGCTTCATAACTGCTACCATTTGAGATATTTTCACTAAACTTCAGACATTTAGAGCACCATGAGATGATCTGCAGAACATTTGAACCATAACTTTTAGAGTTTTTGCCCCTTGAACCCAACCCCGCCCATCAGGGATTGAGGAAAATAGATTGGGCTGCATGCTGCTTCCACGCAGAGCTGAAACCGACCACACAGGAGTACTGGTAAACAGCTTCGGTTTTAAGCCTACCCGCGTATAGTGTTGCAAGTCTGACAGTCCATGCATATAAACGTTATTGGTTTCATTGGACGGCAGGGCTTGAGATGTCATTTCATCTGAATAGTGGGTAAAAGTCCCATAAAATTGGAAGCAACATCTCCAAAATGGCCTATACATTGTTGACGGTGACGTTATACCTCAAATCAAACAAAAGATTGTCCCTTGAACAATATCCATCCATCCATGAAAACTTTTCTTCGGTCATTTCACACTGAAGATGCTTCAAGAATTGCAGTTGTCAGTTTTGGGCGGAATTGTTCAGTGTACTGCTTACCGTGGTGCAGTGGTTACGCTACTCGCCTTGTAAACCGGGGATCGCAGGATCGATCCCGGGCTTCTCCAGACTTTCGGATGAGTCTTTAAACCGAGGTCCCGTCTCCGTATGACCTTAGCTGTTGGTGGGACGTAAAACTAAAACTCACTCACTCAGTGTACTGCTTGGGAAAATTAATGGTTTGGTAAACTGACCGGCTCAGTGCAAGCATGTGTTGACTGGATGTCACACTCCAAACTAGCTTGAGCTTTGTATGCCATAATTGGTTCCAAATAATTTTGACAAAGCCCGTTACCACCTTGTAAATCTGGAGCATTGATTGGTTGCTATGGCAAATTGTTTCCATAGACTGATGATGGGGAAAATTGAAAAATGGCATTTACTGCCAATTAAGTCACCAGATATTTTGACCAAACAATAATAGAAATGTTTCTTGAGTAAACTTCTTTCAGCCATATGCTTTTATGCCAACATGAGGGTCCCCCAGGTTGTGTCGGGGCCATGTCCCAACCCCAACATTTCATTTGATCATATAAAAAGATAAAAGATAAAGAAGACCTATTTAATGTTGTATATCATAAACAAGTACCATAAGCTCTGTAGAGCTCTTATTGTGACAATGTATCATTAATACTTACCTGCCTTCACTTATTAGCTCACCTAGAGCACAGGTCAGCTGATGCCGTGGCCTGTTGTCCATTGTTAGCTTTGAACATTTTCGACAACTCTTCCCAAACCGGAAGTCAGATTAAGCTGATACATGGAGATTCAGATTTGCTAAAATGGTTCCGTTTGGATTTACAAGATTGCTGCTATGGCAGCCCTCTTGAAATTCATCAAACAACCTCTCCCAAACCAAGTTGAGCTGACCTGATGGAAGAGTGAGTGAGGGTTTCAGTTTTACGTCCCACCAACAGCTAAGGTCATACGGAGACGGGACCTCGGTTTAAAGAGAAACCTGATGGAAGGTGTGTGTGTGTGTGTGTGTGAATTCGGGTTTAACGTCACTCAACAATTTTTCAGTCATATCACGACGGTGTCTGGTTGCGACAGGGAGCTCAATGCTTACGTTTATAGTGCTGCCTCACTGAAGTATCATGTCCCAGACACATTACATGATACCACACCCAGTCACATTATCCTGACACTGGATCGACCAGTCCTAGCTCTACCCCGTGCCAAGCGAGGAGCAGCTAGTACCATTTTTAACGACTTTGATATGTCGCGGCCCGGGATCGAACCCGAGACCTCCCGTTCCCCGGAGCGGACACTACCAACTGAGCTATCGGGGCCGGTCTGATGGAAGGTATCGGGGGTTACATGGAGATTCAGATTTGCTAAAAAGTCCATTCTGATATCCAACATGGCTGCCATGGGGGCCATCTAGAAATTCTTAAAATGATATCTCCTCCCAAACTAACGGTTGAATTGAGCTGAAACATGATAGGGAGGCATCAGGGTGACATTTAGATTTAGATTTGCTCAAATTGTTCCTTTTCAATAGCGAAGATGGCCACCGTCGTTGGTGGCCACCTTGAAATTCTTCAAACGACATCTCCCGAACCAAAGTTCGAACTGAGCTGAAACTTGATGGGAGGCATCAGGTTGAAATGGAGATTCAGATTTGCTAAAATCATTTCATTCAGATATCCAAAATGGCAGCCATCTTGAAATTCTTCAAATGACATTCCAAACCAAAGGTTGAATTAAGGTGAACTTGATTGGAGGCATCAGGATGACATGGAGATTCAGATTTGTTGAAAATGTTCCATTCCGATATCCAAGATGGCTGCCATCTTGAACTTCTTTTATAGAACATATTCAAATGCATCACGATAACACACCCGTATGCCATAGTGCATTTTTCACATCTCCAAAATGGCTACTTGTCTGATGAAAATCTATGATATTTGTCTTACTTATACTGCAAACATAGGTTGTGAGTGCTGGTTAGAACCGCCTCATTGAGGCAATTCTAACGAGTGCCCACAACCTATGTTTTGGAGCAGAAATAAGAAAAATAATGTTTACCCCCATAAACCCCAGTTTTCTCTATCTAAGGTGTGTTTATGGGGGGGGGGGGGGGGATCCAGTGTTCAATCTAGGATTTGGTGTTAGGGGCACTTGGGCCCACAGACCTTGCAAAAGGGGACCATTTGAAAATTTAGGGGGTCCATAGATTATACTAAATTTAGCTGCAAGATCCATCTTTAGTTTGAAATGTAGGTTGCATGATAACGAGGGCCATGATGGCCCTGGATCGCTCACCTGATCCATAGAGTAACAAGAGGCCCATGGGCCACTATGCTCACCAGAGCTCAGGCGGGTACTGCCCACTGGCAGCCATATATGTCTTTAATTTATTGATTATAAAGTCTCCCAAACGAACACCCTTTTCCAAATGAGCACCCATGTGGACTTTGTATCTGAAATATTAGGCCTTTTATTTAGTGGAGGGGTTGGACATGGACCCAACAGAGCCCAGGTTGGTATCACTGAATGCATCTTATCATAATGAACAAGAATATATATGGTTTAGGTGTGTGGATGTTGCTGAGATATAAGGCCTTTTAAGCTGTGGAGGGGTTGGAGCATGGCCCTCGCAGACCCCAGGAAATCTAGGATTGTTGTCCTTGAATGTGTCTTATCATTAAGGAACAAGAAAATTATATTGTTTAGGAGTTAGGATCTGAACTGTTTCTGAGATATGAGGCCCTCTTATGAAGTGAAAAGGAGAGGAATGGCCCCTGTGGACCGCCAAGTTGGTGTGAATGAATGCATCTAATCACAAGGAACAAGAATATATATGATTATGAGGTGGGGATCTTAATGGTGTCTGAGATATATGGCCTTTAATGAAGTTGAGGGGGTGGGAGGCATGGCATCACACATTGCCCTAGCACAAAGAGACCCCAGGTTGATGAGACTGAGTGAGTCTTATCATAAGGAACACAAGTATACATGCATAAGGGGTGGGGATCTGAGCAGTTTCTGAGATATATGACATTTTATGAAATGGCAGGGTTGGACATGGCCCTGATGCACCCAGGAGACCCCTAGGTTGGAATCACTGAATGCATCTTATAAGGAACAAGAATATATATATGGTTTAGGGGTGGGGAGCTAAACCGTTTCCGAGATATTAGGCCTTTTATGGAATAGAGGGGTGGGACATGGCCCGGGCAAATCCAAGGGGGCCCAACAGGTTGCGGTCACTGAATGCGTCTTATCATAAGAAACAAGAATATATATGGTTTTGGGGTGGGGATCTAAACGGTTTTTGAGATATTGGGCCTTTCAAGAAGTGGAGGGGGTGGGGTATGGCCCGGGCACATCCCAGGGGACCACCAGGTTGGTGTGACTGAATGCGTCTTATAAGAAACAAGAATATATACTGTTTTGGGGTGGGGATCTGAAAGGTTTCGGAGATATATCCCCTTTTATGAAGTGAAGGGGTGGGGTATGGCCCCGGCACACCCCGGGAGACACCTAGGTTGGTATCACTGAGTGAGTCATAAGAAAATATATGGTTTAGAGGTGGGGTTCTGAACTGTTTCTGAGATATTGGGCCTTTTACGAAGTTGAGGGGTGGGGCAAGGCCCGGGCACATCCCAGGAGACCCCTGGGTTGGTGTGACTGAATGCGTCTCATCATAAGACTAGAAATGCGTTCATAGGACACGGATGCCCCCGCCTGAAAATATGTCTGTTCATATCAATCCATAGAATGGGCCTCCGTGGCCTAGTGGTTAAGAGCGCTGACTCTTGATCATTAGGACTCTCACCGCTGTGGTTCGAGCCTTGCGCGGGTCACATGTGAGACGCCAAGTTCTGCAACGGAAGGTCAGATGGGTTTTCTCCGGGTACTCTGGTTTTCGCCTACCTTTGATTAACGATCGGCTCGATATGAGTGAAATAATCTTGAAAGGGCCGTAAAACCAAAACCAAAAAAAAAAAAAAACCCATAGTAAGTTATTGACGGTGTTTAAGTTTTGGACCTTTTTTTAATTCACATTTGACCTCTAACTATGACATTGACCTTGGAGGCAAGGACCTTGGTTTTGTGTGAGGCAGATTGTCTCATGATGGCCAACATTTCTGCCAAGTAATTTCAAAATCCATTCAGAAATAAAGTTATTGACTGTGTTTAAGTTTCGGACTAATTGTCTATGCTGTTTGCAATTGTATATACCAAATGCATGCCGCAAAAGTATGTCGCAACATGTGGGAAAATGCAAATTTTCCGCAAAAAGTCCATTTGTTCGCAATTGTCTATGCTGCATCTCTGTGGCAGGTTTGGAAAAAGTAGCCCTAGGTTGGAATGGAAAAAATTCGCTATAGTAATTCTATTGCACCCCACTTGTGGAGCCCACCCGGGGGCGGGTGGGTGAGCCCCACATTATTGCGGGTGCGGGGATGAAAAATAATTTTGTCCCAGAACCCCCACTCTCTATACTACTCCAGGTCTTTGATATTTGCATTTTGGCTTCATCTAGTGGACCTTTTCCAAGATTGTTCAAATTATAGCCTTTGTTGATATTTGGTATGAAGCTTCACCTTTTTAGACCCCCGGGGGGGGGGGGGGGGGGGGGGGCTAGTAGGATGGACATTGTCCGTTCTCATCTGCGTCATCGTCGTTTACACTTTCAAACGACATCTCTAAAGCCACTGGACCGATTGGGCCCAAATTTTATTGGATGCATCCTTTGGCTGGGGGATTGAAAGTTTTTTGTTTTTTTTATGAAAATAGGCTTATTAGTTTGGTTGCTATGGCAACTTAGATTTTCCATAGACTTTTAAAGGGGGAATATTGAAAAACGGCGTTTACTGCCAAGTCATTGCAGATATTTTGGCAAAACTTTTATAGAACTATTCCTTGAGTGGACGTTTTAGCCACATGCTTTTATACCAATCTGGGAGTCCCCCAGGGTGTGCCAGGGCCATGCCCCACCCCCTCAAGTGCATAAAACGCCATATATCTCAAGAACCATTCGGATCCCCACCCCTAAACTGTATATTCTTTTTTATGCCTTAAACGCAGTCAATAACTCTTATTTCTGCATGGATTTTGAAATTACTCTGTAGAAATGTTGACCATCATGGGACGATGTGCGCGTGCAAAACCGTGGCCATTACCTCCAAGGTTAGGGTCATACTTAGAGGTCAAAGGTAAAAAAAAAAACCAGACTTTTTGCAGAAAATTTGCATTTTTCCACATGTTGCAACATACTTTTGTGACATACTTCCGGCATATACAATTGCAACTAGCATATAGACAAATGCATCTGGTATATGAGAACGCAAAACTGCGAGATGACCTTGCGGAGCTGGAGGCCGAAAACGCAAAACTGCGAGAAGACCTTGCGCGGTTGGCCCTCCTGCAGGGAAGGAGGAAGTGCCTAAAGAAGGGGACGAAGGTATAGCGCCTTTCAACGGACATAGAGGAACAAAAACGAAATACAGGTACTATAGTGCATTTTTAGTGCATTTTTGGTCGGGGCTACCGGCAGTTTCGGCTACTTTTTGCAGACCTGCCACAGAGATGCCTGCGAGAGGAGAGGCGGCCATTTTTCGTGTAGCCCAATTTCAATTTATACAAACAGTGCCCAAAAACATCTCTAGCAACTGTACACTAGATCTACTATGGCAGTGCAAGCAACAGATAGCTTTCTGTTTTACTTGCCAGAATTAGAAATAAATGCAGCAACTTATTCTATGACCTTTATATTAATCACTTAATACCTAACCCTAGTTATAGTTGCTCCGATGATATCGAAGATGCAGACCATTACTTCTTTAGGTGTTCAAATTATAAGGGGTATCCACACACCTTCTCCAAAAGAACGCGCACAAGAGCAATCTTGTATCAGACATCTCCAAGGTCGACCATCTGGTAGGGAACCTAGGCCGCACCCACCTGCGTCCCCTCCCCGGCATTCCAACATTTGTCAACAATGTCTACGTCTTCGGCTACCTGCGCTGCGAGGACTGTGTTCCATTTCGGACGACTCTCTTGCACAACCGTAGAGGACAACTCCACAAAAAACATCGTTGCGTGGATTTCTACCCCCGTCTGCAAGAGCTGGGGACAGCCCCCCCGACGGCAAAGCTTGCCGCTACATACAAACATCCTCCACACGCACGCGGCCCGAGAGGCTGCCGAAGGCGGTGTCATCCTAGCGAAAGTCTCAAGGATCGAGTACGACACAGACAGAAAGGCGCCAGCAAAGTGGCGAGAGATCTACCCGGAAACAGAACCGGCCGGCCTCTTCGTGGCGAAGGTAAATGTCTCCGAAATCCCTATGGTCGAGTTGCAGGACTCCTTACCGGCCTTCAAACGCCTGCTCTTGGCCCACGGCTAAGAGGAGGCCTGGGAGAGGGCTGTGGATTGGGCCGCGGCCGACTTCGGGTTCCGCGCATGCCCCATCTTCCGGCTAGACATTCTGGGGGTCGACGAGGCGGGTGTAGAGTTGGGACCATGCCGATGCTATACCAAGGACGACAATGCAGGCACAAACTATGCCTTCCAAACGGGAACCATCCCAAGACGAGATCCAGGAAATCCACTCTGCATGGCAAGCTGTCTGCAGCCGAGGCGAAGAAGCGCTTTGGCATCTGGTTCATGAGGCTCTTTAAGATATGGCGAGACCAGCCGGCCTCTGCCGTTGCAAAGCAACAGCAAACTGCTAGTGGTCCCGATGTTCCCTTTGAAGATGCCGTTTGTTCCGGTGGAACAACTGCATGAGACCGCGGGTCCGAATGTCGAGGACTTCTACACGTTGCTGCGCAAAAGCCTGGGCCAACTCTAGTCCCGCCTAGAGCGAGCCACAGGCCTGTTTGTGGCAGTATTGGCTGCTCTGGAGCAGGGGGAAGACAAAGAAGAAGACGAAGATCTAGAAGAGAGAGGAAAAATCAGGAGGCCCATAAAAGATAACCGGACGGTCCTCAAGAAAATAGAGCAAATGGTAGATATTGCCCGAGGATGGGTATACATCTCCATTGCCGCCGCGGTTGTCTGGGCGGTGGTCGCAAAGACCTGGAACCATTTAGGCTCCGCCACACACGAACAAGCCGTCTAACACCAACCGGCCAGCCGTTGTTCCAGAACATCTAGCGCAGAAGCAACTGCCGGTCAGGCATCCCTTCTACATTGAATAGGCCACCCACCGGCACAAACCCCTCCCCACGTAGGACAAAAAAGCACCCATATTCTGCACAGCTCGTGGAGGGATTGTATGGCAGATGGCCAGTGTGGAGGCTATGGATACCGTCCTGTCCTTCCTCTTTGTATGCATTGTTTTTCTGCCTGCAGAGGATGGGGCTCCCCTAGTTGCGAATGTCCGAAGACCACCAAGTACCTACCAAGTCAAAGCTGGAGCTGGCGGGTGCCCAAAGACCCACAAAGTCGAAGCCTGGAGCTGGGGAGAAGATCACTGGTGGGAGCCAGGGGGTTGCTCAACTAGGCGGCGCTATTTTTTTCAGGTGACAGCAAAGCTTTGAGGCACCAAGCGGAGCCTCTGTGTTGCCAATTCGCTTTGCCAAGCTTTGCCTTGGAACATTTGGACGAGAATTTGTGTATAGTGTATATATCCGCAGAGCAAGAGCTCAAAGTCCCCAAGAATCTCCAAGTATCTTGGCAAGAGCTGGCCAAACAACTACTTGGTTCCACTCGGAAGCAAAGAAAAGCAGCAGGTATCGAAGTAGTCCGCAGAAGGAGGTGCACGCCACGCTTTCCTTTCGAGCTGTTCCAGGAGCAGCAAAGGCATATGAAAATGGGCCCCGAGAAGCAATTCGCGAGTCGCTGGAGGACCTAGAGTTTGCTGTTGGAACTGCGGCTGTTGGGAGAGAGCAGCGCTACCATATTGGGACTTATTGATGCAGAAACAGCAAAAAAATGGTTGGGGTGGGAGTTGGGGGAGCTCTACGCCGTTGGCCGTCGCCGGGGAGTTTTCTTCTGCATCTGTGGGCGGACAGTGGTGGTCTAGACGGTGTTCTCTTTGCGAACTATAGCAAGGGTGGCAAGGCGGTCCTTCGGCGGTGTCGGGAAAGTGTGCTTTTTGCAACACTTCGATACCACCGATCGTTGCAACCTCCCTCTCGAGTTAGTGCCCGTAGGTTGGCGTTTCCACATCCGTCCCAGGCTCTCCATCCTCGCCCACTGGAACCAGGAAGAGCAGAATGCGAGGTGCGTCGCGGAAGGTAGTCCAAGCGTAGCGTCGGCAGATGTATTCGCCAGATGTAGATTGAGTGCTTTCTTGGAGCTCTTGGGATTTGGGGGTTGGACCTCCAGGAGACGAGACTGCTGCTCTGCCTCCAGCAGAATCTGGTGCTCCTGCTCTTTCGGCAAGAGCCTGGAGGGCGGCCAGTCGTGGGGGGTTCTTGGGCAACGACGACCTGGATTGGGTTCCAAGAGACCACGCGGCAGTCTCACAACTGGAAGACCTAAGAGTATCTCGATCTCCAGCCCGGAGAGCCTGCCAGCACCGATGGGAAGGACCCAGAAGGTTGTCTTCCCGTACTTGACTGTGTCAGACTCTAAGGAGTTGGACCACCCATCAAGCTCCTTTTGATTCCCTATGTCGCCCATACACAAGTTGCGACACCCAACTTCGTTGGTAGTTGCTTTGCAACTTTCTTTGCAGCCGCGCAGCACAACTCTCGGCGATGTTGCTTTGGAACGTCTGTATCCCAGGACGAGCTACTTGTGTATTCCGAAGGAAGAGTCTATGTCCGCCACCTTGCCAGACGGGCCTCGCAGGGTGCCTTCGACCTCGTTGCGTTTCTGCTGCGATTTTTCCGTGTATCATCTGTGTCCGCCGACCACTTTGGAGAGGCGCTCCAACTCATCGGCCAGACGCCGCTGCTCTTCCTTGTGTTGCCGCTGTTCTGGCTCTAGTCAGCCCCCCTACGGCATTCGCCGAGTCACGGATGCTCTGGAGATGCTTCTTACTGGTCGAGAGAGTAGATCTCGCGATTCTGCGCGATTTCGGACACCTCGTGGAGGTGGAAGGCCAAGGTCTCTACGCCGACCGCATGGCTTTTCTCTGTTCTCCAAACCCACAAAACCGAGGTAGAGGGGGGTAGGATTCCAGGGCCGGGACCGTTTGGATGCAGCTGTGTAGGCCGTTTGCTGGCCGCCAAGATTGTGTCTGCATTGTCGTCCTTGGTATAGCATCGGACCGGTCCCAGCTCTACACCCTCCTCGTCAGCCGCGACCACTCCACAGCCCTCTCCCAGGCCTCTTTGTCTACGTTTGCTGTGGTGGGTCTGATCAAGACACCCGAAACATGGCCTGTTGTGTGTGCGTACCAGGCGATGAATATTGACCTCTGCGGATGGTCAGCCAGGACAAGGCACAGGTCGAGGAATGCGGCCAGATTCTCCCACTGCTTTGCTGGTGGTTGGACTACAAACAGACCTTGTTCCTCTGGTAGATCCAAGGGAGTGGCCAGGGCCAAGGCCTCTGCCACCACCTCGTGGGCTGTCCGTCGAGAGGTCTCCCCCACGGCAGGGGTACAGAGAGACTTCGATGCGAGTGCAGCCCCGGGCATGTACATCGGGATGCAAGAAGGTGTGGCTCAGATGTGTGTTTGGACAGTCGACATAGTCGGCTAGATGGTCGCCTATTGGCTCGTGGAACTCGACTGCCTCGATATTTGACACGACCTTGTTTCACAACTTTGGACAGTGTACCCGGCTTTGATCATGTGCACCCACGTGCAGACATGGTCCCCCGCGCTGTTGGTGTTTGCTAGTATCGTTGACACCTGTGCGGGCATGGCAGAGGCCTGGTCGCCTTGCTCCCGGAAGCCTTCCGACACGCAGAGGTGGTCCACGAGGGCCTCCCGATCGAGGACCCCCCCCCGAGAAATCTTGTGTGTAGTCGATGCAATAGAGACCATAGCCGTGGGCCAAGAGTAGGTGTTCGAAGGCCGGCAAGGAGGCCTGCAACTCGACAATAGGGATTTCGGAGACATCTACCTTTGCCACGAAGAGGCCGGCCGGTTCTGTTTCGGGGTAGAGCTCTTGCCACTTTGCCAGCGCCTTTCTGTCGGTGTCGTACTCGATCCTGGAGACTCGCTCTGATGGCACCCCCTTCGGCATTCTCTCGGGGCTGCGAGCGTGTGGAGGATGTTTGTATGTAGCAGCGAGCTGTGCCTTCAGGGTCTGTCCCCATGCTCTCGCGGAAGGCGATAGAAATCCGCGCAACGATGTTTTTTGCGGAGCTGTCCTCTCCGGTTGTGCAAGAGAGGCATCCGAAATGGAACACAGTCCTCGCAGCGCAGGTAGCCGAAGACGTAGACATCGTCAACGAATGTTGGAAGGCCTGGGAGGGGACGCAGGTGGGTGTGGCCTAGGTTCCCTGCCAGATAGTCGACCTTGGAGATGTCCGATACAAGATTGCTCTAGTGCGCATTCTCTAGGAAAAGGTGTGTGCATACGGCTTTTTCGGACCGTAGGCCCATGGCCTGGAATGTTGCTTGCACTGCCATAGTAGATCTAGTGTACAGTTGCTAGAGATGTTTTTGGCTACTGTTTGTCTAATTCGAAATTGGGCTACACAAAAAAATGGCAACCTCTCCTCTCGCTGGCATTTCTGTGGCAGGTCTGGAAAAAGTAGCCGAAACTGCCGGTAGCCCCAACCAAAAAATGCGCTATAGTAATTCTATTGCATCCCACACGGTGGGGCCCACCCGGGGGGTCTGTGGGTGGGCCCCACAGTATTGCGTGTCTGGGGATGAAAACAATTTTTTGTCCCAGAACCCCCACTGTCTATACTACTCCTGGGCCTTGCAGTTTCAGAGAAGAAAGTTTTTAAAGATATTCCCTACTTAAGCCTAAATAAAACCAAATGGCCCCGTGGGGGCATTTTTGGCCTCAGGGCTATAATTTAAACAATCTTGATAAAGGTCCACTAGATGAAGCTTCATACCAAATATCAAAGACCTAGGCCTTGTGGTTTCAGAGTAGATTTCGCAAGATTTTCCCTATCATCACGAAAACACGCCTATATAATTTTGACCCCCTTGAACCCCACTTTCATATAGTAAAACTGGAGTTTCCAGGGGTATACCTTTTTTCTGCTCTAAAATATAGATTGTGCGTACTCGTTAGAACCGCCTCGAGTGCCCACAATCTATATTTTGAACAGAAATAAGAAAAATATTACAATTGTTCATCATAAAATTTTCATTTTTCCGGCGATAAAGGTGGCAACGTATTTGTATAGGCGGGTTTGTGTACTGATAAGTATGTAAAACCAGAGGGGCCCCGGAGCGGGAGCATTTTTGGCCCCAGGGCTATGATTTGAACAATCTTGGTAGAGGTCCACAAGATGAAGCTTCATACCACATATCGAAGACCTGGCCCTTGCAGTTTCAGAGAAGATGAATTTTAAAGATTTTACCTATGTAAGCCCATGCAAAAAAAGGGCCCCAGGGCGGGGGCATTTTTGGCCCCAGCACTATAATTTGAACAATCTTGGTAGGAGTCCACTCGAAGCTTCATACCAAATATCAAAGACCTGGGCCTTGCTGTTTCAGAGAAGAAGATTTTTAAAGATTTTCCCTATATAAGCCCATGCAAAAAAGGGCACTGGGGCAGAGGCATTTTTGGCCCCAGCACTATAATTTGAACAATCTTGGTAGGGTTCCACTAGATGAAGCTTCATACTAAATATCAAAGACTTGGGACTTGCGGTTTCAGAAGAAGATATTCCCTATATAAACCCATGTTAAACCAAAGGGCCCCGGGGTGGGGACATTTTTGGCCCCAGCACTATAATTTGAACGAGCTTGGTAGGGGTCCACTAGATGAAGCTTCATACCAAATATCCAAGACCTTGGCCTTGCGGTTTCAAAAAAGATTTTTAAAGATTTTCCCTACATAATCCTATGTGAAACCAAAAGGACCCGGGGCGGGGGCATTTTTGGCCCCAGCAGTATAATTTGAACAATCTTGGTAGGGGTTCACTCGAAGCTTCATAACAAATATAAAAAAACCTGGGCCTTGTGGTTTCAGAGAAGATTTTTTAAGTTTTCGGTGAAAAAAATCTTTTTTGGCTTCTGTGACCAAGATGTGCAACAGACCTGAATAATTTGAACAACTTTGAAAGGGGACCACCTAAGGATCATTCCTATGAAGTTTGGTCAAAATCCGATCAGTGGTTTAGGAGATGTCGTTTGAAGAAATTATTTATGGATGCATGGACCCACTGACGACGGACAAAAAGTGATCACAAAAGCTTACCTTGTCACTATGTGACAGGTGAGTAAAAATGGATACAAACAAGTTAGACAACTTAAAATTTTTAGAATTTTGTCCGATACATGTATGTTTTCCCCCTCTTTGCCAGTATAAAGTAGAAGGTTTGTATATTTGTTATATTTTGAAGAAAATCTAATTAAATTAATTTCAAGCAGATAAAAATAGCCATCGGAAGAGATGGCAAATCCACCGACCAAAAGCCAATATGGCCTTCAAAAATTTGTTCACCAATAGAAAGTGCACCAGAATTTAACCAGCAATATATCACAAAAGTATTGCCGTTATGGCCATCACAAGATTATATTGTCAGGGGAGATAACTAAAAAACCAGGGCACTCAGAAATGTGGTTCTTGCGCATCACATGCCTGCTTAAGCTCATGTATTTCTATACAAAGTACCATCAGTATGTCTCAAAAGGTATTGAGAGATATGGTGATCACATGCTGGTCATACTGTTATATTGGAAGGGTAGATAACTCAAATACCACAGCACCAACAGTTGTGGTTCTTGCACATGACATCCCTTCTGTACCTTGTATACAATTGTGCCAAGTTCCTTCAATATATCTCAAAGGGTGTTGGGAGCTATGGCCATCACAAGGTTATATTGCCAGGGGAGATAACTAAAAAACCAGAGCACCCAGCGTTGTAATTCTTGAGCATGACACACCTGCTTAACCTCATGTACATCTGCATCAAGTACCACCAATATGTCTCAAAGGGTATTGGAGGTACGATGATCACAAGTTTGTCATACTGTTATATTGGAAGGGGAGATAACTCAAATATCATAGCACCCAAAGTTGTGGTTCTTAGGCATGAAGCGCAGTCTCAACGCTGTATACAACTGTGCCAAGTACCATCAATATATCTCAAAGGGTACTGGAGTTTATGGCCATCAAAGGTTATATTGTCAGGGGAGATAATTAAAAACCCAGGGCATCCAGAGTTGTGGTTCTTGCACGCAACACACCTGCTTAACCTCATGTACAACTGTACCAAGTATCATCAATATATCTCAAAGAATGTTGGAGATGTGGCCATCACAAGGTAGTGAGTGATTCTATATTTTTGGAAGGGGAGATAACTAAAAAACCATGGCACCCTGAGCTATGGTTCTTGTGCATGACACACCGTCTCAGCCTTGTGAACAACTGTGCCAGGTATCATCAATATATCTTAAAGGGTATAGGAGTTATGGCCATCACAAAGTTGCGTCTACGGACGGACTGATGGACAGACAGATGGACGGATGTCAGGCTGATCGCTACATCTCCCAAACCTATTCGGCCGGGGGATAAAAACTGCAAAATAAATAGCGTCCGTTCCAGTATTTTGCTTTAGTTCGGTCCAGTATTTAGCGCAAGCTGCCCTCTTTTGTACGGCGTGAACATATCAAGTACAGACCGCACAAAACATGGCCACATCCGCAGTAAACAAATCGATATGCAAAAAAAAAAACAGGATTGTTGCGGGTAAAACAAATAAAACATTGTTTTTACTGTGCATTATGGTTCGTACAACATACATACAGTTTATGATGAACTCGTAAAGTTGTACAAGACAGCCAAAAATCATAAAAACAAACTCTTGATTGAAAAGGCACAAACTTATCTTGCGCCCGATGGGCCCAAGGAATGTTTTCCAGTGTGCCTTTCATGCAACTAGAAATGCGTCCATAGGACACTGATGCCCCCGCCTGAAAATATGTCCTATGTTTGTATTAATCCATAGAAAGTTACTGACGGTGTTTTAAGTTTTGGACCCTTCTTTTCACATTTGACCTCTAATAAATGACGTTGACCTTGAGGTAAGGACCTTTATTTTATGTGAGGCAGATAGACTCATGATGGCCAACATTTCTGCCAAGTAATTTCACAATCCATCCAGAAATAAGAAAGTTATTGAAAGCGTTTAAGTGTCAGAAGGACGAATGGATGAACGAATGAACGGACGGCACTATATGCCCTTCCACCATTCTTAGAATGGCTGGGGCATAAAAAGGTGGCCCAGGGCGCAATGGTGCAGCCTAGATAGAACACTGGTGTTCGTTTCTGGGACTTGTTCACATGATGGACCTCCTCCCAAACCAAAGGTCGAATTTAGCTGAAACTTGATGGCAGGCATGGGGACAATATGGAGATCGAGATTTGCCAAAATCTTTCCGTTCTTATATCCATTCTTCAAAGGAATTGATCTGAAACTTGATAGGACGCATCAGGGTGACCTGGAGATTCAGATTTGCCAAAATCGTGCCGTTCTGGTATCCACGATGGCCGCCATCTTAATTCTTCTAACATCTCATCTCCCAGATTCAGAATTGCTCAAGGCAATGTGATCTAATAGACAAAACGACCACCAAGGCACAGTATAAGCCTGATCCAGGTGAGCGATTCTGGCTGATTTGGGCCTCTAGTCTTCCTACGACTACACCTGATAATTTGAGTGTCAGCCAAGAACCATTTTCACGCCTTTGGTGCAAAAAGGCTAAAAACTTGTGCAGTGGAATCTCTAAGTTATCCTTGTGCAGTGGAACTAAGATAAGTCCTTAAAGAAAAATGTAATAGTAAGTTGCTCATATAATGACCAAATGGAAATCAAACAAGCTGTGTGGGGAACACAATTAAGACTTCATAATTTAATTTTTGTGTCGATTTTCTAGACTGTATCAAACTCTTACCCAGATTTCGTGTTAAAAATGTTTTGATTTCCCTAAGATGATTGGGGACCACAGAAATGCTCTGTCTATATCCACATTGCTCGCTCAACATCTCCAGAATCCTCCAACAGACTTCCACGAAACCCTGGCCAAATATTCCTTTAAGTGGGCTGACGCGCAGAACCCATAAATAAACTATGCAGATTCGGTCACAAGTTTGAATCTGAATTTCGTGCCCGCTCTCTCTTGCAGCCACGGAAGGATTTTCAGTAAACTTTGGCCAAACATACCCCACCAGTCTGAATCCCTGAATCCTGTGCCTGCTCCACACCCCGTAGGACTCCCATTGGCCTAACTGAGTATGTGCAAAAGCCCTAACTCAACCACGCCAATCTAATGTGAAGCCACAACTGCAGGTCACCATTTTGAGCCTTGAATTTCCTATACATTTTATTATCTCTTTAACCCCTGATTCCCACCAGCCCTGGTCATACACCGCCACAGTGAGATGTGCAGAACGCATAACCACACGATGACAACACGAGTTGAAGGCCATAGCTGAAGACCACGAGTACGAGCACCGAACCCCAGGTCCGCTCCATATCTATTTCACCCTCTGGAAGATTTTCATTCAACTTCGGCCAAACACTTGCCAAAGTGAGAAGATGTGCAGAAACTGCAATTCAGTCATGCAGATACATGAGCATGGTCACAATTAAAGGTCAAGAGCCAGATCCTCAAACTTTGGCTCCCCTCCATATCTCCCTACCCGCAGAAGGACCCTCATTCAACTTTGGTCCAATGAAGATCTTAATACATGTATGATATGCTGAACCCACCGCTCAACCATGCAGACTCGCGGCCCCATGCAGACTCGCGGTGCATGTTAGCCCGTCCATGTTTATAAACCTATTGGTTTCATTGGGTGGCAGGGCTTGAGCTGTCATTTCATCTCAAAGTCGGGTAAAAGTCCCACAAAATTGGAAGCAACGTCTCCAAAATGACCTTAACAGTGTTGACGGGGATGTTAAACCTCAAATCAAATAAAAAACCATGCAGACTCCAGGTGAAGGTCACAAGCTCCAACCGTTAATTTCCTGTCTGCTCCACATCCCCCGCCCCCAACCCCTGGAAAGATTATCACTAAACCTAGGTCAAATGAGGGCCAAAATATATTATGAGCAGAACCTGCAACTCAAACATCCAGGGCCAAACTGCGTTGGAGGACACATAGCTGTCCCTCAGCCTGCCCTATTTAATTTTGTAACTGCCAAAAACATTGTTTCAAAATCCGAAAGAAATATTTTTTTACACTAGTCATTAGGTACTTAGTCACTTTTCAATGGAAAGCACCAAATTGGCTAATTGAAGGAGTACACTCTAGCAGCATATCAATAGAATATATTTTAGATCATTAAATAAATGAGTTGAAATGATTGAAAAGCAACTTGTAGCATGACTATCCTGCCCACTTACTAACAGAATTTATCTTTACTTATTTTAATCATTAAATAACTATTTACTTATTTACTAAGCTTTTGATTTTTTTACTTTACAATTATTTTTTTATTATTTATTTATTTACTTAATTTTTTACTTATTTTTTTATCCTTATTAATTTATTTCTTATTTATTCATTATTTAATTCTTATATTATGTATGTTTATTGATTTATTTCTTATTTATTCATTATTTAGTTTTTGTATTATTTATTTATTTACTTTATTTAAAGTCAACAAAACAGTCATTCTACAAGTCCACAAAGTTATCAAAAATTGAACAAGAAAGCAATCCAAAGGACAGCCATATCGCCCTGCCAGACCCCAACCCAAATGCCCAAGCCACAGGTTCCACTCATCATTCCACCTAGGCTATAATTTGAGTAAGGTTCAATGCAAATCTCTCCATGGGATATAGAGCTGACAGGAAACCCCATGGCTCAACCGCATGATCCTCATCTGCAATCCTCATCCAGAGCCTGCATGGTTAAGCTACAGGTTCACTGTCCAACACTACACCAAAGCCCAATGAAAATCCTTCTGATGGCAATGAGATATAGCAGAGAAACAAATCTTGAGGCCCAAACTCCCAACCCCTAACCGTGACCATAACCAAGTGCCAACGCGGCCAAATCACAGGACCCCACACACCATCCCAATGAGGCAAATGTTTGACCAAAGTCAAACGAAAACCCACCAAGGGGCAAATGAGACAGCGCCGGTATGAAATTCAACGTCCAGACTCCCGACCCCCAACCAGGACCACCACCCAGAGCCGCCACAGTATGATTAGGGACCTGCACACAAGTGCACCGAGGCAAATATTTGACCAAAGCTCGATGAAAACTGCTCAAGTGGCATGGTATAAGAGAAAAAGGGATATAGTTACACGAAATTCAAGGATCAAACTCCTGACCCTCAATTGAGGCCTTCACCTTGAAGCCAAGTCTGGTACCGTACATCAACTCAATTAGGCCAACATTTGTCCAAAGTTTAATGAAAATCCCTCAAGGGGCAAAGGATATTTATGGAATGGACACAAAACCCCAAAACCCAAACAAGTGACCCTAAACTATGAACCTGACCTTGAGTCGGCATAGCCCATCCATGGGCCCCGCACACCAGCTCACTGCAGGAACATTTGACCAAAGTTTTATGAAATTCCATCAAAGCTCTAGGAGATACTGAGCAGACAAGAAAGCATTAAAGACAGACTGACAGGCAAAAGGCACTTCTATAGTCCCCCATCTGCCTTCCTGAAGGGGATAAATGAAAACAAGAATTCCGCAGAAGGCTGAATCGCACCTGCTGGGGGCAAAAGCCTTAGAAGCCACAATCAAAACGTAGTTCTTAGCAGTTGATAGTTGACGTAAAATGTGTCAAAGTCACTGGACAAAAAATTATAGGCCATGGTCACTAGGTCAAGGTACGTGTCAAATCAGTACAAAGAGGACTAGCACTATGCAAGGTTTGGTGGCTGGATGCCATTTATTTTAGGACATATCAAACATTGAAGTAAAATGTGTTAAAAGTCACCAGAGTATATAATATAGGTCAAGCATACCAGGTCAAGGCACCCGCAGAATCAGTAAATGTAGGAGCAGCACTTTGCAAGGTTTGGTGGTTGTAGGCCTTATGGTGAATTTTGTTCGATTTAAAAGTTTAACGTCCCCGTCAACACTGAACGAGGAAAGAAAGGAACTACTGGAGAACTTCTTTCAGATATGACCCTGGTCTGAAAGAGGAATTGTATATCGGGTCAAGAAAAAAGGAATAAAAGTTACAGATTTAAAAAAAAAAAAACAAAAAAAAAAACAAGAGGGCCATGATGGCCCTGGATCGCTCACATGATCCATAGTGTAACAAGTGGGCCCCAGGGAGGGCCATTATTGGCCCCAGGGCTTTAATGTGCATAATGTTAAGAGAGGTCTTAAAGGTGAAGCTTCATACCAAACAAAGGCTATAATTTTAACAATCTTGGCAAAGGTCCACTAGATGAAGCTACACCCCAAATATCAAAGACCTGGGCCTTGCGGTTTCAGAGAAGATTTTTATAAAGATATTCCCTACATAAGCCTATGCGCCAGGGCTATATAAGTCTATGTAAAACCAAAGGGCCCTAGGGTGGGGGCATTTGTGGCCCCAGGGCTATAATTTGAATAATCTTGGTAGAGGTCCACTAGATGAAGCTCCATACCAAATATCAAAGACCTGAGCCTTGCAGTTTAAAAGATGATTTTTAAAAATTTCCCTTTATAAGTCTATGTCAAACCAAAGGGTCTCTGACCAGCGACATTTTTGGCCCCAGGGCTATAATTTGAACAATCTTGGTAGAGGTTCACTTAATGACGCTTCATACCAAATATCAAAGACCTGGGCCTTCTGGTTTCAGACGAGAAGATTTTTCAAGGTTTTCCCTATAAAACCCTATGTAAAACCAGGGGGCCCTGGCGCGGGGGGCATTTTTGGGCCCAGGGCTATAATTTGAACAATCTTGGTAGCGGTCCACTTGACGAAGCTACTTACCAAATATCAAAGACCTGGGCCTTTTGGTTTCAGACAAGATTTTTAAAGGTTTACCCAATATAAGCCTATGTAAAACCAGTGGGCCCCGGGGCGGGGCCGGGTTTGGCCCCAGGGCTATAATTTGAAAATCTTGGTAGAGGTCCACTAGATGAAGCTTCAAACCAAATATCAAAGACCTGGTTCTTCTGGTTTCAGACGGAAGATTTTCAAAGGTTTTCCATATATAAGCCTATGTAAAACCAGTGGGCCCCGGGGCGGAGCTGTTTTTGGCACCAGGGCTATAATTTGAAAATCTTGGTAGCGGTCCACTAGATGAAGCTACATACCAAATATCAAAGACCTGGGCCTTATGGTTTCAGACAAGAAGATTTTTAAAGGTTTTCCCTATATAAGCCTATGTAAAACCAGTGGGCACCGGGGCGGGGCCATTTTTGGCCCCAGGGCTAATAATCCATCCAATGGTTAAGCAGAAGCTCTGTTAGCCATTTTGTTCACCCGGGCGGAGCAGTATGAGCAATTTTGGTAGAGGGTCACCAAACGAACATTCCTGTGAAATAATTTCAAAATTCATCCAATGGTGAAGCGGAAGTAGTCGTTTAAAGGTTTTTCTATTTTTAGCTCTGGTGGCCATTTTGTTCACCCGAGCGGAACGGTATGAGCAATTTTGGTAGAGGTTCACCAAAGGAACATTCCTGTGAAATAATTCCAAAATCCATCCACTGGTTAAGGAGAAGAGTCGTTTAAAGGTTTTTCTATTTTTAGCCCTGGCAGCCATTTTGTTCACCCGAGCGGAACGGTTTGAGCAATTTTGGTAGAGGGTCACCCAAGGAACATTCCAGTCAAATAATTTCAAAATCCATCCACTGGTTAAGGAGAAGTCCTTTAAAGGTTTTTCTATTTTTAGCTCTGGTGGCCATTTTGTTAATCCGAGCGGAACGGTCCGAGCAATTTTAGTAGAGGGGCACCCAAGGAACATTCCTGTGCAATAATTTCAAAATCCATTCACTGGTTTAGGAGAAGAAGTCCTTTAAAGGTTTTTCTATTTTTAGCTCTGGCGGCCATTTTATTCACCCGAGCAGAACGGTTTGAGCACTTTTGGTAGAAGGTCATCCAAGGAACATTCCTGTGAAATAATTTCGAAGGTTTTTCTAGTTTTAGCTCTGGCGACCATCTTGTTCACCCGAGCGGAACAGTTTGAGCAATTTTGGTAGAGGATCACCCAAAGAGCATTCCTGTGAAATTAGATCAAAATCTGTCCAGCAGTTTTGGAGAAGAAGTTGTTTAAAGCAAAAAATGACGACGGACGCACGGACAACGGACAAAGACCGATCAGGTGAGCTAAAAAAAAACACTGTAAAGGTCATTTTGGAGACGTTGCTTCCAATTTTGTGGGACTTTTACCCGATATTGAACAAATTTATTCACAAAATAATACTGGTCGAATGAAGATTTGTTTGGTTTTTTGGAGGCTTTTACCCAACTGCCACAGAAGCTGAAGGCATCCACCTATTTCAAGGCACCGGGTGACTCGGCAGGGGTACTGTTTTTGGTGGGGTCTTACCACACTGCCACAGTCCCGAAGGCAGCCGCCATATTTCTACCCCCCGGGCTGGCACGGGGCACAAGAATATATATGGTTTAGGGGTGGAGATGTGTACAGTTCCAGCGATAAGGCCTTTTAAGCTGCGGATGGGTTGGAGCATGCCCCTAGCAGACAACAGGAAATCCAAGATTGTTGTCCTTGAATGTGTCATCATTAGGACTAAGAAAATATATTGTTTAACAAATCTGAATCACCATGTATCAGCTTAATCTGACTTCCGGTTTGGGAAGAGATGTCAAAAATGTGAAAAGCTAATGACGGACAACAGGCCACGGCATAAGCTGACCCGGAGCTGCTCCAGGTGAGCTAATAAATGAAGGCAGTTAAGTATTTGTTAAAGGATACATGGTCACAATAAGAGCTCTACAGATCATATGGTTGTTGTTTCCGATATGCGCCGTTAAATAAGTCTTCTTTATCTTTTATAAATATATATATGATCTTATGAAATGTAGGGGGTGGGACATAGCCCCCGACACAACCTGGGGGACCCAGATGTTGGCATAAAAGCGTATGGCTGAAAGAAGTTAACTCGAGAAACATTTCTATTAATGTTTGGTCAAAATATCTGAAGTGACTTGGCAGTAAATGCCATTTTTCAATTTTCCCCATCATCAGTCTGTGGAAACTAAGTTGCCATAGCAACCAAACTAAAGAGCTGATTTTCAGAAACTTTCAATCCACCAGTCCTAGGATGCTACACATGAAATTTGGGCTCAATCGGCCCTGATGTTTCTGGGAGGCTGTCGTTTGAAAGTGTTGACAACAACGGACAACTGCCTATCCTATAAGCTCCCCAGGAGCCTTAGACTCTGGTGAGCTAAAAATGAATGCATAAACCATCAATGCTCTAGATTTACAAGGTGGTAACAGGCTTTGTCACAATTATCTGGAACCTATTATGGCACACAAAGCTCAAGCTTGTTTAGAGTGCTACATCCACACATATGCTTGCACTGAGCCTCAGTTTACCAAACCACTTTTTCCCAAGCAGTACACTGAACACTTTTGCCCGAACTGGCAACTACAATTCTTTAAGCATCTTTAGTGTGAAATTACGGAAGAAAAGTTTTCATCAAGATGGATTTTGTTCAAGGGGCAATTTTTTGTTGATTTGAGGTATAACATCCCTGTCAACACTGTATAGGTCATTTTTGAGACGTTGCTACCAATTTTGTGGGACTTGCCTGGGTAGGCTTAGATCCCCTAAGCTGTTTACCAGTACTCGTGTGCGGGTCAAACTTATATTCAGTGTGTTTGTATTATCTACTTAATTTTAAATTAAAGAAAGTTCATCTTTTAAATCCTGATTTTAGTAGAATACTTGCTTCAATCAACCCTCTTTATACCGACATTTGATATACATAAAAAATAATTAGATGACAATGGCAGACTCCATTACAATCTGGAATGCTGACACCTCTACTCCAGCTAAGAGATGACCAACAACTGACCATGACATCACAACATGACCATATCATTATCCACAAGACTATCACTATGGCCATTACCATGACCATCATACGCCACATTGTGAATGGCTGTGCTGCACTAGAATGAAAAAAAAAAATATATGAAATATAAAAACATTTGTTGACTAAGATTGATGCTTTGCATTTTATGTTAATTGTTGGACTTTTCACAGACCAACCAACATTAGCTAGGTTATTTAGAGCTAGGCATCTAAGCAATTAGTGGCCAGTTCAAAACTTACATTACATTGAACAAATTTCACTATCTCTTACCAGTAATACAGATCACTACAAGTTCATTTGTCTAACGAGGCTTTGAGGATAACTGATAGAACGTTGAACATCACAACAGCTGCCGATAAACACCCTGCCCATCACTGTAAAATGTAGTTTCTAGTCCTATCACTGTGTAATACACTGCCAGAACTACCGCTGGACAATCTGATATAATGTCCAAGCAATACCCAGTCTATCAAATCCATCCTTCTTTCACATTTCATCTACATATAATGACAAATGTCAAACAATAGGCCCATGGGCCACTATGCTCACCAGAGCTCAGGCGGGCACTGTCCACTGGCAGCCATGTATGGTTTTAACTTATCGATTATAAAGTCTCCCAAACGAACCCCCATTCCGTGTGGACTCTGAAATATAAGGCCTTTTATGAAGTGGAGGGGTGGGACATGGACCCAACAGAGCCCAGGTTGGTATCACTGAATGTGTCTTGTCATAAGGAACAAGAATATATATGGTTATGGGGTGGGGATGTGTACAGTTCCCGTGATATAAGGCCTTTTCACCTGTGGAGGGGTTGGAGCATGACCCAGTGGCAGACACAGGAAATTAATTAATGTCTAATCATTTGGACCAAGAAAATATATTGTTTATGAGTGGGGATCTGAACGGTTTCTGAGATATGAGGCCCTCTTATGAAGTGAAGCGGAGAGGAATGACCCCTGTGGACCACTAAGTTGGTGTGACTGAATGTGTCTAATTACAAGGAACAAGAATATATATTCTTATGAGGTGGGGATCTTAATGGTGTCTGAGATATATGGTTTTTAATGAAGTAGAGGAATGGGCCATGGCATGGATACATTGCCCTAGCACAAAGACTCCCCAGGTTGACGTGACTGAAAGAGTCTTATCATAAGGAACACAAATATACATGCATTAGGGTTTGGGATCTGAACAGTTTCTGAGATATATGGCATTTTATGAAGTGGAGGCGTGGGGCGTGGCCCCAGTGCACCCTGGGAGACCCCTAGGTTGGTATCACTGAATGTGTCTTATCACAAGGAACAAGTATATATATGGTTTCGTGGTGGGGATCTGAATGGTTTCTAAGATATATCGCCTTTTATGAAGTGGTGGGGAGGGGCAGGGCCCCGGCGCACCCTGGGAGACCCCTAGGTTGGTATCAATGAATGCGTCTTCTCATAAGGAACAATAATATGTACGGTTTAGGGGTGGGGATCTAAATGGTTTCGGAGATATTGGGCCTTTTACAAAGTGGAGGAGTTGGGGCATGGCCAGGGCACATCCCAGGGCCCCCCAGGTTGGTGTCACTGAATGAGTCTTATCATAAGAAAGAAGAATATATATGGTTTTGGGGTGGGGATCTGAAAGGTTTCTGAGATAGATCACCTTTTATGAAGTGGAGGGGTGGGGCATGGCCCAGGCGCAGCCTCGGAGACCCCTAGGTTGGAACCACTGAATGCGTCTTATCATAAGAAACAAGAATATATATGGTTTAAGTGTGGGGATCTGAACTGTTTCTGAGATATTGGGCCTTTTATGGAGTGGAGGGGGTTGGGCATCCCAGGGAACCCCAAGGTTGGTGTCACTGAATGCGTCTTATCATAAGAAACAAGAATATATATGGTTTCGGGTGGGGATCTGAAAGGTTTCTGAGATATATTGCCTTTTATGCAGTGAAGGGGTTGGGCATGGCCCCGGCACACCCCAGGAGACCCCTAGGTTGGTATCCCTGGAATGCATCTTATAAGGAACAAGAATATATATGGTTTAGGGGTGGGGATCTGAACGGTTTCCGAGATATTCGGCCTTTTACGAAGTGGAGGGGGTGGGCATGGCCCAGGCACATCCCAGAGGACCCCCAGGTTTGTGTCACTGAATGTTTCTTATCATTTATAAGAAAAAAGAAAATATGTACTTCAGGGGTGGGGATCTGAATGGTTTCTGGGATATATGGCCTGATATGCACTGGAGGTGTGGGGCATGGCCCCGACACACCCTGAGGGACCCCCAGGTTGGCATAAAAGCATGTGGCTAAAAGAGGTTCATTCAAGGCATATTTCTATAAAAGTTTTGTCAAAATATCTGCAAAGGTTTGGCAGTAAATTATTTTCCCCCATTATATGTCTATGGAAACTAAGTTGCCATAGCAACCAAACTAATGAGCCAATTTTCATTAAAAACACCAACTTTCAATCCCCCAGCCCAGAGATGCTACAGATGAAATTTGGGATGGATCGGTCCAGTGGCTTCAGAGGAGATGTTTGAAAGTGTTGACGCCAGATGACGACAACCATGACATACAACTGCCCATCCTATAAGCTCCCCGGAGACTTTGGCTCTGGTGAGCTAAAAACAGGCTAAGTGTGACATGATCTAGACTGTCCTAATTTCGTAACTCAATAATCTAAGACTTCATGATGAAACTATCAATGTTCTGTGCCAAACAGATTATTTCGGAGTTATCGTTTATGCATACGTCTCTCGGTACTAGTTCACACAGAAATTGGAAGAATTCAGTAAGCCAACCTTTATCAAAATAGAAGTAAAGGCAATGTTCCTGGATTAATTCATTCTGGTAGCATATCAGTTTATACCAATTGTTAATCGACCATCATAAAGTTAATTAAAATGTGGTATAAGTGGCTTGTAACATTACTACCCCACTTTATATTTGATTGCATTTATTTTTATTATTATTTATCTATTTATATATTTATTTAATTAATTACAGATTAGTTTAACTATTTACTTACGGTAAGATACGGGTTTAATTTTTCAACTGTTTAGTTATTTATTAATTCATAAGATTGTGTTTTTTTTCCCTTCTGTTTTCTTTTAATATTTATCTATTTAATTATTTTGATTTTATAGCTGAAAGATAACAGCCATGGACACTAAGTCCACAAAGTAATTTAAAGAAAATTGATGTCTCAGACGTGCAAGACAAGCGCCAAATCATGCTTAGTAAGGGCGAGGATTGTGGCCACGTAAAATCGATTTAAGCCCCCCAGTGGAAATCATTCCACTGACCGTTCCAAGGTGGTTCTTCTGTGGCGGTTTATTTATGGGGTTGTTTGTTACTTACTGTGTGTATCACTTGTGTCTTTTTATTTTGGATGGCCATAAGGCCATTTTGTGAGAAAGTAACTGTCCTTATGGCCTTCCTTTGTTTGGATTTCCATTATGGTCTGGTCGCTTCATGTTTGTGTTTCTTTCCCTTTGGTGTCTTTGATGGGTGGAGTAAGTTAATTGTATCGATTCCTGATCTTTGTTTTACTTCTACTTTTCAGAGACACAAACAGAAAAGCTATCATAAGCCGCACAGTGATTAATTTGCTTGAAAATTTGTACTAAAACACTAGATGGATGGGAAGGGCAGCTTCCAATTTCATAATTTCAAGACTCCGCCGTGCGACAAATGAATTTTTTTTGTTTTGTTTTACAGCCCATTCAAGGTTATTTCACTTACATTGAGCCAATTGTTAATCAGGTGGGCAGAAAACAAAATACCTGGAATTAAATTGCCTGAACTTCCATTGCAGAACTTGGCATCTCACATGTGATCCAAGCCAGGCTGCGTAGTAGTCAGTAGTAAGTGCTCTTATCCACTTGGCCATGAAGGCCTGTTGAAATAAGAAAGGTCTTAAAATGTCACAAAGCAGGATGGACACTGGGGGATTTTGTTTTATCTGAAAAATGATTCTAGATTTAGTTTACTGTAGTAATACCTCTTCTAGGCATATGGATGGTGTGTAAGTTCTAAATCTAACAACTTGGTTTTTCAACACTGGACCACCTGAAATACTATTAAGTGACCGAATCCAAACTCCCAGGTAAACATGTCCTGGATGATCCAAAACTCATGGTAAAACCTGGTCAAGGTCATGAGGCAAAACAGTATCACCAGAAAGGTCTTCTGACAAGGAATTTACATGTGAAATATGACATAATATAAGGCTGTCATATTTCACATGTAAATTCCTTGTCAGAAGACCTGACAGCCTTATCACTTAATCAAGATATGGCCAATTTTATAGTCATTTCAAAAGTAGGTGAAATGTCAAATACGGGGAAATTATGGTACCATTGGAAAGGTCTTTTGACAAGAAATGCACATGTGAGTAATGCAAGTCCAATCACATACCAATAAAAAGTAATGGCCAATGTTATTTTTAAAAGGTCAAACATCAAGGTCAAGGTCATAAGGTAAAAGTATATGGTATCACTGGAAAGATCTTGTGATGAAGTATGCACACATGAAATATAAAAATTCTATCACTTAACAATTGAAAATAATGTCCAATGTTAAAGTTGTGAAAAAGGAGGTCAAAAATCAAGTTCGTATTGGGTCCAAAACCGTCAAATCACCAGTAAGGTCTTGATGCAGGAATGCAGAGGTGAAATGTAAAATTCCTATCATCAATCGTAAGTTATGGCAAAGATTTTAAAAAGTAGGAGAACCCACTCCAAATCTTGTGCAGTGGAATCCATAAGTTATCCTTGTGCAGTGGAAACACTAAGATAAGTCCTTAAAGTAAAATGTAACAGTAGGTTGATCATATAATGACCAATGGAAATCAAGCAAGCTGTGCTTCACACGATTAAGACTTCGTGATTTAAGAATCTTTTTTGATTTTGTAGCCTGTACCAAACTCTTACCCATACTTCATGTCGAAAATGTTTCGATTCCCCATCAGAAAGTGGATGGGGGACCGAAGAAACGCTCTCTTCCACGAAACCCTGGCCAAATATTGCCTTCAGTGAGCCGACGCACAGAACCCATAAATAAACCATGCAGATTCAATGCCATGGCCATATTTAAAGACACAAATTTGAAACTTTGAATTTTGTGCCCGCTCTATCGCTTTAGGTCCCGGTAGAATTATCAGTAAACTTTGGCCAAACATACCCCACCAGTCTGAATCCCTGAATCCTGTGCCTGCTCCACACCCCTTAGGACTCCCATTGGCCTTAATGAGTATGTGCAAAAGCCCCAACTCAACCACGCCAACCTAATGTGAAGCCACAACTGAAGGTCATCATTTTGAGCCTTGAATTTCCTATACATTTTATTATCTCTTTAACCCCTGATTCCCATCAGCCCTGGTCAAACACCGCCACAGCGAGATGTGCAGAACGCATAACCACACCATCACAACACGAGGTGAGGGCCATAGCTGAAGACCATGAGTCAGAGCACCGAACCCCATGTCCGCTCCTTATCTATTTCACCCCCTGGAAGATTTTCATTCAACTGCGGCCAAACACTTGCCCCAGTGAGAAGATGTGCAGAAACCGCAACTCAGTCACGCAGACGCATGATCATGGTCACAATTGAAGGTTAAGGGACAGATCCTCTAACTTTGCCTCCCCTCCATATCTCGCTACTCCAAGAAGGACCCTCATTCAACTTTGGTCTAATGAAGATCTGAATATGATGATATGCTGAACCCACAGCTCAACCATGCAGACTCCAGGTAAAGGTCACAAATGAAGGTCTCAAGCGCCAGCCGTGAATTTCCTGTCTGCTCAATATCCCCCGCCCCCCACCCCTGGAAAGATTCTCACCAAACCTAGTTCAAATGAGGGGCCAAAACGGAGATGATGAGCAGAACCTGCAACTCAAACATTCAAGGCCAAACGGCGTTGGGGGAAATAGCTGTCCCTCAGCCTGCCCTGTTCAATTTTGTAACTGTGTCAAACAAATTGTTTAGAAATCTGAAATATTTTTTTGCACTAGTCATTAGGTATTTAGTCACTTTTCAATGGAAAACACAAAAATTAGCTAATTGAATGAGTACACTCTTGCAGCATATCAATAGAATATATTTTAGACCATTTAATAAAAGAGTTGAAATGATTCAAAAGTAACTTGTAGCATGACTATCCTGCCCACTTCGTAACAGAATTTATCTTTACCTATTATAATCATTTAATAACTATTTGTTTATTTATTTATTGTTTATTTATTTATTTATTTACTAAGATATTGATTTTTTATTTTATCACTATTTTTATATTTATTTATTTACTTAATTTTTTACTTATTTTATACTTATTTATTAATTTATTTCTTATTTATTTATTCATCATAAAATTTTTACATTTATTTACTTTAATGTTAAGAAGTCAACAAAACAGTCATTCTACAAGTTCACAAAGTTACCAAATATTGAACAAGAAAGCTATCCAAAGGACAGCAATATCGCCCTCATAGCCCAACCTAGAATGCCCAAGCCACAGGTTCCACTTATCATCCCACCTAGGCCATAATTTGAGCAAAGTTCAATGAAAATCCCTCCATGGGCCAAAGGGATATAGAGCTGACAGGAAACCCCAAGGCTCAACCGTATGACCCTCATCTGCAATCCTCACCCAGAGCCTGCATGGCTCAGTTACGGGTTCAGCATATCATCTCACTCTGTCCAACACGAGACAAAAGCCCAATCAAAATCCTTCCAATGGCAAGGAGATATAGCAGAGAAACAAAGCTTGAGACCCAAACTCCCAACCCTTAACCGTGACCATGACCAAGTGCCAACACGACCAAGTCACAGGCCCTGCACACCATCCCAATGAGGCGAACATTCGACCAAGGTCAAACGAAAACCCACCAAGGGGCAAACGAGACCTTGCCGGCATGAAACCCAACATCCAAACTCCCTACCCCCAACCACGACCACCAAACCGAGCCGCCACGGTGCGATTAGGGGTCGGCACACCAGTGCACAGAGGCATATATTTGACCAAAGCTCGATGAAAGCTGCTCAAGTGGAATAAGAGATGAGCAGCTTTCATCAAGCTTTGGTCAAATATATGCCTCTGTGCACTGGTGGAATAAGAGATATAGTTACAGGAAATTCAAGGATCAAACTACTGACCCTCAATTGAGGCCTTCACCTTTAAGCCGATTCAGGTAGCGTACATCAACTCAATAAGGCCAACATTTGTCCAAAGTTTAATGAAACCCCTCAAATGGCAAAGGAGATATGGAACGGATACAACACCACCACCCCCACCCCCGAAAAAAAAAAAACAAGAAAAAACAAGTGACCCTCAACTATGAACCCAACCTTGAGTTGGCATTGCCCATCCATGGACCCCCGTACATCAGCCAACTGTGGGAACATTTGACCAAAGTCTTATGAAAATCCATCAAAGGTCTAGGAGATACGGAGCAGACAAGAAAGTGTTATAGACAGACTGATAGGCAAAGGGCATTATCACCGCCCATCTGCCTTGACAAAGGGGATTAATGACCAAACTGAGTCTTACACTCATGACACTAAGAATGACTATAAAATTGGCCATAACTTTATTAAGTGATAAGGCTGTCATATTTCACATGTACATTCCTTGTTAGAAGACCTTTCTGGTGATATCATAATGTTTTGCCTTATGACCTTGATCAGGTTTTATCATGAGTTTTGGATCATCCAGGACATGTTAACCTGGGAGTTTGGGTTCGGTCACCTAATAGTATTTCAGTTCGTCCATTGTTGAAAAACCAAGTTGTTGGGATTTAGAACTTAAGCACAGCATCCATATGCCTAGAAGAGGTAATGCTACAGTTGACTAAATGTAGAATAATTTTTCCGATTGGATTGGTTCCCTTGTCGTAAATGTCTCCGCTAGGTGGCTACAACATAACGATTGGTAGCTAGCAGAACCAGAGTTCAACAAGGTTAACTGGATGAGTCGGTCATACCAGTCAACAAAAAGATCGATACTTAGTATACTGAAATAATTTATAATTTATTTTACATAGACTAATGACATTCTTATCACTATCTTGAAATATATGTATCTTTTTAATACTCGCAGATACAATTTACAAGGAGTAATACACAGCCAGCTGGCCCATTTCTGCAGTACTTTAAATTAACAGACGCGCTCTTGTAGGCATGCGCAGTGGTAAGAGTAGGATTCTCTACCTCAAATCAATTTACTCGCTACCTATCGTTATGTGCGTACCGAAGGGGAGGTAATAACGAAGGGGAACCAATCTATTTTCAGATAAAACAAAATCCCCCAGAGTCTATCCTGCTTCATGATCGAGAGGTTGTGCGTTCGAATCCGGCCACTGGTATCGAGGTGTGTCCTTGGGCAAGACACGTAATGACACTGCCCCACTCCACCCAGGTGTAAATGGGTAGCAGTGGTGTAAAAGCAACTGCCTCTCTCGCGCGCGTGAAAACACCCGGAGTGAGTGTTCGAGAGCGATTCAATAAGCTTGAAGCTTTCATCGCAATCGAACTAAAATAAATTAGTATAAACTAATTGACTCAATGCAAGTGAAATAACCTTCAATGGGCTGTAAAACAAAAAAAACACGAATTTTCTTCTTGATGTTATGAAATTGGAAGCTGCCCTTTCCATCCATCTAGTTTTTTGGTAGTAACTTTTATGCAAATTAATATCACTAGTTTATGATAGCTATTCTGTTTGTGTCTCTTAAGCATGATTTGGCGCTTGTCTTGCGCCCCCGAGACTTCAATTTTCTTTAAATTACTCTGTGGACTTGGCAGTACTACTGTCTCCTTTCAGCTTTAAAATCTTAAAAATTAAATATTAAAATAAAAAAAAAGAAAAAAAAAAACAACAACAAAAAAACACAAAATCTTATGAACTAATAAATAACTGAAAAATTAAACCCTTAAGTAAATAGTTAAACCAATATGTAATTAAATATATAAATAGATAAATAATAATGCCACACTTAGCCTGTTTGGTTTTTTGTCATTGGTCATTATATGTAGATGCAATGTGATAGATGGATGGAATGTGATAGACTAGGGATCGCTTGGTCATTATATCGGATTGCCCAGTGGTAGTTCTCGCAGTATAATACCCACTGATAGGACTAGAAACTACCTTTTACAGTGACGGACTTTTGAGTTTAACGGCAGCTGTTGTGATGTTCAATGTTCTATCAGTTAACCTCAAATAAATGAAAAAGGTTGACTTTGGAGCCAAAGAATACATATTAAAGTGAAAACCGTAAACTCTTATTGAGTTTCTTCATAAACAGCACTGTTGTCTGCAAGGCTGAATAAGCCCCCTAGGCCCCCTCAAAGCCTTGTTAGATAAATGAACTTGTTATTGATCTGTATTACCAGTAAGAGCTAGTGAAATTTAGCTAGTGAAATTTGTTCAATGTAATGTAAGTTTTGATCTGGCCGCTAATTGCTTGGATGCCTAGCTCTAAATAACCTAGCTAATGTTGGTTGGCCTGTGAAAAGTCAAACAATTTACATAAAATGCCAAGCATCAATCTTAAGATGTTTTTATATTTTATATATTTTTTTTTCATTCTAGTGCAGCACAGCCAATCATGCGGCGTATGATGGTCATGGTAATGGCCAGAGTGATAGTCTTGTGGATTATGAGATGGTCATGTTGTGATGTGAAAGTCAATTGTTGGTCATCTCTTAGCTGGAGTAGAGGTGTCAGCATTTAAGATTGTAATGGAGTCTGATGTTATCCTAGCAAAAATGTAGTTGTATTAAACTGCATAACATGTGTAATTGGTAGCTATTCTATTAATCTCACATCTTGAGCTAAGAAATAGCTGCCATTGTCATTCTAATTATTTCTGTTGTATATCAAATGTCGGTATAAAGAGGGTTGACTGTAGCAAGTATTCTACTAAAATCAGGATTTTAACTGTTGGATGGATGGATGTTTTGTTTTAAGATGCTCAACCCTAATAGGGCACATAACGTCTAAAAATAATTAGGTATTAGATATAAAATTGTTATTGAAGTTTAAAAGTTAAAATATTAATGATTACAGTTTGTTAAAAAGTCCGATTTCTTTAAGAAAATTGATTAATTGATAAGATGGGATGTTGTTAAAAAGATCTTTCATTGTTGTAACATTAAAATATTTTGAGCGTATATGATAAAATTCTATACATGAAATGAGAAAGTGTTTTACTGTTAACGGTTCGTTACAAGATATACAGAAAGGTGCTCGTTCGTTTCTTAATATATAGGAATGAGTGAGTCTTGTGTGTCCAATACGGCATCTTGTGATTTCAGTCTGATCTTTCCTATTATAATTCGAAAAAGTGCATTTGGTATGAAAATTCGGTTGTATTTTATTTAATTTATTATTAGTTTCTTTTTCCCAAACTGATTGACATTTATTCTTTATATATATGTTTATGTTGGATTTTAAACCTGAAGAAGGAATTTTTAAATTGGTAATAGTTAACGATAATGCGGATTTGGCTTCCAAATCAGCTAACTCATTTCCACTGATATTTATGTGACTGGGAAGCCAGCAGAATATGATCTTGAGATGGCAAGATAGTGATATTTTCTTAAAATTTGTTGAATCAAGGGGTTTCTGTGCTGTTGATCGAGAGCTTTAATACAGAAAGAGAATCGGAATAAATGATGAAATGTCTTTCAGGTTGATCTCGAATGTGATAGAGTGCAATATCAATTGCTTTTGCTTCTGCGGCAAAAATAGAGTTATTATCTGGGTAATCTAACCTTTATCTTGCTAAATATTCATTTAAGCCACACCCATTTCTGTTTACCAACCAATCAAATTACTTGATGTAATTTATTGCTACAAATTCATAAACTGAATGCCAAACAGTGTAGATCCTGATCAGATGGCTTCTTCAGAAGCCATCTGATCTGGATCTACACTTTCCAAAGATAGGGGTTGTCGTGAACAGCATGATAAGAGCTAATACAGTCACAGTCAGTGAAATTCAGACTAATGACAGAACAAGCAACTTTGTCATCTTGTTTCGAACCGTCAGTGTAAATGGAAATGTGATGTTTAAAATGTAACACGAGATAGGAAAGGTTTAAAAGGATAAAACTCGCGTAATGAATTTTGTAAAAACAAATTTTGTAAGATGCATTTGAACAATTCTATTCGTAAGATAATACCGGTTGAACGGACGATTGTTCTGTATGTTGGAGGCTTTTACCCAACTGCCACAGAAGCTGAAGGCAGCCACCTATTTCGAGGCACCGGGTGACTCGGCAAGGGGACTGTTTTCGGTGGGGTCTTACCACTCTGCCACACTCCCGAAGGCAGCCGCCATATTTCTACCCCCCGGGCTGGCACGGGGCCTTAAACTGTTGGAGTCATCGGAGTCTAACTGTTGGTTTTCTTTTGCTCCAGCATTTCAGTGGTTTCCTGCTGTAGAGTCCTCACCGTTGTTTAATCTCTGTGGTTGTTTGATTTTTGTGTTCACGGAGATGTTGCACTGATGAGATCCTCAGTTAGGAGGCATTCATGCGGACTGAACAAATTATTATTGACCCTTCCAAGGCGGTTCTTCTGTCGCGGTTCATTTTTGTTATGGTTTGTCTTTGGGTGTTTGTGTCGCTTATATTATTTTATTTTTGATAGCCTATTGGCCATTTTGTGGGAAAGTAACTGTCCTTTTGGCTTTCCGCTGTTGATGTTTCCATTAGTGTCTGTGTTTCATGTTTGTGTTTCTTTCCCTTTGGTGTCTTTGATGGGAGCTGTGGGTTAATTGTATCGATTCCTGATCATAGCCTCCACTTCTACTTTAAAAGATGAACTTAAATTTAAAATTAAGTAGACAATACAAACACACTGAATATAAGACGAGGCTAGTTGACGGGCCTCCGTGGCCTAGTGGTTAAGAGCGCTGACGCTTGATCATTAGGTCTCTCACCGCTGTGGTTCAAGCCTCGCTCTGGTCAAATGTGAGATGCCAATTTCTGCAACGGAAGGTCAGGTGGTTTTTCTCAGGTTACTCCGGTTTTCGCCCACCTTTGATTAACGATTGGCTCAATATGAGTGAAATAATCTTTAAAGGGCCGTAAAACCAACCCCCCCCCCCACCAAAAAAAAAACAAGAGGGCCATGATGGCCCTGGGTCGCTCACCTGATCCATAGGGTAACAAGTGGGCCACGGGCAGAGCCATTATTGACCCCATGGCTATAATTTGCATAATCTTGGTGGTGGTCTAAAATATCTGTATAAGCCAATGTAAAACGAAAGTGCCCCGCAGGTGGGGCCATTTTGCGCACTAGGCAAATCATATTTGAACATTCTTGATAGAGGTCCACTAGATGAAGCTTCACACCAAAATCAAAGAGACCTTGCGGTTTCAGAGAAGAAGAGACCAAATATCAAAGAACGGAGCCTTCTAGTTTCAGTAAAGATTTTAAAGGTTTTCTTTATATAAGTCTATATAAAACCTGCGGGTCCCGGGCACGACCATTTTTGGCCCCAGGGCTATAATTAGAACAATCTTGGTGGAGGTGGAAATCCACAAGACTATGTATGTCTGTAAAACCAGTGTGCACGGGGGGGGGGGGGGGGGGGGGGGGGGGGGGGGGGGGGGGGGGGGGATTTTTTGGGCTAAGGCCTATAATTGGAACAATGTTGGTAGCTTCATACCGAATATCAAAGACCTGAGCCTTCTGGTTTCAGACAAGATTTATAGATTTTCCCGGAATAAGTCTATTTTAAACCAGTAGACCACAGGGAAGGGGGCATTTTTGGCCCCAGGGCTAAATTTGAATAATCTTGATAGAGGTTCACTAGACGAAGCTTCAAACCAAATATCAAAGACCTGAACCTTCTGGTTTCAGACGAGATAGAATTTGTTTTTCTACAAAAAAACAGATGTCTCCCCCTTTTTGACCTCTAAGTATGACCTTGATATTGGAGGTATTGACCCAAGTCTTGTGTGCAACACATCTAATGAAGATGAACACTTCTGCAAAGTAACTTTAAAAAGTTCATAGAGAAATAAGGAAGTTATTGACCATACACATAATAAACCTTTTTTTACGTTTGACCTAAGTATGGCCTTGACCTTTGAGGTACAACACATTATTGTCTCATGATGGTTAACATTTCTGCCAAGTAATTTCATAATCCATCAAAGAAAAAGAAAGTTATTGACTGTACACAAAAAGTCCCCTTTAAAAGTTAACATTTCTGCCAAGTAATTTCAAAATCCAACTAAAAATAAAGTTTCACCAAACACGAAGAAAGGCCCCTTTTTTATGTTTAACCTCTAAGTATGACCTTGACCTTGAATGTATCAACCTGTGTCATGCCCACCACACATAGTCTCATGGTGGTTAATATTAATTTCAAAATCCATCTGAAAATAAAGTTATTGACCAGACACGATTTGCCCACACATACATACCGACAAACTTCCAAGGGAGATAACTCAAAAAGTATAAATGCGAGAGTAATAGATCTTGCCCTCTGCATGTCGTCTAATATTGATTAATATTTATATGAAGTTTCGTGAAGATAGCTTGAACGGTTGTCGATGTAAAACCAAAGGGTCCCACAGTGGGGGCAGTTTTTGTTAATTACTATCAGGTTAGGTAACTCTTCTATATCTGTTGTTAAAATACTCTTCAATACTACTCTTCAATGCTAGAGTTACTGTTACTGATTATTCTTAACTGTGACATCATGAATGTCATGGAAACGACGTAACGTCATAGTTATGGTATGTCCCCCATTGTTGTAAATAAAGTGTGTTGCTACTTCTAAGAAGTTTTCCTGGTGTTTAACAGTTTTGGCCCAAGGGCTATAATTAGAACAATCTTGGCAAAGGTCCACTAGATAGATGAAGCTACACATCAAATATCAAAGACCTGGGCCTTGCGGTTTCAGAGAAGATTTTTAAAGCTATTCCCTACATAAGCCTATGTTAAACCAAAAGGCCCCAGGGCGGGGGCATTTTTGGCCCTAGGGCTATGATTTAAACAATCTTGGCCCCAGGGCTATAGTTTGAACAATCTTGGTAGAGGTCCACTAGATGAAGCTTCATACCAAATATCGATGACCTGAGCCTTGCAATTTCAGAGAAGAAGATTTTTAAAGTCTTCATTTAAAACTAGAGAAAGTGACCAGTGGGTCACGTATACCCCCGGCCAGCGCCATACTCTGATATAGCTTTCAAGCTTGTATGCAATATGAATGAAGATGTCAAGAAGCTATAAGAATCTATAAATGTGCTTGTAAAAGCTAAACTAAACATAAAATATCTAAATGGACCAAGGGAGTTGGGGTATCAATGTTACTGAAGCAGCAGGGTGGGTTATGCATCAATGAAATCTTTGGACTGGTATGCAACATCGATGCAAGTATGAATTGAATTTGTCTTAGATAGAGTTTAGAACATACAGGCATCTATAAACTTTGTCATAAAACTTTAACCAAATGTAAAATTTCTAAGTCCATGACCTTGCGGTCCAGGTCGCCGTGGGTGGGAGAAGGGACATACATCACAAAATGTTGGGACTGGTACATTGATTCAAGTATCAACTGAATTTGTCTTAGAGTTTAGAACATAATAGGCATCTATAAACTTTGTCATAAAACTTTAACCAAATGTAAAATTTCCAAAGTCTGTGTCCTTGGCCTCAAGTGGGTGGGGGGGGGGGGGGGGGACATGCATCAATGAAATCTTAAGACCAGTATGTAACTTCAGTGAAAGTATCAACTAAATCTATTAAAGGGTTCAGAAGATACAATCTCCTAGAAACTTTGACGCAAAACTTTAACCAAATGTAAAATTTCTAAGTCTGACCTTGACATCAAGGTCACTTTGGGGGGATTGGGACATGCATCAATGAAATCTTTAGACCAGTATGTAACTTCAGTGTAAGTATCAACTAAATCTATCAAAGGGTTCGGAAGATACAATCTCCTAGAAACTTTGACGCAAAACTTTAACCAAAATGTTAACACACGGACGGATGGAAGGATGGACGGACAGACAGAAAACAGGACACACGGACGGACGAACGGCAAGACGAAAACTATATAGTATTGGCCCAATAGTATATATAGTATACCCATAGTATACTTCGTATACCGGGGGTATAATAAAAATCTTTTTTTTGGTCCTGTGACCTAGATGTGCAACAGACTGGAACCTTTTGAACAACTTTGAAAGGGGACCACCTAAGGATCATTCCTGTGAAGTTTGGTCAAAAGCTCACCTCGTCACTACATGACAGGTGAGCTAAAAAAAAAAAAAAAAAGGTGAGGCTAGTAATATGGATAAGCAGAAACTGATCACACATGAGTACTGGTAAACTGCTTAGGACTAAAAACTCTGAGCGAATCAGACAGTCCAGTGCATTGTAAGCCTTTTAGTTTCATTGGGCGGCAGGGCTCAAAAGGGCGTCATGCCCCACCACTAAAAAGGAGGCGGTGTATGTTATATTGTCCGATATTTTTATAATTTTTGGAGTTAATGCTCTTTGAACATCGATCATAGCAGTTTCTATCAGTTTCTTGTCTTGTTTGTTTGTATTGGAGTTTAACGGCCCAGTCAAAACTATTTTAGGTCATTTTTGAGCTGGTCAGTTTACCTATCCACACTTTTCCTGGGCAGGCCTGTACGTAAGCGATAATCCAGTACAGTGCACATTCTTTCGCCAGAAACTGGCAACTTCCCTTCTTGAATCAGCAGAAGGGAGAGAATGACCATAGCAACGATTTCATGATCAATCTGCATGAAATAATGTTGCCGAGCCCGGCAGGTATTGAACCCGTGTCCTGATCATCAGACAGACGCGCATCCGACTGAGCTACCTAAGCTGGCTATCAGTTTCGTGTCCACTTCATAACTCTGCTACCATTTGTGATATTTTCACTAAACTTCAGACATTGTCCCTTGAACCCAGCCCTGCCCATCAGGGCTTAATTGAAATATATTGGGCTGCATTCCGCTTCCACGCAGAGCTGAAACCGACCGCACAGGAGTACTGGTAAACCGCTTAGGTTTTAAGCCTTCCCAGGAATAGTGTTGCAAGTCGGACCGTCCATGCATATAAATGTTATTGGTTTCATTGGGCAGCAGGGCTTGAGATGTCATTTCATCTGAATAGTATCAAGTAAAAGTCCCATACAATTGGAAGCAACACCTCCAAAATGACCTGTACAGTGTTGACGGGGATGTTATACCAAATCAAACAAAAAATTGCCCCTTGAACAATATCCATCCATCCATGAAAACTTCTTTTCTTCGGTCATTTCACACTAAAGATGCTTCAAGAATTGCAAATGTCAGTTTCGGGCGGAAATGTGTTCAGTGTATTGCTTGGGAAAAAGAGTAGTTAGGTAAACTGACAGGCTCACTGAAGTATGTGTTGACTGGACGTGAGTATTTGAGTTTTACATCTCACTAACAGCAAAGGTTATAAGGAGACGGGACCTCAGTTTAAAGACTCATCCCAAAGTCTAAAGAAGCCCTGGATCGATCCTGCGACCCCTGGCTTACAAGGCGAGTAGCGTAACCATTGTGCCACATTGGCTTCTGTTGACTGGACGTCACACTCCAAACTAGCTTGAGCTTTTGTGTGCCATAATAGGTTCCAAATAATTGTGACAAAGCCTGTTACCACCCTGTAAATCTGAAGCATTGATTGTTTATGCATTTATTTTTAGCTCACCAGAGTCTACTTAAGACTCACAGGGAGCTTATAGGATAGGCAGCTGTCCGTCTTTGTCAATGCTTTCAAATGACATCTCCGAAACATCTGGGCCGATTGAGACCGAATTTCATGTGTAGCATCCTTGGACTGGGGGATTGAAAGTTTATGAAAATCGGCTCTTAAGTTTGGCTGCTATGGCAACTTTCCATAGACTTATAATGGGGAAAATTAAAAAATGGCATTTACTGCAAAGTCACAGCAGAATTTCGACAAAACTTTAATCGAAATGTTCTTGAGTAAACTTCTTTCAGCCATACGCTAGGGTCCCCCAGGTTGTGTCAGGGCCATGTCACACCCCCTACATTTCGTAAGAGTTTGAGTGTTTGAGTTTTACGTCCCACCAACAGCTAAGGTCATACGGAGACGGGACCTCGGTTTAAAGACTCATCCGAAAAGTCTGGAGAAGCCCGGGATCGATCCTGCGATCCCTGGTTTACAAGGCGAGTAGCGTAACCACTGCACCACGGAGGCTTCTACATTTCGTAAGATCATATATAAAGATAAAAGAGTGAAAGAGTGATATTTTGTTTATAGACACCTCAACCTATTGGTCATATGGTGTCTAATAATTTTCTATAAAACTGTTTGGGGTAATGAAAATTGTTAAGACATTAAAAATTTAGATTAAACGTAGCTATTTACAATTTATTTAAAGATAAAAGATGAAGACTTATTTAACGTTGCATATCGGAAACAACTACCATAAGCTCTGTAGAGCTCTTATTGTGACAATGTATTCTTTAACAAACAAAACCTGCCTTCATTTATTAGCTCACCTGGAGCACAGGTCAGCTTATGCCGTGGCCTGTTGTCCGTCGTTAGCTTTTCACATTTTCGACATCTCTTCCCAACCGGAACTCGGATTAAGCTGATACATGGAGATTCAGATTTGCTAAAATGGTTCCCTTTGGATTTCCAAGATGGCCTCTATGTCGACCATCTTGAAATTCATCCAACAACCTCTCCCAAACCAAAGGTTGAGCTGAGCAGAAACTTGATGGAAGGCATCAGGGGTGACATGGAGAGAAAGTTTTGCTAAAAAACAATCCATTCAGATATCCAACATGGACACCATGGGGGCCATCTTGAAATTCTTCAAATGGCATCTCCCGAACCAATGGTCGAATTAAGCTGAAACTTGATAAGAGGCATGGGGGTGACATGGAGATTTAGATTTGCTCAAATTTTTCTTTTCCAATAGCCAAGATGGCCACCGTGGTGGCCATCTTGAAAGTCTTCAAACGACATCTCCTCCCGAACCATAGGTCAAATTGAGCTGACACTTGATGGGAGGCATCAAGGTGAAATGAGATTCAGATTTGCTAAAATCATTCCATTCAGATATCCAAAATGGCAGCCATGGTAGCCATCTTGAAATTCTTCAAATGGCATTCCAAACCAAAGGTTGAATTGAGGTTGAATTTGATTGGAGGCATCAGAAGGACATGGAGATTCAGATTTGCTTAAAATGTTCCATTCCGATATCCGAGATGGCCCCCATCTTAAAATTCTTCAAATAACCTCCTGAAACCAAAGTCGAATTGAGCTGAAACTTGATGGCAGGCATGAGGAAGTCATAGCTATTGAGATTTGCTAAAATCTTTCCGTTCCTATATCCATTCTTCAAAGGACATCTCCTCCTGCACCAAAGGTCAAATTGATCTGAAACTTGATGGGAGGCATCAGGGTGACCTGGAGATTCAGATTTGCCAAAATCGTTCTGTTCTGGTATCCAAGATGGCCACCATCGCAGCCATCTTGAAATTCCTCGAACATAAACTCATCTCCCACCTTCAGAATTGATAGACAAAATCTGATGGACAAAATGGCAACCAAGGCACATTGTAATATATGATCAGCCTCATCCAGGTGAGCAATTCTGGCGGACGTGGGCCTCTAGTCTTCCTAGGACTACCCCTGATAATGCGAATGTCAGCCAAGTACCATTTTTCATGCCTTTGGTGCAAAAAGGCTAAAATCTGGTGCAGTGGAATCCATTAGTTATCCTTGTGCAGTGGAATCACTAAGGTAAGTCCTTAAAGAATATTGTAATAGTAAGTTGCTCATAATGACCAATGGAAATCAAACAAGATGTGTGTCACAGGATTAAGACTTCTTGAATTAAGACTATTTTTTTCGATTTTGTAGCCCGGTTTCATGCCGAAAATGTTTTAATTCCCCATCAGGAAGAGAATGGGGGACCACAGAAACGCTCTGTCTATATCCGCACTACTCGATCTCCAGAATCCTCCAACAGACTTCCATGAAACCCTGGACAAGAATTCTGTTCAGTGAGCTGACGCGCAGAACCCATAAATAAACTGCCGATTCTGCCGCCGCCCATCGGGGCTTGAAGAAATAGATGGGCTGCAGGATGCTTCCACGCAGAGCTGAATCCTACCCTCACACAAGTACTGATAAACCACTAACTTAGAGGATCTAAATATGTTGTAGAAAGGGTTATCCTTTGGAAGCAAGGAATACACCACAGAACTAAAAAATATGGAGTGTGTATGTTTTCTAGGCCAGACTAGCTTGTTTCAGCCATTTAGGCCTCATCAGTGACCCTCAAATATTTTCAAAATTCCACAATGGAATCAATGATCCCAAAAGAAATTTCACTATGATGTAGGGCAGGGAGACTTTACGGCCTGCCCAGGCAAAGTGGTGTGAGTTGGACCGCCCATGCTTATAAACCCTTTTGGTTTCTTTGGGTGTAGGGCTTGAGATGTCATTTCATCTCAATGTCTGGTCATACACAGTTGGAAGCAACGTCTCCAAAATTACCTTTACAGTGTTGACGAAGATGTTAAACCTCAAATCAAACAAACAAAACTTTGCCGATTCAAGGCCATGGCCACAGTTGAAGATCACAAGTTTGATTGAATCTCTGAATTTTGTGCCCTCTCTAGCTCTTGCAGCCCCGAAGGATTTTCAGTAAACTTTGGCCAATCATACCCCACCATTCTGAATCCCTGAATCCTGTGCCTGCTCCACACCCCGTAGGACTCCCATTGGCCTAACTGAGTATGTGCAAAACCCCTAACTCAACCACGCCAACCCAATGTGAAGCCACAACTGCAGGTCATCATTTTGAGCCTTGAATTTCCTATTCATTTTATTCTCTCTTTTAACTCCTGATTCCCACCAGCCCTGGTCAAACACCCGCCAGTAAGATGTGCAGAATGCATAACCACACCATGACAACACGAGCTGAAGGCCATAGCTGAAGACCAGGAGTCCCAGCACCGAACCCCATGTCTGCTTCATATCTATTTCACCCCCTGGAAGATTTTCATTCAACTCCAGCCGAACACTTGCTTTAGTGAGAAGATGTGCAGAAACTGCAACTCAGTCATGCAGACACATGATCATGGTCACAATTAAAGGTAAAAAGCCAGATCCTCAATCTGGCTCCCCTCCATATCTCCCTACCCCAAGAAGGACCCTCATTCAACTTTGGTCCAATGAAGATCTGAATATGTTGATATGCTGAACCCACAGCTCAACCATGCAGACCCCAGATGAAGGTCACAAATGAAGGTCACAAGCTCCAGCCCTTAATTTCCTGTCTGCTCCACATCCCCCGCCCCCACCCATGGAAAGATTCTCACTAAACCTAGGTCAAATGAGGGCCAAAAAAGATTATGAGCAGAACCTGCAACTTGAACATCCAGGGCTGAACTGGGTTGGGGAACAAAGCTGTCCCTCAATCTGCCCTGTTCAATTTTGTAACTGCCAAACACATTGTTTCAAAATCTGAAAGAAATATTTTTTTTGCACTTGTCATAAAGTATTTAGTCACTTTTCAATGGAAAACACCAAATTAGGTAATTGAATGAGTACTCTAGCGGCATATCAATATCATATATTTAATAAATGAGTTGAAATGATTCAAAAGAAACTTGTAGCATGACTATCCTGTCCACTTCCTAACTGAATTTATCTTTTCCTATTTTAATCATCTAATGACTTTTTATTTATTTATTTTCTAAGCTAATGATTTTTTACTATACGATTATTTTTTTATATTTATTTATTTACTTAATTTTTTACTTATTTATTAATTTATTTCTTATTTATTTATTCATTTTTGTTTACTTTTATTTATTCGTTATTTACTTTTATATTATTTATTAATTTACTTTAATTTTAAGTCAACAAAACAGTCATTCTACAAGTTCACAAAGTTATCAAAACTTGAACAAGAAAGCAATCCAAAGGACACCCATATCGCCCTGCCACAGCCCAACCCAGAATGCTCAAGCAACAGGTTCCACTCATCATCCCACCTAGGCCATAATTTGAGTAAAGTTCAATAAAAATCCCTCCATAGGCAAAAGGGAAATAGAGCTGACAGGAAACCATGGATCAAGCGTGACCCTCATCTGCAATCCTCACCCAGAGCCTGCATGACTAAGCTACGGGTTCAGCATATCATCCCACTCTGCCCAACACTACACCAAAGCACAATGAAAATCCTTCCAATGGCAAGGGGATATAGCGGAGAAACAAATATAGAGGCCCAAACTCTGAACCCCTAACCGTGACCATGACCAAGTGACAACACGGCCAAGTCACAGGCCTCGCACACCATCCCAATGAGGCAAAGGTTTGACCAAAGTCAAACGAAAACCTACCAAGGGGCTAATGAGACAGCGCCGGCCTGAAACCCAACGTCCAAACTCCCAACAAGGACCACCACCTCGAGCGGCCAGGGTGCAATAAGGGACCTGCACCCCAGTGCACCAAGGCAAATATTTGACCAAAGCTCAGTGAAAACTGGCCAAGTGGTATAAGAGATATTGTTACAGGAAATTCAAGGATCAAACTCCCTCAATTGAGGCCTTCACCTTGAAGTTGAGTCAGGCACCTTACATCAACTCAATTAGGCCAACATTTGTCCAAAGTTTAATGAAAATCCCTAAAGGGGCAAAGGAGATATGAAACAGACACAAAACCCAAACAAGTGACCCTCAACTATGAATCCAACCTCGAGTCGGCATAGCCCATCCATGGGCCCCACACACCAGCTCACTGTGGGAACATTTGACCAAAAGTCTTATGAAATTCCATCAAAGGTCTAGGAAATACTGAGCAGACAAGTCTTCAAAAAATGGGAACCATTTTTGTTTGATACAGTTTAAAGAAAAAACCAATCAAAAAGAAAGTAGAATCCCTACCAACTAAATTTCTTGTGCATCTCAAACCAACTGCAATCCTGCTAGGATAACACCTGACTTTATTCCAGATTTAATACAGGCACTTCTTGACCATCACCATTACCATTGTTTTCACATGACAATGTGCCTTGGTGGTCATTTTGTCTATCAGATCACATTGCCTTTAGCAATTCTGAATCTGGGAGATGAAAGGACTTTAGAAGAATTTCAAGATGACAGCCATGGTGGCCATCTTGGATACCAGAACAGATCGATTTTGGCAAATCTGAATCTACGGGTCGCCCTGATGCCTCCCATCAAGTTTCATATCAATTTGACCTTTGGTTCAGGAGGAGATGTCCTTTGAAGAATGGATATAGGAACGGGAAGATTTAAGTAAATCTCAATCTCCAGGTCGTCCCCATGCCTGCCATAAAGTTTCAGTTCAATTCGACCTTTGGTACAGGAGGAGGTCACTCGAGGAATTTCAAGATGGCGGCCATGGCTGAACCTGTATCTACGGGTTGCCCTGATGCCTCCCATCAAGTTTCAGCTCAATTCGATCTTTGGTACAGGAGGAGGTCAGTTGAGGAATTTCAAGATGGTGGCCATGGCTGAATCTGAATCTACGGGTCGCCCTGATGCCTCCCATCAAGTTTCAGCTCAATTTGACCTTTGGTACAGGAGTAGGTCACTTGAAGAATTTCAAGATGGTGGCCATCTTGGATATCAGAATGGAACATTTTAAGCAAATCTGAATCTCCATGGCATCCTGATGCCTTCAATCAAGTTTCACCTCAATTCAACCAAAGCAATGTCATTTGAAGAATTTCAAGATGTCCACCATGGCTGCCATTTTGGATATCCAAATGGAATGATTTTAGCGAATCTGAGTCTCCATTTCACCCTGATACCTCCCATCAAGTTTCAGCTCCATTCGACTTTTGGTTCGGGAGAGGTCATTTGAAGAATTTCAAGATGGCCAACACGGCGACCATCTTGGACATTGTAAAGGAACAATTTGAGCAAATCAAATTTCCATGTCACCCTGAAGCCTCCCACCAAGTTTCAGCTCAATTCGACCAATGGTTCGGGAGGAGATATTGTTTGAAGAATTTCAAGAGTGGCCATCTTAGATTGTGGTGGCCATCTTAGATATTGGAACGGAACAATTTGAGCAAATCTAAACATTAGGAAAACATGTCCGTAAGAAATAATAGCATCCAACATGGTGTCAGAAAATGATAAATATTAGTAAAAAATGATAACATCTTTATTATTTTTGCTTCAACATAGATTGGAGGTGCACGTTAGAACCGCCTCAATGAGGCGGTTCTAACAAGTACCCACAACCTATGTTTTATTGAGCACCCACAATCTATGAATAAGGCAGATAATGTTTACCCTCGTAAATCCCAATTTTCTCTATATAAAGTGGGGTTAAGGGGGGGCTTCGTTTCACAGACTTGTTATCGTGATTGCCCCCACAGCGGCCATCTTAGATATTGGAACGGAACAATTTGAGCAAATCTTAATCTCCAGATACCTCCCATCAAGTTTCAGCTCAATTCGATTATTGGTTCAGGAGATGTCGTTTGCAGAATTTCAAGATGGCCCCCATATTGTCCATATTGGATATCTGAATGGATTGTTTTTAGCAAATCTGAATCTCCATGTCATCCCGATGCCTTCCATTTGTTGGATGAATTTCAAGATGGATTCCATGGTGGCCATTTTGGAAATCCAAATGGAACCATTTTAGCAAATCTGAACCACCATGTATCAACTCAATCTGACTTCCGGTTTGGGAAGAGATGTCGAAAATGTGAAAAGCTAACGACGAACAACAGACCACGGCATAAGCTGACCTGGAGCTTTGCTCCAGGTGAGCTAATAAATGAAGGCAGTTAAGTATTTGTTAAAGTATACTTTGTCACAATAAGAGCTCTACAGAGCTTATGGTAGTGGTTTCCGATATGGGGCGTTAAATAAGTCTTCTTTTATCTTTTATACATATATATATATATATATATATATATATATATATGATCTTATGAAATGTAGGGGGCGGGACATGGCTATACTCTGGTGAGCTAAATGAGTGCATAAACAATGCTCCAGATTCACAAGGTGGTAACAGGCTTTGTCACTATTATTTGGAACCTATTATAGCACACAAAGCTCAAGCTTGTTTTGAGTGGGACATCCAGTCAACACATATGCTTGCATTGAGCATGTCAGTTAAGCAAACCACTCTTTCCTGAGCAGTACACTGAACACTCTTCTGCCTGAACTGGCAACTGCAATTCTTTAACCCTTTTTGTACCAAATGGAATCTTCCTCCTTATATATAGCAGGGGTCCATTTAAAAATTTAGGGGTGTCAGGTTGTGTTTTCTTCAAAACTGACTTGGAAATTGACTTAACTTTTAGCAAACAGTGGAGGCCCTGATCAGACACCACGTTCTGCGGTTACTGATCTGGGCTAGCAAGGTTTGCCAGGGTACCTGTTTTGGGGTTTCTGGTACTAAATGTGTTAAGCATCTTTAGTGTGAAATGACCGATGAAAAGTTTTCATTGAGATGGATATTGTTCAAGGGGCAGTTTTTTTGTTTGATTTGAGGTATAACATCCCCGTCAACACTGTATAGGTCATTTTGGAGACATTGCTTCCAATTTTATGGGACTTTTATCCAATATTCAGATGAAATGACATCTCAAGCCCTGCCGCCCAATGTAACCAATAACGTTTATATGCATGGACGGTCAGACTTGCAACACTATTCTTGGGTAGGCTTAAATTTGTTTGTTTGATTTGAGGTTTAACGTCCCCGTCACAGTATAGGTCATTTTGGAGACGTTGCTTCCAGTTTCGTGGGACTTTTACCCGACGTTGAGATGAAATGACATCTCAAGCCCAATGAAACCAATAGGGTTTATATGCATGGGCGGACCGACTCGCACCGCTTTGCCTGGGTAGACTTAAGATCCACTAAGCGGTTTACCGGTACACGTGTGCCGTCGGTTTCAGCTCTGCGTGGAAGCATCGTGCAACCCATCTATTTCTTCAAGCCCCGATGGGCGGGGACGGGGGTAGGCTTACAACCTAAGCGGTTTACCAGTACTCCTGTGCAGTCGGTTTAAGCTCTGCGTGGAAGCAGTATCCTGAACAGGAACTACCTGTATTCTATTTGTATAATATTCTGAACAGTCTAAGTGCCCCTAGTCCCCTAAGCCACAAGTTACAGCCACTTTTTTGCAGGGATACTTAAAAACAAGCATGTCAGTTTCATTCTAGCATGCTAAATGATGCAGACATAAGTTTTGGGTACACTTCTGTAAAGTATGAAATACAAGCAGATCATCAGAATGCTTATGCAGTTATAAATTTGTTTTCATTGAAAAGATATGCTACCACTACCACCAACCAAACAAAAGATATTTAAAACAATCTTAACTCTACACCATCTTGAAGATGGGACAATACCACAATCCTACATAAAACTGCAAGCCATGCACCATGCTCCGCCACTGCACTAATATCAAAAACAAGTATACATTTCTGTGGTATTTGGGCTTGAAAAAAGTCGAAGTTAAAAATGCAAAAAAGGGGATAAAAAACAATTTCATGTTTCTGGAAATAACAATAAGCATATCTCAGACCATCCTACAAAGGCCTGAAAAGTTTCAAAAGGATTGGCCTAAAACTGAAGGAGGAGTTGCGCAGGCACCTGTATACATTTCTGTAGTATTAGGGCTCGAAAAAAGTCAAAGTTAAAAGTGCAAAATTGTGATAAAAATTATTTCAGGACTCTGTTAAAACAATATGCTTATCTCCAGACCATGCTAATAGCATTTGTAGAGTTTCAAAAGGATTCGCCAAAAACTGATGGAGGAGTTGCGCACACAAGGTACATACATTTCTATAGTATTAGGGCTCAAAAAAAAGTCCAAGTTGAAAATGCAAAAGAGCGATAAAAATGAATTCAGGATTCTGAAAAAACAATATGCATACCTTCAGACCATCTTCAAATCACATATAAAGTTTAAAAAGGATTGGACTAAAACTGTAGGAGGAGTTGCACACACAAGGTACATACTCCCTATGTTTCTGTTGTATTAGGGCACGAAAAACGTCTAACTTAAAAATGCTAAAAAAGTGATAAAAATAATTCAAAGATTCTGAAAAAAAAAACAATTTGCATATCTTCAGACCATCCTAAAAGCATCTGTAAAGTTTCAAAAGGATTGGCCAAAAAATGTAGGAGGAGTTGCGCACAAGAATGGTGTGGGGTGCAGATGGACGGACAGAGACAGATGGACAGAGGGATGGACACAAAATTTTGGAGGGTATAACATAATAACCCGCCACTTTCTGGTGGCGGGCATAATAAAATGGGAACAATTTTTGTTTGATACAGCCGAAATATATACCAATCAAGGAGAAAGTAGAATCCCTACCCACTAATTTCTTGTGCAGCTCAAATCAACTGCAATCTTGCTGGGATAACGCCTGACTATTCCAAATTGAATACAGGCACTTCTTGACCATCACCATGACCGTAATGTTTCCACATGACCATCACAACTCCACATGATCATCATCTCCACAGGACCACCACCATGACCACACGATCACTCATCACTTGGCCATCATATATCCACATGACCATCACCATGATCATGTATCCGCAAGAACATCTCCATGACCACAGCAACACCACATGACCACCATAACTCCAAACAACCTGTGACCATGACCATTACCATCTGGTCATGTTATATGCCAGACTCACAGAATGATTGGCTATGCTGCACTAAAAAGGAAAATAAATAAATGCATGCATAAACAATCACTGCTCTAGATTTACAAGGTGGTAAGAAATAGATGGGCTGTCCAGGCAAAGCAGTGCGAGTCGGCCTGTCCATGCTTATAAACCCTATTGGTTCCATGTCTAGTAAAAGTCCCACAAAATTGGAAGCAACACCTCCAAAATGACCTTTACAGTGTTGACAGGGACGTTAAACCTCCAATCAATCAAATATTTACAGTTACTGCAGCTGGTGTCTGGGAATGTGTGGCGGCCATAAAATGTCTCCTTGCCCTACATCATAGTGTAGTTTATATTTTCTTGTCCTTTTGGATCTTGTCCATTTTGGAATTTTGAATATATCTGAGGGTCACTGATGAGGCTTAATTGGCTGAAACTAGCTAGTCTGGCCCAGAAAACATTACACTTAATATTTTTAAGTTCTGTGGTGTATTTCTTGCTTCCAAAGGATAACCCTTTTATAGAACATATTTGAATCAATTATCTGACACCTTTGATTGCACACAAAGCTCCAGGCTTGTTTGGAGCATGACGTCCGACTTCTGTCATTCAGTTTTTTTAATTAGAACGAAAACATATGTAATCTGATGGAATGATAGTCAGAAATAGGCGTGGCTAATTTTAATATTTAGCAGGATAAGGGTTAATTGTAATGTGTAGTCTTGTTCTTGTTCTTCGTATTTTTGTTCCATTGTATAATTTTGAAAATATATTAGGGTCATTACTGACGCCTAGGCAGCCGAGACTAGCAAGTCTGGTCCAGACTTCTTGTACACACTATAGCTTTCAATTCTGTTTTCCTTGCTTTCAAAGTAGAACTTCTTAAAGAAATAATTCAGTAACTCGGCAAAGGGGAGAGTGTGTAAAATATTGAAATTGCGTTTGTGAAAATTGTTTCCACGGTCCTATTTCCTCAACCTCCGGCCTTTAGAAGACCTGGTTTTAAATGTTCATAAAATACATACCTCAGATGTACAGACAGCTCCATCAAGGGCAATGCACTCCCAACACTGCTAACCCATATTTTCCAAAGGCTTGCTACATCTAAAAAAAACTATTAAAGGGTCTTAAGAAGTTTACGAATGCCAAAAAAAAAAAAACTGAAAACAGCTTGACAACACAAGCTGTTGCAAAATCCATCAACATCACAAAAGATCAATAAACAGTCTAAGCAGCTATCAAATGCATATTACACTGCCAAACATACCAATAGACTCACTTGACCAAGCAATTCCCAAACAAAAATCACAGTCCACCTTCAGCACCAAGATCAGTTACAAAACTAACAAGAAAACGGTTACAAGAGGCTTAGTTCAAGCAGGAATGAATATCCATTACTTATCACTACCGGCAGCAAATTTTATTGACCATGTGCTTTTCTCCAGAGCAACCCATTTCCTCTAAACATAAAGGCTACCATGCACCATCAGTGACTCGTGAACGCTTAAAGGCATTTATATGAAATATGTTACTGAAGTAACATCTTAAAACAATCCTAGAAATACGAAAAAGAGAACCCAAACATTGTCACTAATGCGACTAGACATATGGCTAAATGGGACTGAGCAACTATATATACGCCTCCAGACAAGCGTTTGTCACATGATATAAGGCTTCCTGATTTAAACATTTTTTTTTCTTTTTGTATCTGTTAAAATCACCACTTTTGAAAATGTGAAAATAGAAGTGGAGGCAATGATCAGAAATTGATACTATTAACCCACAGCTCCCATCAACACAAACTGCGGAAAGCCAAAAGGACTGTTACTTTCCCACAAAATGGCCCATAATCTATCCAAAATAAAATAATATAAGTGACACAAACACCTAAAGACAAACCATAACAAAAACCACGACAGAAGAACCGCCATGGAACAGTCAGCGGAAACTAATTCCACCAGGAGGCTTAAATCAATTTTACGTGGCCACAATCCTCGCCCTTCCGTCCCGATTAAGAAATAATTTGTTCAGTCTGCATGTAGGCCTCCTCACTAATCAGTGTAACATCTCCGTGAACACAAAAATCAAACAACCACAGAGATGGAACAACGGTGAGGACTCGACAGCAAGAAACAACTGAAATGCTGGAGCAAAAGAAAACCAACAGTTACACTCGATGGGCCCGAGCTGAGACAGAGCATTGGGTACCAACCAACATAAGCCTTTACGTTGGAACCGTCATAAAATCTGAGGCCTGACCCACCTGCATGCAATTAAAGAGTGAAGCAAAGTGGTCAACCATAATTGGATTAACTACCATGCATACAGTCTGTCGTATAACATTAATGCTGTACCCAATCTATAACATTAATGCTGTACCAAATCTTTTTACATCGAAGAATGATTTTACGCAATTGGCTGCTGAAATTATTGGGGTTATAAATTTTTCTGAATTTATATACTAAGTCACCTTAAAATCTGTGTTCCGATAGACCTTGTTGCAGTAGAGATTAATACCAATATTGAATTTTGAAATTAAATCAGTATTTTGGAAAGGCTTTGCATTGTTCATGGTACCGATACTAATTGCGAAATATAAACGCCATAGGATGACGCACAAGGAACATCAACATCAGTTTACAATCTCAAAATCAAAATCATCGAGTTTATCATAAATTTTGCATGAAACAAACCTATCTACAAAAGACAGGTGTAAATCCAAAAACAGGGCCTCGGTACAGAAGAATTTGTTTTATTTAACTGAAGTTCTGGGGGTAAATTTGACTGATCAAACCATTGATTTTTGTTTGATTTGCGGTTTAACATCCCCATCAACACTAAAGGTCATTTTGGAGACGTTGCTTCCAATTTTGTGGGACTTTTACCCGACCTTGAGATGAAATTACATCTCAAGCACTGCCGCCCAATGAAACCAATTTGGCTTATTAGCATGGGCGGGCCGACTCGCACCGCTTTGCCTGGGCAGGCTTTGATCCTCTAAGCGGTTTACCAGTACTTGTGTGCGGTCGGTTTAAGCTCTGCGTGGAAGCATCATGCAGCCCATATATTTTTTCAAGCCCCGATGGGCGGGGGCCAGATCAAACCATCTAAATAGGTATTATCAATATTTAACTAGAATTTGTTTTTCTACAAAAACACAGATGTCTCCTCCCTTTTTGACCTCTAAGAATGACCTTGACATTGGAGGAATTAAAAAGTACATACAGAAATAAGAAAGTTATTGACCATACACAAAAAAGCCCTTTTTTACCTTTGACCTCTAAGTATGGCCTTGACCTTTGAGGTACAACACATCGTCTCCTGATAGTTAATATTTCTGCCAAGTAATTTCATAATCCATCAAAGAATAACAAAGTTATTGACTGTACACAAAAAAGGTCCCTTTTCTGACCTTTGACCTCTAGGTATGACCTCCAGAAAAAAATGTTATTGACTGGAAACAAAAAATACTTTTTTACCTTTGACCTCTTAGTATGAACTTGACCTTGGAGGTACCGACCTAGGTCTAGCGCACAACACATCGTCTCATGATGGTTAACATTTCTGCCAAGTAATTTCACAATCTATCCAGGAGTAAGAAAGTTATTGACTGAACACTAAAAAGGCCCCTTTTTACATTTGACCTCTTAGTATGACCTTGACGTCTGAGGTACCAACATGGGTCCTGCAAGAGACACATCGTCTCATTGTGGTTAACATTTCTGCCAAGTAATTTCAAAATCCATCTAAAAATAAGAAAGTTAATGACCAAACACAAAAAAGAGGACCTTTTTTACCTTTCACCTCTAAGTATGACCTTGACCTTTGAGGTACCGACCTGCGTCATGCGCGCCACACAGTCTCAAGGTGGTTAATATTTCTGCCAAGTAATTTCAAAATCCACCTGAAAATAATCAAGTTATTGACTGGACAAGATTTGCCCATACATACCGACAAACTTCCGACAAACTTCCAAGAAAGATAACTCAAAAAGTATAAATGCAAGAGTTGTAGTTCTTGCGCTCTGCACATTGCCTAATATTGATTAATATTTAAAAGTTTTGTAAAGATAGCTTGAACAGTTTTCAAGTTATAGAGCGGACACGATTTTGTGACAGACGGACGCCCGGGGGGAAAACAATGTCTCCCTGAAAAAAAATTTCGAGGGAAGACCTAATAAAGAAGTGGAGCTAAAATCTTCAATGATTTCAGACAGGTTTTCAGCAGAAAGGGACATGAAGCCTCTCATAACAAAACAGCCACTAGTTGTGCGCAATAAGTACCCATCAGAATACCCACAACTTGTCTAAATAACTTAGTACCAATAACTTAGTACCAAATCTTATGTAAATATTGTCAAGTAGAAAGGTGAGAGCTTCTCACTTTCTGACATGACCTTGAAGTACAGTTTTTTATGCTCTTCAGAAGTGATTACATGCAAGATAGAGGGAGTCTTCCCTATGAAATGTCCATTCAATTAAATCATTAAGTTTTTCTTTTATAAGACTATGAGGAAGTGTAGTGCAAAGGGTGGAAAAATTGTAAGTAGACAGACATAAAGCACGAAAACGCCTAGATTTATTTCAAACTTCATTGGAATTTTTTATGGACCAAAACAGATTTCTACCTGATCTTTCGAAGACTTTGTTGCAATATTTTATCACATGTTTTTTTTGATGGCAGTAAAACATGAAGTTACTAATTTTTAGAGTTCAGTGGTGGTACAAGAGCTTGAATTTGCAATAAACCGTGCTTTGCATGGTCTTAAATGAAGTTTAGGTAACCAATATAACCTAGGATGCTTTAACTTTAGGTAACCAATATAACGTAGGAAGCTTGTTTATGCAAATAATCTTGTGCATTTGTGCATAAATCACTGGATATCAGTTCACACAGTATTTGAAAAAAAAAGTAAGCCAATTGTTTCCAAAACATAAATAAATATATTCTAGCATTATCAACAGAATATATTTTGCCATCAGGTTGAGACCACTAGATAACAAGAGGGCCATGATGGCCCTGGATCGCTCACCTGATCCATATTGTACAAATGAAATTGAAGACAATATATGATAGAGTAGAGGGTTTGAGCAATTTTTGTTGACACAAGGTTTTTATAATTTTAGCCATCTTTTTCATCCAAGCACAACGGGTTGAGAAATTTTAAAACAAGTCTGAAATGAAGAGCCCCTAAACCCCACTCCATATGGAGAAAACTGGGGTTTATGGGGGTATACATTATTTTTCTTATTTCTACTCCAAGACATAGGTTGTTGGTACTAGTTAGAACGGCCTCAATGAGGCCTTTCTAACGAGCACCAACCTATGTTTTGAGCATTGATAAGAAAAATATCATGGCTTTTCATTAGCAAAGTTTCCATTTTGGAGATATGAAAAATGCACTAAGACACACGAGTGTGTTATCATGAAATTAATTCAAATCCATCCACTGGTTAAGCAGGAGAAGTTATTTAAAAGTTTTTCTATTATGAGCTCTAGCGCCACCTTTTTCATCCCAGCAGAATTGTTTGAACAAATTTAATAGAGGTTCACCCATTTGTTTGAATTGAGGTTTAACGTCCCCGTCAACACTGTAAAGGTCATTTTGGAGACGTTGCTTCCAATTTTGTGGGACTTTTACCCCGACACCGAGATGAAATGACATCAAGCCCTGTCGCCCAATGAAACCAATAGAGTTTATTAGCATGGACCATCCGTCTCGCACCGAGGTTCCTGGACAGGCTTAGATCCTCTAAGTGGTTTACCAGTACTAGTGTGCGGGCCGGATTCATCTCTGCGTGGAAGTCATGCAGCCCATATATTTCTTCAAGCCCCTATGGTCGGGGGCGAGAGGGTCACCCATGAAACATTTCTGTTAAATTATATCGAAATCCATCCACTGGTTAAGGGCCAGAAGTCGTTTAATTTTGTTTTCTATTTTTAGCCCTGGTGGCCATCTTGGTCATCCGAGCAGAGCAGTTTGAGCAATTTTGGTTGAGGGTCCATCAAGGATCATTCTTGTGCATGTTTTTTTTTTCAAAATGCATCCAATAGTTAAGGAAGAGAAGACTTTTAAAGATTTTTCTATTTTTAGCTCTGGTGGCGGAACATTTTGAGCAATTTTGGTTGAGGGTCACCCAAGGAACATTCCTGTAAAATTATTTTGAAATCCATCCAATGGTTAAGGAGATCATTTAAAGGTTTTTCTATTTTTAGCTCTGGTGGCCATCTTGTTCATCCCAGCATAATTAACGGTTTGAGCAATTTTGGTAGAGGGTCACCCAAGGAACCTTCCTGTGAAATTATTTCAAACTCCATGCACTGGTTAAGGAGGAGAAGTTGTTTAAAGATTTTTCTATTTTTAGCTCTGGTGGCCAGCTTGTTCACCCGAGCGGAACGATTTTAGCAAATTTGGTAGAGGGTCACCAAAGGAACATTCCTGTGAAATTATTTTGAAATCCATCCACTGGTTAAGGAGAAGAAGTCTTTTAAGGGTTTTTCTATTTTTAGCTCTCGCAGCCATTTTGTTCATCCGAGCATAATTAAGGGTTTGAGCAATTTTGGTAGAGGGTCACTCAAGGAACCTTCCTATGAAATTATTTTGAAATCCATCCACTGGTTAAGGAGAAGAAGTCATTTAAAGGTTTTTCTATTTTTAGCTCTGGTGGCCATCTTGTCCACCCGAGCGGAACAATTTGAGCGAAATTATTTTGAAATCCATTCACTGGTTAAGGAGAAGTAGTCGTTTAAAGGTTTTTCTATTTTTAGCTCTGGCGGCCATCTTGTTCACCCGAGCGAACGATTTGAGCAATTTGGGTAGAGGGTCACCCAAGGAACATTCCTGTGAAATTATTTCAAAATCTGTCCTGCAGTTTTGGAGAAGTCCTTTAAAGCAAAAGTTGACGACGGACGGACGAACGCACGGTGGACAAAGACCGATCACAATAGCTCACCTTGAGCACTTTGTGCTCAGGTGAGCTAAAAAGAGGACCATGATGGTCCTATATCGCTCACCTCAGCTAGAGATTTACACATTGTCTTTATCTTCAAGTTTCCCTGGGTAGATTGCATTAAGCCTATATAAATTATAAGCTCTGGAATTTATGCAACACACGGCCCCCGCCCATAGGGGCTTGAAGAAATATATGGGCTGCATGGTGCTTCCACGCATAGCTGAATCCGGCCCCCCACACTAGTACTGGTAAACCGCTTAGAGGATCTAAGCCTGTCCAGGAACCGCGGTGCGAGGCGGACCGTCCATGCTAATAAATCCTATTGGTTTCATTGGAGCAGGGCTTGAGATGTCATTTCATCTCAGTGTCTGGTAAAAGTCCCACAAAATTGGAAGCAACGTCTCCAAAATGACCTTTACAGTGTTGACGGGGACATTAAACCTCAAATCAAACAAACAAATTTATGCAACACAGCTAAAATTTGAATATTCTTGGTAGAGGTAACTAGGTGTAGCCATTTACTTAATATGAAAGGCCAGGGCTTTATGGTTTAAGACAGATTTTTAAAGCTTTTCCCTTTATAAGCCTTTGTCAAACATATGGCCCCTAGGGTGGGAACATTTTTGGCCCCAGGGTTATAATCTAACCCTTTTTGTACCAAAAGGAATCTTCCTCAGATATAGCAGGAGTCAATTTCAAATTTTAGGGCTGTCTGGTTGTGTTCTCTTCAAAATTTATTTGGAAAATGGCTGAACTTTTTGCAAACAGTGTAGGCCCTGATCTGGGCCTGCACTGTTTGTCAGGGTACCCGATTTGGAGTTTCTGGAACTAATGGGTTAATCTTGGTAGAGGTCCACAAGATGAAGCCTCATACCAAATATCAAAGACCTTGGCCTTCTGGCTTCAGAGGAAGATTTTTAAAAGGTTTTCCATCTAATAGAATAGAAGTGGAGGCAATGATCAGGAATCGATACAATTAACCCCCAGCTCCCATCAGAGACATCCAAGGGGAAAGAAACACAAACATGAAGCAACAGACCCCAATGGAAACACCAACAGCGAAAGTCAAAAGGACAGTTACTTTCCCACAAAATGGTCAATAGGCTATCCAAAATGAAATAATATAAGCGACACAAACACCGAAAAACAAGTTTCATACAAGAAGATTTTTAAAGGTTTTCCTATATAAGCCCATGTAAAACCAGTAGGCCATGTGCAGGGGAATTTTTTGCCCCAGGGCTATAATTTGAAAACTTGGTAGAGGTCCACAAGATGAAGCTTAATACCAAATAAGACCTGGGCCTTCTGGCTTCAGACAGGAAGTGTTTTAAACGTTTTTCCTATAAAAGCCTATGTAAAACCAGTAGACCCTGGGGCAGGGGCATTTTTGGCCCAAGTGCTATAATTTGAACAATGTTGTTAAGAGTTCCACTTGAAGAAGCTCCATACCAAATATCAAAGACCTGGGACTGCTGGTTTCAGACAAGAAGATTTTAAAGGTTTTTCCCTATATAAGCTATGTAAAACCAGTATGGTAGGTCCTGGTGCGGGGGCATTTTTTTTTTATCCCAGTCCTATTATTTGAACAATCTTGGCAGAGGTCCACTAGCTGAAGCTTCATACCAAATATCAAAGACCTGGGCCTTCTGGTTTTCTTTAAAGGTTTTCCCAATATTTGCCTTTGTAAAACCAGTAGGCCCTGATGCAGGGGCATTTTTGGCCCCAGGGATATAATTTGAACAATCTTGGTAGAAGTCCACTAGACAAAGCTTCACACTAAATATCGAAGACCTAGGCCTTCTGGTTTCATACAAGATGATTTTTAAAGGTTTTCCTATATAAGCCCATGTAAAATCAGTAGGCCAAGTGCAGGGGCATTTTTTTGCCCCACGGCTATAATTTGAAAACTTGGTAGGTCCACAAGACGAAGCTTCATACCAAATGTCAAAGACCTGGGCCTTCTGGCTTCAGACAGGAAGCTTTTTTAAACATTTTCCCTATATAAGCCTATGTAAAACCATTAGGCCAGGGTGCAGGGGCATTTTGGCCCAGGGCTATAATTTGAACAATCTTGTTAGAGGTGCTCTAGATAAAGCTTCATACCCTGGGCCTTCTGGCTTCATACAAGAAGATTTTTAAATGTTTTCCTATATAAGCTTATGCAAAACCAGAAGGCCCTGGTGTAGGTTTATATTTTGGCCCCAGGACTTATTTGAACAATCCTGGTAGAGATCCACTAGATGAAGCTACATACCAAATATCAAAGACCAGGGCCGTCTGGTTTTAGACAAGATTTTTAAAGGTTTTACCTATATATGCCTATGTAAATTATGTGTGCCCTGGTGCAGGGGCATTTTTGGCCCCAGGACTACAATTGGAACACTCTTAGACCTTCACTAATTGAGATCAAAGACCTGGGCCTTCTGGTTTCATACAAGATTTTTTTTAAGGATTTCCATATATAAGCCTATGTAGAACCAGCAGGCCCTGGTGTGGGGGCATTTTTGTTTTGAACACTCTAGGTAGAGGTCCACTAGATGATATCAAAGACCTGGGCCGTCTGGTTTCATACAAGAAGATTGTTTTAAGATTTTTCTCTATATAAGCCTATGTAAAACCAGTAGGCCCTTGTGTGGGGGCATTTTCGTCTTGAACACTCTTGGCAGAGGTCCACTAGATGATATCAAAAACCTGGGCCTTCTGGTTTCATACAAAAAGATTTTAAGGATTTCCCTATACAAGCCAATGTATAACCAGTAGGTCCTGGTGCGATGGTATTTTTTGATCCCAGTACAATTATTGGAACAATCTTGGTAGAGAGGTCCAGAAGATGAAGCTTAATTCCAAATAGCTTCCAGTAGGCCCTGGTGCAGGGGCATTCTTGGCCCCAGGCCAATAATTTGAACACTTGGTAGAGGTTCAAAAGTGATATATCGAAGACCTGGGCCTTCTGGTTTCATACAATAAGATGGTTGTAAGGTTTTTCTCTATATAAGCCTATGTAGAACCAGTAGGCCCTTGTGTGGGGGCATTTTCGTCTTGAACACTCTTGGTAGAGGTCCTCTAGATGATATCAAAAACATGGGCCTTCTGGTTTCCTACAATAAGATTTCAAGGTATCCCCATTTAAGCCTATGTAAAACCAGTAGGTCCTGGTGTGGGGGGATTGGGGGTGGGGGGGGGGGGGATTTTTTGATCTCAGTACTATTATTGGAACAATCTTGGTAGAGGTCCACGAGATGAAACTTAATTACAAATACAAAACACCTGGACCTTCTGGTTTTAGACGAAGATTTTTAAAAGGTTTTCCCTATATCTGCCTATATTAAACCAGTAGGCCCTGGTGCAGGGGCATTCTTGGCCCCAGCCCAATAATTTGAACCCTTGGTAGAGGTTCAAAAGTGATATTGAAGACCTGGGCTATCTGGTTTCATACAAGATTGCTGTAAGGTTTTTCTCTATATAAGCCTATGTAGAACCAGTAGGCCCTTGTTTCGGGGCATTTTTGTCTTGAACACTCTTGGTAGAGGTCCACTTGATGATATCAAAAACCTGGGCCTTCTGGTTTCCTACAATAAGATTTCAAGGTTTTTACCCTATATAAGCCTATGTAAAACCAGTAGGTCCTGGTGTGGGGGGATAGGGGGGGGGGGGGGGGCATTTTTTGATCCCCATACTATTATTGGAACAATCTTGGTAGAGGTCCACGAGATGAAGCTTAATTACAAATACAAAAGACCTGGACCTTCTGGTTTTAGACAAGAAGATTTTTAAAAGGTTTTCCCTATATCTGCCTATATTAAACCAGCAGGCCCTGGTGCAGGGGCAATCTTGGCCCCAGCCCAATAATTTGAACACTTGGTGAGGTCCACTAGATGATATCAAAGACCTGGGCCATCTGGTTTCATACAAGAAGATTGTTTTAAGATTTTTCTCTATATAAGCCTATGTAAAACCAGTAGGCCCTTGTGTGGGGGCATTTTCGTCTTGAACACTCTTGGCAGAGGTCCACTAGATGATATCAAAAACCTGGGCCTTCTGGTTTCATACAAGAATATTTTAAGGTTTTCCCTATACAAGCCAATGTAAAACCAGTAGGTCCTGGTGCGGGAGGTATTTTTTGATCCCAGTACAATTATTGGAACAATCTTGGTAGAGAGGTCCAGAAGATGAAGCTTAATTCCAAATATCAAAGACCTGGACTTTCTGGTTTAAGACAAGAAGATTTTAAGAGGTTTTCCCTATATTAAACCAGTGGGCCCTGGTGCAGGGGCATTCTTGGACCCAGGCCAATAATTTGAACACTTGGTAGAGGTTCAAAAGTGATATCAAAGACCTGGGCCTTCTGGTTTCATACAAGAAGTTTGTTTTAAGGTTGTCTTTATATAAGCCTATATAGAACCAGTAGGCCCTTGTGCGGGGGCATTTTTGTCTTCAACACCCTTCAAGGTTTTTCCTATATAAGCCTATGTAAAACCAGTAGGTCCTGGTGTGGGGGGATTGGTGGGGGGGGGGGGGGGGGGGCATTTTTGATCCCAGTACTTTTATTGGAACAATCTTGATAGAGGTCCACGAGATGAAGCTTAATTACAAATACAAAAAACCTGGGCTTTCTGGTTTTATACAAGAAGATTTTTAAAAGGTTTTCCCTATATCTGCCTATATTAAACAAGCGGGCCCTGGTGCAGGGGCATTCTTGGCCCCAGCCCAATAATTTGAACACTCTTGGTAGAGGTCCACTAGATGATATCAAAGACCTGGGCCGTCTGGTTTCATTCAAGAAGATTGTTTTAAGGTTGTCTCTATATAAGCCTATGTAGAACCAGTAGGCCCTTGTGCGGGGGCATTTTTGTCTTGAACACTCTTGGTAGAGGTCCACTAGATGATATCAAAAACCTGGGCCTTCTGGTTTCCTACAAGAAGATTTTAAGATTTTCCCTATATAAGCCTATGTAAAACCAGTAGGTCCTGGTGCGGGAGACATTTTTTGATCTCAGTACTAATTTTAGAACAATCTTGGTAGAGGTCCACAAGATGAAGCATAATTCCAAATATCAAAGACCTGGACCTTCTGGTTTTAGACAAGAAGATTTTTTAAAGGTTTTTTCTATATCTGCCTATATTAAACCAGTAGGCCCTGGTGCAGGGGCATTCTTGGCCCCAGGCCGATAATTTGAGCACTTGGTAGAGGTTCAAAAGTGATATCGAAGACCTGGGCCTTCTGGTTTCAGACAAGAAGATGGTTGTAAGGTTTTTCTCTATATAAGCCTATGTAGAACCAGTAGGCCCTTGTGCGGGGGCATTTCTGTCTTGAACACTCTTGCTAGAGGTCCACTAGATGATACCAAAAACCTGGGCCTTCTGGTTTCATACAAGAATATTTTAAGGTTTTCCCTATACAAGCCAATGTAAAACCAGTAGGTCCTGGTGCGGGAGGTATTTTTTGATCCCAGTACAATTATTGGAACAATCTTGGTAGAGAGGTCCAGAAGATGAAGCTTAATTCCAAATATCAAAGACCTGGACTTTCTGGTTTAAGACAAGAAGATTTTAAGAGGTTTTCCCTATATTAAACCAGTGGGCCCTGGTGCAGGGGCATTCTTGGACCCAGGCCAATAATTTGAACACTTGGTAGAGGTTCAAAAGTGATATCAAAGACCTGGGCCTTCTGGTTTCATACAAGAAGTTTGTTTTAAGGTTGTCTCTATATAAGCCTATATAGAACCAGTAGGCCCTTGTGCGGGGGCATTTTTGTCTTCAACACTCTTCAAGGTTTTTCCTATATAAGCCTATGTAAAACGAGTAGGTCCTGGTGTGGGGGGATGGGGGGGGGGGGCATTTTTTGATCCCCATACTATTATTGGAACAATCTTGGTAGAGGTCCACGAGATGAACCTTAATTACAAATACAAAAAAACCTGGACCTTCTGGTTTTAGAGAAGAAGATTTTTAAAAGGTTTTCCCTATATCTGCCTATATTAAACCAGCGGGCCCTGGTGCAGGGGCATTCTTGGCCCCAGCCCAATAATTTGAACACTCTTGGTAGAGGTCCACTAGATGATATCAAAGACCTGGGCCGTCTGGTTTCATACAAGAAGATTGTTTTAAGATTTTTCCCTATATAAGCCTATGTAAAACCAGTAGGCCCTTGTGTGGGGGCATTTTCGTCTTGAACACTCTTGGCAGAGGTCCACTAGATGATATCAAAAACCTGGGCCTTCTGGTTTCATACAAGCAGATTTTAAGATTTTCCCTATATATGCCTATGTAAAACCAGTAGGTCCTGGTGGGCGGGGGGCATTTTTTGATCTCAGTACTATTATTGGAACAATCTTGGTAGAGGTCCACAAGATGTAGCTTAATTCCAAATATCAAAGACCTGGACCTTCTGGTTTTAGACAAGAAGATTTTAAAAGGTTTTCCCTATATCTGCCTATACTAAACCAGTAGGCCCTGGTGCAGGTGCATTCTTGGCCCCAGGCAAATAATTTGAACACTCTTAGTGGAGGTCCACTAGATTATATCAAAGACCTGGGCCTTCTGGTTTCATACAAGAAGATTGTTTTAAGGTTTTTCTCTATAAGCCTATGTAGAACCAGTAGGCCCTTGTGCGGGGGCATTTTCGTCTTGAACACTCTTGGCAGAGGTCCACTAGATGATATCAAAAACCTGGGCCTTCTGGTTTCATACAAGCAGATTTTATGATTTTCCCTATATATGCCTATGTAAAACCAGAAGGTCCTGGTGGGCGGGGGGCATTTTTTGATCTCAGTACTATTATTGGAACAATCTTGGTTGAGGTCCACAAGATGTAGCTTAATTCCAAATATCAAAGACCTGGACTTTCTGATTTTAGACAGGAAGATTTTTAAAAGGTTTTCCCTATATCTGCCTATATTAAACCAGTAGGCCCTGGTGCAGGGGCATTTTTGGCCCCAGCCCAATAATTTGAACCCTTGGTAGAGGTTCAAAAGTGATATTGAAGACCTGGGCTATCTGGTTTCATACAAGATTGTTGTAAGGTTTTTCTCTATATAAGCCTATGTAGAACCAGTAGGCCCTTGTGTCGGGGCATTTTTGTCTTGAACACTCTTGGTAGAGGTCCACTAGATGATATCAAAAACCTGGGCCTTCTGGTTTCCTACAATAAGATTTCCAGGTTTTCCCTATATAAGCCTATGTAAAACCAGTAGGTCCTGGTGTGGGGGGGGGATGGGGGGGGGGGGGGCATTTTTTGATCCCAGTACTAATTGGAACAATCTTGGTAGAGGTCCACGAGTTGAAGCTTAATTACAAATACAAAAGACCTGGACCTTCTGGTTTTAGACAAGAAGATTTTTAAAAGGTTTTCCCTATATTAAACCAGTGGGCCCTGGTGCAGGGGCATTCTTGGACCCAGGCCACCTGGTACACCTGGTAGAGGTTCAAAAGTGATATCAAAGACCTGGGCCTTTTGGTTTCATACCAGAAGTTTGTTTTAAGGTTGTCTCTATATAAGCCTGCCTATATAGAACCAGTAGGCCCTTGTGCGGGGGCATTTTTGTCTTGAACACTCTTCAAGGTTTTCCTATATAAGCCTATGTAAAACCAGTAGGTCCTGGTGTGGGGGGATTGGTGGAGGGGGGGGGGGCATTTTTGATCCCAGTACTTTTATTGGAACAATCTTGATAGAGGTCCACGAGATGAAGCTTAATTACAAATACAAAAAACCTGGGCCTTCTGGTTTTATTCAAGAAGATTTTTAAAAGGTTTTCCCTATATCTGCCTATATTAAACCAGCGGGCCCTGGTGCAGGGGCATTCTTGGCCCCAGCCCAATAATTTGAACACTCTTGGTAGAGGTCCACTAGATGATATCAAAGACCTGGGCCGTCTGGTTTCATACAAGAAGATTGTTTTAAGGTTGTCTCTATATAAGCCTATGTAGAACCAGTAGGCCCTTGTGCGGGGGCATTTTTGTCTTGAACACTTGGTAGAGGTCCACTAGATGATATCAAAAACCTGGGCCTTCTGTTTTCCTACAAGAAGATTTTAAGATTTTCCCTATATAAGCCTATGTAAAACCAGTAGGTCCTGGTGCGGGAGACATTTTTTGATCTCAGTACTAATTTTGGAACAATCTTGGTAGAGGTCCACAAGATGAAGCTTAATTCCAAATATCAAAGACCTGGACCTTCTGGTTTTAGACAAGAAGATTTTTAAAAGGTTTTTTCTATATCTGCCTATATTAAACCAGTAGGCCCTGGTGCAGGGGCATTCTTGGCCCCAGGCCAATAATTTGAACACTTGGTAGAGGTTCAAAATTGATATCGAAGACCTGGGCCTTCTGGTTTCAGACAAGAAGATGGTTGTAAGGTTTTTCTCTATATAAGCCTATGTAGAACCAGTAGGCCCTTGTGCGGGGGCATTTCTGTCTTGAACACTCTTGGTAGAGGTCCACTAGATGATATCAAAAACCTGGGCCTTCTGGTTTCCTACACTAAGATTTCAAGGTTTTTCCTATATAAGCCTATGTAAAACGAGTAGGTCCTGGTGTGGGGGATGGGGGGCATTTTTTGATCCCCATACTATTATTGGAACAATCTTGGTAGAGGTCCACAAGATGAAGCTTAATTACAAATACAAAAAAACCTGGACCTTCTGGTTTTAGAGAAGAAGATTTTTAAAAGGTTTTCCCTATATCTGCCTATATTAAACCAGCGGGCCCTGGTGCAGGGGCATTCTTGGCCCCAGCCCAATAATTTGAACACTCTTGGTAGAGGTCCACTAGATGATATCAAAGACCTGGGCCGTCTGGTTTCATACAAGAAGATTGTTTTAAGATTTTTCCCTATATAAGCCTATGTAAAACCAGTAGGCCCTTGTGTGGGGGCATTTTCGCCTTGAACACTCTTGGCAGAGGTCCACTAGATGATATCAAAAACCTGGGCCTTCTGGTTTCATACAAGAAGATTTTAAGGTTTTCACTATACAAGCCAATGTAAAACCAGTAGGTCCTGGTGCGGGAGGTATTTTTTGATCCCAGTACAATTATTGGAACAATCTTGGTAGAGAGGTCTAGAAGATGAAGCTTAATTCCAAATATCAAAGACCTGGACTTTCTGGTTTAAGACAAGAAGATTGTAAGAGGTTTTCCCTATATTAAACCAGCAGGCCCTGGTGCAGGGGCATTCTTGTCCCCAGGCCAATAATTTGAACACTTGGTAGAGGTTCAAAAGTGATATCTAAGACCTGGGCCTTCTCGTTTCATACAAGAAGATTGTTTTAAGGTTTTTCTCTATATAAGCCTATATAGAACCAGTAGGCCCTTGTGCGGGGGCATTTTTGTCTTGAACACTCTTGGTAGAGGTCCACTAGATGATATCAAAATCCTGGGCCTTCTGGTTTCCTCCAAGAAGATTTAAAGATTTTCCCTATATATGCCTATGAAAAACCAGTAGGTCCTGGTGTGTGGGGGGGGGGGGGGGGGCATTTTTTGATCTAAGTACTATTATTGGAACAATCTTGGTAGAGGTCCACAAGATGAAGCTTAATTACAAATATCAAAGACCTGGACCTTCTGGTTTTAGACAAGAAGATTTTAAAAGGTTTTCCCTATATCTGCCTATACTAAACCAGTAGGCCCTGGTGCAGGGGCATTCTTGGCCCCAGCCCAATAATGTGAACACTCTTGGTAGAGGTGCACTAGATGATATCAAAGACCTGGGCCGTCTGGTTTCATACAAGAAGATTGTTTTAAGGTTTTTCTCTATAAGCCTATGTAGAACCAGTAGGCCCTTGTGCGGGGGCATTTTCGTCTTGAACACTCTTGGCAGAGCTCCAATAGATGATATCAAAAACCTGGGCCTTCTGGTTTCATACAAGCAGATTTTAAGATTTTCCCTATATATGCCTATGTAAAATCAGTAGGTCCTTGGGGGGGGGGGGGGCATTTTTTTTATCTCAGCACTATTATTGGAACAATCTTGGTAGAGGTCCACAAGATGTAGCTTAATTCCAAATATCAAAGACCTGGACCTTCTTGTTTTAGACAAGATTTTTAAAAGGTTTTCCCTATATTAAACCAGTGGGCCATGGTGGAGGGGCATTCTTGGCCCCAGGCCAATAATTTGAACACTCTTTGTAGAGGTTCAAAAGTGATATCAAAGACCTGGGCCTTCTGGTTTCATACAAGAAGATTGTTTTTAGGTTTTTCTCTATATAAGCCTATGTAGAACCAGTAGGCCCTTGTGCAGGGGGGCATTTTTGTCTTGAACACTCTTGGTAGAGGTCCACCACTAAATGATATCAAAAACCTGGGCCTTCTGGTTTCCTTCAAGGAGATTTTAAGGTTTTCCCTATATAAGCATATATATGTAAAACCAGTAGGTCCTGGTGTGGGGGGGGGGGGGGGGGGGGGGGCATTTTTTTTATCCCAGTACTATAATTGGAACAATCTTGGTAGAGGTCCACAAGATGAAGCTTAATTCCAAATATCAAAGACCTGGACCTTCTGGTTTTAGACAAGATTTTTAAAATGGTTTTCCCTATATCTGCCTATATTAAACCAGTGGGCCCTGGTGCAGGTGCATTCTTGGCCCCAGGCCAATAATTTGAACAATTTTGGTTGAGGTCCACCTGATGATATCAAAGACCTGGGCCGTCTGGTTTCATACAAGAAGATTGTTTTAAGATTTTTCTCTATATAAGCCTATGTAGAGCCAGTAGACCCTTGTGTGGAGGCATTTTCGTCTTGAACACTCTTGGTAGAGGTCCACTAGATGATAACAAAAACCTGGGCCTTCTGGCTTTATACAAGATTGTTTGAATGTTTTCCATATATAAGCCAATGTAAAACCAGTAGGTCCTGGTGCAGGGGGCATTTTTTGATCCCAGTACCAGTGATTCATTTTGAAATTTGATAGTATGAGTCCTGGGGACTCACATATTTGTAAACAATGAGTCCTACTGTGACATTGACCGAGCGAAGCGAGGGAATTTGCTAGGGGGGTCCGCCCCCCCGGAAAAATTTCAAATTCTAGACTCAATTTCCTGCATTCTGGCGCATTCTGGTGATAGTTTGATAGCTAATTTTACTGCTCTGAAATGCTGTTTTTCTTACATGTAATTTGTTTTTCAGAGACAAACAAACACCATACAATGTTGACTAGGAAAAATATGATTCCTTTCTTTCTTTGATTCCGTCGCATCATCGGAGGGTTTTGCCGAAGACGTAGGTGACTCAGATGTTTTCTCTATCGCTTTCTCCGATGATTGGGACTGGGTGAAAAAACCTGTGATATTTTTTTGACCGATTTCGATCTTTGATTTGTTTTTCGGTGGCATCCTGATCATCGTTGTACATCTGGGGACTTTATAAACAACTACGCCTAAAATAATTAAAACGTTGCGAGGGATTGGCCGAACAAATATAGCCCGTCAGGGCTTCCATTAACTCCTAAATTCAGGAAGTCCCGGACTTCCTACCCTTGAAATCTGGAAGTCCCACTGGAAAATTCAGGAAGTCCCAATTTTGAAGCAAGGTGTTTGCGGATCGTAAAATTGTTTTGATGAAGAAATATATATTATTTAATCTTTGAATCTCTTGTTTGCATTTTTAATCACGTGTATATCTTTTTAGATGGCTAGGAAAGTGTGGATTGGTAAACTGACAAGCTCAAAAATGACTTGAATAGTGTTGACTGGGCCGTTAAACTCAAAAATACTCATAACTATGTGACATACCTGCGGTCAGTACAGTCAGTACAGTGCAGAGGAGTGCATACAAAAAAGAAAAATATTTTTGCTTGGCCTGTATAAATTATATAACTTTCCAAGTACCCCCCCCCCCCTCCCCCCCCAAAAAAAAATGAATAAATAAAAAGTAAAGAAAACAATCGCATTTCCCATCCCCATATATGCCTAGTGGCCCATTTCTTGGTCATTAACAAACCGTGTAGACCCAGATCAGACGCCACAGAATATAGCATCTGATCTGTCTACACTGTTTGTAAAACTTAACACAAATAAAATAAAACAAACCTGACACTCACTGTCATATATGGATTACGAAATTAAAAAAAAAAATACTTTTGTAAAAGATTTTTGCCAAACTTTGCAAAACATACGCTTCGAGTCTTCATTGTACTCGACACTCGGAACTACAGGCAGAAACCCGTGCAACTTTGGTCAATTGGAGCAGACTTAGACGAGTCAGCGGTATTTGATTTTTTTTTTTTTTTTGCTTTTTGGCTAACAGACAGATATGACTGTAGCTCGGACCCTGACGAACCGGCCTGGTCACATTCGCCGGTTTGACGTATTTTAAGGGCGCCAAAATCAAAAAGCGATCGCGACAACATTTTGGGATTTTATAAATTATTTTCACCTTGTGAACACCTGCTATTTACTCAAGAAAAAATGCGTATCTATCTTTGAAAATATTGTCACACTTTGCATCGCTAATGACAATCTCACTACCAAACACCTAAATTACGATCCGTTTTAATTTAAACAGTAACAAGTTTACAGGATTAAAAACCAATTATCGTCAATGAGATATTTAGTTTATCCTCAACTACTAATCCGTTTAATTATATGCAAACACCGAGCAATCAACTCGACACGTTTTTCACACACCGATGACGATCAAAGGTATGCCGACGCACGTGATTCTGACTGTCAATATAATACCGCGCAGGCAGAAAATGGGACGTCCTTAGTACTCAATAAACACAGAAAGCGGTTTCAGCTAAGAAGGCGGAGCAAACTTTTTACAAATCGCTGAAAGTGGGCGGATTTATACGACTCGGTAAAGATTTTTGGCCGTACAGAAAAATTTTCTGGTGTCCGCGGGACGCCTTTGATGTTTAATTTGGGCGTCCGGAAGCGATTTCAGGACGTAATATACGCTTTTTTTAGTCCAGCTTTCGAAAGCTGTCAAGCGAATTATAAAGAAAGATACAACAAAGTAATTTGAAATTCTATGCGTCCTCATGATGCGTATCTTTCAGAACAATGCGTCCTTTGTCAAATCTATGCGTCAAAGACGCGGGACGCGCGGCAAAATGAATCACTGCAGTACTATTATTGGAACAATCTTGGTAGAGGTCCACAAGATGAAGCTTAATTCAAAATATCAAAGACCTAGACCTTCTGGTTTTAGACAAGAATATTTTTAAAAGGTTTTCCCTATATTTGCCTACATTAAACCAGTGGGCCCTGGAGCAGGGGCATTCTTTGCCACAGGCCAATAATTTGAACACTAGGTAGAGGTTCAAAAGATGATACCAAAGCTGGGCCTTCTGTTTTCATACAAGATTGTTTTTTAAGGTTTTTCTCTGTATAAGCCTATGCTATCTTTGTTTGATTTGAGGTTTAACGTCCCCGTCAACACTGTAAAGGACATTTTGGAGATGTTGCTTCCAATTTTGTGGGACTTTTACCCGACACTGAAATGAAATGACATCTCAAGCCCTGTCGCCCAATGAAACCAATAGGGTTTATTAGCATGGACGGTCCGCCTTGCACCGCGGTTCCTGGACAGGCTTAGATCCTCTAAGTGGTTTACCAGTACTAGTGTGCGGGCCGGATTCAGCTCTGCGTGGAAGCATTATGCAGCCAATATATTTCTTCAAGCCCCTATGGGCGGGGGCTTATAAGCCTATGTAGAACCAGTAGGCCCTTGTGTGGGGCATTTTCATCTTGAGTGTGTGTGTGAATTCGGGCTTAACGTCGCTTTCAACAATTTTTCAGTCATATCACGACGGTGTCTGGTTGTGACAGGGAGCTCAATGCTCACTTTTATAGTGCTGCCTCCCTGAAATATCATGTCCCAGACACATTACATGATACCAAACCCAGTCACATTATCCTGGCACTGAGTCGACCAGTCCTAGCTCTACCCCTGTATATCTGAGTGCCAAGCGAGGAGCAGCTAGTACCATTTTTAAAGACTTTGGTATGTCGCGGCCCGGGATCGAACCTGTGACCTCCTGTTCCCCGGAGCGGACACTCTACCAACTGAGCTATCGGGGCCGCTTTATTTTCATCTTGAACACCCTTGGTAGAGGTTAGGGCTGGCTAATTGGAGCTGAAAAGATAATCGATTATCAGTCCTGTCGTTGCGATCGATAATCGATGAGTAATCTCTGAGGTTTTTGTCATAATTTTACCTGTCTGGCTTTCTATCTGAGCATAACTATAACCATATGTTGCACTTTATCATATACATATATTTGAACAGACAGACCTGAGCAAACAGTGTAGACCCAGATGAGACGCCGCCTTCTCTGCGGCGTCTCATCAGAGTCTGCACTGTTTGCCACTCATCCAGCTATTTTAGGCATTACTTTGGGTAGTAAATTATACCTATCAAGTAATCGATTAAAAGCAACTCAGAAATGATAAACATTTTTGGGGGATTTATCGAACGATTAATCGATTATACGTTTAATCGTGTCATTCTTAGTAGAGGTCCAATAGATGATATAAAAAACCTGGGCCTTCTGGTTTCATACAAGAAGATTTTAAAGTTTTCGCTATACAAGCCTATGTTATACCAGTAGGTCCTGGTGCGGGAGGCATGTTTTGATCCCAGTACTATTATTGGAACAATCTTGGTAGAGGTCCACAAGATAAAGCTTAATTCCAAATATCAAAGACCTGGGTCTTCTGGTTTTAGACAAAGATTTAAAAAGGTTTTATCTAAACATGCCTATCTGAAACCAGTGGACCCTGGTGCATGGTCATTTTTGGCCAAAGGGCTATAATTTGAACAATCTTGTTAGAGGCTCACTTGATGAAGCTTCATACCAAATATCAAAGACCTGGGCCTCCTGGTTTTAGACGAAGATTTTTGAAGGTTTTCCCTGTATAAGCCTATGTAAAACCAGTAGGTCCTGGTGCGGGGGGGGGGGGGGGGGGGGGGGGGGGGGCATTTTTTTTTTATCCCAGTTCTATAATTGGAACAATCTTGGTAGAGGTCCACTAGATGAAGCTATAATTTGAACAATCTTGTTAGAGGCTCACTTGATGAAGCTTCATACCAAATATCAAAAACCTCGGCCTTCTGGTTTGAGACGAAGAGTTTTTAAAGGTTTTGCCTATATATGCCTATGTGAAACCAGTGGGCCCTGGTGCAGGTCATTTTGGCCAAAGGGCTATAATTTGATTTGTTTGATTTGAGGTTTACCATACCCTTCAACACTGTATAGGTCATTTTGGAGACGTTCTTCCAATTTTGCGGGACTTTTACCAGACAACAAGATGAAATGACATCTCAAGCCTTGCCGCCCAATGAAACCATTAGGGTTTATAAGCATGGACGGGCCGACTGGCACTGCTTTGCCTGGGCAGGTTTAGAACCTGTAAGCGGTTTACCAGTACTCGTGTGCGGTATGTTTCAGCTCTGCGTGGAAGCATCATGCAGCACATCCATTTCTTCAAGCCCCGATGGGCGAAGGCTGTGATTTGAACAATCTTGTTAGAGGCTCACTTGATGAAGCTTCAAACCAAATATCAAAGACCTGGGCCTCCTGGTTTTACACAAGTAGATTTTTAAAGGTTTTCCCTATACAAGCCTATGTAAAACCAGTAGGTCCTGGTGCAATGTGCATTTTTTTTTATCCCAGTACTATTATTGGAACAATCTTGGTAGAGGTCCACAAGATAAAGCTTAATTCCAGATATCAAAGACCTGGACCTTCTGGTTTTAGACAAGATTTTTAAAAGGTTTTCCCTATATTTGCCTATATCAAACTAGTGGGCCCTGGTGCAGGGCATTTTTGGCCCCGGGCCTATAATTTGAACACTCTTGGTAGAGGTTCTTAAGATGATATCAAAGACCTGGGCCTTCTGGTTTCATACAAGAAGATTGTTTTAAGGTTTTTCTCTATATACGCCTATGTAGAACCAGAAGGCCCTCGTGCGGGGGCATTTTTGTCTTGAACACTCTTGGTAAAGGTCCACTAGAGGATATCAAAAACCTGGGCCTTCTGGTTTCATTCACGAAGATTTTAAGGTTTTCCCTATATAAGCCTATGTAAAACCAGTAGGCCCTGGTGCGGGGGCATTTTTGGCTCAAGGGCTATAACTTGAATAACGTTGGAATATGTCCACTACATGAAGCTTCATACCAAATATCAAAGACCTTGGCCTTCTGGTTTCAGACAAAAATTTTTAAAGGTTTTCCCTATATAAGACTAAAACTATAAGGCCCTAGTGTGGGGGCATTGTTGGCCCAAGGGCTATAATTTGTAAAATCTTAGTAGAAATCCACTAAATGAAGCTTTATATCAAATATCAAAGACCTGGGCCTTCTTGTTTCAGATGAAGTTTTTCTTTTTCTAATTGTCCCCTTTTGGTTGCAATGGCAACCAGAATTCTGCATAGAATGGAATTCTTTGAAAAAGTCAGAGGACTACCCAAAGATCATTTCAGCCAAGTCTGGTCAAAATCTATTGAGCGGTTTAGGAGGAGAAAAAATTGTTGAAGGATGGAAGTATGGACATATGGATGGATGACGACAGGGCGACCAATCACAATAGCTCCCCCCGGAGCCTTCGGCTCAGGCGAGCTTAAGAAAAACAAGAGGGCCAAGATGGCCCTGAATCGCTCAACTGTCACCAGATGATCATCAGCAATGTTTAGAAAACAAGAGTTGGCATTAGATGCTAGACATACGAGTCAGTGGTTCCATGTGACAATACAGAGCTGACTTGTATGTCGCTATTTGGACACCTTCTGGACACTGCTAGTCAGGTCCTAGTGCACCAGTAGGAGATAAGCCGGCTCAGTCTTACTAACAATACAATACCTGGGCCTTCTGATTTCAGACAAGATTTTTAAAAGTTTCCCTTTATAAGCCTTTGTAAAACTGGTGGGCCCCAGCGTAGGGGAATTTTTGGCCCCAGCGTAGGGGAATTTTTGGCCCCAGGGCTATTTGACCAATCTTGGTAGAGGTTGGCTAGATGATGCTTCATACCAAAGACCTGGCCTTCTGGTTTCAAACAAAAGATGTTTTATAGGGTTTTCCTATACAAGTCAATGTAAAACCAGTGGGCCCCAGGGTGGGGCAATTTTTGGCCCCAGGGCTATAATATGAACAATCTTGATGAAGTCCACAAGATACAACTTCCTACCAAATATCAAAGATCTGGGCCTTCTGGTTTCAGACAAGAAGATTTTCCCCATGTAAGTCTATGTAAAACTGGTGGGCCCCGGAGCGGGGGCATTTTTGGACCCAGGCCTATATTTGAACAATCTTGGTAAAGGTCCACTAGATGAAGCTTCATACCAAATATCAAAGACCTTGGCCTTCTGGTTTCAGACAAGAAGATTTTTAAAGGTTTTTCCTTATACATGTATAACTATTAAACCAGTGGGCTCTAGCATGGGTGTATTTTTAGCCCCAGGGCTATAATTTGACCAATCTTCATAGAGGTCCACAAGGTAATCTCGTTTATGAAAAGTTACAAAAAGATCAGATCATAAACGGCTGAGAAAAGCTGGAGATACCAGTTTTCACTTATATTTATGCTCAAGGGCAGGTAACTCCAAAGCTGTTTGTCCCATGCAGAACAAATTCGTACTTGACGTAGACTGTAAGCCCCTCCTGGTTATCTGCAAGTTTGATGAAGATCGGATCAGAAATGGCCGAGAAAAAGTGGAGACGTTTTCCCCATTATAAGTCTATGGAACCTTTTTGTTTCCATGGCAACCAGAATTCCAATCTGATCAGCCCAAAAACCTTATGGAGCCTTTCCCCCTACCTGATTATGCTTCTAATGAAATTTGATCAAGATTGGCCATGGGGTATTAGAGATATACTTATTTGAAATTGTTTACGGACGCATGCACGGCGGAAGACGGACAAAATGTGATCACAAAAGCTCATCTTGTCACGTAGTGGCAAGGAACGTGACAAGGTGAGCTAAATACAAGTATCAGTATTCAGGGGTTTGTAGCATGACATTGTCATGCTGTCTTCTTCATTACTGAATTATTTATTTTACATATATTTATGATCAATTCATTTAGATGCACTTATCTGTATTTACGGATTATAAATTTATATATATAGGTATTAGCCTTATGATTTATTTATTCATTTATGTATATGTTTGCTTTTTTTATAATATTATATTGTTTATTATTTTTTTCATTTATTTACCAATAAACTTAGCTACTATTATTATAGTGTTTATTTTTTTTTTCATTTATTTACCAATCAACCTAGCTACTATATTTTTTTTTTATTTTTATTTATTTGTTTACTTTTTTTTAATTTAACTCTAGATATTTATTTTTCACTTATTCAAGTACTTATTTAAGTTTTTAGAGGAATCAGAAAACGAGAAAGACATGCTACAAGTTCAAAAAGTAAGTGAAAAGAAACCCAATCAGAGAAAAATAATGAAGTCTTGCACACATGAGACAGTTGAAAATCCATAATTCATGCTCTGCCAATAAAAAATGCTAGAGACACTCAGGAAATGCCTATGAGTACAGCTTTCATAAACCTCACAATATACAACTAACATACCAGTTGGCCCAGTTAGCACCAAACAATCTAGATGGATGGAAAGAGTAGCTACAATATCATAGTGTCAATCTCAAAATATCCTTGACTTGGAGGTACAGATCTGGGTCTTGCGCACATCTCTTGATGGTTAACATTTCTGCAAAGTAATGTTTAAATCGATCCAGGAATTAAGTTATTGACTGGACACTGGAAAGGTCCTTGTTTACCTTTGACCTCTAAGTATGACATTGACCTTGGTACTGACCTCAGTTTTGCGCACTACAGATCGTCTCATGATGGTTAACATTTCTGTCAAGTAATATCAAAATCCATCTGGAAATAGGGAGGTTATTATTGACAATGTTTATTTCTGACCCTTTTTTTACCTTTGACCTTGTATGGACCTTGACCTTGGAGGTACTGCCCTGGGTCTTGTCTGCGACCATCTAATGATGACAAACATTTGTTAAGTTATTTCAAAATCGAACAAGAAAGTTGTTGACTGCACACGAAAAAACAAGAAAGACCTTTTTTTGCCTTGGACCTCTTAGTACGACCTTTATCTTGGAGGTACTGACCTGGGTTTTGCACGCCGGTGGGTCAGGCCTCAGATTCTATGACGGTTCCAATGTATAGGCTTATGCGGGTTGATACCTGATGCTCGGTCTCTGGTTGGGCCAACTGAAGTCAAACTGTTGGTTTTCTTTTGCTCCAGCATTTCTGTTGTTTCTTGCTGTCGAGTCCTCACCATTGTTTCATCTCTGTGGTTGTTTGATTTTTGTGTTCACGGAGATGTTGCACTGATGAGTCAGGAGGCCTTCATGCGGACTGAACAAATTATTTGTTTTAATCGCGACGGAAGTAAGGACGAGGATTGTGGCCATGTAAAATCGATTTAAGCCCCCCAGTGGCATTCGTTTCCGCTGGCCGTTCCAAGGTGGTTCTTCTGTTGCGGTTTATTTTTGTTATGGTTTGTCTTTGGGTGTTTGTGTCGCTTATATTATTTTATTTTAGATAGCCTTTTGGCCATTTTGTGGGAAAGTAACTCCTTTTGGCTTTCCGCTGTTGTTGTTTCCGTTAGGGTCTGTTGCTTCATGTTTGTGTGTTTTTCCCTTTGGTGTCTCTGATGGGAGCTGTGGGTTAATTGTATCGATTCCTGATCATTGCCTCTACTTCTATTTTTTAAAAATATTAAATCTAGGTTTTGCACATGACATTGTCTCATGATGATTAACATTTCTGTCAAGTAATTACAGAAACCATCCAGAAATGAGAAAGTTATCGAGGGTGTTTATGTTTCGACCCTTTTTGGACCAGGGACCTCAAGTATGACCTTGACTTTAGAGGTAAGGACCTTTGTTTTGCACGCAACACATGGTCTCATGATGGTTAACATTTCTGCCAAGTAATTTCTAAATCCATCCAGAAATAAGAAAATAAAACAAACATGACAAGCTTCATCTTACTTTCAGCCATAATCAGCAGGGTGTTTGAGATGCCACAAGATACACACCATCCCAATCCCAAGACATTCAGCCACCTTGTCACCTTGAATGAGCTACTGCAGTGTCGGGTTAGCAAAACCTCTTCTCAAAACCATGGCAAGGACATCACCATAACTTGACCAATGCTGAAAAATAATGAGTAAACAATTAACCAAGTTAATTGGCTGCTTTGTTTTTATCCAAGTTATACACTAAAGTTAAGTTTATACTATCCTCCATTCATTTTTTCAACAGACAATTTCTAGGTAATATAAAAAAAAATATTACTCTTTTTCTAATAAACAGCAGGACTGCGAACAGCACTTGTCAATGTCAAGGTAACCATTGTTCAATCCAATTTGAGAGTATGCTTTATTTTAACAACACATCACCTAAGGGTTAAGTTCTGGCATTCATTAACCCATTTAGTACCAGATACTTCAAAACGGGTACCCTAGCAAACAGTGCAGGCCTAGATCAGACGCTGCAGAACGCGACATCTGATCAGGGCCTACACTGTTTGCAAAAAGTTCACCAGTTTTCCTAACAAATTTTGATGAAAACAACCAGACACCCCTAAATTTTGAAATGGACTCGTGCTATATATATAAGGAGGAAGATTCCATTTGGTACAAAAAGGGTTAAAGAATACACAATGTAAAAAGCCCGAGATCAATTTGTAGGTTCCAATGCTCAGATTGTAACAGAGCGAAATTCAAACAGTTTCACTTGCCCTACACCAGTAGGACGTTCAGCACTGATATATATCTCTAGTTAAACCAGATTCAAAAAAGAAATAGGCAATGGTCAGTAATCGATACAAGTAACCCACAAGCTACCATCAGAGACCCTATGGAAGTCTATGTAAAACCAGTGGGTCACTGGACGTAGCCATTTTTTGGCCCTAGGGATATAATTTGAACAATCTTGGTAGAGGTCCACTAGTTGAAGCATCATACCAAATATCGAAGACCTGGGTCCTACAGTTCCAGAGAAGAAGATTTTTAAAGGATTTCCTTATACAAGCACATGAAAAACAGGTGGGCCAAAGGGCATGCCATTTTTGGTCCCATGGCTATAATTTGAACAATCTTAGTTGAGCTCCACTAGATGAGGCTTCATACAAACTATTAAAGACCTAGGCCCAGTGGTTTCAGAGTAGAAGATTTTTAAAGGATTTTCCCTATTTAAGTCTATGTAAAACCAATGGGTCCCTGGGTGCGGCTTTTATTGGTGCTAGGGCAAAAATTTTAATCTTGGTAAAGGTCCACTAGTTGAAGCTCCATACCAAATATCACAGACCTGGGCCCTTGGGTTCCAGAGAAGAATACAAAATAGGCATTTTCAGCAATCAAGGGGACATAACTATGACTTAGCCAGTTTGCAAACTCATTCGAAGACCTGGGTCCCTGGGTTCCAGAGAAGAATACAAAATAGGCATTTGTAGCAATCAAGGGGACATAATTATGATTAATGGGCCGACTTAGCCAGTTTGCAAACGCATCCGAGTTTTTATCCATAGTTACCTTACATATAAGTCTAAGAAAGATGGGATAAAAACTCAAGGCGCTACAGCGATGACGAGCATTTTCCCATTGTAAGTATGGGACCTTGTTTGTCCTTGTAACCAAAGTTTCCATTCCAATTCGAAAACAAGCTTAAGTCAACAATGCCACACCTGAGCCATGCTACAGATGAGAAACAGTACAGATCAGCCTGCAGTGGGCCCCGTGGCAGATCCATTTATTGGCCCCATGGGGTTATCACTTGAACCATCTTGGTAGAGGGCCACTAGATGAAGCTTTATTCCAAATATCTAAGACTTGGGCCTTCTCGTTTCAAACAAGATTTCTAAAGTTTTCCCTATGAAATATGTACAATAGTTGGGCCCTGGGGTGGGCCATTTTTGACCCTAGGGCTATGCTTTGAACAAGAGGCTCAATGAGCCTAAACCGCTCACCTGAGGAACTTAAGTTTTAACAATTCACAGACTTGACTACTAAATCTGCTAATAGAATCCAGCCCATTGACCCTTACAGGATATAAGTCATCATTATTGCATTGCATTCCAAGTTTGAGACTTCTAGCTTCTATAGTTCCTGAGAAATCTTTGACGAAAATTTAACATTGGTCAAAATGGAGAGAAAGAAGAATGAAAGAACAGATGAACAAATAAGCTGAGAAAGCCCAATGTCACTTACACAAAATAAGTCATCATTATTCTATTGAATACCAAATTTGATGCTTCTAGCTTTTATAGTTCCTGAGAAATCTTTGATTAAAAATTTAACATTGGTCTATTATCTCTATATGGAGAGAAAGAAGAATGAAGGAACAAATGAACCAGACTAGCTCCAAAACCTAATGCAGCCTTTCCCTTTGCCCAATGGTGCTACACATAAAATTGAAACAAGATTGGTCGACTGCCTTCTGAGATATGCTTCATTGAAAGTGTGGACGACGGATGGACGGACGACAGACGACGGACTCTGGAGCCTTGGTATACTATCAGCTCACTGGAGCCTTTGGCTCAGGTGAGCTAAAAATTCAAGTCGCTATTTCTGTCACAACATTTTCCCTATGTTAAGTCTATGGGCAAGTTTTTTTGTCTCTCAAGGTCACGTAACTCCGAGGTCAATATTCCGATTCGGCCCAAAATCGAACTTAACCGAGATTTTATGCCTGTCCTCGTTACCTGCAAGTTTGAAGCTGATATGATTAAAAATAAAGTTGCTATCGCGGTCACAACGTATTTTTTTTATGCTCAAGGGCAGGTAACTCCAAGGCAAATATTCCGATTCGGCCCAAAATCGAACTTAACCGAGATTTTATGTCTGTCCTCATTACCTGCAAGTTTGAAGCTGATCTGAAAAAAATTCAAGTCGCTATCGTAGTCGCAACATTTTCCCTATGTTAAGTCTATGGGCAAATTTTTGGTCGCTCAAGGTCATGTAACTCCGAGGTCAATATTCCGATTCGGTCCAAAATCGAACTTAACCGGGATTTTATGCCTGTCCTCGTTACCTGCAAGTTTGAAGCTGATCTGAATAAAAATAAAGTTGCTATCGTGGTCACAACGTATTTTTTCATGCTCAAGGGCAGGTAACTCCAAGGCAAATAATCCGATTCGGCCCAAAATCGAACTTCACCGTGATTTTATGTCTGTCCTCGTTACCTGCACGTTTGAAGCTGATCTGAAAAAAATTCAAGTCGCTATCGTAGTCACAACATTTTCCCTATGTTAAGTCTATGGGCAAATTTTTTGTCGCTCAAGGTCACGTAACTCCGAGGTCAATATTCCGATTCTGCCCAAAATCGAACTTAACCGAGATTTTATGCCTGTCCTTATTATCTGCAAGAATGAAGTCGATCAGAAAAAAATTGACAGAGCTAGAGTGATGACAAGCTTTTTCCTATGTTAAGTCTATGGGAGCTATATGTTGCCATGGTAACCAGAGTTCCACTCAGATCTGCATGAAAACCTTATGCAGTCTTTCCACTTGCCCAATAATGTTACACATGAAATTTGATCAAAGTCGGCCAAGTAGTCTTCAAGATATACATTTTTGAAATTCACATTAACCCTTATGCAAAAATGCACAAGGGCAGGTAACTCCTAAGTGTATGATCCGATTCTGCCAATTATCGAGCTTGACCGAGATTTCATGGCTGTGCTGGTTATCTGTAAGAATGAAGCCAATCCGAACAAAATTGAAGCAGCTACAGTGATGACAACATTTTCCCCATGTTAAGTCGATAGGCAATTTTTCAGGCGCTCAAGGGGACGTAACTCTTGAGTGAATTATCTGATTCGGCCCAAAATCGAACTTGACTGAGATTTTATGCCTGTACTGGTTATCTGCAAGAATGAAGCCAATCTGAAAATAATTGAAGCAGCTACGGTGATGACAACATTCTCCCCATGTTAAGTCAATAGGCAATTTTTTCAACGCTCAAGGGCACGTAACTCCTGAGTGAATAATCCGATTCAGCCCAAAATCGAACTTGATCGAGATTTCATGCCTGTCCTCGTTATCTGCAAGACTGAAGTCGATCAGAAAAAAATTGACGACAAGCTTTTTCCTATGTTAAGCCTATGGGAGCTCTTTGTTGCTGTGGCAACCAGAGTTCTCATCCGAGCTGCACGAAAACCTAATACAGCCTTTCCCCCTACCTGATGATGGTTCATATGAAATTTGATCAAGGCCGGCCCACTGGTTCCAGAGATATACTTCGTTGAAAGTGTGGACGACGGACGACGGCTCGTGGTATACTAATACCTCACATGAGCCTTCGGCTCAGGTGAGCTAATAATCTTGGTAGAGGTCACCCACATCTATATCAAGCAAAATATCCCTACCTACAATAAGATTTCGAAAGGGTTTCCTTATATTTATAAGTGTGTGTAAAACCATTGGGCCCCACTGCAGGGCCATTTTTGACAGCAGGGCCATAATATGAACAACCTTGGTAGAGGTATACTAGATTAAGCTTCATACCAAATATCAAAGATCTTCTGGTTTCAGACAAAGATTTTTAAAGGTTTTTCCCTATAGATATACAAGTCTATGTAAAACTAGTATGCCCCAGTGCGGGGCATTTTTGGCCCCAAACATCTTGTTAGAGGTCCACTATCCACTAGATGAAGCTTCATACCAAATATCAAAGACCTTCGCCTTGAGGTTTCAGAGATTTTTTTTTTAAGTTTTCGGTAAAAAAATATATATTTTTGGCTCCCGTGACCTAGATGTGCAACGGACTGAAGTCAAAATCCAATCAGTGGTTTAGGAGATGTTGTTTGAAGAAATTGTTTATGCATGCACGGACGCACAACAGACAAAAAGTGATCCCAAAAGCTCACCTTGTCACTTCATGACAGGTGTGCTTAAACAACTATGCTATTTTCCTACAAGTAATCTGTCATCACGAAAACACACCTATTTAATTCTGACCCCCTTGGACCCCACTTTTATATAGTGAAACTGGGGTTAATAGGGGTAAACCTTATTTTTCTTATTTCTGCTCTAAAATATATTGTGGGCACTCGTTAGAACCGCCTCATTGAGACGGTTCTAACGGGTGCCCACAATCTATATTTTAAGCAGAAATAAGAAAAATCTCACAATTTTTCATCTTAATTTTTTTTTTTCAGCAATGAAGGTGGCAATGTATAGGCATGTTTGCATAAAGAAAATTTTATTTTTGTTTTTATCTCTTATCTATATTTCTGAAACATTTTATTATTATAGTGTTATAAATGTGGAGATTTGTTGTCAAACTTTAATAGCTCAAACACCTTTGGAATCTTGAAATTCTTTCTGGACAGGGTACACTGAGCCAATGAAGGTTACTGCCAGACTGCATAAAGAGATACATAAAATTATGTACATCTTTTCTATACTGAAAATGTATGCTGTGTTTTCTATTAAAATCACCTCATTGAGGCTATTCTAATGAGTACTCACAGCATACATTTGTAAGATAAAAATGACCAAAATCTCCAAAATTATCCCCACTATTTATTTTGTAGAGGATTTCCTTAGGGGCACAAGAACAGGTTCAACTCAACCATGGTAAATGGCTTTAGTTTCTGTTTGTTTGATTTGAGGTTAAATGTGCCCGTCAACACGGTACAGGCAATTTTGGGGACATTGCTTCCAATTTTGTGGGACTTTTACCCGACATTTAGATGAAATGACATCAAGCCATGTCCCCCAATGAAACAAATAGGGTTTATAAGTATGCAAAGTCTGACTCACTGCTTTGCCAATGACCAATCTCTGCCTCTCCATGACCAATCTCTGCCTCTCCAAGACCAATCTCCGCCTCTCCAAGACCCATCTCCGCCTCTCCAAGACCAATCTCCGCCTCTCCAAGACCAATCTCTGCCTCTCCATGACCAATCTCCGCCTCTCCATGACCAATCTCCGCCTCTCCATGACCAATCTCTGCCTCTCCATGACCAATCTCTGCCTCTCCATGACCAATCTCTGCCTCTCCATGACCAATCTCTGCCTCTCCATGACCAATCTCTGCCTCTCCATGACCAATCTCTGCCGCCTCTCCATGACAACCTCCGCCGCCTCTCCATGACAACCTCCGCCGCCTCTCCATGACCAATCTCCGCCGACTCTCCATGACCAATCTCCGCCACCTCTCCACGGCCAATCTCCCCCTCTCCATGACCAATCTCCGCCTCTCTATGACCAATCTCAGACTCTTCAATCTCATCTTCCATGACTATGACTTCTACATTCGGCAACTCAAGGTCCTGAAAGTTAAACAGTAACCAATAAAACAGAAGAAAATTGACAGCCCAGACTATTATTCATCCCTATTCTGCTGCACACAATAAGCCCTAAGTTTGCAAACAGTATAGTTCCAGATCAGATGGCTGAAAGATCTACACTTTGTCATTCAGATTGAGAATCTTCATACATTATGTTAAGTAATTTGATTGGTTAAAAGTCAGCAAAGGGAAAGGTAAAATTAATTTATTCAGAAGGATAAGCATTAAGGTTTCAGGAGGATACGGATTAAGGTCACATGGAAACAAGGCATCGATGTTGGCTCGGTGGGTGACGCCTATACGGATCGGGCGTCTCTTGCCTGATGCCTCCAGCTGACATGTCTCCTGAGCTATGCTGGTCGGTGTGTGCTCAGAGGGGGGATGTGCTGTGTTTGCCAGGTCTTGTCTATCATCCGTTTCAGTTTCAAAACTTTGGGGTTTAGACACTGATGAAGATTAAATATCAGAAAGGCCTCTGTGTCACTAAATTTGGTATAGTTACACCTTAAATGCGATACAAATCCCCTCGCACAAGGCAACTGAGTGTGGAAAACACTGAACTGGCTGGAGATATTATCATTTGCAACATTTGCGTAAAGTTTGTTTAAAATCCATCAATAAATGTAGGTTCTAGAGGGATGACAATGTTTCTCTAAAAATAGCCATTGTGACCTTGACTTCAGGCTTTGACCTTGAAAGTCTATCTTGCTCGAGATATTCCCATGAGCATCTTTTGTGTGAAGTTATATTAAAATCCGTCAATAAATGTAGGCGGTAGAGCAATGACAAAGTTTTTCTAAAAATAGCCACAGTGACCTTGACCTTGAGGCCATGACCTTGAAAGTCAAAGCAACTCTAGATAGTACCATAAGAAACATTTGTATTAAGTTCTGTTAACCCTTGTTCTGCTGAATATTCATATATGCCACTCCCACTTCCGATTATCAACCAATCAGATTATTTGATGCAAATTATTGCAACAAATTCACAATCTAACTGGCAAACAATGTAGATCCTGATCAGATGGCTTCGTCAGAAGCCATCTGATCTGGATCTACATTGTTTCAAAGATAAGGCATATCCGGGATCAGCAGGACAAGGGTTAAAATCCATCAATAAATGTTGGCGCTAGAGAGATGAAAAAAATTCTAAAAATAGCTACACTGACCTTGACCTTGACACCATGACCATAAAAGCAAACCTGCTTGAGAAATTATCATAAGTAACATTTGTGTGAAGTTATATTAAAATCCGTCAATAAGTGTAGGGGCTATAGCAATGAGTTTTTCTAAAAATAGCCACAGTGACCATGACCCCATGACCATGAAAGTCTAACTCTCTTGAGACATTATCATAAGCAGCACATGTGAAGTTACATTAAAATCCTCAAGGGCACAACCTTGAAAGTCGAACTCCATAAAGATATTGCCACAAGGAACATCTGTGTGAAGTTATATTGAAATCAGTGGAGAAATGTAAGCGCTAGAGCAATGTCAAAGTTTTTCTCAATATAGCCACAGTGACCCTGACCTTGAGGCCATGACCTTGAAAGTCTAACTCGCTCTAGATATTGTCAGCAGAAACATTTGTGTGAAGTTATATTAAAATCAGTGGAGTGAAATCGGTCAATAAATGTAGGCGCTAGGGCAATGATAAAGGTTTTCTAAAAATAGCCACAGTGACCTTGACGTTAAGACCAAGACCTTGAAAGTCCAACTCGCTCGAGATATTGTCATAAGGAACATTTGTGTGAAGTTATATTGAAATTGAAGAAAAAATATAAGCCAAAAGGCGATGAGATTTTTTTCTAAAAATAATTAGCCATAGTGCCCTTGACCTTAAGACCAAGACCTTGAAAGTCCAACACGCACGAGATATTGTCATAAGTAACATTTGTGTGAATTTATATTAAAATCCGTCAATAAGTGTAGGGGCTATAGCAATAACAGTTTTTCTAAAGATAGCCGCAGTGACCTTGACCTTGAGGTCACGACCTTGGAAGTCAAACTCGCTTGAGATATTGTCACAAAGAACATTTGTGTGAAGTTATATATAAATCTGTGAAGAAATGTACATGCAAGAGCGATGACAAAGTTTTTCTAAAAATAGCCACAGTGACCTTGAGGTCACGACCTTGGAAGTCAAACTCACTCAAGATTGTCATAAGGAACATTTGTGTGAAGTTATATTAAAATCTGTCAAGAAATGTAGGCGCTAGAGCAATGACAACAGTACGTAAGTACGTACTGGACAAACACTATCCCCCCCCCCCCCCAACAACTATGTTGTGGGTGGACAAAAATATGTTGCTCTTTATCACAAAACCAACTGATGTAAAGCTTGATCTTTTATCACTCAACGTCAGCACTTCAAACTGAAGTGAAGTTTACTGATCAACCTCAGCAGTTCAAACTTGTATTCTCGGAAACGCCGAATCCGGCGTATTTTTATGCCTGTTTTTGCTTTCGTAAGCGTAAAATTTCCTGCCCTGGATTCTTAATAATGCCAATTTTGTTTTTGCCCGACGCGTCCGTAATAGTGGGTAAAAATGACCTCAATCACATCAAAAGATGACAGCGGGTGTCCAGTTGATCTCCAAATTTAGCTACTGCTTACAGATGAAAAGTTTACCGTTAATCGTCGCCGCCAGGCTTGTTCAAGCATTACCTAGCTCGGACAGTCCTCTGTATTGCTCTCTCGGCCAATCAGAGCATCACGGCTAGAAGACTGACAGGTCAGATTTGCGGTTTGCGAGATGCAGGTGTGTGTTTTTAAATCAAGCTCGTGGATGATTAACATTAAATTGATTGATTGTTTTGTTTCCGGATACTTGTACACAAGTGGATTATCGGTAATTCGATTGTTGAAAAAAATGTCTAAGGCATAATTAAAGGATGCAATCTAATCTAGTGAATAAATCTTTCTTTTTTTTTCTCCTGCATTACTGCCGCATTACGAGCAGGATTTCCTCGGTGGTAACCAGTACTTTTTGGGTCGATCGGTTTACGATCGACCCAAATTTACTAAATGGCCAAACGGAATGAATGCAGTTGTCCACGTGACCATCACTGATTTGGGAAAACCAATATTATATTTTATTAATAGAACTTGAAACGTTGCGCTATTTTTATCGATGCAACAGGAGCTATCTATAGAGACCATCGATGAATTGGGAAAACCAATATTATGTTTTGTTAATAGAACTTGAAAAGTTGCACTATTTTTATCGATGCAACAAGAGCTTTCTATAGAGTCTTGACAGGATTCGTGGGCTGAATAATACCAGATCAGACGCCACGGAATGTGGTGTTGATCACTGATCAGCAGGTTGCACAGGAACTTCACTGTTTGCTTAAATAGTGGCATTTGAGGGTTAAATGAAATAGTATAAGAATGCCAGGTTGCTCACGCAATGAAAGAAGGCATCGATGTCACGCGACGTCTTTCGGTATGCCAAGTCGAGTAAAAACAGATTTTTCCCACTCCTGCTAAGAACTTAATTTTAGAATGCTTAACCCTTGTCCTGCTGAATATTTAAATATGTCCCACCCACTACTGATTATCAGCCAATCAGATTACTTGATGCAAATTATTGCAACAAATTCATAAACTGGATGGCAAACAATGAAGATCCTGATCAGATGGCTTCTTCAGAAGCCATCTGATCTGGATCTACATTGTTTCAAAGATAAGGGGTATCCGGGCTCAGCAGGACAAGGGTTAAGTGCAAAATGAGTAGCCTAGACTTTATAGGTGGTACCGTTATTAGACATACAGCGTAGACCAAGATCGGATATAGAGTACATTGCTTCTGATGTTCGCCATATGTATGCAACAACAGTTTTGAACAGGATTCAGGGCTGTGCGCAGACTCTGAAAAGGGGCGGGTTGAGGATGCGAATTTCAGGTATTTTGCAGAGAGTGAAAAACTTATGAATCTGAAATAATTTCCAAAAGATATGAGGGGGCTGCGTTTGCACCATCCCCACTGTTGAACAAAATCCAAGTACTACCTAAGACATCAGGGCGCAGCGTAAGAAGTAAATTCTGGACTGTGCTCGTTTGTTTGATTTAAGGTTTAACGTCCCCGTCAACACTGTATAGGTCATTTGGAGACATTACTTCTAATGTTACTGGACTTTCAGCTCTGCGTGGAAGCATCATGCACCCCACCTATTTATTCAAGCCCCGATGGGCAGGGATGGGTGGACTGTGCTTGTACACTTGGGCATTGGCAAACAGAATCTACATAATCCGACGCCACATAACGCGATGTCTGATCAGCTCTACTGTGCTTGCTAAAAGTTAAACGAACAGTTCGATTCTCAGCTCAGGACTATTTTCCCAACCTACACTCGGAGACGATCGACCCACCAGTACTCTGTGCTTTGATTTTACATCTTTATTATCCCCACGTTTTTAAAAAAAAGTGGGGATATTGTTATCGCCTCCGTCCGTCTCTCCGTCTGTCCGGCTATCTCCTCCTAAACCGTTAGCCGGAATTCAACCAAATTTGGTATGCGAGTTGCTTACATGAATGGCTTGCGCAAGAGCACATTTATTTTTGTCCCCGCCCCCAGGGCCCCTGGGGAGAGGTCAAAAGGTCAAATTTTGACAGAAAACGTGGGTATTTGCGATGGCTTGCCATCGACTGCGCGCTCTAGTTACGATTTAAGAAAATTATGACTCAAGTTTGTCGCACTTTCGTATATTGTTTATGAAGTTACGACTAGGCCCAATTGAATAAAGAAATTAATTATCAGAAACCATGGCATATTAGCATTAAGTAAAGTGTTGCTAATAGTGGTCCTGAACAGACACCTGTGGCATCTGATCTGGGCCTGCACTGTTGGTGTTTTTTTTTTGGGGGGGGGGGGATATTAGTGACAAACTGGATATCAAATAAAAACAACAAAAGTTTTTTTTTTTTTAATGAAAGTCAAAATTTTCGAGTCATGTTCTTTTTCCATCTTTTTTCTTCAAATCCTGGTTATTTTGAAGAAACAAAATGGACTTGACTGGAAATTTTGGCTAGTGTTACGTCTTTAATCATTATGCAAAATAGTGTAAGAATCCAAAAGTTTCAGATGCCATTTTATGTACTAGGATGTAGTGAATGACCTGAACAGACTTGTCTTGTTGGAGCAGCCTGTACTACTGTTAACTGCTCACACTCAACTTAAACCATTATCCTGATGAATAAATTAATTTAGCTGCAGTCCACTCTTATCTTTCTAAACCTAATGTAATTTATCCATTCAAATTCACAATCTGAGTGACAGTGTAATACTGATTAGATGGAAGCCATCTGATCTGGATCTCCACTGCAAGAAAATAGTTTGTCATGTTAAGCAGGATAAGCATTCAAGCCCCAAAGTCGTTTGGAGTCTTACAGACACACTCTACAGCTGTACGCATTTAGCCATAATTTACACGTTTTTTAGGTAAAACTCCAACTTTTCAAAATTTGACTCCAACTTTTTCTATGGATGGATTCTTAAACTCCTGTTTTCAAAATACTAGTGAGAACTCTGCTGAAGTGAGGTTTACTGAAATATTTCAAAACAGTTTTTTTTCACAGACTAGATATAAGTATTGTATATATCAGAAATCATAACATGTATATTAACCCTTTTTGTACCAAATTGAATCTTTCTCCTTATATATAGCAGGAGTCCATTTCAAAATTTAGGGATGTCAGGTTGTGTTTTCTTCAAAATTGAATTGGAAAATGGCTGAACCTTTTGCAAACAGTGCAGGCTCTGATCAGACACTGCATTCTGTGGCGTCTGATCAGGGCCTGCACTGTTTGCCAACTACCAGTTTTGGGGTTTCCGGTACAAAATTGGTTAAACGTTCAGAGCCATAACTCGAAAAGTAGTAAAAACAGGTCATCTGATGTTGCTTTGCTTCCCAAGAAAATCTTTGGACCAAATTTCCAGATATAGAAAGGGCCGTTCTGTACCAGAAACCCCAAAACAGGCAATTGGCAAACAGGGCAGGACCAGATCAGATGACTCACAGCGTTAGATCAGACCCTACACTGTTTGCAAAAATGTGTCTTATCAAAAGAAACAAGAGTATATCATATGCTTTAGGAAGGGGGATGTAAATGGTTTCCGAGATATTGGGCCTTTTACAAAGTGGAGGGGGCAGGCATGGTCTGGGCACATCCAAGGGAAACTCAAGTTGGTGTCACTGAATGCGTCTTATCATTAAGAACAAGAATATATATGGTTTTGGGGTGGGGATCTGACTGGTATATCGCCTTTTATGAAGTGGAGGGGTAAGCCATGGCCCGGGCACATTCCAGGTTGAAATCACTGAATGCGTCTTATCATAAGGTACAAGAATATATATATAGTTTAGGGGTGGTGATCTGAACGGTTTCTGAGATATTGGACCTTTTATGGGGTGGAGGGGGTGGGGCAAGGCCCATGCACATCCCAGGGGACCCCAGGTTGGTGTCACTGAATGTGTTTTATCATAAGAAACAATAATATATATGGTTTTGGGGTGGGGATCTGGATGGTTTCTGAGATATATCACCTTTTATTTAGTGCAGGGTTGAGGCATGGCCCCGGCGCACCCTGGGAGACCCCTAAGTTGGTATCACCGAATGCGTCTTATCATAAGGAACGAGAATTATAATTATGGTTTAGGGTTGAGGATCTCAATGGTTATAAAAGCATGTGGCTAAAAGAAGCTCACTGAAGGAATATTTCTATAAAAGTTTTGTCAAAATATCTGCAACGGTTTGGCAGTAAATGCCATTTTTCTATTTTCCCCAATATAAGTCTATGAAAACTAAGTTGCCATAGCAACCAAACTAATGAGCCGATTTTCATTAAAAACAAACTTTCAATCCCCCAGCCCAAGGATGCTACAGATGAAATTTGGGCCCAGTGGCTTCAGAGGAGATGTTTGGAAGTTGACGCCAGACAACTGCCTATCCTATAAGCTCCCCCCGGAGCCTTCGGCTCTGGTGGGCTAAAAATATGAGGTGAATAAAAACCCACCTCTGCCTGTGATCGTACTCCAACTCTCCTGCTGTGATGGTCTCAGACGTGGTAGTACCTTCAAACTCCCAAGACCTCTGACCTTAAGACCTCAAGGTCCTGAAAGTTAAACAACAACCAATAAAACAAAAGAGAGCTGACAGCCCAGTCTATATGATCCTTAACCTGCTAAACCTATTTAGTACCGAAAACCCCAAAACGGGCACGCTGGCAAACAGTGCAGGCCCAGATCAGACGCCGCAGAACGCGGCGTCTGATCAGGACGTACACCGTTTGCAAAAAGTTAAGCCATTTCCCGAAGAAAAACACATGACACCCCTAAATTTTTAAATGGACCCCTGCCAAATATAAGGGGGAAGATTCCATTTGGTTTGTTTGATTTGAGGTTTAAAGTCCCCGTCAACACTGTAAAGGTCATTTTGGAAACGTTGCTTCCAATTTTGTGGGACTTTTACCCGATATTGAGATAAAATGGCATCTCAAGCCCTGTCGCCCAATGAGACCAATAGGGTTTATTAGAATGGACGGTCCGCCTCGCACCGCGGTTCCTGGACAGGCTTAGATCCTCTAAGTGGTTTAACAGTACTAGTGTGCGGGCCGGATTCAGCTCTGCGTGGAAGCATCATGCAGCCCATATATTTCTTCAAGCCCCTATGGGCGGAGGCCAAGATTCCATTTGGTACAAAAAGGGTTAACACAATAAACCCTAACCAAAGATCTCTGGCTGTAGGGAGTACTAGTGACCTACAAAGCCCCCAAATGAGAAAATAAAAAAGGCTTTTAGAACGTCAGAGAAGGCTCTAATTAAATAAACCCTAGCTTTGCAAACAATGTAGCTCCAAATTACTGTAAAAACCCTAAATATTCAGACACCTTGAGCAGTTGCTCTATTTTCCTAAAATTTTAACAAATCGGTTTCTCAATCCAGCAAGTAGATGAAGGAGGTCTGATCTGGGTCTGCAATGGTTGCTCGAGCCTGTCTGTCCCCAATACTTAAGATCATTACAGTAGATGGCTTTGAAGAAGTGTCTGATCAGGATACAGTCATTCAGAAATTGAATATGAAGGAATACAATACCTTAAAATCTCTAGTAGAGGTTTATAAGAATCATGACCTTTCCTGAAGAGGGGGTGGGCATTTATTAGAGGCTAGAGAAACCTGCAACTCCATTATGATGGTCCAAAACACTAGTAGTAGTTGTTGCTCATTTTTTATTGATCAACCCTCATCGACCAGTGGGCGTTTATTTGAGGCTGGTATTTTTCTGAGAATTGTACAAAAAAATTGTCATTTTAACACCCATATCAGGATGGGTGTTTATTAGAGCCTGGGCTTCTAATAGAGATTTTACGGTATGTCAAGTAATCTGATTCGTTTAGCAGTCAGGTGCATAACCTGAACAAGTTAAAAAACAAAATAACTCATTTGCGTTATATTTGGTTTTTCGAGAATCAGTAAAAATCGGCCTAGCTTTTCTCTTCTTTTTTGAAATTTGCGGTGTTTTGCGTCATTATAACGTCACCGCGAGATTCCACGAGAAGCGCTCTTTCAAACAAAATGGTGGATTCGTCAACACAAGTTTTCATTCAGAAACTAGACAGGTGTCCAAAGTACACAGATGCCCCCGCCATATATCTTTGTCGATATGGCTTGTACCCATTCTCTAGAATTCTCTAGGGGTGTCCGGAGGGACCCGGAGCTGTCCACAGGGACCCAAGGTCTGTGTCAGTGAATGCATCTTATCATAAGGAACAATAATATATATGGTTAAGTGGTGTGGATATGAATTGTTTCTGAGATATAAGGCCTTTTATGAATTGAAGGGGGCGGGGCATGGTCCGGGGTTGACCAGAGGGAGACAAAGTCTGTGTCTTAGAATGAGTCATATCATAAGGAACAATAATATGTATGGTTTAGGTGTTCGAATCTGATTAAGTCTGTGTCAGTCAATGCATCTTATCATAAGGAACAATAATATATATGGTTAAGGGGTGGGGATATGGATAGTTTAGAGATATAAAGACTTTAATGAAGCAAAGGGGGCGGGGCATGGCCCAGGGGTGACTGTAGGGACCCAAAGTCTGTGTCATGGAATGTGTCATATCATAAGGAACAATAATATATATGGTTTAGGTGTTCGAATCTGATTAATTTTCAAGATAATTAGGCATTTTGACAGTTTTGCATACAAATTTCTATATAAATGGGGGGGGGGGGGGGGGGGGGGGCGTCGGGATGAACCCAATGTCTGTATCAGTCAATGCAGCTTATCATAAAGAACAATAATATATATGGTCAAGGGGTGGGGATATGGATAGTTTCTGAAATATAAAGACTTTAATGAAGCAAAGGGGGCGGGGCATGGCCCAGGGGTGACTGTAGGGACCCAAAGTCTGTGTCATGGAATGTGTCATATCATAAGGAACAATAATATATATGGTTTAGGTGTTCGAATCTGATTAATTTTCAAGATAATTAGACATTTTGACAGTTTGCATACAAATTCCTATATGACAATTTTGACCTGTTATGCAATCTGACCCCTGGGCCCACCCAGGGGCATGACCCTGGGTCCACTTGAACATGAACTAATAGGTCTTGGTCTGAGTAGAAGTCATACCAAATTTCAACTTTGTAATATGGATAGTTTCGGAGATATAAAGACTTTAATGAAGCAAAGGGGGCGGGGCAGGGCCCACGGGTGACCGTAGGAATCCAAAGTCTGTGTTATGGAATGTGTCATATCATAAGGAACAATAATATATATATGGTTTAGGGGTTCGACGAATCCGATTAATTTTCAAGACAGTAAGACATTTTGACAGTTTTGCATACAAATTTCTATATAACAGGGGGGGTGGGGGGGGGGGGGGGGGGGGGGGGGGTGGGGGGGGGGTCGGTCGGGATGGACCCAATGTCTGTATCAGTCAATGCATCTTATCATAAGGAACAATAATATATATGGTTAAGGGGTGGGGATATGGATAGTTTCTAAGATATAAAGACTTTAATGAAGCAAAGAGGGCGGGGCATGGCCCAGGGGTGACTGTAGGGACCCAAAGTCTGTGTCATGGAATGTGTCATATCATAAGGAACAATAATATATATGGTTTATGTGTTCGAATCTGATAAATTTTCAAGATAATTAGACATTTTGACAGTTTTGCATGCAAATTCCTATATATGACAATTTTGACCTGTTACGCAATCTGACCCCTAGTCCCACCCAGAAAAAATGTCCATTTTGTGTTAAAATGGAGGACATAAAGTATGCTGAAGACAAATGATACACTGCAACTTTTATTGGGCATATACTGTAAATTAAACATCTGTCAATTTGTAATGCGATTATTACATGTTTTTGTCATGCTATATCTCTTTATTGGTTTCATTGGGCAACAGGGCTTGAGGTGTCATTTTATCTCAATGTCGGGTAAAAGTTCCACAAACTTGGAAGCAACATCTCCAAAATGACCTACACAGTGTTGATGGGAATGTTAAACCTCAAATCAAACAAACAATTCCTTTCGCAGAAAATTCTTCCTTTCGCGAAAGGAACCTTCCTTTCGCGAAATGGTTCCTTTCGCTATATAGACCAACCACGTGAAATTAGGTCAAAATAGCTATTCACCGCAGCAGTTTCAGAATTCACTAGAAACACAATTATACAAATGACGTATGGTCATCAAAGGACAAGATGGTGAGCAAGCCGAAACTGTATATATTTTTCATTCATGTCTCACATAAAAATGAAACATTTCCTAGGTTAAAACTTCGGTAAACTGTCGTATTTTTGAGTAGATTTATTTATGCAAATCATTGACCAATGAAATGGTCATCTTCTTGGACATGTGGTTTTATTGACCAATGGAATAACGAAAAATGTAGGACAAAAGCAAAAACATAACGGCTACGCCGTAAAAAAAATAACTTGTATAGGTTATGCACCTGACTGTTCAGAAATAGGTATGGCAAAATTAAATTTACTAAGGATAAGGGTTAAGGTCACACAAAATTTTTGGCTCTTTATCACAAAATCAAGACTGAAATGTTAAGAGTTAGCTCTGTCTCAATCTCTGGTGTCAACTACTGAAAAAGTATGTACACAAATTAAGGGGCATTGTTGGTCCCATGACCTAAATGCCAAAGATTTGATCCCAGCCTGTAAAATCCAAAATTATTCTAACACAGCACAGCAATATAATTATTGGCAATGGGAAGAAAGTAAATTTGTTTTGTTTTGGTTTTTACATCCATGTCAACACTATTTAGGTCATTTTGAAGACCATGCCTTCAATTTTGTGGGATTTTTACCAGCATAGAACTGAAATGACTTCAAGCCCTCATGACCAAAGAAATCACTAAGTTTTACTGAACACTCAAACTTGCACCATTTCTCCTTAACCCTTATCATGCTGAATATTCATTTAAGCCACACCCATTTCTGTCTATCAACCAATCAAATTACTTGATGTAATTTATTGCCACAAATTCATAAACTGAATGCCAAACAGTGTAGATCCTGATCAGATGGCTTCTTCAGAAGCCATCTGATCTGGATCTACACTGTTTGCCAAGATAGGGGTTGTCGTGAACAGCAAGATAAGGGTTAAGCAATTTACAGTAGACTGAGATAAGATAGATAGGGCTGAGCTATTCTTATGTCAATGACTCAATGTACAGTCAACCCTCTTTATACCGACATTCATTATAACTGCATTAGCATTCATAAACGAGACATGGGTTTTTACTGGTCAAAGAAGTTAGAATTATGCATGCATGCACCCATTTATAGCATCAAAAGACACACCTACTGTATATAATTTTGACCCTCTTGAACCCCACTTTTATATAATAAAACACCTTTTTTTATCATGTTTATTTCTGCTCTAAAATAAAAGTTGTGGGTACTTGTTAGAACCGCCTCGATGAGGCGTTTCTTACGAGTTAAAATAACCCACAATCTATTTTGAGCAGTTAAAATAAGGAAAATACTGTATCACAATTTTCATCCAAAATTTTAGGTTTTTCAGCGAAAAATTTACACTATTAGTATCTATGCGATTTTTCTTCATACATAACTATTGTGCATAAATTCAATTACATATAAATTTATAACAGGCTCAGCATTTTACTGTAAAATATGAACATCTGGAATGCAGAACTCATGGATAATAAGTCAGCAGTGTTCAATCTAGGATTTGGGGTTTGGGGGCCATCTGGGCCCACAGGCCTCAGAAAAGGGGGCCATTTGGAAATTTGGGGGCCCTTAAATTCTACTACATAAAGTTGCCAGATTTATCTTTAGGTTTTGGCTGCATGATAAAAATGGACACAAAATAAGTTAGACATCACATACAAAATAGATTTTGTCTATCTATCCATCTTCTAATACAGAGTTGGTCACATATATATGCCCATATACCAATCTCCTCTAGAAACCCAAACTCAGCCAAAAATAAATAAAATCTCAGGACAAAGACTCGCCTAGGTCATGTGCATAACGAGGTCAATGGGTGAGTGAGTGTTGGAATTTTAAGTCCCACCAACAGATAAGGTCATACGGAGACTGGACCTCAGTTTAAAGACTCATCCGAAAGTCTGGAGAAGCCTGGGATGGATCCTGTGAGTAACGACCCCTGCTTTATAAGGTGAGTAGCCTAACCATTACACCATGGAGGCTTCTAAGAGGTCAATGGGTAGATTTGTTTCAAGTCCATTACTATCCAATGAGCGCTTCCGCCTGACAAAATATAATTAATGCGAGATCACATGACTTTCCTCTCAAAATGGCGGCAGAGCAGTAACTGTCTATCGCAATGTTTCTTCTAAACATGAACGAAATGGAAATATTGTTTGCTGGTAAACTAAATTAGATAAGAGAATTAAGCATTGTCGGTTGAGCTTATGTTTGTATTAGGCCATCCTTAAAAAAATGTATGTTTGCTGTGCTCCGACCGACCCCCAAAAAATTGATGTGACCCATCTTTTTTTTCGCATTTTCCGATGAGTTTGTTTTTTATCCCGAAGCGTCCGCAAACCTTATTCGGTACATTGCGGTTAGTAAAATTCCTTTTCGGATGGCGTTGCGGTTAATTTAAATCACCAAGCGCTTAAGGCTTTCAATTGTCGATTTTTTCAATAACCGACAAGTGTGTATTACTTTCCTTTTAAACATGGCGGAGTGTCACTTAGATGTGACATTTTCTGTCAACGTTTTGAAGAAAAGGGCGATTCTGTGAACAGAAGCATATAGGAAATCAATCCGTAAAATGTCAACAAAAAGCAGCTGGTATGATCTATTCGACAAGGTGACGGGACACATTGACAAAAGTCGAGATATTCCCAGTAGTGTGTGGGATCAAAGTTAAGGGAAAACGGAATTCTAAAAACAGATTCGCCCAATTTCAATCTGCATTTACACTTGAAACTGATGGTGAGCTACCATCCAAAGGTAATAGTCAGTTCCCCTCAATGGGAGACATAACAGTTGACCCAAATGGGGTTGCTAAACTGTTAGTAAGGCTTTAAAGCTCAAGATGCATAAGGCATCTGGGCAGGGTGCTTAAGGAATGTGGTGTACTGGCCTTTTACCTTCAATAAATCACTTGCCCAGGGCACTGTGCCAGATGACTGGCGGCAAGCAAATGTTACCCTGGTCTATAAAAAAGGAGAAAAATATGATGTAGCAAGTTATAGACCAGTGTTGCTGGCATGCACTTGTTGCGAAACCCTGGAGCACATAATAGTTAGCAACATCAACAAGCACCGAGCCTTTGGGAGCATACTTGCTGACTGTCAGCAAGGTTTCTGAAGTCGAGGGTCTTGCGCGGCTCAATTAGTTCAATTTTGCTGTGGCGTTGCAAGCAGTCCGAATGGGGCCATAAACCGTAGACACAGGCAAACTTAATTATCATGGATTTCACTAAGGCCTTTGACAAGGTACCTCACTGAGGGCTATTGTATAAACTGGATTGCTGTGGGATAAGGGTTCCACACGTGGGTGGGTTGCCTCGTGGCTCTCAGGGCACTCACAGTGGGTTGTGCTTGATGGCCAAGCGTCTGATCGGATCCCCGTTTTATCTGGTGTGTCCCTCAAGGTTCGGTCCTTGGACTGGTCCTTTCCTTGGTATTCATTAATGATCTCCCAAATAATATCAGGTCATCTGTCCGTTTGTTTGCTGATGATTGTGTCCTTTATAGGAATATGTGTTCTCCTTCTGGCTGTCTTATTTTGCAAGATGACCTGGGTAGGCTAGCACAGTGGGAGGCCAATTGGCAGATGCTGGCACAGTGGGAGGCCGATTGGCAGATGAAGTTCAATGTGGCCGAGTGTCATTCAATGAGGCTGTCACGACACCATCCGGGCAAGCAAATTGAGTTTGACTATACACCAGCAAGTTTTGGAGCTGGTTCGGTCCGCCGGGTACCTTGGTGTCACAATCACTGATGATCTTGATTGGGGTCAACACATTTCAGAAATAACTTTAAAAGCAAAGTTCTAGGATTTTAGGATTTCTTAGACGTAACTTGGCTTTTGCACCTAAGCAGACAAAGGATGTTGCATATGGGGCATTGGTGAGTTTTGTGATACACATGAAAATTTTCTCTATATTTTTTAACATACAATTGCATGTTGTGGGTAATCATTAGCACCATTTCAAAGAGACAGTCCCAGGAATTTCAACATTGGCTTTGAACGGAAAGTTTTCACTCAATTTATAATATCACCTAGCAAATACCCCCACTTTATTATCTGCTGCAAACAGCAATTGTACTAAGCTGTTGCCACCATCCCACCACCCTCATATAAACTTCATTGTGGTTTTCAGAGGGATATGGAGTAGTAAAAATATTGAAGAGACCAACATTGAATCAGGAACTATCAGATTCAATCATATCCCATTCCAAAGATCCCATACAAATCTGATATAGCTGCATGAATAGAACAGTTTATGGCTTTCAAAAGCTGCTCAATGTGCCACCCGAGACTACCATCGCACCTGAGCCAGTGTGACAAAAATGATCCAGGATCTAAATTGGCAACGGCGTATAGACAGCTGACTTATCCTTTAAGTACAAGATCAAATATGATCTTGTAGCCATAGCTGCAGCAGACAAGCGAATTCCTAATACTTTTATCTATACTAACCCCTTCATTTCACATGAATGAAAAAAGCCTCTTTATTATACATTTACCTCTATTCCAAATTTAAATACCAGGTAGAAACGTCATGTGGTATTGTATTAGATATGTATAAAACACTATCATATACTTAAAGTCCCTCTCCAAAAAAACAAATACCTACCTACCCACCTCACAAATGATGGGTAGGAGCACAGCAAATATACAATTTTTTAAGGATGGCCTTATTTAAATTTATTTTTTCTGTCTTAAGTACAGCTAGAATACATAACACCTGGCTAGCAGGAAAAATTCAGAGAACATGTTACCCAGCTGCCATGGGTGGAGGAGGCTGAACGATAGATCAATGCTGGGTTCAACTCTAGATACAAAACTTGGTATACTGAGTGATCAGAATCAGTATTGTTACTGGGGACACATCAAATGACTTTCATATACACCAGGACATAAGGCCACATTTCTGGTGTTTGTTTGATTTGATGTTTAACGTCCCTGTCAACACTGTAAAGGTCATTTTGGAGACATTGCTTCAAATTTTGTGGAACTTTTACCAGACATCTCAAGCCCTGCCGCCCAATGAAACCAATAGGGTTTATAAGCATGGACGGGCCGACTTGCACCGCTTTGCCTGGGCAGGTTTAGATCCTCTGTGGGGTTTACCAGTACTTGTGTGGGTCTGTTTCAGCTCTGCGTGGAAGCATCATGCAGCCCACTCTTTCTTCAAGCCCCGATGGGCGGGGGCACATTTCTGGTGTATGAATGTCATTATATACTGGGGTAATCAAATTTCGCCAACGTAACCGTAAACACTGGTGCGGTATGCATGAACCCATATTTATCTGATAGAAAACCCTTTCATCAAAAAATACTGACCTGATCCAACACAAGGGAAGCTTTTACGGCATTAAAATAGCGATGTCTATCATCAAAACCTTCGCTATTTCAGACCACTCAAAATCCGCCATCTTGAAAAATAGTAAGCGAAATTCACCAACTTTTGAAATCCTGATGAAAGGGGCACCCGAGGGGGTAAAATTATCCGCTATCAACTTTATCAGAATAGAAATGTGTTTCATGAGTGATATGAGCAACTTTGGTTTGCAAGAATCAGAATTGAATCAGAATTGTTACTGGTGACACGTCAAATGACATTCATACACCAGGAATGACAAGACAAACAGAATGTAACAGATAACTATTCATTTTTGTCAAATTATGTAAAAATTATCATCATGTTAATATCAATGGAATTCCACCATCTTTGTTGTCATTAAAAGTTTGGAGTAAAATTCGAGCCCCCAATACCAGGTGTTCCCTATGCAGGAGGTAACTTAAACAAGAGCACCGCATGCGGGTGCCAACACTCGTCTGCAGTTTCTTTTAGAAAACCAAAGTTCTAAGTCAAACAAGAGCAATCAAATTGCAAGATGGAGTTATAAAACTTGTAGGGAATGTAGCTCTTGTGATGGTGAGTATGTGTATGAAGTTTCATGAAGGTAGGCCAAATACTTTTGGAAATATGGTCAAGGTTAAGGTTTTCCAGAGTGATGACAATAGCTCGAAAGTTTTTTTTTCAAAAAACAGACGAGCTAAAAAGTAAAAGAAGAGAAGAAAGTACATTCACCATATTTGCATTATTTGCTGGCTCCCAGCTTGCACATTGTCAATATTGGAAAAACAGGTAACTAGACCCCCCTGACCTTTAAAGGTCAGGGGGGTCTGGTTACCTGTTTTTCCAACACTGATAACCTTCAGACTAGGAACCAGCAGATAATGCAAATACATGTAAGGTGAATACTTTGACACATATTTATTATTTTGGCCAAAGGTGGAAAGGTTCAATTAAGAGCAAATAATTAAATACACTCCTACATTCAAAACTCTTGTGAAAATTTACAGTGTTCCATTAAACATCGATAAGAACCCCCAAATAGTTTAATCAATAATTTCCCTTTTGAGAGCCCTAATACTAAAATACGGATATGTCGGTTCCATACTAGAAAGGTCAAAATGTAAACAGACGCCGGCGATTGTTTTGGCAGCTTACAAATCTCAAGAGAAATAAAATAAAAATGTGAGATACGAAATCGCATAGCAAAATGGCGGGAAATACATTGCTACAGGTAGGAAATTATGTATTACCTCTCGGATTGGCATTTCTTCTCAGTTTGACATAAGTGACAGATAGCGGTAAATTTGACCTCAGGATTCCCCGAGTTGGTAATGTCCTGTGACGTCACGCACACGAAAATACCGATCTTATGTACAATTGGCGAAATTCGATTATTGGCGAAATTCACTTACGCTTCTATAGTCATCTTGACGTTTTGTTTTGTTTGTTTGAGGTTTAACGTCCCCGTCCACACTGTAAAGGTCATTTTGGAGACCAGGCTTCCAATTTTGTGGGACTTTTACCCGACATTGAGATGAAATGACATCTCAAGCCCTGTCACCCAATGAAACCCATGGAGTTATTAGCATGGACGGTCCCCCTCGCTGGACAGGCTTAGACCCTCTAAGCTGTTTACCAGTACTAGTGTGCTGGCCGGATTCAGCTCTGTGTGGAAGCATCATGCAGCCCATATATTTTTTCTATCTATCTTCTGATACTGTGTCGGTCACACTGTGAGTTTTAGTTTTACATCCCAACCAACAGCTAAGGTCATACGGAGATGGGACCTCAGTTTAAAGACTCATCCAAAAGTCTGGAGAAGCCCGGGATGGATCCTGCGATCCCTGGTTTACAAGGCGAGTAGCCTTTCCACAGCACCATGGAGGCTTCTATGTTTTGCAGGATGAAAGCCTACACAGTAATCATGTAATTACGGTAGGGATCTTTAACCTGCACAGCACAGGTTCTCCCTGCACAGGGGCCCTCCAGTTAATGTCCCGATCCGAAGGATGGTGCACTTCATGATATTCATCCCTGCAAATGATGCCATGGAGCGTGTTCGGACACGGAAATTTTATCGCTGCTGCCGGGGATCGAACCCTGGACCTCTAGCATCAGAGGCAAGTGCACTAACCACTGAGCACGCCTTCAAGCCCCTATGGGCGGGTATCACCAGTAGCAACATTCACATGGACTCGCACAGCTTTACCTGGGCAGGCTTAGATCCTCTAAGCGGTTTACCAGTTCTCGTGTGCAGTCCGTTTCAACTCTGCGTGTACATGGAAGCATCATGCAGCCCATCTATTTCTTCAAGGCCCGAGGTGTACGAATGTCATGTGACCAGTAACACTTCTGATTCTGAGTGGAGCGTTTTCACATCCGCACATAATTTCAGTGTTTTCTTACCAAAGCAACCAGTAACTCCAACAAAGAAAACTTCCTGGAACATGGGAAGGCAAAAATAGCACACAAGTGCTTCAGCTTGTACAAAACGTGTGTATCTTCTTTCAATCTTTGAGCCTTTTTGGAAAGAGTGAAAGCTGTCCAACTTTGGTCTATTACGCGTTCAGCGATTGGTCAATCTTCAGCAAGATATATATACTATCTTATTGAACAGTCTCGACAGAAATATTTTGCCAAAATAAAAAAAAAAAAAAATATGCAGACAACATAGCCTAAGCAGACGACATTTTCAAATTTTCTCTGCGTCTTAAGGGCTATCATTTCCTTTAGCCTTTACCTTCCTGTACTCTAGGCACCCGCCTATCGGGGCTTGAAGAAATATATATGGGCTGCTGCAGAGCTAAATCCGACCCGCACACGAGTAGGCCTACTGGTAAACCGCTTCAGGATCTAAGCCTCTTCAGGATCTAAGCCTGCCCAGGCAAAGCGGTGCGAGTTGGACCGTCCATGCTTTTTTTTTTTTTTTTTTTTCAGCTAAATTCTAAATTTAGCCACCCAATCAACTGAGGTAATGGCCAGATATGACCGACTCAGTATAAGAAGATAGATAGATAGCTTATAAACCCTATTGATTGCTTTGGGCGACAGGGCTTGAGATGTCATTTCATCTCAACGTCGGGTGAAATTGCCAAACCCAGCCCATAATTCCAGAAGAACGGGTTTAACGTCCCCGTCAACACTATTTAGGTCATTTTTGAGACGTTGCTTCCAATTTTGTGGGACTTTTACCCGACAGTAAATGACATCCCATGGACGGTCCGGTCCGACTCACAGTGCTTTACCTGGGCAAACTTAAACGTTCAAAGCGGTTTACCAGTACTCATGTTCTGTCAGTTTCAGCTCTACGTGGACGCATCATACAGACCAGTCCCGATGGGCGGGGGTCAATAAGTTACCTGGATTTTCTACAAATTAGTGATAATCACGTGGACTTTAGCATTGAAGAACAGCGAGTCCTTTATTGATAAACGAGGAAAAAAAAAAAAAAACAAACAAACTCAGGACTTGGCATGGAATACTTGGACAATTAAGGCGAGGGTAACTTAAGAAAAAAGGACAGCCCTTCAACACTCTTATGTGTTTGTTGAGGTTTTACGTTCACGTCAACACTGGTGAGGTTAAACACTGTTGGGGTTATTTTTGTGTCTTTTCATTTCAATGACCTAAATAGTGTTGACTGGGTCTTTAAATCTCAATTCAAAATAACAAATACGATACGCGTTCTGAATGCGCCTCTGCGAAGCTACGAAGTGGGGATGCATCGCATATTTTGTGGTCACAGACATAATGGGATGCCGACAAGGCAGTGCCTGTGAAATCACATGCGGAGGCAGCAAAGACACCGCACAGACTGTGTGGCTTGATTCTCAATGTGTCCATCGTCTTGGTTTTATCTAAGTCAGCAGGCAAACGTGTCAAAACAACGTCGGTTCAACGTTGCACGACGTTGCACCGACGTAGATGTGACGTTCTATAAATGCCGACAATGCATCGAAGTGGGTGTGGCGTTGTGGTAATGTCATGACGTTACATGCACGTCGATCCGACGTCCCATTAACGTTTTGTGCCAGCTGGGATGATCGTGTGTGTGTGTGTGTGTGTTTGTTTGAATTGAGGTTTAACGTCCCCATCAACACTATTAAGGTCATTTTGGAGACGTTGCTTCCAATTTTGTGGGACTTTTACCCGACATTGAGATGAAATGACATCTCAAGCCCTGCCGCCCAATGAAACCAAAAGGCCTCTATACATTGACCTTCTAAGCGGTTTACCAGAACTCATGTATGGCCAGTTTCAGCTCTGCGTGCATGCAGCCCAATTTATTTCTTCAAGCCCCGATGGGCGATTGGGGGCGGCGCGGGGGGGGGGGGGGGGGGGGGGGAGGGGTGTGTGTGGGGGGGGGAGGAAGAGAGATTGTGTGTGTGTGTGTGTGCGAAGTTGTATGGTAGCTCGGCAGGTGACCATAATTCACAATTCACACCAAGAAAGCAACCAACAAAGCAAACTACAAAGGCTTATCCGATGACGTAAACCTAGAGATTGGTTAAACAATGAACGAACCCCGAGGAATGCACGCACGGATAGCAGCAATACTGAGCTTACTCAGGCTGCGAGATTAAGTATTTTCTTCTTCTTTCTTGGTTTTACGACCTCCAAGATTATTACACTTATTTCGAGCCGATTGCTAAGCTGAGGTGTACCAGTAGAAAACACTTGTTTTTTGTTTGATTTGAGGTTTAACGTCCCCGTCAACACTGTAAAGGTCATTTTGGAGACGTTGCTACCAATTTTTTGGGACTTTTACTCCACATTGAGATGAAATGATATCTCAAGCCATGTCGCCCAATAAAACCGATAGGGTTTATCAGCATGGACGGTCCGCCTCGCACCACGTTTCCTGGACAGGTTTAGATCCATTAAGCGGTTTACCAGTACTAGTGTGCGGACTGGATTCAGCTCTGCGTGGAAGCATCATGCAGCCCATATATTTCGTCAAGCCCCTATGGGCGGAGGCCGATCCAACAATTACAGCCAAATAACCTGCACATCATCATACTATGAAACACGCACACACACGCTCGCACACACATATGCAATGTTGAACTAGGAGCGGTTTGATCAGCATCTACACTGTCTGCCTGTAGACACGCAAAAAAGTTTGAAAAGTTTGAAGTTATATATAAAGCAGACGACATAAACAATCGCATACGGCCCCGCCCATCGGGGCTTGAAGAAATAGATGCATGGGCTGCATGATGCTTCCACGCAGAGCTGAAACCGATGTTAAACTGCTAAGAGGATCTAAGCCTGCCCACGCAAAGCGGTGCGAATCGGACCGTCCATGCCTATAAACCCCAATTGTTGGGCGTCAGGGCTTGAGATGTCATTTCATCTCAATGTCGGGTAAACGTCCCACAAAATTGGAAGCAACGTCTCCAAAATTACTTATATAGTGTTGACGCAGACGTTAAACCTCAAATCAAACAAAACAAACAATCGCATTTTAACCCATTTTGTACCGTTAACCCAAAACGGGTAGTTGGCAAACAGTACAGGCCCAGATCAGACGCAACAGAACGCGGCGTCTGATCAGGGTCTACACTATTTGCAAAACATTCAGCCAGTTTACAAAGAGATTTCGAAGAAATCACAACGTGAGACCTCTAAATTTTGAAATGGACTCCTGTTATATGCAGGAAGCGGGAATATTCCATTTGGTGCAAAAATGGTTAAAGGTTATATAGTGACAGCAATGGTTTCTTATACTGTTCCCTGAACATCATCAAACGCCGTGTTGTTCGGCTTTTGACCGGGTCGTCACCGTCTGTCAAACTCAACACATGATTCCTTTCCAGATCCAGACTCACCTGGGCGTGCACTGATTGCCTAGACCGTGGCCTGGACCTGCATGTCCAAATAAAATAAAATAAAATAAAATAAAATATAAAGGATCATTTCTGTGTGAAATGAACAGCTGAATTAACTTATTTTCTACGGGCCTCCGTGGCCTAATGGGTAAGAGCGCTGGCTCTTCATCATTAGGTCGGCTACATGTGAGAACGTGAGGTTGGGATGGGTTTTCTCCTCCGGTTGCTCTGTTTTTATGCCCCGCCAAGAAGTGAGGAGGGCCACATAGTTGTCCTCTGTACGCCACACTTTGTAGTATTGTTCTTGTCTCCGCAACTCCTCGTACATTGTTTGATGTAGGGCACACAGTTCAGGCATGCATTGAAAATATGCATAAAGCAAACAGGATTCTGATTGCAAAATTATGTCCCCTTGGACGACAAACATTTTGGTCATATGTGTAGCAGAAGTGTTCGTGTCTCCGCAACTCCTCTTACAGTTTTTTGTGCAGGACATTGAAACTTGCTACACAAGTATATATCTGACCATGTTTGTTGTTTTACGGACCAGTCAACACCTAAGGTCATGTTGGGTCGGTCAGTTACCTTCACTGTTCCGATACAAGCTTAGACCTTATAAGCTACTAAGTGAAGCCCCTACCCCACCCCTCCCCGACAATAAGTGTCAGCAGCCGATGAGTCGACTGCCGAGTGATCACGCAACCGTCCATCTGAAGCCGTTGCCAAGCGATGAGGTATTAGAACTAGGAAAGATGGTTTAGAGCAGAAAACAAACAAACAAACAAACAACCGAAGAGCCCACCGAGTCTTGAAGAAAATAGATGGGCTGCATGATGCTTCCACGCAGAGCTGAAACTGACCGCACACGAGCACTGGTAAACCGCTTAGAGGAACTAAGCTTGCCCAGGCAAAGCGGTGCAAGTCGGACCGTGCATGCTTATAAACCCTTTTTGTTTCATTGGGCGAAAGGGCTTGAGATGTCATTTCATCTCAATGTCGGGTAAAAGTCCCACAAAATTGGAAGCAACGTCTTCAAAGTGACCTATACAGTGTTGACGGGGACGTTAAACCTCAAATCAAACAAACAAACGAAGAACGCCCCGGCACTGAAAGCGTCTTCACACATACACTACTTCGCGTAGAGGCGCATTTGTTAAAAGGTTATCAAACTACTCCTTAAGGAGCTGTCTGATCTGGGCCCATATTGTTTGCAGCCATAACTTTTAAAGTTAAAATGTTAAAATGTTATCAAACTACTCCTACAGGAACTGTCTGATCTGGGCCCATATTGTATTCAACCATGCCTTCTAAAGTTAAAAGGTTACCAGACTACTCCAACAGGAGCTGTCTGATCTGGGCCCATATTGTTTGCAACCGTAACTTTTAAATTTAAAAGGTTATCAAACTTCTCCTACAGGAGCTTTCTGATCTGGGCCCATATTGTTTGCAGCCATGCCTTTTTAAGTTAAAAGGTTATCAAACTACTCCTTCAGGAGCTGTCTGATCTGTGCCCATATTGTTTGCAGCCATAACTTTTAAAGTTAAAAGGTTATCAACTACTCCTACAGGAGCTGTCTGATCTGGGCCCATAGTGTTTTTAACCATACCTTTTAAAGATAAAAGGTTATCAAACTACTCCTACAGGAGCTGTCTGATCTGGGCCCATATTGTTTGCAGCCATAAATTTTTATCAAACTACTCCTACACGAGCTGTCTGATCGGGGCCTGATGAGGGGGTAAAATTATCCGCTATCAACTTTATCAGAATAGAAATGTGTTTCATGAGCGATATGAGCAACTTTGGTTTGCAAGACAAACAGGGTGTAACAGATAACTATTCATTTTTGTCAAATTATGTAAAAATTATCATCATGTTAATATCAATGGAATTCCACCATCTTTGTTGTCATTAAAAGTTTGGAGTAAAATTCGAGCCCCCAATACTGCAGTTTCTTTTAGAAAACCAAAGTTCTAAGTCAAACAAGAGCAATCAAATTGCAAGATGGAGTTATAAAACTTGTAGGGAATGTAGCTCTTTTGATGGTGAGTATGTGTATGAAGTTTCATGAAGGTAGGCCAAATACTTTTGGAAATATGGTCAGCACTGATTACTCATACTTTGAATACCAGGGACTAAGCTCATATTTTTACATTATTATTGAAATTTCTACAAAAACGTGATAGAAAGTCCTAACCCATTTAGCACCGGAAACCCCATAATGGGCAAACAATGCAGACCCAGATTGGACGCCACATAGCGCGGCGTCCGATCGGGACCTACACTGTTTGCAAAATAATAATAATAATAATAATAATAATAATGATAAAAAATAAAAATAAATAAATCAGCCAAATTTCCCAAAATCAGCCAAATTTCCAGGTAGTTTTTGGGGGTAAAGAGACGAACAGTGGAGATCTTGATCAGGCCGCTCCTTGGGAAGCTGTCTGACCAGATCTGCACTGTTCGCATAAAACTTGGTATCATCTGAAAAGACTAGATTATGGGATCTATACATTTGTGTGACTTTATTTGTATTTTCAATCAACTCTTATCTTGCTGTTCACGACAACCCCGATCTTTGAAAACAGTGTGGTTCCGGACCAGATGGCTTCTGAAGAAGCGACCTGATCAGGATCCACACTGTTTGACATCCAGTTTATGAATTTGAAAGTATAAATTACATCAAGAAAACTAATTAGTTCATTGTCAGAAATGGGTGTGGCTAAACTGAATATTCAACAGGATAAGGGTTAAACATGTTGCTCAGGTAATGATTTGATAACTTGAACATGGATAATTCGTTCACTATGGATAATTCGTACTCACTTTTGGTCCCTATAGAATTGTTCTAATAGCTTCAGATATTCGATTTGAGGTATATTTATGGAGATTTGTTTAATATGTGTTGTGAGTACTCATTAGAATCGCCTCATTCTGGCGATACTAATGAGTAGACACAACATACATCTATAAAAAGTTTTAAGTAAACCATAAAGATCATGGACAGGCAGTTGGCCTATATGTAACTCTCTATTGTCCGAACTACCACCACCTCGAACAGCATTTAATGGTCCCGAAGGTGTTAGGGATACCAAAGTCCTACAGTATTCGGTAAGTTTAATGCTAGGCAGGCCAATAGCAAAGTGGACCTTACAGACCTGGGTCAGGCAGCAATACAGAACATTTAACTTTGATCTTCACGGTCTGCTGGCTGGCTTGTCTTCTGGTTTCACATGTCAACTTGATAAAAAGAATGTGCTACATTTCATAGTCTACTACATGTTTTTTTTTTTGTTCAGATTCATTACATTGTGTTCTTCTACCTACATGAGGTAATGTTGGCTCACTGCATACAACAATGAGGCAATGTTAGCTCAATGCATTCAACCATGAATGTCTTGTAAGTTGTCCGAGATATATCAACCGATTAATAACATTACGAAAACACGTCTATGTAATTATGACCCTCTTAAACCCCACTTTTACATACACACGTAAAAATGGTCTTTATAGGGGTATACATTATTTTCCTTTTTTTTCGCTTGAAAAGCATGGATTGTGGATGCTCGTTCAAGCCGCCTTACTGAGGCGGTTCTTGCGGTCACCCACGGTCTGTGTCAGGGGCAGGATTGGGAAAGGGGATTACAGTTTAACCCACCATTAGTCAGTTCAGTAACCATGTTGGACACTACTGTTTGACATGGACGTGTTTTCCTAATGGTAGCTAAGTTCACAACTTATTACCAATTTTATCTGTTTCTTCCAAAGTTTACCTTCATACACATGTTTTTCTACAAATGCTCCATTAATACATGTATTCATCTATATTATATGTATCTCATTTTATTTCCACATATCACTGTCATGCTGTCCCGGTGTCAGATGCAGTTGTGGGACATACCACTGAGATCTAATGACAAAATGTCTGATCATTATGGTTGATAATGGGTATTTCCCTTGACCAGTGGAGGGTCTCGTTTGGTTTGTTTCACCACGGCATCACTAGCAGCAAGAAAATGTTTAAGGTCACTCTAAATATGCATTCAGTTTTTTTTAATAATGGTGACACTTTACAAGCTATTTTCATGTATTTGCCACCACGCAAATGCTCTCATGGTCTTGAATTTTTGCAATATATACTGCTTTTTTGTCATTCTTCTTAATATACTACTTCAAGCTGGTGACATAGAAACTAATCCAGGACCCGAAAATGTGCACGATCTTTCAATTTTGCATTTAAATATTAGAAGCATTAGAAACAATTAGACTTTATTCTTGATATTTTTTCTGATTTTAATATATTATGTTTTTCTGAGACTCATCTAGATGCCAACTTTCCAACAGAGATGCTTTTTCTTTCAAACAGTTTCAGTGTACCTTACAGAAAGGACAGAACAAATCATGGAGGTGGGGTGTTAGCATATATCAATTCAAGCTTACTTCACGTGAGAAAACCAGAACTTGAGATTTTTTGTGAAGAGTCTTTATGGATTGAAGTAAAGGTAAAAATGAGATATATTTAATTGGTTTATTTTATAGTCCCTGTACAGTTGACATACAGTTTTTTAACAATTTAAACTTAAATATTGAAAGGGCTCTAGAACACTCCAAAAATCTGATAATCGTTGGAGACCTCAACGAAGATCTACTGAATCCAAATTATCATAATCTAAAAGATGTTTTATTGATTAACTCGATGACTAATGTTATAACAGAACCAACAAGGCTACATGCCATTCTTGACCCAATCATTATTCCAGACGACATGCCATTCCTGGATTCTGGTTCTTTAACTATTCCAGCCAATATAAGTGACCACAAAGCGACATATATAACACTACCCTTTCAATATGATACTGAAGGCGCTTTCAACAGACTAATATTTTTATATAAAAAGGCTAATTTTACACTTTTAAAACAAAAAATTTCAAATTATGATTGGTCATGTCTAAGCGAAGGTACTCTAGATGAAGCCTGTTCTAAATTTAATGATACCTTTCTTGAATTTGTTAACTCTTGTGTTCCATCCAAAAATGTACTTATTAGACCTGATGACAAGCCGTGGTACGATTCTGAAATAAGACGTGTGTCTAGAAAACGTGATAGATTAAAACGGAAATTCAACAAATCAGGTAATGCTAACACTCTGTCAAGATATAAGTTCTTTCGTAATAAAGTCAACAATTTAAAGCGACACCCAAAAGTGCAATTCTACAACAATTTAGAATTTTCTATTTCTGATTTTTACTCTAATGATAAAAAACAATTTTGGAAAGTGGTACGCCACTTTGTTAAAAGCAATTCCAGCTCCGCTTCAATTCTACCTCTAAATTCATTCCCAGTTACTGGGCAAAACGACTTTTGTTTTTCATCAGAAGATAAAGCAGAAATATTAAACGAATATTTTACATCTATCTCCACAGTCAATGATGAAAACGTCGACTTGCCTGATTTTGAATATAAATGCCAAAGTCGGTTATCAAGCATTGCATGTACACCACAAGAGGTAGCATCTTTGATTGAAATTTTAAATCCGAACAAGGCTACAGGGCCAGATGGTATTAGTACCAAAATGCTAAAATCTGTAGCAAATGAAGTATCTGTGCCTCTGTGTACACTCTTTAATAGATCTTTCAGAGAAGGCAAGTTTGCAGAGATCTATAAATATTCAAATGTTATACCTTTACCCAAAAAGGGAGATAATTCCGATCCTTCGACATTTCGACCTGTTTCTCTCTTAAGTAATGTTGGCAAACTACAAGAAAGAATAGCTTTTAAACACATTAACTTTTTACATGAAAATAATTTACTTTATAAATACCAATCTGGTTTTTTACCCAATCATTCAACAACCTTTCAACTTATAGACATCTATCATCACATCTGCCAGATTTTTGATAATAACCAATTTTCATGTATGGTTTTCTTAGACGTTTCTAAAGCTTTTGACAGAGTGTGGCATAAGGGACTAGTTTTTAAATTAAAACAAAGTGGCATAGACGGTGAATTATTGGATTGGATTACTGACTACCTCAATGATAGGAAGCAAAAAGTCGTTATAAGAAACAGTTCTTCAACCTTAAGGAGAGTAAATGCCGGCGTTCCTCAAGGGTCTGTTCTAGGCCCCCTGTTATTTTTAGTTTACATCAATGATATATCTGATTCTCTGCTTAGACTTACTAGATTATTTGCCGACGATAGCTCCCTATTCTGCGCTGCAGCTACTCTAAATGACATTGAGGGTATCATTAATCATGATTTGCGAATGTTAGTAAATTGGGCATCTCAGTGGTTGATAAAATTTAACCCATTTAAAACAGAAGCAATGATTTTCACTTTAAAACATATTGAATCACTTCCTAATATAATATTTGATGGAACTCCCGTAAAATTTGTTACATATCATAAACATTTAGGTCTAACCTTCAGTAGTAACGGTAAATGGCATTCCCATATTGAGAATATTAAAAACAGTGCATCAAAAGTTATTGGCATAATGAGGAAACTGAAATATACATTTAGTCGTGTTGCATTAAATCAAATTTATTTATCGTACTTGTTGCCTATTATCGAATATTCATGTGTTGTGTGGGATGGCTGTACTGTAGAGGAAATAAATTCGCTTCAAAAACTTCAGAATGAAGCTGCCCGCATAGTTACAGGCTTAACCAGATCAGTTTCTCTGGACAACCTGTACAGAGAATGTGGCTGGGTGTCACTTTTGGAACGGCGCAGACAGCAAAAACTTGTATTTATGTATAAATCAATAAACGGGTTCGTTCCTACATATATATCCGATCTAATTCCCCCTTTAGTGGGAGAAGCAAATGCTTACAATCTCCGAAACCAAGCAGATGTTACCGCTCCTTTCTGCAGGACTGAAATCTCTCGCAAATCTTGTATTCCATCCTCAATTTTAGCATGGAATTCTCTTGACGTCAAATTACGTAATTCACCGTCTCTGGCAAGTTTTAGGTATCAACTGAAAAGGCATCAAAACAACTCGAAAGTCCCATTACACTATAGAACTGGTAACAGATATGTGTCTGCTTTACACGCAAGAATTAGAAATAATTGTAGTAATTTACGTCTTGACTTATATATTAATCACTTATCACCTAATTTCACTTGTAGTTGCTCTGACGAAGCCGAAGATGCTGCTCATTATTTTTTTCATTGTTCACATTACACTAACGAAAGAGTAATTCTTTTCCAATCAACCAGAGCTTTTCATCCACTCAATATTAATATTCTCCTATTTGGAGATGTTAGTCTGTCGATAGAAGATAACACTCTCATCTTTACAGCCGTACAAACATTTATTAAGGATACTAGAAGGTTCGCCAACTAGGCTGCTGCTCACTTAGGCCAGCATGACATCTCATTCCATTTTCACTTTATTATTTTCATCACACTCTTTTTCTTTATTTAATTATTCATTATACATCTTATACATTTTTTTTTCTCACCATCAGTTTGGTGTAAGATAAAGCTGAACAAAGCAGACAACTTATTACTTGGATGTATATATAGGAGCCCAAACAGCTCGGATGTAAATACAGAACATATGTTCGAAATATTAAAAAATGCAAGGAATTTAAGAACAAGCCACTTACTAATTGTCGGAGACTTTAATATAAAAGATATAAACTGGTTAGATCAAACAACAGAGGCAAACGAAACACAAATTCCCTTCAAGTTTATTGAGTGCACTAGAGACTGTTTCATTTTTCAACACGTCCAAGAACCTACAAGATTCAGATCAAATAACACCCCCTCTATTTTGGATTTGGTATTCACAAATGAAGAAAATATGGTTTCCAATTTAACGTATCTCTCAGGACTGGGTGGGAGTGACCATCTGATTTTAGATTTCAGTTTTAACTGTTATGCAAATTGCAGTGCTCCTTCTTTCAAAAAACTGAACTTTTTCAAGGGGAATTACTCTGCTATTAGAAAAGAATTGGATAAGGTAGACTGGAACCTGTATATGCAGGGGCTGAACTTGTCGGATTCCTGGGAGTTTCTTACAGATAAGCTTACCAGATTAATACAGATAAACATACCAGAGAGTAAGATATCTCGTGAGACCGGCAAGAATAGACCCAACATAAGTCAGAAATGCCTAAACGCTATTAGAACAAAGCATAAAAAGTGGACCAAATACAGAAACTCAATGTCAAATAGCAATTACGAAAATTATAAAACTGCAAGAAACAGAGTAAAATCAGAACTAAGAAAATCCAAGTACGAATATGAAAAAGACCTAGCAAACAAAATCAAAACAGATAATAAGCTCTTCTGGAGTTACGTCCGCTCGAAAACAAAAACAAAAACAAGCTTGGGAGAACTAGAATCACCTGATGGTTCATTAACCAGCGATAGCCAGGAAAAGGCGGATCTACTAAACACATTCTTCACGAGTGTATTCGAAGTTGAGGGAAATGGAGACTTACCTGAATTTCAAGATCGTACTTTCTCAGTACCACTTTTCTCCTTTGAAGTTACAGAAAGAAACTTAAATAAAGCCATAGATAAAATCAAAGCCGGAAAGTCCCAAGGCCCAGATAATATCCATCCTAAGCTAATTAAAGAATGTAAAGAATCATTACTAGTGCCTTTGCGCCTGGTCTTTACAAAATCTTAAAAAGAAAGCAAAATACCCAACATATGGAAAGTAGGGCATGTCTCTGCGATATACAAAAATGGACCAAGAACAAAGGCTGAAAATTATCGTCCTATCAGCCTTACTTCAGTGCCCGGCAAGATCATGGAGAGACTGATTCGAGATCAAATCGTAGAACATATGTCAGAAAATCAATTCTTTTCCACTGAACAGCATGGATTCATATGTGGGAAATCCTGTACTACACAGTTGCTTGAATTCTTAGAAGACTTAACAGAAGCTCTGGATAGCGGGAGAGATATTGATGTTGTCTACCTTGACTTCTGCAAGGCTTTCGACAAGGTGCCCCACAGGCGACTACTAAAAAAATAATGGGCCTATGGTATTCGAGGACAAATACACTCCTGGATATCTGAATTCCTCTCAGATAGAACACAGAGGGTAATTGTGGATGGGAAAAGGTCTACGACAGCTAAAGTAACAAGTGGAATCCCTCAGGGTAGCGTCCTAGGCCCTATTCTGTTCCTGCTGTTCATTAATGAATTACCAACAGTGATTCATATATTCAAGAAGCTCTTTGCTGACGACGCTAAAGTTTACCACACAGTATCAACAATGACAGAAATCACCCATTTCCAAGACGCCCTTGATAAATCGATGGAATGGGCAGACAACTGGCGCATGACATATAACTACAAAAAATGTAAGCACATGCATCTAGGTAATCATGACCTAGGCCAGATCTACACAATGAAAAAGGGAACAGAAAGGATACCTATTGAAAAGGTTAACTCTGAAAAAGACCTTGGGGTCATAGTAGATAAATCTTTAAAATTCACTGAACATATCAGCTCCAAAATCAAAACTGCAAATCGAAATCTGGGACTAATCTTTAGGACATTTACATATATAGACAAGGATATATTCTTGAACCTATACAAATCTCTAGTACGTTCGCACTTAGAATATGCCTCATCGGTATGGTCGCCCTTGTACAAAAAAGACAAAATTGCATTGGAAAATGTCCAAAGACGTGCCACGAAATTAGCAAAAAGTGTTTCCAACCTGCCATATCAAGAGAGACTCCGTGTTTTGGGTCTGCCAAGTCTTGAATATCGACGCGAGAGAGCTGATGTAATCCAAGTCTACAAGATCTTACATGATATAGATAAGGTTGATAAAGGCAAACTCTTTACGTTATCCGAATACACCGCCACCCGAGGCCATTCACTTAAACTATTTAAACGAAGATCTCGACTAGGAATTCGAGCAAACAGTTTCAGCAATAGAGTCGTTGACATTTGGAACAGTCTACCAGAATCAGTTGTGCAAGCACCCTCCCTGAACAGCTTCAAAAGTAGGCTAAATAGCTGGTGGCATCACCACCCATTCAAGTTTGAACCAGCATGTTACGGACTAAATACAAGAAACCAGTATCCAAATGCGTCTGGAAGAGGCAGAAATGCCTGATATCGACGTCGACAACAGTAAGAACAGTAAGTAAGATTTTTTCTTTTTCTCATCATCTTTGGAAAATGTGATGTATGTTTATTTGTTATATCACTCCATATGAAGTATTCAAAATGTCTCTGTATTTGCCACTATCATGTGCATGTATCTATTACTGTAATACAGTTTTGTAGGGGAGGGCCGTAACTAATGTTGGCAGAACTTGTGGCCCGACCCTGTTGCTAGATTTATGATGCAATAAAATATATTTATACTATATGGTCAAGGTTAAGGTTTTCGGTTAAGGACGACGCCAGACGACAACGAAGACGCCGGAGTGATGACAATAGCTCGAAAGTTTTTTTTTTTCAAAAAACAGACGAGCTAAAAAGTAAAAGAAGAGAAGAAAGTACATACTTTGACACATATTTATTATTTTGGCCAAAGGTGGAACGGTTCAATTAAGAGCAAATAATTAAATACACTCCTACATTCAAAACTCTTGTGAAAATTTACAGTGTTCCATTAAACATCGATAAGAACCCCCAAATAGTTTAATCAATAATTTCCCTCTTGAGAGCCCCAATACTAAAATACGGATATGTCAGTTCCATACTAGAAAGGTCAAAATGTAAACAGACGCCGGCGATTGTTTTGGCAGCTTACAAATCTCGTGAGAAATAAAATAAAAATGTGAGATACGAAATCGCATAGCAAAATGGCGGGAAATACATTGCTACAGGTAGGAAATTATGTATTACCTCTCGGATTGGCATTTCTTCTCAGTTTGACATAAGTGACAGATAGCGGTAAATTTGACCTCAGGATTCCCCGAGTTGGTAATGTCCTGTGACGTCACGCACACGAAAATACCGATCTTATGTACAATTGGCGAAATTCGATTATTGGCGAAATTCACTTACGCTTCTATAGTCATCTTGACGTTTTGTTTTGTTTGTTTGAGGTTTAACGTCCCCGTCCACACTGTAAAGGTCATTTTGGAGACCTGGCTTCCAATTTTGTGGTAGTTGGCAAACAGTACAGGCCCAGATCAGACGCAACAGAACGCGGCGTCTGATCAGGGTCTACACTATTTGCAAAACATTCAGCCAGTTTACAAAGAGATTTCGAAGAAATCACAACGTGAGACCTCTAAATTTTGAAATGGACTCCTGTTATATGCAGGAAGCGGGAATATTCCATTTGGTGCAAAAAGGGTTAAAGGTTATATAGTGACAGCAATGATTTCTTATACTGTTCCCTGAACATCATCAAACGCCGTGTTGTTCGGCTTTTGACCGGGTCGTCACCGTCTGTCAAACTCAACACATGATTCCTTTCCAGATCCAGACTCACCTTGGCGTGCACTGATTGCCTAGACCGTGGCCTGGACCTGCATGTCCAAATAAAATAAAATAAAATAAAATAAAATAAAATATAAAGGATCATTTCTGTGTGAAATGAACAGCTGAATTAACTTATTTTCTTCGGGCCTCCGTGGCCTAATGGGTAAGAGCGCTGGCTCTTCATCATTAGGTCGGCTACATGTGAGAACGTGAAGTTGGGATGGGTTTTCTCCTCCGGTTGCTCTGTTTTTATGCCCCGCCAAGAAGTGAGGAGGGCCACATAGTTGTCCTCTGTACGCCACACTTTGTAGTATTGTTCTTGTCTCCGCAACTCCTCGTACATTGTTTGATGTAGGGCACACAGTTCAGACATGCATTGAAAATATGCATAAAGCAAACAGGATTCTGATTGCAAAATTATGTCCCCTTGGACGACAAACATTTTGGTCATATGTGTAGCAGAAGTGTTCGTGTCTCCGCAACTCCTCTTACAGTTTTTTTGTGCAGGACATTGAAACTTGCTACACAAGTATATATCTGACCATGTTTGTTGTTTTACGGACCAGTCAACACCTAAGGTCATGTTGGGTCGGTCAGTTACCTTCACTGTTCCGATACAAGCTTAGACCTTATAAGCTACTAAGTGAAGCCCCTACCCCACCCCTCCCCGACAATAAGTGTCAGCAGCCGATGAGTCGACTGCCGAGTGATCACGCAACCGTCCATCTGAAGCCGTTGCCAAGCGATGAGGTATTAGAACTAGGAAAGATGGTATAGAGCAGAAAACAAACAAACAAACAAACAACCGAAGAGCCCACCGAGTCTGGGCTGCATGATGCTTCCACGCAGAGCTGAAACTGACCGCACACGAGCACTGGTAAACCGCTTAGAGGAACTAAGCTTGTACAGGCAAAGCGGTGCAAGTCGGACCGTGCATGCTTATAAACCCTTTTTGTTTCATTGGGCGAAAGGGCTTGGGATGTCATTTCATCTCAATGTCGGGTAAAAGTCCCACAAAATTGAAAGCAACGTCTTCAAAGTGACCTATACAGTGTTGACGGGGACGTTAAACCTCAAATCAAACAAACAAACGAAGAACGCCCCGGCACTGAAAGCGTCTTCACACATACACTACTTCGCGTAGAGGCGCATTTGTTAAAAGGTTATCAAACTACTCCTTAAGGAGCTGTCTGATCTGGGCCCATATTGTTTGCAGCCATAACTTTTAAAGTTAAAATGTTATCAAACTACTCCTACAGGAGCTGTCTGATCTGTGCCCATATTGTATTCAACCATGCCTTCTAAAGTTAAAAGGTTATCAAACTACTCCAACAGGAGCTGTCTGATCTGGGCCCATATTGTTTGCAACCGTAACTTTTAAATTTAAAAGGTTATCAAACTTCTCCTACAGGAGCTGTCTGATCTGGGCCCATATTGTTTGCAGCCATGCCTTTTTAAGTTAAAAGGTTATCAAACTACTCCTTCAGGAGCTGTCTGATCTGTGCCCATATTGTTTGCAGCCATAACTTTTAAAGTTAAAAGGTTATCAACTACTCCTACAGGAGCTGTCTGATCTGGGCCCATAGTGTTTTTAACCATGCCTTTTAAAGATAAAAGGTTATCAACCTACTCATACAGGAGCTGTCTGATCTGGGCCCATATTGTTTGCAGCCATAACTTTTTATTAAACTACTCCTACAGGAGCTGTCTGATCGGGGCCTGATGAAAGGGGCACCCAAGTGGGTAAAATTATCCGCTATCAACTTTATCAGAATAGAAATGTGTTTCATGAGTGATATGAGCAACTTTGGTTTGCAAGACAAACAGAATGTAACAGATAACTATTCATTTTTGTCAAATTATGTAAAAATTATCATCATGTTAATATCAATGGAATTCCACCATCTTTGTTGTCATTAAAAGTTTGGAGTAAAATTCGAGCCCCAAATACCAGGTGTTCCCTATGCAGGAGGTAACTTAAACAAGAGCACCGCATGCGGGTGCAAACGCTCGTCTGCAGTTTCTTTTAGAAAACCAAAGTTCTAAGTCAAACAAGAGCAATCAAATTGCAAGATGGAGTTATAAAACTTGTAGGGAATGTAGCTCTTGTGGTGGTGAGTATGTGTATGAAGTTTCATGAAGGTAGGCCAAATACTTTTGGAAATATGGTCAAGGTTAAGGTTTTCGGTTAAGGACGACGCAAGACGACAACGAAGACGCCGGAGTGATGACAATAGCTCGAACGTTTTTTTTTTTTCAAAAAACAGACGAGCTAAAAAGTAAAAGAAGAGAAGAAAGTACATACTTTGACACATATTTATTATTTTGGCCAAAGGTGGAAAGGTTCAATTAAGAGCAAATAATTAAATACACTCCTACATTCAAAACTCTTGTGAAAATTTACAGTGTTCCATTAAACATCGATAAGAACCCCCAAATAGTTTAATCAATAATTTCCCTTTTGAGAGCCCCAATACTAAAATACGGATATGTCAGTTCCATACTAGAAAGGTCAAAATGTAAACAGACGCCGGCGATTGTTTTGGCAGCTTACAAATCTCGTGAGAAATAAAATAAAAATGTGAGATACGAAATCGCATAGCAAAATGGCGGGAAATACTTTGCTACAGGTAGGAAATTATGTATTACCTCTCGGATTGGCATTTCTTCTCAGTTTGACATGAGTGACAGATAGCGGTAAATTTGACCTCAGGATTCCCCGAGTTGGTAATGTCCTGTGACGTCACGCACACGAAAATACCGATCTTATGTACAATTGGCGAAATTCGATTATTGGCGAAATTCACTTACGCTTCTATAGTCATCTTGACGTTTTGTTTTGTTTGTTTGAGGTTTAACGTCCCCGTCCACACTGTAAAGGTCATTTTGGAGACCAGGCTTCCATTTTTGTGGTAGTTGGCAAACAGTACAGGCCCAGATCAGACGCAACAGAACGCGGCGTCTGATCAGGGTCTACACTATTTGCAAAACATTCAGCCAGTTTACAAAGAGATTTCGAAGAAATCACAACGTGAGACCTCTAAATTTTGAAATGGACTCCTGTTATATGCAGGAAGCGGGAATATTCCATTTGGTGCAAAAAGGGTTAAAGGTTATATAGTGACAGCAATGATTTCTTATACTGTTCCCTGAACATCATCAAACGCCGTGTTGTTCGGCTTTTGACCGGGTCGTCACCGTCTGTCAAACTCAACACATGATTCCTTTCCAGATCCAGACTCACCTTGGCGTGCACTGATTGCCTAGACCGTGGCCTGGACCTGCATGTCCAAATAAAATAAAATAAAATAAAATAAAATATAAAGGATCATTTCTGTGTGAAATGAACAGCTGAATTAACTTATTTTCTTCGGGCCTCCGTGGCCTAATGGGTAAGAGCGCTGGCTCTTCATCATTAGGTCGGCTACATGTGAGAACGTGACGTTGGGATGGGTTTTCTCCTCCGGTTGCTCTGTTTTTATGCCCCGCCAAGAAGTGAGGAGGGCCACATAATTGTCCTCTGTACGCCACACTTTGTAGTATTGTTCTTGTCTCCGCAACTCCTCGTACATTGTTTGATGTAGGGCACACAGTTCAGACATGCATTGAAAATATGCATAAAGCAAACAGGATTCTGATTGCAAAATTATGTCCCCTTGGACGACAAACATTTTGGTCATATGTGTAGCAGAAGTGTTCGTGTCTCCGCAACTCCTCTTACAGTTTTTTGTGCAGGACATTGAAACTTGCTACACAAGTATATATCTGACCATGTTTGTTGTTTTACGGACCAGTCAACACCTAAGGTCATGTTGGGTCGGTCAGTTACCTTCACTGTTCCGATACAAGCTTAGACTTTAGAAGCTACTAAGTGAAGCCCCTACCCCACCCCTCCCCGACAATAACCGTCAGCAGCCGATGAGTCGACTGCCGAGTGATCACGCAACCGTCCATCTGAAGCCGTTGCCAAGCGATGAGGTATTAGAACTTTGAAAGATGGTATAGAGCAGAAAACAAACAAACAAACAAACAAACAACCGAAGAGCCCACCGAGTCTTGAAGAAAATAGATGGGCTGCATGATGCTTCCACGCAGAGCTGAAACTGACCGCACACGAGCACTGGTAAACCGCTTAGAGGAACTAAGCTTGCCCAGGCAAAGCGGTGCAAGTCGAACCGTGCATGCTTATAAACCCTTTTTGTTTCATTGGACGAAAGGGCTTGAGATGTCATTTCATCTCAATGTCGGGTAAAAGTCCCACAAAATTGGAAGCAACGTCTTCAAAGTGACCTATACAGTGTTGACGGGGACGTTAAACCTCAAATCAAACAAACAAACGAAGAACGCCCCGGCACTGAAAGCGTCTTCACACATACACTACTTCGCGTAGAGGCGCATTTGTTAAAAGGTTATCAAACTACTCCTTAAGGAGCTGTCTGATCTGGGCCCATATTGTTTGCAGCCATAACTTTTAAAGTTAAAATGTTATCAAACTACTCCTACAGGAGCTGTCTGATCTGGGCCCATATTGTATTCAACCATGCCTTCTAAAGTTAAAAGGTTATCAAACTACTCCAACAGGAGCTGTCTGATCTGGGCCCATATTGTTTGCAACCGTAACTTTTAAATTTAAAAGGTTATCAAACTTCTCCTACAGGAGCTGTCTGATCTGGGCCCATATTGTTTGCAGCTATGCCTTTTTAAGTTAAAAGGTTATCAAACTACTCCTTCAGGAGCTGTCTGATCTGTGCCCATATTGTTTGCAGCCATAACTTTTAAAGTTAAAAGGTTATCAACTACTCCTACAGGAGCTGTCTGATCTGGGCCCATAGTGTTTTTAACCATGCCTTTAAAAGATAAAAGGTTATCAAACTACTCCTACAGGAGCTGTCTGATCTGGGCCCATATTGTTTGCAGCCATAACATTTTATCAAACTACTCCTACAGGAGCTGTCTGATCGGGACCCATATTGTTTGCAGCCATAACTTTTAAAGTTAAAAGGTTATAAAACTTCTCCTACAGGAGCTTTCTGATCTGAGCCCATAGTGTTTGCAGCCATGTCTTTTAAAGTTAAAATGTTATCAAACTAATCCTTCAGGAGCTGTCTGATCTGGGCCCATATTGTTTGTAGCCATAACTTTTAAAGTTAAAATGTAATGAAACTACTCCTACAGGAGCTGTCTGATCTGGGCCCATATTGTTTGCAACCATAACTTTTAAAGTTAAAAGTAGAAGTAGACCAAAGATCAGGAATCGATACAATTAACTTACTCCACCCATCAAAGACACCAAAGGGAAAGAAACACACACATTAAGCGACCAGACCATAATGGAAACCTAAACAAAGGAAGGCCATAAGGACAGTTACTTTCCCACAAAATGGCCATATGGCCATCCAAAATAAAAAGACACAAGTGATACACAGTAAGCAACAAACAAAACCATAAATAAACCGCCACAGAAGAACCGCCTTGGAACGGTCAGTGGAATGATATTCACTGGGGGGCTTAAATCGATTTTACGTGGCCACAATCCTCGCCCTTACTTCCGTCGCGATTTAGACAAATAATTTGTTCAGTCTGCATGAAGGCCTCCTAACTCAACAGTGCAACATCTCCGTGAACACAAAAATAAAAAAAACACAGAGGTGAGACAACGGTGAGGACTCGACAGCAAGAAACCACTGAAATGCTGGAGCAAAAGAAAACCAACAGTTAGACTCCGATGGGCCCGACCAGAGACAGAGCATCAGGCACCAACCAACATTACCTTGAATTAGATCTCTCTAATTCTCAATAAGCCTTTACGTTGGAGCCGTCATAGAATCTGAGGCCTGACCCACCGGCGTGCAAGTAAAGAGGGAAGCAAAGTTGCCAACCGTGATTAGGTTAACTACCATGCATGCAGTCTGTCGTATAACATCCATGTTGTACCCAATCTTTTTATATCGAAGAATGATTTTACGAAATTGGGTGCTGAAGTCATTGCGTTTATATATTTTTCTGAATTTATATACCAAGTCACCATAAAATTCGGGTTCCGATAGACCTTGTTGCAGAAGAGATCTGAGTCCAACATTGAATTTTGAAATTAAATCAGAATAGCGTCTATAAAATTTTGAAAAGGCTTTGCGTAGTTTATGGTACCGATAACCCTGATTAAGGAGTTTAGCCGTTAATAATTTATAACGAGTGTTGAAGTCAGTTACATGACTACACACTCTAGCAAATCGAATTAATTGCGAAATATAAACGCCATAGGTTGGCGCACGAGGAACATCACCATCCAAAAAAGGAAAATTTACAATCTCAAAATCAAAGTCATCGCGTTTATCATAAATTTTGCACGAAACAAATCCATCTACAATAGATAGATGTAAATTCAAAAACGGGGCCTCGGTATCAGAAGAATTTGCTTTATTTAACTGAAGTTCTGGGGGGTAAATCTGACTGATCAAACCATCGAAATAGGTATTATCAATATTTAATAAATCATCTAAATATCTAGAAGTGGAGCTACAAGCTTCAATAATTTCAGATTGGTTATCAATGGAAAGCGACAACATGACGTCTCTTTCATAACAATACAAGAACAGATCAGCCACAAGAGGTGCGCAATTCGTACCCATCAGAATACCCACAATTTGTCTAAATAACTTAGTACCGAATCTAATATAAATATTGTCAAGTAGAAAGGTGAGGGCTTCACACACTTTCTGACATGACCAAAGTGTATAATTCTTATGCTCTTTAGGAGTGAAAAATGCATTTCTGACATTACATGCAAGATAGAGAGAATCTTCTCAGTGAAAAGCCCATTAAATTAAATCATTAAGCTTTTCTTTTATAAGATTATGAGGAAGTGTAGTGTAAAGAGTGGAAAAATCGTAAGTAGACAGACTTTAAGCACGAAAATGTCTGGATTTCAATTTATTTAAAACCTCATTCGAATTTTTTATAGACCAAAACAGATTTCTTCCTGATCTTTCAAAGACTTTATCACAATATTTAATTTCATGCGTTTTAATAGCAGTAAGGCAGGAAGTTAATAATTTAGAAAGTTCAGTGGTAGTGCAAGAGCTAGAATTTGCAATAAACCGTGCTTTGTAAGGTCTTTTATGAAGTTTTGGTAACCAGTATAGCGTAGGAAGCTTGTCTTGGCCTTCGTTAACACACACAGCAAACTTGGTGGCTGAAAGACAAACATGTTTATCTACTATAGCCCTCTCTTCAGCTAAAGGCTGGAGTTCATAGGCCTTAGTACCACCAAGCTCCTGCTTAAGCGTGTTAACATAGTGGAGCCGTCACACAACGACGACGTTGTTAGCGGCCTTGTCTGCAGGGGCCAAAACATACTTCTTATGAAATTCTTGAATACCTAGTTTAAGATGACGTAAAGATGTCTTGGGCTTAGGAGGTAATAAGTAAGTATTTGGAGAATAGAAAGAAATGCGTTTATTCACTAATTTTAAAATGCTAAGTTTCCAGTCCTTCAGAGCTTTATGCTCAACATACTCTCGCTTACACCATCGATTACCGAATTCATTCAAGGAAGCAGCGATTTCATCTCTACATTTACTGAAATCAATTTTAGAAGGAAACCGATATTTCGGTCCTTTAGAAATTATATTTCTTATCCTAGAATCAGGAATAATTTTCAAATTGCCAGTAATTACATGACCAGCAGCAGGATAGCAATACTTTGAGTTTTTACAATCACATGCATCAGGAGTATTAGTATCAATATCAGGATCTGAAACAAGTTTATTGAAATTAAAAATGATAGATCTTACAGGTTTGTTATATTTATAGCAAATTATAGGTGTTTCAGTATTTTGAAAATAAGCAGGAATGGAAGAAAGCACCGATCTCTCACGGAAGATACTGGGCAAATCTATAAAATCCATACCCTTATTAATGAAGGATATTTTGAAGAAATGGCGTTTATGATTAATTTCAGAATCAATGTAAGGACGGAGAGTATGCTTAGTATAGCCTCTAGTTAAGAGAGCAGCATCATATAACTGATGAGAACCATCGTAGAATTTATTCGCCTCGGTGTCCAGAAGACGTAAAACAGAAACGGGTAATGAACTTAAAAATGAAAGCATAGAGTGGCGTCCATGATTTAATAATATAATTGACAGTCACTTCAGTCTAGTATTGTTTCGTTTAAACGCACGTGATTTACGTTTAAAGTTACCATTTTTCCTGGTGCCGTGAGATCTAGTTCTGCGTTTTTGACATTCCAGGAGCGAGAAAATATCAAAGTCTGGCATTCTGGAAATATTACCCTCATGATAAATGTTGTCATTAAATCCCAGTGGAAAAGGGGTCTGTAAAAATTTAATCCATTTCAGTTCAGCTTCATGTCTATCCTAAAAGGCTATCAATCTACTCCTACAGGAGCTGTCTGATCGTGGCCCATATTGTTTGCAGCCATAACTTTTAAAGTTAAAAGGTTATCAAACTACTCCTACAGGAGCTGTCTGTTCTGGGCCCATATTGTTTGCAACCATAAATTTTTAAGTTAAAAGGTTATCAAACTACTCCAACAGGAGCTGTCTGATCTGCGCCCATTTTGTTTGTAGCCATAACTTTTAAAGTTAAAAGGTTATCAAACTACTCCTACAGGAGCTGTCTGATCTGGGCCAATATTGTTTGCAGACATATCTTTTATAGTTAAAAGATTATCAAACTACTCCTACAGGAGCTGTCTGATCTGGGCCCATATTGTTTGCAGCAATGCCTTTTACAATTAAAAGGTTATCAAACTACTCCTACAGGAGGTGTCAGATCTTGGCCCATATTGTTTGCAAGCATAACTTTTAAAGTTAAAAGGTATTCAAACTACTCCTACAGGAGCTGTCTGATCTGGGCCTATATTGTTTTCAGCCATTAATTTGGTTATCAAACTACTCCTACAGAAGCTGTCTGATCTGGGCACATATTGTTTACAGCCATAACTTTGAAGTTGAAAGGTTATCAAGCTACTTTTACAGGAGCTGTCTGATCTGGACCAATATTGTTTTCAACCGTAAATTTTAAAGCTAAAAGGTTATCAGACTACTCCTACAGGAGCTGTCTGATCTGGGCCCAAATTGTTTGCAACCATGACTTTTAAATTTAAAATGTAATCAAACTACTCCTACTGATCTGGGCCCATGTTGTTTGCAGCCATGCCTTTTAAAATTAAAAGGATATCAAACTACTCCTACAGGAGCTGTCTGATCTGGGCCCATAATATTTGCAGCCATAACTTTTAAAGTTAAAAGGTTATCAAACTACTCCTTCATGAGCTGTCTGATCTGGGCCCATATTGTTTGCAACCATGCCTTTTGAAGTTAAAAGGTTATCAAACTACTCCTACAGGAGCTGTCTGATCTGGTCCCATATTGATGCAGCCATGCCTTTTAAAGTTAAAAGATTATTAACTTGCTTCTACAGGAGCTGTCTCATATGGGCCGATATTGTTTGCAGCCATGCCATTTAAAGTTAAAAGGTTATCAAACTGCTTCTACAGAAGCTGTCTGATCTGGCCCCATATTGTTTGCAGCCATGCCTTTTAAAGTTAAAAGGTTATCAAACTACTCCTACAGGAGCTGTCTGATCTGGGCGCATATTGTTTTCAGCCATTATATTTAAAGTTAAAAGGTTATCAAACTACTCCTACAGGCGCTGTCTGATCTGGGCCAATATTATTTGCAAGCATAACTTTTAATGTTAAAAGGTTATCAAACTACTCCTACAGGAGCTGTCTGTTCTGGGCCCATATTGTTTGCAACCATAACTTTTTAAGTTAAAAGGTTATCAAACTACTCCAACAGGAGCTGTCTGATCTGCGCCTATATTGTTTTCAGCCATAACTTTTAAATTTAAAAGGTTATCAAACTACTCTTACAGGAGCTGTCGGATCTGGGCCCATATTGTTTGCAGCCATAACTTTTAAAATTAAAAGGTTATCAAACTACTCCTACAGAAGCTGTCTGATCTGGACCCATATTGTTTTCAACCATAACTTGTAAAGTTAAAAGGTTATCAAACTACCCCTACAGGAGCTATCTGATCTTGGCCCATATTGTTTGCAACCATGACTTTTAAAGTTAAAAGGTTATCAAACTATTCCTACAGGAGCTGTCTGATCTGGGCCCATATTGTTTTGCAGCCATGCCTTTTAAAGTTCAAAGGTTATCAAACTACTCCTATAGGAGCTGTCTGATCTGGGCCCATATTGTTTACAACCATAACTTTTAAAGTTAAAATGTTATCATACTACTTCTACAGAAGCTGTTTAATCTGGGCACATATTGTTTAAAGCCATGCCATTTAAAGTTAAAAGGTTATCAAACTACTCCTACAGGAGCTGTCTGATCTGGGCCCATACTGTTTTTAACCATGCCTTTTAAAGATAAAAGGATATCAAACTACTCCTACAGGACCTGTCTGATCTGGGCCCATATTGTTTGCAGCCATAACTTTTTATCAAACTACTCCTACAGGAGCTGTCTGATCGGGGCCCATATTGTTTGCAGCCATAACTTTAAAAGTTAAAAGGTTATCAAACTTTTCCTACAGGAGCTTTCTGATCTGAGCCCATAGTGTTTTCAGCCATGTCTTTTAAAGTAAAAATGATATCAAACTAATCCTACAGGAGCTGTCTGATCTGGGCCCATATTGTTTGTAGCAATAACTTTTAAAGTTAAAATGTTATGAAACTACTCCTACAGGAGCTGTCTGATCTGGGCCCATATTGTTTGCAACCATAACTTTTAAAGTTAAAAGGTTATCAAACTACTCCTACAGGAGCTGTCTGATCGTGGCCCATATTGTTTGCAGCCATAGCTTTTAAAGTTAAAAGGTTATCAAACTATTCCTACAGGAGCTGTCTGTTCTGGGCCCATATTGTTTGCAACCATAACTTTTTAAGTTGAAAGGTTATCAAACTACTCCTACAGGAGCTGTCTGATCTGCGCCCATATTGTTTGCAGCCATAACTTTTAAAGTTAAAAGGTTATCAAACTACTCCTATAGGAGCTGTCTGATCTGGGCCCATATTGTTTGCAGCCATACATTTTAAAGTTAAAAGGTTATCAAACTACTCCTACAGGATCTGTCTGATCTGGGCCAATATTGTTTGCAGACATATCTTTTAAAGTTAAAAGGTTATCAGACTACTCCTACAGGAGCTGTCTGATCTGGGCCCATATTGTTTGCAGCAATGCCTATTACAATTAAAAGGTTATCAAACTACTCCTACAGGAGGTATCTGATCTTGGCCCATATTGTTTGCAACCATAACATTTAAAGTTAATAGGTATTCAAACTACTCCTACAGGAGCTGTCTGATCTGGGCCCATATTGTTTGCAGCCATGCCTTTTAAAGTTCAAAGGTTATCAAACTACTCCTACAGGAGCTGTCTGATCTGGGCCAATATTGTTTTCAGCCATTATATTTAAAGTTAAAAGGTTATCAAACTACTCCTACAGGAGCTGTCTGATCTGGGCCCATATTGTTTTCAGCCAATGACATGTAAAGTTAAAAGGTTATCAAACTACTCCTACAGGAGCTGTCTTATCTGGGCCCTTATTGTTTGCAACCATGCCTTTTAAAGTTAAAACGTTACCAAACTGCTCCTACAGGAGCTGTCTCATCTGGGCCCATATTGTTTTCAGCCATAACTTTTAAATTTAAAAGGTTATCAAACTACTCTTACAGGAGCTGTCGGATCTGGGCCCAAATTGTTTGCAGCCATAGCTTTTAAAGTTAAAAGGTTATCAAACTACTCCTACAGGAGCTGTCTGATCTGCACCCATATTGTTTGCAGCTATAATTTTTAAAGTTAAAAGGTTATCAAACTACTCCTACAGGAGTTGTCTGATCTGGGCCCATATTGTTTGCAGCCATATATTTTAAAGTTAAAAGGTTATCAAACTATTCCTACAGGATCTGTCTGATCTGGGCCAATATTGTTTGCAGACATATCTTTTAAAGTTAAAAGGTTATCAAACTACTCCTACAGGAGCCGTCTGATCTGGGCCCATATTGTTTGCAGCAATGCCTTTTACAATTAAAAAGGTTATCAAACTACTCCTACAGGAGGTATCTGATCTTGGCCCATATTGTTTGCAACCATAACATTTAAAGTTTAAAGGTTATCAAACTACTCCTACAGGAGATGTCTGATCTGGGCCTATATTGTTTGCAGCCATTAATTTGGTTATCAAACTACTCCTACAGGAGCTGTCTGATCTGGGCCCATATTGTTTGCAGCCATAACTTTTAAAGTTAAAACATTATCAAGTTACTCCTACAGGAGCTGTCTTATCTGGACCCATATTGTTTTCAAACGTAACTTTTAAAGTTAAAAGGTTATCAAACTACTCCTACAGGATCTGTCTGATCTGGGCCTAAATTGTTTGCAACCATGACTTTTAAAGTTAAAAGGTTACCAAACTACTCCTGCAAGAGCTGTCTGATCTGGGCCCATATTGTTTGCCGTCATGCCTTTCAAAAATTAAAAGGTTATCAAACTACTCCTACAGGAGCTGTCTGATCTGGGCCCATATTGTTTGCAGCCATGCCTTTTAAAGTTAAAACGTTATCAAACTACACCTACAGGAGCTATTTGATCTGGGCCCATATTGTTTTCAGCCAATGACATTTAAAGTTAAAAGGTTATCAAACTACTCCTAGAGGAGCTGCCTGATCTGGGCCCATATTGTTTGCAACCATAACTTTTAAAGTTAAAAGGTTATCAAACTACTCCTACAGAAGCTGTCTGTTCTGGGCCCATATTGTTTGCCATCATGCCATTTAAAGTTAAAAGGTTATCAAACTACTCCTACATGAGCTGTCTGATCTGGGCCCATATTGCTTGCAGCAATGCCTTTTAAAGTTAAAAGGTTATCAAACTACTCCTACAGGATCTGTCTGATCTGGGCCCATATTGTTTTCAGCCAATGACATTTAAAGTTAAAAGGTTATCAAACTACTACAGGAGCTGTCTGATCTGGGCCCATATTGTTTGCAGCCATGCTATTTAAAGTAAAAAGTTTATTAAACTACTCCTACATGAGCTGTCTGATCTGGGCCCATATTGCTTGCAGCAATGCCTTTTAAAGTTAAAAGGTTATCAAACTACTTCTACAGGAGCTGTCTGATCTGGGCCAATATTGATTTCAGCCAATGACATTTAAAGTTAAAAGGTTATCAAACTACTCCTACAGGAGCTGTCAGATCTGGGCCCATATTGTTTACAAGCATAACTTTAAAAGTTAAAACGTTGTCAAACAGCTCCTACAGCAGCTGTCTCATCTGGGCCCATATTGTTTTTCAGCCATAACTTTTAAATTTAAAAGGTTATCAAACTACTCCTACAGGAGCTGTCGGATCTGGGCCCATATTGTTTGCAGCCATAACTTTTAAAGTTAAATTGTTATCAAACTACTCCTACAGGAGCTGTCTGATCTGGACCCATATTGTTTTCAACCATAACTTGTAAAGTAAAAAGGTGATCAAACTACTCTTACAGGAGCTATCTGATCTCGGCCCATATTGTTCGCAACCATGACTTTTAAAGTTAAAAGGTTATCAAACTATTCCTACAGGAGCTCTCTGATCTGGGCCCATATTGTTTGCAGCCATGCCTTTTAAAATTGAAAGGTTATCAAACGACTCCTATAGGAGCTGTCTGATCTGGGCCCATATTGTTTGCAACCATAACTTTTAAAGTTAAAATGTTGTCAAACTACTTCTACAGGAGCTGTTTAATCTGGGCCCATATTGTTGAAAGCCATGCCATTTAAAGTTAAAAGGTTATTAAACGTCTCCTACAGGAGCTGTCTGATCTGGGCCCATATTGTTTGCAGCCATGCCTTTTAAAGTTAAAAGGTTATCAAACTACACCTACAGGAGCTATTTGATCGGGGCCCGTATTGTTTTCAGCCAATGACATTTAAAGTTAAAAGGTTATCAAACTACTCCTACAGGAGCTGTCTGATCTGGGCCCATATTGTTTGCAACCATAACTTTTAAAGTTAAAAGGTTATCAAACTACTCCTACAGAAGCTGTCTGATCTGGGCCCACATTGTTTGCCATCATGCCATTTAAAGTTAAAAGGTTATCTAACTACTCCTACAGAAGCTGTCTGATCTTTGCCCATATTGTTTGCAAGCATAACTTTTAAAGTTAAAAGGTTATCAAACTACTCCTACAGGAGCTGTAAAAGGTTATCAAACTACTCCCACAGGAGCTGTCTGATCTGGTCCCATATTGATTCAGCCACGCCTTTAAAAGTTGAAAGGTTATCAAACTACTTCTACAGGAGCTGTCTCATATGGGCCAATATTGTTTGCAGCTATGCCATTTCAAGTTAAAAGGTTATCAAACTGCTCCTACAGAAGCTGTCTGATCTGGGCCCATATTGTTTGCAGCCATGCCTTTTAAAATTGAAAGGTTATCAAACTACTCCTGTAGGATCTGTCTGATCTGGGCCCATATTGTTTGCAACCATAACTTTTAAAGTGAAAATGTTTGCAGCCATGCCTTTTAAAATTAAAAGATTATCAAACTACTCCTACAGCATGTCTGATCTGGGCCCATATTGTTTTCAGCCATTATATTTAAAGTTAAAAGGTTATCAAACTACTCCTACAGGAGCTGTCTGATCTGGGCCCATATTGTTTGCAACCATAACCTTTAAAGTTAAAAGGTTTTCAAACTACTCCTACAGGAGCTGTCTCAGCTGGGCCCTTTTTGTTTGCAACCATGCCTTTTAAAGTTAAAACGTTATCAAACCGCTCCTACAGGAGCTGTCTCATCTGGGCCCATATTGTTTTCAGCCATAACTTTTAAATTCAAAAGGTTATCAAACTACTCCTACAGGAGTTGTAAGACCTGGGCCCATATTGTTTGCAGCCATAACTTTTAAAGTTAAAAGGTTATCAAACTACTCCTACAGGAGCTGTCTGATCTGGACCCATATTGTTTTCAACAATAACTTTTAAAGGTAAAAGGTTATCAAACTATTCCTACAGGAGCTGTCTAATCTGGGCCCATATTGTTTTGCAGCCATGCCTTTTAAAGTTGAAAGGTTATCAAACTACTCCTATAGGATCTGTCTGATCTGGGCCCATATTGTTTGCAACCATAACTTTTAAAGTTAAAATGTCACCAAACTACTCCTACAGGAGCTGTCTAATCTGGGCCCATATTGTTAAAAGCCATGCCATTTAAAGTTAAAAGGTTATCAAACTACTCCTACAGGAGCTGTCTGATCTGGGCCCATATTGTTTGCAGCCATGCCTTTTAAAGTTAAAAGGTTATCATACTACACCTGCAGGAGCTATTTGATCTGGGCCCATATTGTTTTCAGCACATGACATTTAAAGTTAAAAGGTTATCAAACTACTCCTACAGGAGCTGTCTGATCTGGGCCCATAGTGTTTGCAACCATATTTTTAAAGTTAAAAGGTTATCAAACTACTCATACAGAAGCTGTCTGATATGGGCCCATATTGTTTGCCATCATGCCATTTAAAGTTAAAAGGTTTTCAAACTACTCCTACAGGAGCTGTCTGATCTGGGCCCAAATTGTTTGCAAGCATAACTTTTAAAGTTAAAAGGTTATCAAACTACTCCTACATGAGCTGTCTCATCTGGGCCCTTATTGTTTGCAACCATGCCTTTTAAAAGTAAAACGTTATCAAACTGCCCCTACAGGAGATGTCTCATCTGGGCCCAATTTTTTTTTCAACCATAACTTTTAAATTTAAAAGGTTATCAAACTACTTCTACAGGAGCAGTCGGATCTGGGCCCATATTGTTTGCAGCCATAACTTTTAAAGTTAAAAGGTTATCAAACTACTCCTACAGGAGCTGTCTGATCTGGACTCATATTGTTTTCAACCATAACTTGAAAAGTTAAAAGGTTATCAAACTACCCCTACAGGAGCTATCTGCCCTGGGCCCATATTGTTTGCAACCATGACTTTTAAAGTTAAAATGTTATCAATTTATTCCTACAGGAGCTGTCTGATCTGGGCCCATATTGTTTGCAACCATGCCTTTTAAAATTAAAAGGTTATCAAACTACTCCTATAGGATCTGTCTGATCTGGGCCCATATTGTTTGCAACCATAACATTTAAAGTTAAAATGTTACCAAACTACTTCTACAGGAGCTGTCTAATCTGGGCCCATATTGTTTAAAGCCATGCCATTTAAAATTAAAAGGTTATCAAACTACTCCTATAGGATCTGTCTGATCTGGGCCCATATTGTTTTCAACCATAACTTGTAAAGTTAAAAGGTTATCAAACTACCCCTACAGGAGCTATCTGCTCTGGGCCCATATTGTTTGCAACCATGACTTTTAAAGTTAAAAGGTTTAACAAACTACAGCTATAGGAGCTTTTTGATCTGGGCCCATATTGTTTGCAACCATGCCATTTAAAATTAAAAGGTTATCAAACTACTCCTGTAGGATCTGTCTGATCTGGGCCCATATTGTTTGCAACCATAACTTTTAAAGTGAAAATGTTACCAAACTACTTCTACATGAGCTGTCTAATCTGGGCCCATATTGTTTAAAGCCATGCCATTTAAAGTTAAAAGGTTATCAAACTACTCCTACAGGAGCTGTCTGATCTGGACCCATATTGTTTTCAACCATAATTTGTAAAGTTAAAAGGTAATCAAACTACCCCTACAGGAGCTTTCTGCTCTGGGCCCATATTGTTTGCAACCATGACTTTTAAAGTTGAAAGGTTATCAATTTATTCCGACAGGAGCTGTCTGATCTGGGCCCATATTGTTTGCAACCATGCCTTTTAAAATTAAAAGGTTATCAAATTACTCCTATAGGATCTGTCTGATCTGGGCCCATATTGTTTGCAACCATAACTTTTAAAGTTAAAATGTTACCAAACTACTTCTACAGGAGCTGTCTAATCTGGGCCCATATTGTTTAAAGCCATGCTATTTAAAATTAAAAGGTTATCAAACTACTCCTACAGGAGCTGTCTGATCTGGACCCATAATGTTTTCAACCATAACTGGTAAAGTTAAAAGGTTATCAAACTACCCCTACAGGAGCTATCTGCTCTGGGCCCATATTGTTTGCAACCATGACCTTTAAAGTTAAAAGGTTATCAATTTATTCCTACAGGAGCCGTCTGATCTGGGCCCATATTGTTTGTAACCATGCCTTTTAAAATTAAAAGGTTATCAAACAACTCCTATAGGATCTGTCTGATCTGGGCCCATATTGTTTTCAACCATAACTTGTAAAGTTAAAAGGTTATCAAACTACCCCTACAGGAGCTATCTGCTCTGGGGCCATATTGGTTGCAACCATGACTTCTAAAGTTAAAAGGTTATCAATTTATTCCTACAGGAGCTGTCTGATCTGGGCCCATTTTAAAGTTAAAATCTTACCAAACTTCTTCTGCAGGAGCTGTCTAATCTGGGCCATATTGTTTAAAGCCATGCCATTTAAAGTTAAAAGGTTATCAAACTACTCCTACAGGAGCTGTCTGATCTGGGCCCATATTGTTTGCAGCCATAACTTTTAAAGTTAAAAGGTTATCAAACTACTCCTACAGGAGCTGTCTGATCTGGACCCATATTGTTTTCAACCATAACTTGAAAAGTTAAAAGGTTATCAAACTACCTCTAAAGGAGCTATCTGATCTGGTACCATATTGTTTGCAACCATGACTTTTAAAGATAAAAGTTTATCAAACTATTCCTGCAGGAGCTGTCTGATCTGGGCCAATATTGTTTGCAGCCATGCCTTTTAAAATTAAAAGGTAATCAAACTACTCCTATAGGAGCTGTCTGATCTGGGCCCATATTGTTTGCAACCATAATTTTTAAAGTTAAAATGTTGTCAAACTGCTTCTACAGGAGCTGTCTAATCTGGGCCCATATTGTTTAAAGCCATGCCATTTAAAGTTGAAAGGTTATCAACCTACTCCTACAGGATCTGTCTGATCTGGGCCCATATTGTTTGCAAGCATAACTTTTTAAGTTAAAAGGTTATCAAACTACTTCTACATGAGCTGTCTGATCTGGGCCCATATTGTTTGCAGCCATGCCATTTAAAGTATCAAATGTTATCAAACTACTTCTACAGGAGCTGTCTAATCTGGGCCCATATTGTTTAAAGCCATGCCATTTAAAGTTAAAAGGTTATCAACCTACTCCTACAGGATCTGTCTGATCTGGGCCCATATTGTTTGCAAGCATAACTTTTTAAGTTGAAAGGTTATCAAACTACACCTACAGTTTTGTTTGATTTGAGGTTTAACGTCCCCGTCAACACTGTAAAGGTCATTTTGGAGACGTTGCTTCCAATTATGTGGGACTTTTACCCGACATTGAGATGAAATGACATCTCAAGCCCTGTCGCCCATTGATACCAATAGGGTTTATTAGCATGGACGGTCCACCTCGCACCGCGGTTCCTGGACAGGCTTAGATCCTCTATGCGGTTTACCAGTACTAGTGTGCGGGCAGGATTAGGCTCTGCGTGGAAGCATCATGCAGCCCATATATTTCTTCAAGCCCCTATAGGCGGGGGCCGAACTACACCTGCAGGAGCTATTTGATCTCGGCCCATATTGTTTTCAGCCAATGACATTTAAAGTTAAAAGGTTATCAAACTACTCCTACAGGAGCTGTCTGATCTGGGACCATATTGTTTGCAACATAACTTTTAAATTTAAAAGGTTATCAAACTACTCCATAGAAGCTGTCTGTTCTGGGCCCATATTGTTTGCCATCATGCCATTTAAAGTTAAAAGGTTATCAAACTACTCCTACAGAAGCTGTCTGATCTTGGCCTTTATTGTTTGCAGCCATGCCATTTAAAGTAAAAAGTTTATAAAACTACTCCTACATGAGCTGTCTGATCTGGGCCCATATTGTTTTCAGCCAATGACATTTAAAGTTAAAAGGTTATCAAACTACTCCTACAGGAGCTGTCTGATCTGGGCCCATATTGTTTGCAGCCATGCCATTTAAATTAAAATGTTTATTAAACTACTCCTACATGAGCTGTCTGATCTGGGCCCATATTGTTTGCAACCATAATTTTTAAAGTTAAAATGTTATCAAACTGCTTCTACAGGAGCTGTCTAATCTGGGCCCATATTGTTTAAAGCCATGCCATTTAAAGTTGAAAGGTGATCAACCTACTCCTACAGGATCTGTCTGATCTGGGCCCATATTGTTTGCAAGCATAACTTTTTAAGTTAAAAGGTTATCAAACTACTTCTACATGAGCTGTCTGATCTGGGCCCATATTGTTTGCAGCCATGCCATTTAAAGTAAAAAGTTTATAAAACTACTCCTACATGAGCTGTCTGATCTGGGCCCATATTGTTTTCAGCCAATGACATTTAAAGTTAAAAGGTTATCAAACTACTCCTACAGGAGCTGTCTGATCTGGGCCCATATTATTTGCAGCCATGCCATTTAAATTAAAATGTTTATTTAACTACTCCTACATGAGCTGTCTGATCTGGGCCCATATTGCTTGCAGCAATGCCTTTTAAAATTAAAAGGTTATCAAACTACTTCTACAGGAGCTGTCTGGGCCCATATTGTTTTCAGCCAATGACATTTAAAGTTAAAAGGTTTTCAAACTACTCCTACAGGAGCTGTCTGATCTGGGCCTATATTGTTTGCAAGCATAACTTTAAAGTTAAAACGTTATCAAACTGCTCCTACAGGAGCTGTCTCATCTGGGCCCATATTGTTTTCAGCCATAACTTTTAAATTTAAAAGGTTATCAAACTACTCCTACAGGAGCTGTCGGATCTGGGCCCATATTGTTTGCAGCCATAACTTTTAAAGTTAAATGGTTATCAAACTACTCCTACAGGAGCTGTCTGATCTGGACCCATATTGTTTTCAACCATAACTTGTAAAGTTAAAAGGTTATCAAACTACCCCTACAGGAGCTATCTGATCTGGGCCCATATTGTTTGCAACCATGACTTTTAAAGTTAAAAGGTTATCAAACTATTCCTACAGGAGCTGTCTGATCTGGGCCCATATTGTTTGCAGCCATGCCTTTTAAAATTAAAAGGTTATCAAACGACTTCTATAGGAGCTGTCTGATCTGGGCCGATATTATTTGCAACCATAACTTTTAAAGTTAAAATGTTATCAAACTACTTCTACAGGAGCTGTCTAATCTGGGCCCATATTGTTTAAAGCCATGCCATTTAAAGTTAAAAGGTTATAAAACTACTCCTACGGGAGCTGTCTGATCTGGGCTCATATTGTTTGCAGCCATGCCTTTTAAACATAAAAGGTTATCAAACTACACCTACAGGAGCTATTTGATCTGGGCCCGTATTGTTTTCAGCCAATGACATTTAAAGTTAAAAGGTTATCAAACTACTCCTACAGGAGCTGTCTGATCTGGGCCCATATTGTTTGCAACCATAACTTTGAAAGTTAAAAGGTTATCAAACTACTCCTACAGAAGCTGTCTGATCTGGGCCCATATTGTTTGCCATCATGCCATTTAAAGTTAAAAGGTTATCTAACTACTCCAACAGAAGCTGTCTGATCTTGGCCCATATTGTTTGCAAGCATAACTTTTAAAGTTAAAAGGTTATCAAACTACTCCTACATGAGCTGTCTGATCTGGGCCCATATTGTTTGCAGCCATGCCTTTTAAATTTCAAATGTTATCAAACTACTTCTACAGGAGATGTCTGATCTGGCCCCATATTATTTTCAGCCAATGACATTTAAAGGTTAAAATGTTATCAAACAACTCCTACAAGAGCTGTCTGATCTGGGCCCATATTGTTTGCAACCATAACTTTTAAAGTTAAAAGGTTATCAATCAAACTAATCCTACATGAGCTTTCTGATGTAGGCCCATATTGTTTGCAGCTATGCCCTTTACAATTAAAAGGTTATCAAACTACTCCTATAGGAGTTGTCTGATCTGGGCCCATATTGGTTGCAACCATTACTTTTAAAGTTAAAAGGTTATCAAACTGCTCCTAGAGGAGCTGTCAGATCTGGGCCATATTGTTTGCAGCCATAACTTTTAAAGTTAGTAGGTTATCAAACTACTCCTTCATGAGCTGTCTGATCTGGGCCCATATTGTTTGCAACCATGTCTTTTAAAGTTAAAAGGTTATCAAACTACTCCTACAGGAGCTTTCTGATCTGGTCCCATATTGATGCAGCCATGCCTTTTAAACGTAAAAGGTTATCAAACTACTTCTGCAGTAGCTGTCTCATATGGGCCCATACTTTTGCAGCCATGCCATTTAAAGTTAAAATGTTATCAAACTGCTCCTACAGGAGCCGTCTGATCTGGGCCCATATTTTATGCAGCCATTACATTTAAAGTTAAAAGGTTATCAAACTACTCCTACAGGAGTTGTCTGAACTGGGCCCATGTTGTTTGAAGCATAACTTTTAATGTTAAAAGGTTACCAAACTACTCCGACAGCAGCTGTCTCATCTTGGCCCTTATTATTTGCAGCCATGCCTTTTAAAGTTAAAAGATTATCAAACGGCTCCTACAGGAGCTGTCTCATCTGGGCCCATATTGTTTTCAGCCATAACTTCTAAAGTTAAAAGGTTCTAAAACTACTCCTACAGGAGCTTTCTGATCTGGACCCATATTGTTTTCAACCATAATTTGTAAAGTTAAAAGGTTATCAAACTACTCCTACAGGAGCTGTCTGATCTGGGCCAATATTGTTTGCAGCCATATCTTTTAAAGTTAACAGATTATCAAACTACTCCTACAGGAGCTGTGTGATCTGGGCCCATATTGTTTTCAGCCATAACATTTAAAGTTAAAAGATTATCAAACTACTCCTACAGGAGCTGTCTGATCTCGGCCCATATTGTTTGCAAGCATAACTTTTAAAGTTAAAAGGTTATCAAACTACTCCTACAGGAGCTGTCTGATCTGGGCCTATATTGCTTGCAACCATGCCATTTAAAGTTAAAAGGTTATCAATCTACTCCTACAGGAGCTGTCTGATTTGGGCCCATATTGTTTGCCACCATAACTTTTAAAGTTAAAAGGTTATCAAACTACTCCTAAAGGAGCTGTTAGATATGGGCCCATATTGTTTGCAGCCATTACTTTTAAAGTTAAAAGTTTTCAAACTACTCCTTCATGAGCTGTCTGATCTCGGCCCATATTGTTTGCAACCATGCCTTTTAAAGTTCAAAGGTTATCAAAGTACTCCTACAGGAGCTGTCTGATCTGGTCCCGTATTGATGCAGCCATGCCTTTTAAAATTAAGAGGTTAACAAACTACTTCTACAGGTGCTGTCTCATCTGGGCCCATATTGTTTGCAGCCATGCCTTTTAAAGTTAAAAGTTTATCAAACTGCTCCTACAGGAGCTGTCTGATCTGGGCCCATATTGTTTTCAGCCATAACATTTAAAGTTAAAAGGTTATCAAACTACTCCTACAGGAGCTGTCTGATCTGGGCCCATATTGTTTGCAAAGCATAACTTTTAAAGTTAAAAAGTTATCAAACTACTCTTACAGGAGCTGTCTGATCTGGGACCATATTGTTTGCAGCCATGCCTTTTAAAGTTAAATGGTTATCAAACTACTCCTACAGGAGCTGTCCCATCTTGGCCCATATTGTTTTCAGCCATACCTTTTAAATTTAAAAGGTTATCAAACTACTCCTACAGCAGCTGTCTGATCTGGGCCCATATTGTTTGCAACCATGCCTTTTAAAGATAAAAGGTTATCAAACTACTCCTACAGGAGCTGTCTGATCTTGGCCCATATTGTTTGCAGCCATAACTTTTAAAGTTAAAAGGTTTTCAAACTATTCCTACAGGAGCTGTCTGATCTTGATCCATATTGTTTGCAACCATAACTTTTAAAGTTAAAATATTATCAAACTACTCCTACAGGAGCTGTCTGATCTGGGCCTATATTGTTTAAAACCATGCCAACTTTAAAAGGTTATCAAACTACTCCTACAGGAGCTGTCTGATCTGAGCCCATATTGGTTGCAACCATAACTTTCAAAGTTAAAAGGTAATCAATCAAACTTCTCCTACAGGAGCTGTCTGATCTGGGCCCATATTGTTTTCAACCATGCCTTTTAAAGTTGAAAGTTTATCAAACTACTCCTGCAGGAGCTTACTGATCTGGGCCCATATTGTTTGCAACCATAACTTTTAAAGTTAAAAGGTTATCAAACTACTCCTACAGGAGCTGTCTGATCTGGGCCCATATTGTTTGCAGCCATAACTTTTAAAGTTAAAAGGTTATCATACTACTCCTACAGGGGCTTTCTGATCTGGGCCCATATTGTTTGCAGCCATATCTTTTAAAGTTCAAAGGTTATCAAACTACTCCTACAGGAGCTGTCTGATCTGGGCCCATATTGTTTGCAGCCATGCCTTTTAAAAGTAAAAGGTAATCAAACTACTCCTACAGGAGCTGTCTGATCTGGGCCTATATTGCTTGCAACCATGCCATTTAAAGTTAAAAGGTTATCAATCTACTCCTACAGGAGCTGTCTGATCTGGGCCCATATTGTTTGCCACCATAACTTGTAAAGTTAAAAGGTTATCAAACTACTCCTAAAGGAGCTGTTAGATATGGGCCCATATTGTTTGCAGCCATTACTTTTAAAGTTAAAAGGTTATCAAACTACTCTTCATGAGCTGTCTGATCTAGGCCCATATTGTTCGCAACCATGCCTTTTAAAGTTCAAAGGTTATCAAAGTACTCCTACAGGAGCTGTCTGATCTGGTCCCATATTGATGCAGCCATGCCTTTTAAAGTTAAGAGGTTATCAAACTACTTCTACAGGTGCTGTATCATCTGGGCCCATATTGTTTGCAGCCATGCCTTTTAAAGTTAAAAGTTTATCAAACTGCTCCTACAGGAGCTGTCTGATCTGGGCCCATATTGTTTTCAGCCATAACATTTAAAGTTAAAAGGTTATCAAACTACTCCTACAGTAGCTGTCTGATCTGGGCCCATATTGTTTGCAAAGCATAACTTTTAAAGTTAAAAAAGTTTTCAAACTACTCCTACAGGAGCTGTCTGATCTGGGCCTATATTGTTTGCAACCATGCCATTTAAATTTAAAAGGTTATCAAACTACTCCTACAGGAGCTGTCTGATCTGGGACCATATTGTTTGCAGCCATGCCTTTTAAAGTTAAATGGTTATCAAACTACTCCTACAGGAGCTGCCTCATCTGGGCCCATATTGTTTTCAGCCAAACCTTTTAAATTTAAAAGGTTATCAAACTAGTCCTACAGGAGCTGTCTGATCTGGGCCTATATTGTTTAAAACCATGCCAACTTTAAAAGGTTATCAAACTACTCCTACAGGAGCTGTCTGATCTGAGCCCATATTGGTTGCAACCATTACTTTCAAAGTTAAAAAGTAATCAATCAAACTTCTCCTACAGGAGCTGTCTGATCTGGGCCAATATTGTTTTCAACCATGCCTTTTAAAGTTGAAAGTTTATCAAACTACTCCTACAGGAGCTGTCTGATCTGGGCCCATATTGTTTGCAACCATAACTTTTAAAGTTAAAAGGTTATCAAACTACTCCTACAGGAGCTGTCTGATCTGGGCCCATATTGTTTGCAGCCATAACTTTTAAAGTTAAAAGGTTATCATACTACTCCTACAGGGGCATTCTGATCTGGGCCCACATTTTTTGCAGCCATATCTTTTAAAGTTCAAAGGTTATCAAACTACTCCTTCATGAGCTGTCTGATCTGGGCCCATATTGTTTGCAACCATGCCTTTTAAAGTTCAAAGGTTATCAAACTACTCCTACAGAATGTTGGATCTGGGCCCATATTGTTTGCAGCCATGCCTTTTAAAAGTAAAAGGTAATCAAACTACTCCTACAGGAGCTGTCTGATCTGGGCCTATATTGCTTGCAACCATGCCATTTAATGTTAAAAGGTTATCAATCTACTCCTACAGGAGCTGTCTGATCTGGGCCCATATTGTTTGCCACCATACTTTTTAAAGTTAAAAGGTTATCAAACTACTCCTAAAGGAGCTGTTAGATATGGGCCCATAATCTTTGCAGCCATTACTTTTAAAGTTAAAAGGTTATCAAACTACTCCTTGATGAGCTGTCTGATCTCGGCCCATATAGTTTGCAACCATGCCTTTTAAAGTTCAAAGGTTATCAAAGTACTCCTACAGGAGCTGTCTGATCTGGTCCCATATTGATGCAGCCATGCTTTTTAATGTTAAGAGGTTATCAAACTACTTCTACAGCTGCTGTCTCATCTGGGCCCATATTGTTTGCAGCCATGCCTTTTAAAGTTAAAAGTTTATCAAACTGCTCCTACAGGAGCTGTCTGATCTGGGTCCATATTGTTTTCAGCCATAACATTTAAAGTTAAAAGGTTATCAAACTACTCCTACAGGAGCTGTCTGATCTGGGCCCATATTGTTTGCAAAGCATAACTTTTAAAGTTAAAAAGTTATCAAACTACTCCTACAGGAGCTGTCTGATCTGGGCCTATATTGTTTGCAACCATGCCATTTATAGTTAAAAGGTTATCAAACTACTCCTACAGGAGCTGTCTGATCTGGGACCATATTGTTTGCAGCCATGCCTTTTAAAGTTAAATGGTTATCAAACTACTCCTACAGGAGCTGTCTCATCTGGGCCCATATTGTTTTCAGCCAAACCTTTTAAATTTAAAAGGTTATCAAACTACTCCTACAGCAGCTGTCTGATCTGGGCCCATATTGTTTGCAACCATGCCTTTTAAAGATAAAAGGTTATCAAACTACTCGTACAGGAGCTGTCTGATCTTGGCCCATATTGTTTGCAGCCATAACTTTTAAAGTTAAAAGGTTTTCAAACTATTCCTACAGGAACTGTCTGATCTTGATCCATATTGTTTGCAACCATGCCTTTTAAAGGTTCAAATGTTATCAAACTACTCCTACAGGAGCTCTCTGATCTGGTCCCATATTGATGCAGCCATAACTTTAAAAGTTAAAAGGTTATCAAACTACTTCTACAGGTGCTGTCTCATATGGGCCAATATTGTTTGCAGCCATGCCATTTAAAGTTAAAAGGTTATCAAACTACTCCTTCATGAGCTGTCTGATCTGGGCCCATATTGTTTGCAACCATGCCTTTTAAAGTTCAAAGGTTATCAAACTAGTCCTAAAGGAGCTGTTAGATCTGGGCCCATATTGTTTGCAGCCATAACTTTTAAAGTTAAAAGGTTATCAAACTACTCCTTCATGAGCTGTCTGATCTAGGTCCATATTGTTTGCAACCATGCCTTTTAAAGGTTCAAAGGTTATCAAACTACTCCTACAGGAGCTCTCTGATCTGGTCCCATATTGATGCAGCCATGCCTTTTAAAGTTAAGAGGTTATCAAACTACTTCTACAGGTGCTGTATCATCTGGGCCCATATTGTTTGCAGCCATGCCATTTTAAGTTAAAAGGTTATCAAACTACGCCTACATGAGCTGTCTGATCTGGGCCCATATTGTTTGCAGCCATGCCTTTTAAAGTTAAAAGATTATCAAACTGCTCCTACAGGTGCTGTCTGATCTGGGCCCATATTGTTTTCATCCATAACATTTGAAGTTAAAAGGTTATCAAACTACTCCTACAGGAGCTGTCTGATCTGGGCACATATTGTTTGCAAAGCATAACTTTTAAAGTTAAAAGGTTATCAAACTACTCCTGTAGGAGCTGTCTGATTTGGGCCTATATTGTTTGCAAATATGCCATTTAAATTTAAACGGTTATCAAACTACTCCTACAGGAGCTGTCTGATCTGGGCCCATATTGTTTGCAGCCATAACTTTTAAAGTTAAAGTTTATGAAACTACTCCTACAAGAACTGTCTGATCTGGGCCCATATTGTTTGAAGCTTTGCCTTTCAAAGTTAAAAGGTTGTCAAACTACTCCTTCAGGAGCTGTCTGATCTTGGCCCATATTGTTTTGAGCCATAACTTTAAAATTTAAAAGGTTATCAAACTACTCCTACAGCAGCTGTCTGATCTGGGCCCATATTGTTTGCAACCATGCCTTTTAAAGTTAAAAGGTTATCAAACTACTCCTTCAGGTCTGTCTGATCTTGGCCCATATTGTTTGCAGCCATAACTTTAAAAGTTAAAAGGTTTTCAAACTATTCCTACAGGAGCTGTCTGATCTTGATCCATATTGTTTGCAACCATAACTTTTAAAGTTAAAAGGTTATCAAACTACTCTTACAGGAGCTGTCTGATCTGGGCCCATATTGTTTGCAACCATGCCTTTTAAAGTTAAAAGGTTATCAAACTACTCCTTCAGGAGCTGTCTGATCTTGGCCCATATTGTTTGCAGCCATAACTTTAAAAGTTAAAAGTTATCGAACTATTCCTACAGGAGCTTCTGATCTGGGCCCATATTGTTTGCAACCATGACTTTTAAAGTTAAAAGGTTATCAAACTACTCCTACAGGAGCTGTCTGATCTGGGCCAATATTGTTTGCAGCCATATCTTTTAAAGTTAAAAGATTATCAAACTACTCCTTCAGGAGCTGTGTGATCTGGGCCCATATTGTTTTCAGCCATAACATTTAAAGTTAAAAGGTTATCAAAGTACTCCTACAGGAGCAGTCTGATCTCGGCCCATATTGTTTGCAAGCATAACTTTTAAAGTTGAAAGGTTATCAAACTACTCCTACAGGAGCTGTCTGATCTAAGCCTATATTGCTTGCAACCATGCCATTTAAAGTTAAAAGGTTATCAAACTACTTCTACAGGAGCTGTCTGATCTGGGCCCATATTGCTTGCAACCATAATCTTTAAAGTTAAAAGGTTATCAAACTACTCCTACAGGAGCTGTTAGATATGGGCCCATATTGTTTGCAGCCATAACTTTTAAAGTTAAAAGGTTATCAAACTACTCCTTCATGAGCTGTCTGATCTCGGCCCATATTGTTTGCAACCATGCCTTTTAAAGTTCAAAGGTTATCAAACTTCTCCTACAGGAGCTGTCTGATCTGGTCCCATACAGATGCAGCCATGCCTTTTAAAGTTAAAAGGTTACCAAACTACTTCTACAGGTGCTGTCTCATCTGGGCCCATATTGTTTTCAGCCATGCCTTTTAAAGTTACAATTTATCAAACTGCTCCTACAGGAGCTGTCTGATCTGGGCCCATTTTGTTTTCAGCCATAACATTTAAAGTTAAAAGGTTATCAAACTACTCCTACAGGAGCTGTCTGATCTGGGCCCATATTGTTTGCAAAGCATAACTTTTAAAGTTAAAAAGTTATCAAACTACTCCTACAGGAGCTGTCTGTTCTGGGCCTATATTGTTTGCAACCATGCCATTTAAAGTTAAATGGTTATCAAACTACTCCTACAGGAGCTGTCTCATCTGCGCCCATATTGTTTTCAGCCAAAACTTTTAAAGATAAAAGGTTATCAAACTACTCCTACAGGAGCTGTCTGATCTTGGCCCATATTGTTTGCAGCCATAACTTTAAAAGTTAAAAGGTTTTCAAACTATTCCTACAGGAGCTGTCTGATCTTGATCAATATTGTTTGCAACCATAACTTTTAAAGTTAAAAGGTTATCAAACTACTCTTACAGGAGCTGTCTGATCTGGGCCTATATTGTTTACAACCATGCCAACTTTAAAAGGTTATCAAACTACTCCTACAGGAGCTGTCTGATCTGAGCCCATATTGGTTGCAACCATTACTTTCAAAGGTAAAAGGTAATCAATCAAACTTCTCCTACAGGAGCTGTCTGATCTGGGCCCATATTGTTTTCAACCATGCCTTTTAAAGTTAGAAGGTTATCAAACTACTCCTACAGGAGCTGTCTGATCTGAGCCCATATTGTTTGCAACCATAACTTTTAAAGTTAAAAGGTTTTCATACTACTCCTACAGCGGCCTTCTGATCTGGGCCCATATTGTTTGCAGCCATATCTTTTAAAGTTCAAAGGTTATCAAACTACTCCTTCATGAGCTGTCTGATCTGGGCCCATATTGTTTGCAACCATGCCTTTTAAAGTTCAAAGGTTATCAAACTACTCCTACAGGAGCTGTCTGATCTGGGCCCATATTGTTTGCAATCATGCCACTTAAAGTTAAAAGGTTATCAAACTACTCCTACAGGAGCTGTCTGATCTGGGCCCATATTGTTTGCAACCATAACTTTTAAAGTTAAAAGGTTAACAAACTATTCCTAGAGGAGCTGTCTGATCTTGGCCCATATTGTTTGCAACAATAACTTTTAAAGTTGAAAGTTTATCAAACTACTCCTGCAGGAGCTTACTGATCTGGGCCCATATTGTTTGCAACCATAACTTTTAAAGTTAAAAGGTTATCAAACTACTCCTACAGGAGCTGTCTGATCTGGGCCCATATTGTTTGCAGCCATAACTTTTAAAGTTAAAATGTTTTCATACTACTCCTACAGGGGCCTTCTGATCTGGGCCCATATTGTTTGCAGCCATATCTCTTAAAGTTCAAAGGTTATCAAACTACTCCGTCATGAGCTGTCTGATCTTGGCCCATATTGTTTGCAACCATGCCTTTTAAAGTTCAAAGGTTATCAAACTACTCCTACAGGAGCTGTCTGATCTGGGTCCATATTGTTTGCAGCCATGCCTTTTAAAGTTAAAAGGTAATCAAACTACTCCTACAGGAGCTGTCTCATCTGGGCCCATATTGTTTTCAGCCATAACTTTTAAATTTAAAAGGTTATCGAACTACTCCTACATATTGCAGCTGTTTGATCTAGGCCCATATTGTTTGCAACCATGCCTTTTAAATTTAAAAGGTTATAAAACTACTCCTACAGTCGCTGTCTGATCTTGGCCCATATTGTTTGCATCCATAACTTTTAAAGTTAAAAGGTTAACAAACTATTCCTAGAGGAGCTGTCTGATCTTGGCCCATATTGTTTGCAACAATAACTTTTAAAGTTAAAAGGTTATCAAACTACTCCTACAGGAGCTGTCTGATCTGGGCCCATATTGTTTGCAATCATGCCACTTAAAGTTAAAAGGTTATTAAACTACTCCTGCAGGAGCTGTTTGATCTGGGCCCATATTGTTTGCAACCATAACTTTTAAAGTTAAAAGGTTATCAAACTACTCCTTCATGAGCTGTCTGATCTGGTCCCATATTGTTTGCAACCATGCCTTTTAAAGGTTCAAAGGTTATCAAACTACTCCTACAGGAGATCTCTGATCTGGTCCCATATTGATGCAGCCATGCCTTTTAAAGTTAAAAGTTTATCAAACTACTTCTACAGGTGCTGTCTCATATGGGCCAATATTGTTTGCAGCCATGCCATTTAAAGTTAAAAGGTTATCAAATTACGCCTACATGAGCTTTCTGATCTGGGCCCATATTGTTTGCAGCCATGCCTTTTAAAGTTCAAAGATTATCAAACTGCTCCTACAGGAGCTGTCTGATCTGGGCCCATATTGTTTTCATCCATATTGTTTGCAACTATGCCATTTAAATTTAAACGGTTATCAAACTACTCCTACAGGAGCTGTCTGATCGGGGCCCATATTGTTTGCAGCCATAACTTTTAAAGTTAAAAGTTTATGAAACTGCTCCTACAGGAGCTGTCTGATCTGGGCCCATATTGTTTGAAGCTTTGCCTTTCAAAGTTAAAAGGTTGTCAAACTACTCCTACAGGAGCTGTCTCATCTGGGCCCATATTGTTTTCAGCCATAACTTTTAAATTTAAAAGGTTATCAAACTACTCCTACAGCAGCTGTCTGATCTGGGCCCATATTGTTTGCAACCATGCCTTTTAAAGTTAAAAGTTTATCAAACTACCCCTTCAGGAGCTGTCTGATCTTGGCCCATATTTTTTGCAGCCATAACTTTAAAAGTTAAAAGTTATCAAACTATTCCTACAGGAGCTTTCTGATCTTGGCCCATATTGTTTGCAACCATAACTTTTAAAGTTAAAAGGTTATCAAACTACTCCTACAGGAGCTGTCTGATCTGGGCCCATATTGTATTCAACCATTCTTCTGTGGCGATTTTTTATGTTGTTGTTTGTTACTTACTGTGTGTATCACTTGTGTCTTTTTATTTTGGATGGCCATATGGCCATTTTGTGGGAAAGTGACTGTCCTTATGGACTTTTTTTGTTTTGGTTTCCATTATGGTCTGGTCGCTTAATGTTTGTGTTTCTTTCCCTTTGGTGTCTTTGATTGGTGGAGTAAGTTATTTGTATCGATTCCTGATCTTTGTTTTACTTCTAGTTTTAAAGTTAAAAGGTTATCAAACTACTCCTACAGGAGCTGTCTAATTTGGGCCAATATTGTTTGCAACCATGCCTTTTAAAGATAAAAGTTATCAAACTACTCCTACAGTAGCTGTGTGATCTGAGCCCATATTGTTTGCAACCATTACTTTTAAAGTTAAAAGGATATCAAACTACTCCTACAGGAGCTGTCTGATCTTGGCCCATATTGTTTGCAGCCATGCCTTTAAATGTTAAATGGTTATCAAACTACTCCTTAAGGAGCTGTCTGATCTGGGTCCATATTATTGCAGCCATAACTTTTAAAGTTAAAATGTTATCAACTACTCCTACAGGAGCTGTCTGATCTGGGCCCATATTGTATTCAACCATGCCTTTTAAAGTTAAAAGGTTATCAAACTACTCCTACAGGAGCTGTCTGATCTGGGCCCATTGTGTTTGCAGTAATGACATTTAAAGTTAAAAGAATATCAAAATACTTCCTAAGGAGCTGTCTGATCTGGGTCCATATTGTTTTCAACCATGCCTTTTAAACTTTTAAAGTTAAAAAAATATCAAACTACTCCTACAGGAGCTGTCTGATCTCGGCCCATATTGTTTGAAACCATGCCTTTTAAAGTTAAAATGTTATCAAACTACTACTACAGGAGCTGTCTGATCTGGGCCCATATTGTTTGCAGCCATAACTTTTTATCAAACTACTCATACAGGAGCTGTCTGATCTGGGCCCATATACTTTGCAGCCATAACTTTTAAAGTTAAAAGGTTATTCAACTGCTCCTACAGGAGCTGTCTGATCTGAGCCCATATTGTTTGTAGCCATAACTTTTAAAGTTAAAATGTTATGAAACTACTCCTACAAGAGCTGTCTGATCTGGGCCCATATTGTTTGCAACCATGCCTTTTAAAGTTAAGATATTATCACACTACTCCTACAGGATCTGTCTGATCTGGGCCCATATTGTTTGCAGCCATAATTTTTAAAGTGAAAAGGTTATCAAACTACTCCTACAGGAGCTGTCTGATCTAGGACCATATTGTTTGCAACGATATTTAAGAGGTTATCAAACAACTCCTGCAGGAGCTGTCTGATCTGGGCCCATATTGTATTCAACCATGCCTTTTAAAGTTAAAAAGTTATCAAACTACTCCTACTGGAGCTGTCTGATCTGGGCCCATATTGTTTGCAACCATGCCTTTCAAAGTAAAAAGTTTATCAAACTACTCCTACAGGAGCTGTCTGATCTGGGCCCATATTGTTTGCAACATTGCCTTTTAAAGTTAAAAGTTTATCAAACTACTCCTAGAGGAGCTGTCTGATCTGAGCCCATATTGTTTGCAACCATTACTTTTAAAGTTAAAAGGTTTTCAAACTTCTCCTACAGGAAGTGTCTGATCTGGGCCCATATTGTTTGCAAAGCATAACTTTTAAAGTTAAAAAGTTATCAAACTACTCCTACAGGAGCTGTCTGTTCTGGGCCTATATTGTTTGCAGCCATAACTTTTAAAGTTAAAATGTTATCAAACTACTCCTACAGGAGCTGTCTGATCTGGACCCATATTGTATTCAACCATGCATTTTAAAGTTTAAATGTTATCACACTACTCCTTCAGGAGCTGTCTGATCTGGGCCCATATTATTTGCAATCATGCCTTTTAAAGTAAAAAGGTTATCAAACTACTCCTACAGGAGCTGTCTGATCTGTACCCATATTGTATTCAACCATGCATTTTAAAGTTTAAATGTTATCACACTACTCCTTCAGGAGCTGTCTGATCTGGGCCCATATTATTTGCAATCATGCCTTTTAAAGTAAAAAGGTTATCAAACTACTCCTACAGGAGCTGTCTGATCTGGGCCCATATTGTTTGCAACCATACCTTTTAAAGTTAAAAGTTTATCAAACTACTCCTACAGGAGCTGTGTGATCTGAGCCCATATTGTTTGCAACCGTTACTTTTAAAGTTAAAAGGTTATCAAACTACTCCTACTGGAGCTCTCTGATCTGGGCCCATATTGTTTGCAGCCTTGCCTTTTAAGTTAAAAGGTTATCAAAGGTCTCCTAAAGAAGCTGTCTGATCTGGGCCCATATTGTTTGCATCATAAACTTTTAAAGTTAAAAGATTATCAAACTACTCCTACAGGAGCTGTCTGATCTGGGCCCATCTTGTTTTCAACCATGCCTTTTAGTTATAAAAGGTTATCAAACTACTCCTACAGGAGCTGTCTGATCTGGGCCCATATTGTTTGCAGCCATAACTTTTAAAGTTAAAAGGTTATCAAACTGCTACAGGAGCTGTCTGATCTGGCCCCATATTGTTTGTAACCATGCCTTTAAAGTTAAAATGTTATCAAACTACTCCTACAGAAGCTGTCTGATCTGGGCCCATATTGTTTGCAGCCATAACTTCTTATCAAACTACTCCTACAGGAGCTGTCTGATCTGGGCCCATATTGTTTGCAGCCATGTCTTTTAAAGTTAAAAGGTTATCAAACTACTCCTACAGGAGCTGTCTGATCTGGGCCCATATTGTTTGTAGCCATAACTTTTAAAGTTAAAATGTTATCAAACTACTCCTACAGGAGCTGTCTGATCTGGGCCCATTTTGTTTGCAACCATGCCTTTTTAAAGTTAAAATGTTATCAAACTACTCCTATAGGAGCTCTCTGATCTGGGCCCATATTGTTTGCAACCGTAACTTTTATAGTTAAAAGGTTATCAAACTGCTACAGGAGCTGTCTAATCTGGGCCCATATTGTTTGCAGCCTTTTTTTGATTTTGATTTTGATTTTATTTTATTTTATTTTATTTTGCAGCCTTTTTTCATTTTTTTAATTTTTTTTTTTAACTCAATTTTGATTTTTATTTGTCTTTTAAAGTTAAAAGGCTATGAAACTACTCCTATAGGAGTTGTCTGATCCTGATCTGGGCCCATATTGCTTGCAGCAATGCCTTTTACAATAAAAGGTTATCAATCTACTCCTACAGGAGCTGTCTGATCTGGGCCCATATTGTTTGCAACCATAACATTTAAAGTTAAAAGGTTATCAAACTACTCCTACAGGAGCTGTCTGATCTAGGACCATATTGTTTGCAACGATATTTTTTAAAGTTAAGAGGTTATCAAACAACTCCTGCAGGAGCTGTCTGATCTGGGCCCATATTGTATTCAACCATGCCTTTTAAAGTTAAAAAGTTATCAAACTACTCCTACTGGAGCTGTCTGATCTGGGCCCATATTGTTTGCAACCATGCCTTTCAAAGTAAAAAGTTTATCAAACTACTCCTTCAGGAGCTGTCTGATCTGGGCCCGTATTGTTTGCAACATTGCCTTTTAAAGTTAAAAGTTTATCAAACTACTCCTAGAGGAGCTGTCTGATCTGAGCCCATATTGTTTGCAACCATTACTTTTAAAGTTAAAAGGTTTTCAAACTTCTCCTACAGGAAGTGTCTGATCTGGGCCCATATTGTTTGCAGCCATGCCTTTTGAAGTTGAAAGTTTATCAAACTACTCTTTAAGGAGCTGTCTGATCTGGGCCCATATTGTTTGCAGCCATAACTTTTAAAGTTAAAACGTTATCAAATTACTCCTACAGGAGCTGTCTGATCTGGACCCATATTGTATTCAACCATGCATTTTAAAGTTTAAATGTTATCACACTACTCCTTCAGGAGCTGTCTGATCTGGGCCCATATTATTTGCAATCATGCCTTTTAAAGTAAAAAGGTTATCAAACTACTCCTACAGGAGCTGTCTGATCTGGGCCCATATTGTTTGCAACCATACCTTTTAAAGTTAAAAGTTTATCAAACTACTCCTACAGGAGCTGTGTGATCTGAGCCCATATTGTTTGCAACCGTTATTTTTAAAGTTAAAAGGTTATCAAACTACTCCTACAGGAGCTCTCTGATCTGGGCCCATATTGTTTGCAGCCTTGCCTTTTAAGTTAAAAGGTTATCAAAGGTCTCCTAAAGAAGCTGTCTGATCTGGGCCCATATTGTTTGCATCATAAACTTTTAAAGTTAAAAGATTATCAAACTACTCCTACAGGAGCTGTCTGATCTGGGTCCATCTTGTTTTCAACCATGCCTTTTAGTTATAAAAGGTTATCAAACTACTCCTACAGGAGCTGTCTGATCTGGGCCCATATTGTTTGCAGCCATAACTTTTAAAGTTAAAAGGTTATCAAACTGCTACAGGAGCTGTCTGATCTGGCCCCATATTGTTTGTAACCATGCCTTTAAAGTTAAAATGTTATCAAACTACTCCTACAGAAGCTGTCTGATCTGGGCCCATATTGTTTGCAGCCATAACTTCTTATCAAACTACTCCTACAGGAGCTGTCTGATCTGGGCCCATATTGTTTGCAGCCATGTCTTTTAAAGTTAAAAGGTTATCAAACTACTCCTACAGGAGCTGTCTGATCTGGGCCCATATTGTTTGTAGCCATAACTTTTAAAGTTAAAATGTTATCAAACTACTCCTACAGGAGCTGTCTGATCTGGGCCCATTTTGTTTGCAACCATGCCTTTTTAAAGTTAAAATGTTATCAAACTACTCCTATAGGAGCTCTCTGATCTGGGCCCATATTGTTTGCAACCGTAACTTTTATAGTTAAAAGGTTATCAAACTGCTACAGGAGCTGTCTAATCTGGGCCCATATTGTTTGCAGCCTTTTTTTGATTTTGATTTTGATTTTATTTTATTTTATTTTATTTTGCAGCCTTTTTTCATTTTTTTAATTTTTTTTTTTAACTCAATTTTGATTTTTATTTGTCTTTTAAAGTTAAAAGGCTATGAAACTACTCCTATAGGAGTTGTCTGATCCTGATCTGGGCCCATATTGCTTGCAGCAATGCCTTTTACAATAAAAGGTTATCAATCTACTCCTACAGGAGCTGTCTGATCTGGGCCCATATTGTTTGCAACCATAACATTTAAAGTTAAAAGGTTATCAAACTACTCCTACAGGAGCTGTCTGATCTAGGACCATATTGTTTGCAACGATATTTTTTAAAGTTAAGAGGTTATCAAACAACTCCTGCAGGAGCTGTCTGATCTGGGCCCATATTGTATTCAACCATGCCTTTTAAAGTTAAAAAGTTATCAAACTACTCCTACTGGAGCTGTCTGATCTGGGCCCATATTGTTTGCAACCATGCCTTTCAAAGTAAAAAGTTTATCAAACTACTCCTTCAGGAGCTGTCTGATCTGGGCCCGTATTGTTTGCAACATTGCCTTTTAAAGTTAAAAGTTTATCAAACTACTCCTAGAGGAGCTGTCTGATCTGAGCCCATATTGTTTGCAACCATTACTTTTAAAGTTAAAAGGTTTTCAAACTTCTCCTACAGGAAGTGTCTGATCTGGGCCCATATTGTTTGCAGCCATGCCTTTTGAAGTTGAAAGTTTATCAAACTACTCTTTAAGGAGCTGTCTGATCTGGGCCCATATTGTTTGCAGCCATAACTTTTAAAGTTAAAACGTTATCAAACTACTCCTACAGGAGCTGTCTGATCTGGACCCATATTGTATTCAACCATGCATTTTAAAGTTTAAATGTTATCACACTACTCCTTCAGGAGCTGTCTGATCTGGGCCCATATTATTTGCAATCATGCCTTTTAAAGTAAAAAGGTTATCAAACTACTCCTACAGGAGCTGTCTGATCTGGGCCCATATTGTTTGCAACCATACCTTTTAAAGTTAAAAGTTTATCAAACTACTCCTACAGGAGCTGTGTGATCTGAGCCCATATTGTTTGCAACCGTTATTTTTAAAGTTAAAAGGTTATCAAACTACTCCTACAGGAGCTCTCTGATCTGGGCCCATATTGTTTGCAGCCTTGCCTTTTAAGTTAAAAGGTTATCAAAGGTCTCCTAAAGAAGCTGTCTGATCTGGGCCCATATTGTTTGCATCATAAACTTTTAAAGTTAAAAGATTATCAAACTACTCCTACAGGAGCTGTCTGATCTGGGTCCATCTTGTTTTCAACCATGCCTTTTAGTTATAAAAGGTTATCAAACTACTCCTACAGGAGCTGTCTGATCTGGGCCCATATTGTTTGCAGCCATAACTTTTAAAGTTAAAAGGTTATCAAACTGCTACAGGAGCTGTCTGATCTGGCCCCATATTGTTTGTAACCATGCCTTTAAAGTTAAAATGTTATCAAACTACTCCTACAGAAGCTGTCTGATCTGGGCCCATATTGTTTGCAGCCATAACTTCTTATCAAACTACTCCTACAGGAGCTGTCTGATCTGGGCCCATATTGTTTGCAGCCATGTCTTTTAAAGTTAAAAGGTTATCAAACTACTCCTACAGGAGCTGTCTGATCTGGGCCCATATTGTTTGTAGCCATAACTTTTAAAGTTAAAATGTTATCAAACTACTCCTACAGGAGCTGTCTGATCTGGGCCCATTTTGTTTGCAACCATGCCTTTTTAAAGTTAAAATGTTATCAAACTACTCCTATAGGAGCTCTCTGATCTGGGCCCATATTGTTTGCAACCGTAACTTTTATAGTTAAAAGGTTATCAAACTGCTACAGGAGCTGTCTAATCTGGGCCCATATTGTTTGCAGCCTTTTTTTGATTTTGATTTTGATTTTATTTTATTTTATTTTATTTTGCAGCCTTTTTTCATTTTTTTAATTTTTTTTTTAACTCAATTTTGATTTTTATTTGTCTTTTAAAGTTAAAAGGCTATGAAACTACTCCTATAGGAGTTGTCTGATCCTGATCTGGGCCCATATTGCTTGCAGCAATGCCTTTTACAATAAAAGGTTATCAATCTACTCCTACAGGAGCTGTCTGATCTGGGCCCATATTGTTTGCAACCATAACATTTAAAGTTAAAAGGTTATCAAACTACTCCTACAGGAGCTGTCTGATCTAGGACCATATTGTTTGCAACGATATTTTTTAAAGTTAAGAGGTTATCAAACAACTCCTGCAGGAGCTGTCTGATCTGGGCCCATATTGTATTCAACCATGCCTTTTAAAGTTAAAAAGTTATCAAACTACTCCTACTGGAGCTGTCTGATCTGGGCCCATATTGTTTGCAACCATGCCTTTCAAAGTAAAAAGTTTATCAAACTACTCCTTCAGGAGCTGTCTGATCTGGGCCCGTATTGTTTGCAACATTGCCTTTTAAAGTTAAAAGTTTATCAAACTACTCCTAGAGGAGCTGTCTGATCTGAGCCCATATTGTTTGCAACCATTACTTTTAAAGTTAAAAGGTTTTCAAACTTCTCCTACAGGAAGTGTCTGATCTGGGCCCATATTGTTTGCAGCCATGCCTTTTGAAGTTGAAAGTTTATCAAACTACTCTTTAAGGAGCTGTCTGATCTGGGCCCATATTGTTTGCAGCCATAACTTTTAAAGTTAAAACGTTATCAAACTACTCCTACAGGAGCTGTCTGATCTGGACCCATATTGTATTCAACCATGCATTTTAAAGTTTAAATGTTATCACACTACTCCTTCAGGAGCTGTCTGATCTGGGCCCATATTATTTGCAATCATGCCTTTTAAAGTAAAAAGGTTATCAAACTACTCCTACAGGAGCTGTCTGATCTGGGCCCATATTGTTTGCAACCATACCTTTTAAAGTTAAAAGTTTATCAAACTACTCCTACAGGAGCTGTGTGATCTGAGCCCATATTGTTTGCAACCGTTATTTTTAAAGTTAAAAGGTTATCAAACTACTCCTACAGGAGCTCTCTGATCTGGGCCCATATTGTTTGCAGCCTTGCCTTTTAAGTTAAAAGGTTATCAAAGGTCTCCTAAAGAAGCTGTCTGATCTGGGCCCATATTGTTTGCATCATAAACTTTTAAAGTTAAAAGATTATCAAACTACTCCTACAGGAGCTGTCTGATCTGGGTCCATCTTGTTTTCAACCATGCCTTTTAGTTATAAAAGGTTATCAAACTACTCCTACAGGAGCTGTCTGATCTGGGCCCATATTGTTTGCAGCCATAACTTTTAAAGTTAAAAGGTTATCAAACTGCTACAGGAGCTGTCTGATCTGGCCCCATATTGTTTGTAACCATGCCTTTAAAGTTAAAATGTTATCAAACTACTCCTACAGAAGCTGTCTGATCTGGGCCCATATTGTTTGCAGCCATAACTTCTTATCAAACTACTCCTACAGGAGCTGTCTGATCTGGGCCCATATTGTTTGCAGCCATGTCTTTTAAAGTTAAAAGGTTATCAAACTACTCCTACAGGAGCTGTCTGATCTGGGCCCATATTGTTTGTAGCCATAACTTTTAAAGTTAAAATGTTATCAAACTACTCCTACAGGAGCTGTCTGATCTGGGCCCATTTTGTTTGCAACCATGCCTTTTTAAAGTTAAAATGTTATCAAACTACTCCTATAGGAGCTCTCTGATCTGGGCCCATATTGTTTGCAACCGTAACTTTTAAAGTTAAAAGGTTATCAAACTGCTACAGGAGCTGTCTAATCTGGGCCCATATTGTTTGCAGCCTTTTTTTTATTTTGATTTTGATTTTATTTTATTTTATTTTATTTTGCAGCCTTTTTTCATTTTTTTAATTTTTTTTTAACTCAATTTTGATTTTTATTTGTCTTTTAAAGTTAAAAGGCTATGAAACTACTCCTATAGGAGTTGTCTGATCCTGATCTGGGCCCATATTGCTTGCAGCAATGCCTTTTACAATAAAAGGTTATCAATCTACTCCTACAGGAGCTGTCTGATCTGGGCCCATATTGTTTGCAACCATAACATTTAAAGTTAAAAGGTTATCAAATTACTCCTACATGAGCTGTCTGATCTGGGCCGTTATTGTTTGCAGCCATTACTTTTAAAGTTAAAAGGTTAACAAACTACTCCTTAAGGAGCTGACTGATCTGGGCCCATATTGTTTGCAGCCATAACTTTTAAAGTTAAAAGGTTATCAAACTAGTCCTACAGATGCTGTCTGATCTGGACCCATATTGTTTTCAACAATAACTTTTAAATTTAAAAGGTTATCAAACTACTCCTTCATGAGCTGTCTGATCTGGGCCCATATAGTTTGCAACCTTTACTTTTAAAGTTAAAAGTTTATCAAACTACTCCTACAGGAGCTGTATGATCTGGCCCATATTGTTTTCAGCCATATTATTTAAAGTTAAAAGGTTATCAAACTACTCCTACAGGAGCTGTCTGATATGGGCCCATATTGTTTGCAGCCTTGTCTTTTAAAGTTAAAAAGTTATCAAACAACTCCTACAGGAGATGTCTGATCTGCTCCCATATTGATGCAGCCATGCCTTTTAAAGTTAAAAGGTTATCAAACTACTTCTACAGGAGCTGTCATATATGGGCCCATATTTTTTTGCAACCATGCCATTTAAAGTTAAAAGATTATCAAACTACTCCTACAGGAGCTGTCTGATCTGGGCCCAAATTGTTTGCAGCCATGCCTTTTAAAGTTAAAAGATGATCAAACTACTCCTACAGGAGCTGTCTGATCTGGGTTCATATTGTTTGCAACCATTACTTTTAAAGTTAAAAGGTTTTCAAACTTCTCCTTCAGGAGCTGTCTGATCTGGGCCCATATTGTTTGCAGCCATGCCTTTTGAAGTTAAAAGTTTATCAAACTACTCTTTAAGGAGCTGTCTGATCTGGGCCCATATTGTTTGCAGCCATAACTTTTAAAGTTAAAATGTTATGAAACTACTCCTACAGGAGCTGTCTGATCTGGGCCCATATTGTATTCAACCATGCATTTTAAAGTTTAAAGGTTATCATACTACTCCTACAGGAGATGTCTGATCTGGGCCCATATTGTTTGCAATCATGCCTTTTAAAGTAAAAAGGTTATCAAACTACTCCTACAGGAGCTGTCTGATCTGGGCCCATATTGTTTGCAAGCATAACTTTTAAAGTTAAAAGGTAATCAAACTACTCCTACAGGAGCTGTCTGATCTGGGCCCATATTGTTTGCAACCATGCCTTTAAAGTTAAAAGTTTATCAAACTACTCCTACAGGAGCTGTCTGATCTGGGCCCATATTGTTTGCAGCCATGCCTTTTATAGTTAAAAGGTTATAAAATTTCTCCTGCAGGAGCTATCTGATCTGGTCCCATATTATTTTCAACCATGCCTTTTAAAGTTAAAAGGTTATCAAACTTCTCCTACAGGAGCTGTCTGATCTTGGCCCATATTGTTTGCAACCATAACTTTTAAAGTTAAAAGGTTATCAAACTACTCCTAAAGGAGCTGTCTGATGTGGGCCCTTATTGTTTTCATTCTTGCGTTTTAAAGTTAAAAAGTTATCAAAATTATCCTATAGGAGCTGTCTGATCTGGGCCCATATTGTTTGCAACCATGCCTTTTAAACTTAAGATGTTATCAAACTACACCTACTGGAGCTGTCTGATCTGGGCCCATATTGTTTGCAACCATGCCTTTTAAAGTTAAAAGGTTATCAAACTACTCCTACAGGAGCTGTCTGATTTGAGCCCATATTGTTTGCAACCATGCCTTTCAAATTAAAAGGTAATCAAACTAACCCTTAAGGAGCTGTCTGATCTGGGCCAATATTGTTTGCAGCCATAACTTTTAAAGTTAAAAGGTTATCGAACTACTCCTACAGGAGCCGTCTGATCTGGGCCCATATTGTTTGCAACCATGCCTTTTAAAGTTAAAAGGTTATCAAACTACTCATACAGGAGCTGTCTGATCTGAGCCCATATTGTTTGCAACCATTAATTTTAAAGTTAAAAGGTAATCAAACTTCTCCTACAGGAGCTGTCTGATCTGGGCCCATATTGTTTGGTAGCCATGCCTTTTAAAGTTAAAAGGTTATCAAACTACTCCTTAAGGAGCTGTCTTACCTGGGCCCATGTTGTTTGCAGCCATAACTTTTTAATTTAAAAGGTTATCAAGTTACTCCTACAGGAGCTGTCTGATCTGGGCCCATTTTGTTTTCAACCATGCCTTTTAAAGTTAAAAGTTATCAAACTACTCGTACAGGAGCTGTCTGATCTGGGCCCATATTGTTTGCTGCCATAACTTTTTATCAAACTACTCGTACAGGAGCCGTCTGATCTGGGCCCATATTGTTTGCAGCCTTGTCTTTTAAAGTTGAGGGTTATCAAACTACTCCTACAGGGGCTGTCTGATCTGGGCACATATTGTTTGCAAATTGCAGCCATAACTTTTAAAGTTAAAATGTTATCAAACTACTCCTACAGGAGCTGTCTGATCTAGGTCCATATTTTTTGCAACCATGCCTTTTAAAGTTAAAAGGTTATCCTACTTCTCCTACAGGAGCTGTCCGATCTGGGCCCATATTGTCTGCAACCATAACTTTTGAAGTTAAAAGACAATCTAACTACTCCTACAGGAGCTGTCTGATCCATATTGTTTACAGCCATATCTTTTAAAGTTAAAAGGTTATCACACTATTCCTTCAGGAGTTGTCTGATCTGGGCCCATATTATTTGCAACAATAACTTTTTAAGTTAAAAGGTTATAAAACTACTCCTACAGGAGTTGTCTGATCTGGACCCATATTGTTTGCAGCTATAACTTTTAAAGTTAAAAGGTTATCAAAGTACACCTACTGGAGCTGTCTGACCTGGGCCCATATTGTTTGCAGCCATAACTTTTTATCAAACTTCTCCTTCTGATCAGGGCCAATATTGTTTTCAGCTATAACATTAAAGTTAAAAGGTTATCAAACTACTCCTACAGGAGCTGTCTGATCTGGGCCCATATTGTTTGCAACCATGCCTTTTAAAGTTCAAATGTTATCAAACTACTCCTACTGGAGCTGTCTGATCTGGGCCCATATTGTTTGCAGCCATAACTTTTTATCAAACTACTCCTACAGGGGCTGTCTGAACTGGGCCCATATTGTTTGCAGCCATAACTTTTTATCAAACTACTCCTACAGGAGCTGTCTTATCTGGGCCCATATTGTTTGCAGCCTTGTCTTTTTAAGTTAAAATGTTATTAAACTACTCCTAAAGGAGCTGTCTGATCTGGGACCATATTATTTGCAGCCATAACTTTAAAAGTTAAAAGGTTATCAAACTACTACTACAGGAGCTATCTGATCTGGGCCCATATTGTTTGCAGCCTTGTCTTTTAAAGTTAAAAGGTTATCAAACTACTCCTACAGGAGGTGTTTGATCGGGGCCCATATTGTTTGCAGCCATAACTTTTAAAGTGAAAAGGTTATCAAACTACTCCTACAGGAGCTGTCTGATCTAGGCCCACATTGTTTGCAACCATGCCTTTTAAAGTTAAAAGGTTATCAAACTACTCCTACAGAACCTGTCTGATCTGGGCCCATATTGTTTGCAACCAAAATCTTTAAAGTTAAAAGGTTATCAAACTACTCCTACAGGAGCTGTCTGATCTGGGCCCATATTGTTTGCAGCCATAACTTTTTATCAAACTACTCCTACAGGAGCTGTCTGATCTGGGTCCATATTGTTTGCAGCCTTGTCTTTTAAGTTAAAATGTTATTAAACTACTCCTGCAGGAGCTGTCTGATCTGGGCCCAAATTATTTGCAGCCATAACTTTTAAAGTTAAAAGGTTATCAAACTACTCCTGCAGGAGCTGTCTGACCTGGGCCCATATTGTTTGCAACCATGCCTTTTAAAGTTAAAAGGTTATCAAACTACTCCTACAGAACCTGTCTGGTCTGGGCCCAAATTGTTTGCAACCAAAATCTTTAAAGTTAAAAGGTTATCAAACTACTCCTACAGGAGCTGTCTGATCTGGGCCCATATTGTTTGCAGTCTTGTCTTTTAAAGATAAAAGGTTATTAAACTACTCCTACAGGAGTTGTCTGATCTGGGCCCATATTGTTTGCAACCATAACTTTCGTAGTTAAAAGGATATCAAACTACACCTACAGGAGCTGTCTGACCTGGGCCGATATTGTTTGCAGCAATGCCTTTTAAAATTAAAAGGTTATCAAACTACTCCTATAGGAGCTGTCTGATCTGGGCCCATATTGTTTGCAACCATTACTATTAAAGTTAAAAGGTTATCAAACTGCTCCTAAAGGAGCTGTCAGATCTGGGCCCATGTTGTTTGCAGCCATAACTTTTAAAGTTAAAAGGTTATCAAACTACTCCTTCATGAGCTGTCTGATCTTGGCCCATATTGTTTGCAACCATGCCTTTTTGTCTGATCCTACAGGAGCTACAAACAATATGGGCCCAGTTAGACAGATCCTGTAGGAGTAGTTTTATAACCTTTTAACTTTAAAAGGCAAGGTTGCAAACAATATGGGCCCAGATCAGACAGCTCCTGTAGGAGTAGTTTGATAACATTTTAACATTTAAAGTTATGGCTACTAACAATATGGGCCCAGATCAGACAGCTCCTGTAGGAGTAGATTGATAACCTTTTAACTTTAAAAGACAAGGCTGCAAACAATATGGGCCCAGATCAGACAGCTCGTATAGGAGTAGTTTGATAACCTTTTAACTTTAAAAGTTGTGGCTGCAAACAATATGGGCCCAGATCAGACAGCTCCAGTAAGAGCAGTTTGATAACCTTTTAACTTTAAAAGTTATGGCTGCAAACAATATGGGCCCAGATCAGACAGCTCATGTAGGAGTAGTTTTATAAACCTTTTAACTTTAAAAGTTATGGCTGCAAACAATATGGGCCCAGATCAGACAGCTCCTGTAGGAGTAGTTTGATAACATTTTAACTTAAAAAGATAAGGGTGACAACAGTATGTGCCCAGATCAGACAGCTCCTGTAGGAATAGTTTGATAACCTTTTAACTTTAAAAGTTATGGCTGCAAACAATATGGGCCCAGATCAGACAGCTCCTGTAGGAGTAGTTTATTAACCTTTTAACTTTAAAAGGTATGGCTTCAAACAATATGGGCCAAGTTCGGACAGCTCCGGTAGGAGTAGTTTGATAACCTTTTAACTTTAAAAGTTATGGCTGAAAACAATATGGGCCCAGATCAGACAGCTCCCGTAGGAGTAGTTTGATAACCTTCAACTTTAAAAAGTAATGGCTACAAACAATATGGGCCCAGATCGGACAGCTCCTGTAGGAGTAATTTTGATAACCTTTTAACTTTAAAAGTTATGGTTGCAAACAATATGGGCCCAGATCAGACAGCTCCTGAAGGAGTAGTTTGATAACTTTTTAACTTTAAAAGGCATGGTTGCAAACAATATGATCCCAGATCAGACAGCTTCTGTAGGAGTAGTTTAATAACATTTTAACTTTAAACGTTATGGCTGCAAACAATATGGGCCCAGATCAGACAGCACCTGTAGGAGTAGTTTGATAACCTCCTAACTTTATAAGACAAGTCTGTAAACAATATGGGCCCATATCAGACAGCTCCTGTAGGAATAGTTTGATAGCCTTTTAACTTTATAAGTTATGGCTGCAAACAATATGGGACCATATCAGACAGCTCCTGTAGGAGTAGTTTGATAACATTTTAACTTTAAAAGTTATTGCTGCAAACAATATGGGCCCAGATCAGACAGCTTCTGTAGGAGTAGTTTGATAACCTTTTAACTTTAAAAGACATGGCTGCGAACAATATTGGCCAAGACAACTCTTGTAGGAGTAGTTTGATAATCTTTTAACTTTAAAAGTTATGGCTGCAAACAACATGGGCACCCATCAGACAGCTCCTGTAGGAATAGTTTGATAAACTTTTAACTTTGAAAGTTATGGCTGCAAACAATATGGGCCCTGATCAGACAGCTCCTGTATGAGTAGTTTGATAACCTTTTAACTTTAAAAGTAATGGTTGCAAACAATATGGGCCAAGATCAGACAGCTCCTGTAGGAGTTTTTTTAATAACCTTTTAACTTTAAAAGGCATTGTTGCAAACAATATGGGCCCAGATCAGACAGCTCCTGCAGGAGTAGTTTGATAACATTTGAACTTTTAAAGGCATGGTTACAAACAATATGGGCCAAGATCAGACAGCTCCTGTAGGAGTAGTTTGATAACATTTTAACTTTAAAAGTTATGGCTGCAAAAATATGGGCCCAGATCAGACAGCTCCTGTAGGAGTAGTTTGATAACCTTTGAACTTTAAAAGACATGGCTGCGAACAATATTGGCCAAGACAACTCTTGTAGGAGTAGTTTGATAATCTTTTAACTTTAAAAGTTATGGCTGCGAAAAACATGGACCCCGATCAGACAGCTCCTGTAGGAATAGTTTGATAACGTTTTAACTTTAAAAGTTATGGCTGCAAACAATGTGGGGCCAGATCAGACAACTCCTGTAGGAGTAGTGTGATAACCTTTTAACTTTAAAAGTAATGGCTGCAAACAATATGGGCCCAGATCAGACAGCTCCTGTATGAGTAGTTTGATAACCTTTTAACTTTAAAAGTAATGGTTGCAAACAATATGGGCCAAGATCAGACAGCTCCTGTAGGAGTATTTTAATAACCTTTTAACTTTAAAAGGCATTGTTGCAAACAATATGGGCCCAGATCAGACAGCTCCTGCAGGAGTAGTTTGATAACATTTTAACTTTAAAAGGCATGGTTACAAACAATATGGGCCAAGATCAGACAGCTCCTGTAGGAGTAGTTTGATAAGATTTTAACTTTAAAAGTTATGGCTGCAAAAAATATGGGCCCAGATCAGACAGCTCCTGTAGGAGTAGTTTGATAACCTTTTAACTTTAAAAGACAATGCTACAAACAATATTGGCCAAGATCAGACAGCTTCTGTACGAGTAGTTTGATAACCTTTTAACTTTAAAAGTTATGGTTGCAAACAATATGGGCCAAGGTCAGACAGCTCCAGTATGAGTATTTTGATAACCTTTTAACTTTAGAAGTTATGGCTGCAAACAATATGGGCCCAGATCAGACAGCTCCTGTAGAAGTAGTTTTATAACCTTTTAACTTTAAAGTTATGGTTGCAAACAATATGGGCCCAGATCAGACAGCTCCTGTACGAATAGTTTTATAACCGTTAACCTTTAAAAGTTATGGCTGCAAACAATATGGGCCCAGATCAGACATGTCTGTAGGAGTTGTTTGATAACATTTGAACTTTAAATGTTATGGCTGCAAACAATATGGGCCCAGATCAGACAGCTCCTGTAGGAGTAGTTTGATAACATTTTAACTTAGGAAGACAAGACTGCAAACAATATGGGCCCAGATCAGACAGCTCCTGTAGGAGTAGTTTGATAACCTTTTAACTTTAAAAGTTATGGCTGCAAACAATATGGGCCCAGATCAGACAGCTCCTGTAGGAGTAGTTTGATAAAAAGTTATGGCTGCAAACAATATGGGTCCAGATCAGACAGCTCCTGTAGGAGTATTTTGATAACACCTGAACTTTAAAAGGCATGGTTGCAAACAAAATGGGCCCAGATCAGACAGCTCCTGTAGGAGTAGTTTGATAACCTTTTAACTTTAAAAGCTATGGCTGCAAACAATGTGGGCCCAGATCAGACAGCTCCTGTAGGAGAAGTTTGATAACCTTTTAACTTTAAATGACATCGACTGAAAACAATAAGGGCCCAGATCAGACAGCTTCTGTAGGAGTAGTTTGATAACCTTTTAACTTTAAAAGTTATTGCTGCAAACAATATGGGCCCAGGTCAGACAGCTCCAGTAGCAGTAGTTTGATAACCTTTTAACTATAAAAGTTATGGCTGGAAACAATATGGGCCGCGATCTGACAGCTCCTGTAGGAGTAGTTTTACAACCTTTTAACTTCAAAAGTTATGGTTGCAAACAATATGGGCCCAGATCAGACAGCTCCTGAAGGAGTAGTTTGTTAACCTTTTAAGTTTAAAAGGCATGGTTACAAATAATATGGGCCCAGATCAGACAGCTCCTGTAGGAGTAGTTTGATAACCTTTAAACTTTTAAGCGCAAGGTTGAAAACAATATGGGCCCAGATGAGACAGCTCCTGTAGGAGTAGTTTGATAACCTTTTAACTTTAAAAGGCAAGGTTGCAAACAATATGGGCCAAGATCAGACAGCTCATGAAGGAATAGTTTGATAACCTTTTAACTTTAAAAGTAATGGTTGCAAACAATATGGACCCAGATCAGACAGCTCCTATAGGAGTAGTTTGATAACCTTTTTATTTTAAAAGGCATGACTGCAAACAATATGGGCCCAGGTCAGACAGCTCCTGTAGGAGTAGTTTGATAACATTTTAACTTTAAAAGTTATGGCTGCAAACAATATGGCCCCAGATCAGACAGCTCCTGTAGGAGTAGTTTGATAACCTTTTAACGTTAAAAGTAATGGCTGCAAACAATATGTGCCGAGACCACACAGCTTCTGTAGGAGTAGTTTGAATACCTTTTAACTTTAAATGTTAAGGTTGCAAACAATATGGGCCCAGATCATACAGCTCCTGTAGGAGTAGTTTGATAACCTTTTAATTGTAAAAGGCATTGCTGCAAACAATATGGGCCCAGATCAGACAGTAGTTTGATAACCTTTTAACTTTAAAAGGCATCTCTGCAAACAATATGGGCCCAGATCAGACAGCTCCTGTAAGAGTAGTTTGATAAACTTTTAACTTTAAAAGTTATGGCTGCAAACAATATGGGCCCAGAGCAGACAGCTCCTGTAGGAGTAGTTTGATAACCTTTTAACTTTAAAAGTTATGGCTGCAAACAATATGGGCCCAGATCAGACAGATCGTGTAGGAGTAGTTTGATAACCTTTTAACTTTAAAAGTTATGGCTGCAAACAATATTGGCCCAGAACAGACATCTCCTGTAGGAGTAGTTTGATAACCTTTTAACTTTAAAAGTTATGACTGCAAACAATAGGGGCCACGATATGACAGCTCCTGTAGGAGTAGTTTGATAACCTTTTAACTTTAAAAGTTATGGTTGCAAATAATATGGGCCCAGATAAGACATCTCCTGTAGGAGTAGTTTCATAACATTTTAACTTTAAAAGTTATGGCTACAAACAATATGGGCCCAGATCAGACAGCTCCTGTAGGAGTAGTTTGATAACCTTTTTACTTTAAAGGCATGGTTGCAAACAATATGGACCCAGATCAGACAGCTCCTGTAGGAGTAGTTTGATAACCTTTTAACTATAAAAGTTATGGTTGCAAACAATATGGGCCCCGATCAGACAGCTCCTGTAGGAGTAGTGTGATAACATTTTAACTTTAAAAATTATGGCTCCAAACAATATGGGCCCAGCTCAGACAGCTCCTGTAGGAGTAGTTTGGTAACCTTTTATCTTTAAAAGTTATGGTTGCTAACAATATGGGCCCAGATCAGACAGCTACTGTAGGAGTAGTTTTATAACCTTTTAACTTCAAAAGGCATTGTTGAAAACAATATGGGCCCAGATCAGACAGCTCCTGTAGGAGTAGTTTGATTACGTTTTAACTTCAAAAGGCATGGTTGCAAACAATATGGGCCCAGATAAGACAGCTCCTGTAGGAGTAGTTTCATAACATTTTAACTTTAAAAGTTATGGCTACAAACAATATGGGCCAAGATCAGACAGTTCCTGTACGAGTAGTTTGATAACCTTTTATCTTTAAAAGGCACGGTTAGAAACAATATGGGCCCAGATCAGACAGCTCATAAAGGAGTAGTTTGATAACCTTTTAACTTTAAAAGTTATGGCTACAAACATTATGGGCCCAGATCAGACAGCTCCTGTACGAGTAGTTTAATAACCTTTTATCTTTAAAAGGCACGGTTAGAAACAATATTGGCCCAGATCAGACATCTCCGGTAGGACTAGTTTGATAACCATTTAACTTTATTGCTGCAAACAATATTGGCGCAGATCAGACAGCTCCTGAAGGAGTAGTTTGATAACCTTTTAACTTTAAAAGTTATGGCTGCAAACAATATGGGCCCAGATCAGACAGCTCCTGTACGAGTAGCTTAATAACCTTTTATCTTTAAAAGGCACGTTTAGAAACAATGTGAGCTCAGATCAGACAGCTCCTGTAAGAGTAGTTTGATAACCTTTTAACTTTAAAAGGCATGGTTGCAAACAATATGGGCCCAGATCAGACAGCTCCTGTAGGAGTTTTTTGATAACCTTTTAACTTTAAAAGTAATGGTTGCAAACAATATGGGCTCAGATTAGACAGCTCCTGTAGGAGTAGTTTGATAACCTTTTAACTTCAAAAGTTATGGCTGCAAACAATAAAGGCCCAGATCAGACAGCCCCTGTAGGAGTAGTTTGATTAAATTTGAACTTTCAAAAGCATGGTTTCAAACCAAATGGGCCCAGATCAGACAGCTCCTGTAGGAGTAGTTTGATATCCTTTTAACTTTAAAAGTTATGGCTGCAAACAATATGGGCCCAGATTAGACAGCTCCTGTAGAAATAGTTTGATAACCTTTTAATTGTAAAAGGCATGGCTGTAAACAATATGGGCCCAGATCAGACAGCTCCTGTAGGAGTAGTTTGATAACCTTTTAATTTTAAAAGTTATGGCTGCAAACAATGTGGGCCCAGATCAGACAGCTCCTGTAGGAGAAGTTTGAGAACCTTTGAACTTTAAAATAACGCTGTAAACAATATGGGCCCAGAACAGACAACTCATGTAGGAGTAGTTTTATAACCTTTTAACTTTCAAAGTTATGGCTGCAAACAATATGGGCCCAGGTCAGACAGCTCCAGTAGGAGTAGTTTGATAACCTTTTAACTTTAAATGTTATGGCTGCAAACATATGGGCCCAGAACAGACAGCTCCTGTAGGAGTAGTTTGATAACCTTTTAACTTTAAAAGTTATGGTTGCAAACAATATGGGCCCAGATCAGACAGCTACTGTAGGAGTAGTGAGATAACCTTTTAACTTTAAAAGTTATGGTTGCAAACAATATGGGCCCAGCTCAGACAACTCAAGTAGGAGTAGTTTGGTAACCTTTTATCTTTAAAAGTTATGGTTGCAAACAATATTGGCCCAGATCAGACAGCTCCTGTAGGAGTAGTTTGATAACCTTTTAACTTCAAAAGGCATGTTGAAAACAATATGGGCTCAAATCAGACAGCTCCTGTAGGAGTAGTTTGATAACATTTTAACTTTAAAAGTTATGGCTGCAAACAATATGGCCCCTGTCAGACAGCTCCTGTAGGAGTAGTTTGATAACCTTTTAACTTTAAAAGTAATGGCTGCAAACAATTCACATTGGTAAATTCAAGCTGCCACTGGATATGTCCAAAATGTGAGGTCTGTAACTTTTCAGACTCCTTCTTTGATGAATATGTGGAACTGTGTAAGCCAAACAGGTTTGAACCTCTGTCAGAGGATAAGAGAGGCAATTCTTCGACTGCTGATGAAACTAAGTCAAATTTTGTGAAAGGTTTGAAACTTTGCAGTATAAACATAAATTGAATTAGAGGTAAAATTCTTGAACTTTTAGCTTTCCTCGATACATCTCAACCTCATATTGTTGCTATTCAGGAAACAAAGATTGACAGTTCAATTACTACATCTGAGCTTTTCCCTAAAAATTGTCAGTACTGTGTGTACAGAAAAGATAGGAACTCTCATGGCGGTGGGGTGATGTTGCTCATTCATAGAGACATCCCTCACATGCCGTTCATGGAACTTGAAAATGACACCGAATCGGTCTGGGTTAAGGTTTTTGCAAATAAAACTTCCCACTTCGTAGCAAGTTGGTATCGACCACCAAATGGTACAATCGAAAACTTTCAGTTGTTTAAAGATCAACTGGATTGCATTAAGTTGCAGCATAAGGGTAAAAAACTCCCGGCTGTACATGTTCTAGGTGACCTCAACTACAGAGACATTGCTTGGCCCGACAGGCTCAGCAAACAAGGCACAATGCTGAGTCAGTCGGAAGGACAAATATTAATTGACATTATGAACGACCATGGTCTTGAACAATTTGTTAACTTCCGCACTCGTGATAAGAACACATTGGATCTGATCCTTACGACTTTGCCAGGACAATTCGAAGACATTCATTCCCCAGATAAACTAAGTGACCACGATGTTGTCTCCGGATATTTAAAAATTCACATCCCACCAATAAAGAAACCTCGGAGGAAGGTGTACTCATATCAGAAAGGTGACTATGAAACTATGAGGAAGGATGCACTCAGATTTGCAAAGGAGAATTACTTAAATGGTCATTCAGATGCTCGGTCTGTACAGGAGAATTTTGACTTGATAACTTCTTTCATTCATACTTCGGCCGAAAATCATATCCCCTCAAAAACTAGTAGGTCTGTATCTTCTATTCCCTGGATCACTCCAGAGATAAGAAGGAAAATTCGCAGAAGGAATAAGATTCATGCAAAGGCAAAAAAGACGGGAAGTGGTAAACTCCGGACAAAATTTGAAAACTTGAGACGTGAAATCAAGACTGATATAAAAAATCAGCATGATTTGTATGTGAATAACTTGGTAGGTGATGTAAAGGCAAATCCTCGAGACTTCTACAGATATATTAATAGCCAGAAGAAAGACAGGCAAGGTATCCCGCCCCTTAATAAAAGAGGAGGGGACGGGGTTGCTGAATCAGACTCTGAAAGGGCAGAGGAACTAGTTGGTCAATTCAATGATGCGTTTAATAAAACTGAGTTCACGGAGGTTCCATTGACTGGAAGATCGGCCCCATTCATGAATAAAATTGTTGTGACAGCTGCAGGAGTGATCAAATTACTTCAAGGCTTAAACCCCAGTAAGGCCTTAGGACCTGATGAGCTTCATCCTAGAGTCCTGAAGGAACTAGCAAATGAGGTGGGTCCAGTTTTTGCACACTTGTTTCAACAGTCTCTTGATACGGGTGAAATCCCCAAAGAATGGCTCTTAGCAAACATCTGTCCACTCTTCAAAAAAGGAGATAGGGCTCTTGCCCGTAATTATCGCCCTGTGTCTCTGACTTGTGTTCTGTGTAAATTGCTGGAACATATAGTCTGCTCGAACATCATGGCCCACTTGGACGAACATAAACTTTTGTCAGACAGACAACATGCATTTAGGAAAAGGCACAGTTGTGAAACTCAGCTAAGCACAGCTATTAATGACTGGGCAAAAATCTTGGACAAAGGGGGACAGGTGGACATATTTATTCTGGACTTCGAGAAGGCTTTTGACACCCCTCCTCATGAACTACTTAAATCTAAGTTATTTGGTTATGGAATTGGGGGAAAGACCCTCAAATGGATAGATTCCTTTCTTTGCTACAGAAAACAGCGGGTTGTTGTTAATGGTGAAGCTTCGGAGTGGGCTCCAGTTTTGTCTGGAGTCCCGCAAGGGACCGTTCTTGGTCCACTTTTGTTCTCCCTGTACGTCAATGATATTTCCACTGACACTGACTCAGAAATAAGACTGTTTGCAGATGACTGTGTTTGTTACCGGGAAATTAGAGATACAGATGACTCATTGAAACTTCAGGCTGACATAGATAGATTAGGATGTTGGGCACGTAAATGGGGCATGAGATTTCAGCCAGTTAAATGCAATATTATGCAAATAACTAGGAAGAGATCTAGTAAAGTTGAGGCTTCTTACACCTTAGAGGGAACGGTCCTCGAGAATGTGGACTCCATTAAATACCTTGGAGTGACAATCTCACACAACTTGAGATGGAATACTCATATTAGCAACATGTGTACTAAGGCAAATAGAACGCTTGGTTTCCTGAGGAGAAATCTTCATCAGTGCCCTCAGGATGTAAAAGAGGCTGCATATAAAGGTCTTGTTCGCCCAATCTTGGAATATGGTAGTTGTATCTGGGACCCCAGTGGAGTGGTCCTTAAGGATGAAATTGGGAAAGTTCAGAATAGAGCTGCTAGATTTGTAACAGGCAATTACTGCTTTGAAACTGGGAGCATGACTGGAATACTTGGAAAATTAAAATGGGAGTCTCTCAAGAAAAGGAGAAAAGACAGTAGGCTAATCCTTTTATACAAAGGTCTAAAGGGTGCTGCCAGCATTCCAACAGATGACCTTGTTCCCCCAGCTAGACACTGTAGAAATCACCATTCGTTGGCGTTTCAGACCCCTAGCGCAAGAACTGACATTTATAAAGAGTCGTTCTTCCCCAGAACCATTAGAGATTGGAATGCCCTTCCCGATTCGATTATTTCGACAGCTGAAGGTGCTGATGATTGTGTAGCTAAATTTACCTCTTTGGTTAGAGCTAGGGACTAACTTCCCACATTACAGGTCCTGGTGTATGAATGTCATTTGACGTGTCACCAGTTACAATTCTGATTCTGAACAATATGGGACCAGATCACACAGCTTCTGTAGGAGTAGTTTGAATACCTTTACACTTTAAATGTTAGGGTTGGAAACAGTATGGGCCCAGATCAGACAGCTCCTGTAGGAGTAGTTTGATAACCTTTTAATTGTAAAAGGCATTACTGCAAACAATATGGTCCCAGATCAGACAGTAGTTTGATAACCTTTTATAACAGCTCCTGTAGGAGTAGTTTGATAACCTTTTAACTTTAAAAGTTATAGTTGAAAACAATATGGGTCCAGATCAGACAGCTCCTGTAGGAGTAGTTTGATAACCTTTTAACTTTAAAAGTTATGGCTGCAAACAATATATGCCCAGATCAGACAGCTCCTGTAGGAGTAGTTAGATAACCTTTTAACGTTAAAAGTTATGGCTGCAAACAATACGGGCCCAGATCAGACAGCTCCTGTAGGAGTAGTTTGATAACCTTTTAACTTTAAAAGTTATGGCTGCAAACAATAAAGGCCCAGATCAGACAGCCCCTGTAGGAGTAGATTGATAAAATTTGAACTTTCAAAGGCATTGTTTCAAACCATATGGGCCCAGATCAGACAGCTCCTGTAGGAGTAGTTTGATATCATTTTAACGTTAAAAGTTATGGCTGCAAACAATATTGGCCCAGATTAGACAGCTCCTGTAGGAATAATTTGATAACCTTTTAATAGTAAAATGCATGGGTGAAAACAATATGGGCCCAGATCAGACAGCTCCTGTAGCAGTAGTTTGATAACCTTTTAACTTTAAAAGTTATTGCTGCAAACAATGTGGGCCTAGATCAGACAGCTCCTGTAGTTAAACTGTTATCAAATTACTCCTACTGGAGCTGTCTGATGTGGGCCCATATTGTATTCAACCCTGCCTTTTTAAGTAAAAAGGTTATCAAACTACTCCTACAGGAGCTGTCTGAACTTGGCCTATATTGTTTGCAACCATGCTTTTTAAAGTAAAAAGGTTATCAAACTACTCCTACAGGAACTGTCTGATCTTGGCCCATATTGTTTGCAACCATGCCTTTTAAAGTTAAAAGGTTATAAAACTAATCCTCCGGTCCCATATTGTTTGCAGCCATGTCTTTTTAAGTTAAAAGATTATCAAACTACTTCTACAGGAGCTGTCTGATCTGGGCCTATATTGTTTGCAACCATGCCTTTTAAAGTTAAAAGGTTATCAAACTACTCCTACAGGAGCTGTCTGATCTGAGCCCATATTGTTCGCAACCATTACTTTTAAAGTTAAAAGGTTATCAAACTACTCCTATAGGAGCTGTCTGATCTGGGCCCATATTGTATGCAAAAATGCCTTTTAAAGTTAAAATGTTATCAAACTACTCCTACAGGAGCTGTCTGATCTGGGCCCATATTGTTTTCAACCATCCCTTTTAAAGTATAAAGGCTATCAAACTACTCCTACAGTCTCTGTCTGATCTGGGCCAATATTGTTTGCAACCATGCCTTTTAAAGGTAAAAGGTTATCAAACTACTCCTAAAGGAGCTGTCTGATCTGAGCTCATATTGTTTGCAACCGTTACTTTAAAAGTTAAAAGGTTATCAAACTTCTCCTACAGGAGCTGTCTGATCTGGGCCCTTATTGTTTGCAGCCATGCCTTTAAAAGTTAAAAGGTTATAAAACTACTCCTTCAGGAGCTGCCTGATCTGTGCCCATATTGTTTGCAGCCATAACTTTTAAAGTTAAAAGGTTATCAAACTTCTCCTACCGGATCTGTCTGATCTGGGCCCATATTGTTTCTAACCATGCCTTTTAAAGATAAAAGGTTATTAAACTTCTCCTACAGGAGCTGTCTGATCTGGGCCCAAATTGTTTGCAGCAATAACTTTTTATCAAACTACTCCTACAGGAGCTGTCTGATCGGGGTCCATATTGTTTGCAGCCATAACTTTTAAAATTAAAAGCTTATCAAACTAATTCTACAGGAGCTGTCTGATCTGGGCCCATAGTGTTTGCAGCCATGTCTTTTAAAGTTAAAGGGTTATCAAACTACTCCTACAGGAGCTGTGTCATCTGGGCCCATATTGTTTGTAGCCTTAACTTTTAAAGTTAAAATGTTATGAAACTACTCCTACAGGAGCTGTTTGATCTGGGCCCATATTGTTTGCAACCATAACTTTTAAAGTTAAAAGGTTATCAAACTACTCCTACAGGAGCTGTCTGATCGTGGCCCACATTGTTTCCAGCCATAACTTTTAAAGTTAAAAGGTTATCAAACTACTCCTACAGGAGCTGTCTGTTCTGGGCCCATATTGTTTGCAACCATAACTTTTAAAGTTAAAAGGTTATCAAAACTACTCCTACAGGAGCTGTCTGATCTGGGTCCTTATTGTTTGCAGCAATAACTTTTTAAGTAAAAAGGTTATCAAACTACTCCTACAGGAGCTTTCTGATCTGGGCCAATATTGTTTGCAGCCATTACTTTTAAAGTTAAAAGGTTATCAAACTACTCCTACAGGAGCTGTCGTATCTGGGCCCATATTGTTTGCAGCCATAACATTTATAGTTAAAAGGTTATCAAACTACTCCTACAGGAGCTGTCTGATCTGGGCCCATATTGTTTGCAGCAATGCCTTTAACATTTAAAAGGTTATCAAACTACTCCTGCAGGAGCTGTCTGATCTTGGCCCCTATTGTTTACAACCATAACATTAAAAGTTAAAAGTTAATCTACTCCTACAGGAGCTGTCTGATCTGGATCCATATTGTTTTCAACCATAACTTTTAAAGTTACAAGGTTATCAAACTACTCCTACAGGAGCTGTCTGATCTGGGCCAATATTGTTTGCTACCATGACTTTCAAAGTTAAAAGGTTATCAAACTACTCCTACAGGAGCTGTCTGATCTGGGCCCATATTGTTTGCAGCCATGCCTTTCAAAAATTAAAAGGTTATCAAACTACTCCTATAGGAGCTGTCAGATCTGGGCCCATATTGTTTGCAACCCTGCCTTTTAAAGTTAAAAGGTTATCAAGCTTCTTCTACAGGAGCTGTCTCATATGGGCCCATATTGTTTGCAGCCATGCCATTTAAAGTTAAAAGATTATCAAACTACTCCTGCAGGAGCTGTCTGATCTGGGCCCATATTGTTTTCAGCCATAACATTTAAAGTTAAAAGGTTATCAAACTACTCCTACAGGAGCTGTCCGATCTGGGGCTATATTTTTTGCAAGCATAACTTTTAAAGTTAAAAGGCAATCAAACTACTCCTATATGAGCTGTCTCAACTGGGCCCTTATTCTTTGCAGCCATGCCTTTCAAAGTTAAAAGGTTATCAAACTGCTCCTACAGGAGCTGTCTGATCTGGGTCCATATTGTTTTCAGCCATAACTTTTAAATTTTAAAGGTTATCAAACTACTCCTACAGGAGCTGTATGATCTGGACCCATATTGTTTTCAACCATAACTTGTAAAGTTAAAAGCTTATCAAACTACACCTACAGGAGCTGTCTGATCTGGGCCCTTATTGTTTGCAACCATGACTTTTAAAGTTAAAAGGTTATCAAACTACTCCTACAGGAGCTGTCTGTTCTGGGCCCATATTGTTTGCAGCCATGCCTTTTAAAATTAAAAGGTAATCAAACTTCTCCTATAAGAGCTGTCTGATCTGGGCCCATATTGTTTGCAGCAATAACTTTTAAATTTAAAAGGTTATCAGACTACTCCTTCATGAGCTGTCTGATCTGGGCCCATATTGTTTGCAACCATGACTTTTAAAGTTAAAAGGTTATCAATCTACTCCTACAGGAGCTGTCTGATCTGGGACCATCTTGTTTGCAACCATGCCTTTTAAAGTTACAAGGTTATCAAACTACTCCTTTATGAGCTGTCTGATCTGGGCCCATATTGTTTGCAACCCTGCCTTTTAAAGTTAAAAAGTTATCAAACTACTCCTACAGGAGCTGTCTGATCTGGTACCATATTGATGCAGCCATGCCTTTTAAAGTTAAAAGGTTATCAAACTACTTCTACAGGTGTTGTCTCATATGGGCCCATATTGTTTCCAGCCATGCAATTTGTAGTTAAAAGGTTATCAAACTACTCCTACAGGAGCTATCTGATTTTGGATCATATTGTTTGCAGCCATGCCTTTTAAAGTTAAAACGTTATCAAACTTCTCCTACAGGAGCTGTCTGATCTGAGCCCATATTGTTTTCAACCATTACTTTTAAAGTTAAAAGGTTATCAATCTACTCCTACAGGAGCTGTCTGATCTGGGCCCATATTGTTTGCAACCTTGACTTTTAAAGTTAAAAGATTGTCAAACTACTCCTTAAGGAGCTGTCTGATCTGGGCCCATATTGTTTGCTGCCATAACTTTTAAAGTTAAATGTTATCAAACTATTCCTACAGGAGCTGTCTGATCTGTGCCCATATTGTATTCAACCATGCCTTTTAAAGTTAAAAGGTTATCAAACTACTCCTACAGGAGGTGTCTGATCTGTGCCCATATTGTTTGCACCCATTACTTTTAAAGTTAAAAGGTTATCAAACTACTCCTACAGGAGCTGTCTGATCTGGGCCCATAGTGTTTGCAACCATGCCTTTAAAAGTATAAAGGTTATCAAACTACTCCTTTATGTGTGTCTGATCTGGGCCCATATTGTTTGCAACCATGCCTTTTAAAGTTAAAAGGTTATCAAACTACTCCTATAGGAGGTGTCTGATCTGTGCCCATATTGTTTGCACCCATTACTTTTAAAGTTAAAAGGTTATCAAACTACTCCTACAGGAGCTGTCTGATCTGGGACCATCTTGTTTGCAACCATGCCTTTTAAAGTTAAAAGGTTATCAAACTACTCCTTTATGAGCTGTCTGATCTGGACCCATATTGTTTGCAACCCTGCCTTTTAAAGTTAAAAAGTTATCAAACTACTCCTACAGGAGCTGTCTGATCTGGTACCATATTGATGCAGCCATGCCTTTTAAAGTTAAAAGGTTATCAAACTACTTCTACAGGTGCTGTCTCATATGGGCCCATATTGTTTCCAGCCATGCAATTTATAGTTAAAAGGTTGTCAAACTACTCCTACAGGAGCTATCTGATTTTGGATCATATTGTTTGCAGCCATGCCTTTTAAAGTTAAAACGTTATCAAACTTCTCCTACAGGAGCTGTCTGATCTGAGCCCATATTGTTTTCAACCATTACTTTTAAAGTTAAAAGGTTATCAATCTACTCCTACAGGAGCTGTCTGATCTGGGCCCATATTGTTTGCAACCTTGACTATTAAAGTTAAAAGATTGTCAAACTACTCCTTAAGGAGCTGTCTGATCTGGGCCCATATTGTTTGCTGCCATAACTTTTAAAGTTAAATGTTATCAAACTATTCCTACAGAAGCTGTCTGATCTGTGCCCATATTGTATTCAACCATGCCTTTTAAAGTTAAAAGGTTATCAAACTACTCCTACAGGAGGTGTCTGATCTGTGCCCATATTGTTTGCACCCATTACTTTTAAAGTTAAAAGGTTATCAAACTACTCCTACAGGAGCTGTCTGATCTGGGCCCATAGTGTTTGCAACCATGCCTTTAAAAGTATAAAGGTTATCAAACTACTCCTTTATGAGCTGTCTGATCTCTGCCCATATTGTTTGCAACCATGCCTTTTAAAGTTAAAAGGTTATCAAACTACTCCTACAGGAGGTGTCTGATCTGTGCCCATATTGTTTGCACCCATTACTTTTAAAGTTAAAAGGTTATCAAACTACTCCTACAGGATCTGTCTGATCTGGGCCCATAGTGTTTGCGACCATGCCTTTAAAAGTATAAAGGTTATCAAACTACTCCTACAGGAGCTGTCTGATCTGGGCCCATATTTTTTGCAACCATGCCTTTTAAAGTTAAAAGGTTATCAAACTACTCCTACAGGAGCTGTCTGATCTGGGCCCATATTGTTTGCTATCATGCCTTTTAAAGTTAAAAGGTTATCAAACTACTCCTACAGGAGCTGTCTGATCTGGGCCCATAGTGTTTGCGACCATGCCTTTAAAAGTAAAAATGTTATAAAACTACTCCTACAGGTGCTGTCTCATCTGGGTCCATATTGTTTGCAACCATGCCTTTTAAAGCTAAAAGGTTACCAACTACTCCTACAGGAGCTGTCTGATCTGAGCCCATATTGTTTGCACCCATTACTTTTAAAGTTAAAGGTTATAAAACTTCTCCTACAGGAGCTGTCTGATCTGGTCCCATATTGTTTGCAACCATGCCTTTTAAAGTTAAAAGGTTATCAATCTACTCCTACAGGAGCTGTCTGATCTGGGCCCACATTGTTTGCAGCCATGCCTTTTAAAGTTAAAAGGTTATCAAACTACTCCTTAAGGAGCTGTCTGATCTTGGCCCATATTGTTTGCAGCCATAACTTTTAAAGTTAAAAGGTTTTCAAACTACTCCTACAGAAGCTGTCTGATCTGGGCCCATATTGTTTGCAGCCATGCCTTTTAAAGTTAAAAGGTTATCAAACTACTCCTTAAGTGTTGTCTGATCTGGGCCCTTATTGTTTGCAGCAATAACTTTTAAAGTTAAAAGATTATCAAACTACTCCTACAGGAGCTGTCTGATCTGGACCCATATTGTTTTCAGCCAAAACTTTTAAAGTTAAAATGTTATCAAACTACTTCTACAGGTGCTGTCTCATTTGGGCCATATTGTTTGCAACCATGCCTTTTAAAGATAAAAGGTTATCAAACTACTTCTGTAGGAGCTGTCTGATCTGGGCCCATATTGTATTCAGCCATGCCTTTCAAAGTTAAAAGGTTATCAAACTACTTCTACAGGTGCTGTCTCATATGGGCCCATATTGTTTGCAGCCATGCCTTTAAAATTAAAAGGTTATCAAACTACTCCTACAGGAGCTGTCTGATTTGGGCTCATATTGTTTGCAGCCATGCCTTTTAAAGTTAAAAGATTATCAAACTACTCCTACAGGAGCTGTCTGATCTGGGCCCATATTGTTTTCAGCCATAACATTTACAGTTAAAAGGTTATCAAACTACTCCTACAGGAGCTGTCTGATCTGGGCCCATCTTGTTGGCAAACATAATTTTAAAGTTAAAAGGTTATCAAACTACTACTACGGGAGCTGTCTGATCTGGTCCCATATTGATGCAGCCATGCCTTTTAAAGTTAAAAGGTTATCAAACTACTTCTACAGGAGCTGTCTCATATGGGCCCATATTGTTTGCAGCCATGCCTTTAAAATTAGAAGGTGTTCAAACTACTCCTACAGGAGCTGTTTGATCTGGGCCCATATTGTTTTCAGCCATAACATTTAAGTTAAAAGGTTATCAAACTACTCCTACAGGAGCTGTCTGATCTTGGCCCATATTGTTTGCAAGAATAACTTTTAAAGTTAAAAGGCTATCAAACTACTCCTACAGGAGCTGTCTCATCTGGGCCCTTATTGTTTGCAGCCATGCCTTTCAAAGTTAAAAGGTTATCAAACTGCTACTACAGGAGCTGTCTGATCTTGGCCCATATTGTTTGCAACCATGCTTTTTAAAGTTAAAAGGTTATCAAACTACTCCTTTATGAGCTGTCTGATCTGGGCCAATATTGTTTGCAACCCTGCCTTTTAAAGTTAAAAGGTTATCAAACTACTCCTACAGGAGCTGTCTGATCTGGTACAATATTGATGCAGCCATGCCTTTTAAAGTTAAAAGGTTATCAAACTACTTCTACAGGTGCTGTCTCATATGGGCCCATATTGTTTCCAGCCATGCCATTTATAGTTAAAAGGTTATCAAAATACTCCTACAGGAGCTATCTGATTTTGGCTCATATTGTTTGCAGCCATGCCTTTTATAGTTAAAACGTTATCAAACTTCTCCTACAGGAGCTGTCTGATCTGAGCCCATATTGTTTTCAACCATTACTTTTAAAGTTAAAAGGTTATCAAACTTCTCCTACAGGAGCTGTCTGATCTGGGCCCATATTGTTTGCAACCTTGACTTTTAAAGTTAAAAGATTGTCAAACTACTCCTTAAGGAGCTGTCTGATCTGGGCCCATATTGTTTGCTGCCATAACTTTTAAAGTTAAATGTTATCAAACTATTCCTACAGGAGCTGTCTGATCTGTGCCCATATTGTATTCAACCATGCCTTTTAAAGTTAAAAGGTTATCAAACTACTCCTACAGGAGGTGTCTGATCTGTGCCCATATTGTTTGCACCCATTACTTTTAAAGTTAAAAGGTTATCAAACTACTCCTACAGGAGCTGTCTGATCTGGGCCCATAGTGTTTGCAACCATGCCTTTAAAAGTATAAAGGTTATCAAACTACTCCTTTATGAGCTGTCTGATCTGGGCCCATATTGTTTGCAACCATGCCTTTTAAAGTTAAAAGGTTATCAAACAACTCCTGCAGGAGGTGTCTGATCTGTGCCCATATTGTTTGCACCCATTACTTTTAAAGTTAAAAGTTTATCAAACTACTCCTACAGGAGCTGTCTGATCTGGGCCCATAGTGTTAGCAACCATGCCTTTAAAAGTATAAAGGTTATCAAACTACTCCTACAGGAGCTGTCTGATCTGGGCCCATATTTTTTGCAACCATGCCTTTTAAAGTTAAAAGGTTATCAAACTACTCCTACAGGAGCTGTCTGATTTGGGCCCATATTGTTTGCTATCATGCCTTTTAAAGTTAAAGGTTATCAAACTACTCCTACAGGAGCTGTCTGATCTGGGCCCATATTGTTTGCAACCATGCCTTTTAAAGTAAAAATGTTATCAAACTACTCCTACAGGAGCTGTCTGATCTGGGCCCATATTGTTTGCAACCATGCTTTTTAAAGTTAAAAGGTTATCAAACTACTCCTACAGGAGCTATCTGATCTGGGCCCATATTGTATTCAACCATGCCTTTTAAAGTCAAAAGGTTATCAAACTACTCCTACAGGAGCTGTCTGATCTGGGCCCATATTGTTTGCAACCATGCCTTTTAAAGTAAAAAGGTTATCAAACTACTACTACAGGAGCTGTCTGATCTGGGCCCATATTGTTTGCAACCATGCTTTTTAAAGTGAAAAGGTTATCAAACTACTCCTTCAGGAGCTGTCTGGTCTGAGCCCTTATTGTTTGCAGCCGTTACTTTTAAAGTTAAAAGGTTATCAAACTACTCATAAAGGAGCTGTCTGATCTGGGCCCATATTGTTTGCAAACATGCTTTTTAAAGTTAAAAGGTTATCAAACTACTCCTACAGGAGCTGTCTGATCTGAGCTTTTATTGTTTGCAGCCGTTACTTTTAAAGTTAAAAGGTTATCAAATTACTCCTACAGAAGCTGTCTGATCTGGGCATATATTGTTTGCAGCCATATCTTTTAAAGTTCAAAAAATATCAAACTACTCCTACAGGAGCTGTCTGATCTGGGCCCATATTGTTTGAAACCATGCCTTTTAAAGTTAAAATGTTATCAAACTACTCCTACAGGAGCTGTCTGATCTGGGCCCATATTGTTTGCAACATGCCTTTTAAAGTTAAAATGTTATCAAACTACTCCTACAGGAGGTGTCTGATCTGGGCCCATATTGTTTGCAGCCCTAACTTTTTAAGATAAATGGTTATCAAACTACTCCTACAGGAGCTGTCTTATCTGGGCCCATATTGTTTTCAGCCAATGTCATTGAAAGTTAAAAGGTTATCAAACTACTCCTACAGGAGCTGTCTTATCTGGGCCCATATTGTTTGCAACCATAACTTTTAAAGTTAAACGGTTATCAAACTACTCCTACACAAGCTGTCTGATCTGTCCGATAGTGTTTGCCGCCATGCCATTTAAAGTTAAAATGTTATCAAAATACTCCTACCGGAGGTGTCTGATCTGGGCCCATATTGTTTGCAGCCTAAACTTTTAAAGTTAAAATATCAAACTACTCCTACAGGAGCTGTCTGATCTAGGCCCATAATGTTTGCAACCATAACTTTTAAAGTTAAAAGGTTATCAAACTACTCCTACAGGAGCTGTCTGATCTGGGCCCATATTGTATTCAACCATGCCTTTTAAAGTTAAAAGGTTATCAAACTACTCCTACAGGATCTGTCTGATCTGCGCCCATATTGTTTGCAACCATTACTTTGAAAGTAAATATGTCAGCAAACAACTCTTTAAGGAGCTGTCTGATCTGGGCCATATTGTTTGCGACCATGCCTTTTAAAGTTAAAAGGTTACCAAACTACTCCTACAGGAGCTGTCTCATCTGAGCCCATATTGTTTGCAACCGTGCCTTTTTTTAAGTTGAAAGGTTATCAAACTACTCCTACAGGAGCTGTCTGATCTGGGCCATATTGTTTGCAACCATGCATTTTAAAGTTAAAAGGTTATCAAACTTCTCCTACAGGAGCTGTCTGATCTGAGCCCGTATTGTTTGCAACTATTTCTTTTAAAGTTAAAAGGTTATCAAACTTCTATAGGAGCTGTCTGATCTGGGCCCATATTGTTTTCAGCCATGCCTTTTAAAGTTAAAAGGTTAACAAACTACTCCTTATGGAGCTGTCTGATCTGGGCCCATATTGTTTGCAGCCATAACTTTTTATCAAACTACTCCTACAGGAGCTGTCTGATCTGGGCCCATACTGTTTGCAGCCATAACTTTTAAAGTTAAAAGGTTATCAAGCTACTCCTACAGGAGCTGTCTGATCTGGGCCCATATTGTTTGCAGCCATGTCTTTTAAAATTAAAAGGTAATCAAACTACTCCTACAGGAGCTGTCTGATCTGGGCCCATATTGTTTGCAGCCATAACTTTTAAAGTTAAAAGGTTATCAAACTACTCCTACAGGAACTGTCTGATCTGGGCCCATATTGTTTGCAGCCATGTCTTTTAAAGTTAAAAGGTTATAAAACCACTACTACAGGAGCTGTCTGATCTAGGCCCATATTGTTTTCAACCATGCCTTTTAAAGTCAAAATGTTATCAAACTTCTCCTACAGGAGCTGTCGGATCTGGGCCCATATTGTTTGCAGCCATATTTTTTTTCAAACTACTCCTACAGGAGCTGTCTGATCTGGGCCCATATCGTTTGCCACCATGCCATTTAAAGTTAAAAGGTTATCAAACTACTCATACAGGAGCTGTCTGATCTGGGACAATATTGTTTGCAGCCATAACTTTTAAAGTTAAAAGGTTATCTAACTACTCCTACAGGAGCTGTCTGATCTGGGCCCATATTATTTGCCACCATGCCATTTTAAGTTAAAAGGTTATCAAACGACTCATACAGGAGCTGTCTGATCTAGGCCCATATTGTTTGCAGCCATAACTTTTAAAGTTAAAAGGTTTTCAAACTACTCCTACAGGAGCTGTCTGATCTTGGCCCATATTGTTTGCAACCATAACTTTTAAAGTTAAAAGGTTATCAAGCTACTCCTACAGGAGCTGTCTCATCTGGGCCCATATTGTATTCAACCATTCTTCTGTGGCGATTTTTTATGTTGTTGTTTGTTACTTACTGTGTGTATCACTTGTGTCTTTTTATTTTGGATGGCCATATGGCCATTTTGTGGGAAAGTGACTGTGCTTATGGACTTCCTTTGTTTAGGTTTCCATTATGGTCTGGTCGCTTTATGTTTGTGTTTCTTTCCCTTTGGTGTCTTTGATGGGTGGAGTAAGTTATTTGTATCGATTCCTGATCTTTGTTTTACTTCTACTTTTAAAGTTAAAAGGTTATCAAACTACTCCTACGGGAGCTGTCTAATTTGGGCCAATATTGTTTGCAACCATGCCTTTTAAAGATAAAAGTTATCAAACTACTCCTACAGTAGCTGTCTGATCTGAGCCCATATTGTTTGCAACCATTACTTTTAAAGTTAAAAGGTTATCAAACTACACCTACAGGAGCTGTCTGATCTTGGCCCATATTGTTTGCAGCCATGCCTTTAAATGTTAAATGGTTATCAAACTACTCCTTAAGGAGCTGTCTGATCTGGGTCCATATTATTGCAGCCATAACTTTTAAAGTTAAAATGTTATCAAACTACTCCTACAGGAGCTGTCTGATCTGGGCCTATATTGTTTGCAACCATGCCTTTTAAAGTAAAAAGGTTATCAAACTACTCCTACAGGAGCTGTCTGATCTGGGCCCATATTGTTTGCAACCATGCTTTTTAAAGTTAAAAGGTTATCAAACTACTCCTAAAGGAGCTGTCTGATCTGAGCCCATATTGTTTGCAGCCGTTACTTTTAAAGTTAAAAGGTTATCAAACTACTCATACAGGAGCTGTCTGATCTGGGCCCATATTGTTTGCAGCCATGACTTTTAAAGTTAAAAGAGTATCAAACTACTTCTTAAGCAGCTGTCTGATCTGGGCCCATATTGTTTTCAACCATGCCTTTTAAAGATAAAAGTTATCAAATTACTCCTACAGGAGCTGTCTGATCTGGGCCCATATTGTTTGCAGTAATGACATTTAAAGTTAAAAGAGTATCAAACTACTTCTTAAGGAGCTGTCTGATCTGGGTCCATATTGTTTTCAACCATGCCTTTTAAACTTTTAAAGTTCAAAAAATATCAAACTACTCCTACAGGAGCTGTCTGATCTCGGCCCATATTGTTTAAAACCATGCCTTTTAAAATTAAAATGTTATCAAACTACTACTACAGGAGCTGTCTGATCTGGGCCCATATTGTTTGCAGCCATAACTTTTTATCAAACTACTCCTACAGGAGCTGTCTGAACTGGGCCCATATTGTTTGCAGCCATAACTTTTTATCAAACTACTCCTACAGGAGCTGTCTTATCTGGGCCCATATTGTTTGCAGCCTTGTCTTTTTAAGTTAAAATGTTATTAAACTACTCCTACAGGAGCTGTCTGATCTGGTCCCATTTTTTTTGCAGTCATAACTTTTAAAGTTAAAAGGTTATCAAACTACTCCTACAGGAGGTGTTTGATCGGGGCCCATATTGTTTGCAACCAAAATCTTTAAAGTTAAAAGGTTATCAAACTACTCCTACAGGAGCTGTCTGACCTGGGCCCATATTGTTTGCAACCATGCCATTTAAAGTTCCAATATTATCAAACTACTCCTACAGGAGCTGTCTGATCTGGGCCCATATTGTTTGCAGCCATAACTTTTTATCAAACTACTCCTACAGGAGCTGTCTGATCTGGGCCCATATTGTTTGCAGCCTTGTCTTTTAAGTTAAAATGTTATTAAACTACTCCTACAGGAGCTGTCTGATCTGGGCCCATATTATTTGCAGCCATAACATTTAAAGTTAAAAGGTTATCAAACTACTCCTACAGGAGCTGTCTGATCTTGGCCCATATAATTTGCAACCATGCCTTTTAAAGTTAAAAGGTTATGAAACTACTCCTACAGAACCTGTCTGATCTGGGCCCATATTGTTTGCAACCAAATTTTTTAAAGTTAAAAGGTTATCAAACTACTCCTACAGGAGCTGTCTGATCTTGGCCATATTGTTTGCAGCCATGCCTTTTTAAGTTAAAAGGTTATCAAACTACTGTCTGATCTGGGCCCATATTGTTTGCAGCAATGCCTTTTACAATTAAAAGGTTATCAAACTTCTCCTACAGGAGCTGTCTGATCTGGGCCTATATTGTTTGCAACCATAACGTTTAAAGTTAAAATGTATTCAAACTACTCCTACAGAAGCTGTGTGATCTCGGCTCATATTGTTTGCAGCCATTACTTTTAAAGTTAAAAGGTTATCAAACTACTCCTACAGGAGCTGTCTGATCTGGGGCCATATTGTTTGCAGACATAACTTTTAAAGTTAAAAGGTTACCAAACTACTCCTACAGGAGTTGTCTGATCTGGGCCCATATTGTTTGCAACCATGACTTTCAAAGTTAAAAGGTTATCAAACTACTCCTACCGAAGCTGTGTGATCTCGGCTCATATTGTTTGCAGCCATTACTTTTAAAGTTAAAAGGTTATCAAACTACTCCTACAGGAGCTGTCTGATCTGGGGCCATTTTGTTTGCAGACATAACTTTTAAAGTTAAAAGGTTATCAAACTACCCCTACATGAGCTGTCTGACCTGAGCCCATATTGTTTGCAGCAATACCTTTTAAAATTAAAAGGTTATCAAACTACTCCTATAGGAGCTGTCTGATCTGGGCCCATATTGTTTGCAACCATTACTTTTAAAGTTAAAAGGTTATCAAACTGCTCCTAAAGGAGCTGTCAAATCTGGGCCCATATTGTTTGCAGCCATAACTTTTAAAGTTAAAAGGTTATCAAACTACTCCTTCATGAGCTGTCTGATCTTGGCCCATATTGTTTGCAACCATGCCTTTTTGTCTGATCCTATAGGAGCTACAAACAATATGGGCCCAGTTATACAGATCCTGTAGGAGTAGTTTTATAACCTTTTAACTTTAAAAGGCAAGGTTGCAAACAATATGGGCCCAGATCAGACAGCTCCTGTAGGAATAGTGTGATAACGTTTTAACTTTAAAAGTTATGGCTGCAAACAATATGGGCCCAGCTCAGACAGCTCCTGCAGGAGTGGTTTGATAACCTTTTATGTTTAAAAGTTATGGTTGCAAACAATATGGGCCCAGATCAGACAGCCCCTGTAGGAGTAGCTTGATAACCTTTAAACTTCAAAAGGCATGGTTGAAAACAATATGGGCCCAGATCAGACAGCTCCTGTAGGAGTAGTTTGATAACATTTTAACATTAAAAGTTATGGCTACTAACAATATGGGCCCAGATCAGACAGCTCCTGTAGGAGTAGATTGATAACCTTTTAACTTTAAAAGACAAGGCTGCAAACAATATGGGCCCAGATCAGACAGCTCCTATAGGAGTAGTTTGATAACCTTTTAACTTTAAAAGTTATGTCTGCAAACAATATGGGCCCAGATCAGACAGCTCATGTAGGAGTAGTTTTATTTGTCTAAATCGCGACGGAATTAAGGGCGAGGATTGTGGCCACGTAAAGTCGATTTAAGCCCCCCCCCCCCCCCCCCCCCCCAGTGGAAATCTTCCACTGACCGTCCCAAGGCGGCTCTTCTGTGGCGATTTATTTATGTTGTTGTTTGTTACTTACTGTGTGTATCACTTGTGTCTTTTGGTTTTGGATGGTCATATGGCCATTTTGTGGGAAAGTAACTGTCCTTATGGCCTTCCTTTGTTTAGGTTTCCATTATGGTCTGGTTGCTTAATGTTTGTATTTCTTTCCCTTTGGTGTCTTTTATGGGTGGAGTTAGTTAATTGTATCAATTCCTGATCTTTGTTTTACTTTTACTTTATAAACCTTTTAACTTTAAAAGTTAAGGTTGCAGACAATATGGGCCCAGATCAGACAGCTCCTGTAGGGGTAGTTATATAACCTTTTAACTTTAAAAGTTATGGCTGCAAACAATATGGGCCCAGATCAGACAGCTCCTGTAAGAGTAGTTTGATATCCTTTTAACTTTGAAAGTCATGGTGGCAAACAATATGGGCCCAGATCAGACAGCTCCTGTAGGAGTAGTTTGAATACCTTTTAACTTTAAAAGTAATGGCTGCAAACAATATGAGCCGAGATCACACAGCTTCTGTAGGAGTAGTTTGAATACCTTTTAACTTTAAATGTTATGGTTGCAAACAATATGGGCCCAGATCAGACAGCTCCTGTAGGTGTAGATTGATAACCTTTTAACTTTAAAAGACAAGGCTGCAAACAATATGGGCCCAGATCAGACAGCTCCTATAGGAGTAGTTTGATAACCTTTTAACTTTAAAAGTTATGTCTGCAAACAATATGGGCCCAGATCAGACAGCTCATGTAGGAGTAGTTTTATTTGTCTAAATCGCGACGGAAGTAAGGGCGAGGATTGTGGCCACGTAAAGTCGATTTAAGCCCCCCCCCCCAGTGGAAATCTTCCACTGACCGTCCCAAGGCGGCTCTTCTGTGGCGATTTATTTATGTTGTTGTTTGTTACTTACTGTGTGTATCACTTGTGTCTTTTGGTTTTGGATGGTCATATGGCCATTTTGTGGGAAAGTAACTGTCCTTATGGCCTTCCTTTGTTTAGGTTTCCATTATGGTCTGGTTGCTTAATGTTTGTATTTCTTTCCCTTTGGTGTCTTTTATGGGTGGAGTTAGTTAATTGTATCAATTCCTGATCTTTGTTTTACTTTTACTTTATAAACCTTTTAACTTTAAAAGTTAAGGTTGCAGACAATATGGGCCCAGATCAGACAGCTCCTGTAGGGGTAGTTATATAACCTTTTAACTTTAAAAGTTATGGCTGCAAACAATATGGGCCCAGATCAGACAGCTCCTGTAAGAGTAGTTTGATATCCTTTTAACTTTGAAAGTCATGGTGGCAAACAATATGGGCCCAGATCAGACAGCTCCTGTAGGAGTAGTTTTATGACCTTTTAACTTTAAAAGTAATGGCTGCAAACAATATGAGCCGAGATCACACAGCTTCTGTAGGAGTAGTTTGAATACCTTTTAACTTTAAATGTTATGGTTGCAAACAATATGGGCCCAGATCAGACAGCTCCTGTAGGAGTAGTTTGATAACCTTTTAATTGTAAAAGGCATTGCTGCAAACAATATGGGCCCAGATCAGACAGAAGTTTGATAACCTTTTAACTTTAAAAGGCATGGCTGCAAACAATATGGGCCCAGATCAGACAGCTCCTGTAAGAGTAGTTTGATAAACTTTTAACTTTAAAAGTTATGGCTGCAAACAATATGTGCCCAGAGCAGACAGCTCCTGTAGGAGTAGTTTGATAACCTTTGAACTTTAAAAGTTATGGCTGCAAAAAATATGGGCCCAGATCAGACAGCTCCTGTAGGTGTAGATTGATAACCTTTTAGCTTTAAAAGTTAAAGCTGCAAACAATATGGGCCCAGAACAGACATCTCCTGTAGGAGTAGTTTGATAACCTTTTAACTTTAAAAATTATGTCTGCAAACAATAGAGGCCACGATATGACAGCTCCTGTAGGAGTAGTTTGATAACCTTTTAACTTTAATAGTTATGGTTGCAAACAATATGGGCCCAGATCAGACAGCTCCTGAAGGAGTAGTTTGTTAACCTTTTAAGTTTAAAAGGCATGGTTGCAAACAATATGGGCCCAGATCAGACAGCTCCTGTAGGAGTAGTTTGATAACCTTTAAACTTTTAAGCGCAAGGTTGAAAACAATATTGGCCCAGATCAGACAGCTCCTGTAGGAGTAGTTTGATAACCTTTTAACTTTAAAAGGCAAGGTTGCAAACAATATGGGCCCAGATAAGACAGCTCCTGTAGGAGTAGTTTGATAACCTTTTAACTTTCAATGACATTGGCTGAAAACAATATGGGCCCAGATCTGACAGCTCCTTTAGGAGCAGTTTGATAACCTTTTAACTTTAAAAGTAATGGTTGCAAACAATATGGGCCCAGATCAGACAGCTCCTATAGGAGTAGTTTGATAAACTTTTTATTTTAAAAGGCATGGCTGCAAACAATATGGGCCCAGGTCAGACAGCTCCTGTTGGAGTAGTTTGATAACCTTTTAACTTTGAAAGTCATGGTGGCAAACAATATGGGCCCAGATCAGACAGCTCCTGTAGGAGAAGTTTGATAACCTTTTAACTTTAAAAGTTATGGCTGCAAACAATATGGCCCAAGATTAGAAAGCTCCTGTAGGAGTAGTTTGATAACCTTTTAACTTTAAAAGTAATGGCTGCAAACAATATGAGCCGAGATCACACAGCTTCGGTAGGAGTAGTTTGAATACCTTTTAACTTTAAATGTTATGGTTGCAAACAATATGGGCCCAGATCAGACAGCTCCTGTAGGAGTAGTTTGATAACCTTTTAATTGTAAAAGGCATTGCTGCAAACAATATGGGCCCAGATCAGACAGAAGTTTGATAACCTTTTAACTTTAAAAGGCATGGCTGCAAACAATATGGGCCCAGATCAGACAGCTCCTGTAAGAGCAGTTTGATAAACTTTTAACTTTAAAAGTTATGGCTGCAAACAATATGGGCCCAGAGCAGACAGCTCCAGTAGGAGTAGTTTGATAACCTTTTAACTTTAAAAGTTATGGCTGCAAAAAATATGGGCCCAGATCAGACAGCTCCTGTAGGAGTAGATTGATAACCTTTTAGCTTTAAAAGTTAAAGCTGCAAACAATATGGGCCCAGAACAGACATCTCCTGTAGGAGTAGTTTGATAACCTTTTAACTTTAAAAATTATGTCTGCAAACAATAGGGGCCACGATATGACAGCTCCTGTAGGAGTAGTTTGATAACCTTTTAACTTTAAAAGTTATGGTTGCAAACAATATGGGCCCAGATAAGACAGCTCCTGTAGGAGTAGTTTCATAACATTTTAACTTTAAAAGTTATGGCTACAAACAATATGGGCCCAGATCAGACAGCTCCTGTAGGAGTAGTTTGATAACCTTTTTACTTTAAAGGCATGGTTGCAAACAATATGGGCCCAGATCAGACAGCCTCTGTAGGAGTAGTTTGATAACCTTTTAACTATAAAAGTTATGGTTGCAAACAATATGGGCCCCGATCAGACAGCTCCTGAAGGAGTAGTGTGATAACCTTTTAACTTTAACAATTATGGCTGCAAACAATATGGGCCCAGCTCAGACAGCTCCTGTAGGAGTAGTTTGGTAACCTTTTATCTTTAAAAGTTATGGTTGCTAACAATATGGGCCCAGATCAGACAGCTACTGTAGGAGTAGTTTGATAACCTTTTAACTTCAAAAGGCATGGTTGAAAACAATATGGGCCCAGATCAGACAGCTCCTGTAGGAGTAGTTTGCTTACATTTTAACTTCAAAAGGCATGGTTGCAAACAATATGGGCCCAGATAAGACAGCTCCTGTAGGAGTAGTTTCATAACATTTTAACTTTAAACGTTATGGCTACAAACAATATGGGCCCAGATCAGACAGCTCCTGTAGGAGTAGTTTGATAACCTTTTAACTTTAAAAGACATGGCTGCAAACACTATGGGCCCAGATCAGACAGCTCATGTTGGAGAAGTTTGATAACCTTTTAACTTTAAAAGTTATGGCTGCAAACAATATGGGCCCCGATCGGAGAGCTCCTGTAGGAGAAGTTTGATAAAAAGTTATGGCTGCAAACAATATGGGCCAAGATCAGACAGCTCCTGTACGAGTAGTTTGATAACCTTTTAACTTTAAAAGGCACGGTTAGAAACAATATGGGCGCAGATCAGACATCTCCTGTAGGAGTAGTTTGATAACCATTTAACTTTAAAAGTTATGGCTGCAAACAATATGGGCACAGACCAGACAGCTCCTGAAGGAGTAGTTTGATAACCTTTTAACTTTAAAAGTTATGGCTGCAAACAATATGGGCCCAGATCAGACAGCTCCTGTACGAGTAGTTTAATAACCTTTTATCTTTAAAAGGCACGGTTAGAAACAATATGAGCTCAGATCAGACAGCTCCTGTAAGAGTAGTTTGATAACCTTTTAACTTTAAAAGGCATGGTTGCAAACAATATGGGCCCAGATCGGACAGCTCCTGTAGGAGTAGTTTGATAACCTTTTAACTTTAAAAGTAATGATTGTAAACAATATGAGCTCAGATTAGACAGCTCCTGTAGAAGTAGTTTGATAACCTTTTAACTTTAAAAGGCATGGTTGCAAACAATATAGGCCCAGATCAGACAGCTCCTGTAGGAGTAGTTTGATAACCTTTTTACTTTAAAAGGCATGGTTGCAAACAATATGGGCCAAGTTCAGACAGCTCCTGTAATAGTAGTTTGATAACCTTTTGACTTTAAAAGTTATGGTTGCAAACAATATGGGCCAAGATCAGAGAGCTCCTCTAAGAGTAGTTTTATAACCTTTTAACTCTAAAAGTTATGGCTGCAAACAATATGGGCAAAGATCAGATAGCTCCTGCAGGTGTAGTTTGATAACCTTTTATCTTTAAAAGGCATGGTTGTAAACAATATTGCCCAGATCAGACAGCTCCCTAGGAGTAGTTTGATAACATTTGTCCTTTAAATGCATGGTTGCAAACAATATGGGCCCAGATCAGAAGCTCCTGTAGGAGTAGTTTGATAACCTTTTAACTATAAAAGATATGGTTGCAAACAATATGGGCCCCGATCAGACAGCTCCTGTAGGAGTAGTGTGATAACCTTTTAACTTTAAAAATTATGGCTGCAAACAATATGGGCCCAGCTCAGACAGCTCCTGTAGGAGTAGTTTGGAAACCTTTTATCTTTAAAAGTTATGGTTGCTAACAATATTGGCCCCGATCAGACATTTCCTGTAGGAGTAGTTTGATAACCTTTTAACTTCAAAAGGCATGGTTGAAAACAATATGGGCCAAGATCAGACAGCTCCTGTAGGAGTAGTTTGATAACATTTTAACTTCAAAAGGCATGGTTGCAAACAATATGGGCCCAGATAAGACAGCTCCTGTAGGAGTAGTTTCATAACATTGTAACTTTAAAAGTTATGGCTACAAACAATATGGGCCCAGATCAGACAGCTCCTGTAGGAGTAGTTTGATAACCTTTTAACTTTAAAAGTAATGGTTGCAAACAATATGGGCTCAGATTAGACAGCTTCTGTAGGAGTAGTTTGATAACCTTTTAACTTTAAAAGTTATGGCTGCAAACAATAAAGGCCCAGATCAGACAGCCCCTGTAGGAGTAGTTTGATAAAATTTGAACTTCCAAAAGCATGGTTTCAAACCAAATGGGCCCATATCAGACAGCTCCTGTAGGAGTAGTTTGATATCCTTTTAACTTTAAAAGTTATGGCTGCAAACAATATGGGCCCAGATTAGACAGCTCCTGTAGAAATAGTTTGATAACCTTTTAATTGTAAAAGGCATGGCTGCAAACAATATGGGCCCAGATCAGACAGCTCCTGTAGGAGTAGTTTGATAACTTTTTAATTTTAAAAGTTATGGCTGCAAACAATGTGGGCCCAGATCAGACAGCTCCTGTAGGAGAAGTTTGATAACCTTTGAACTTTAAAATAACGCTGTAAACAATATGGGCTCAGAACAGACAACTCCTGTAGGAGTAGTTTTATAACCTTTTAACTTTGAAAGTTATGGCTGCAAACAATTTGGGCCCAGGTCAGACAGCTCCAGTAGGAGTAGTTTGATAACCTTTTAACTTTAAAAGTTATGGCTGCAAACAATATGGGCCCAGAACAGACAGCTCCTGTAGGAGTAGTTTGATAACCTTTTAACTTTAAAAGTTATGGTTGCAAACAATATGAGCCCAGATCAGACAGCTTCTGTAGGAGTAGTGAGATAACCTTTTAACTTTAAAACTTATGGCTGCAAAAAATATGGGCCCAGCTCAGACAACTCAAGTAGGAGTAGTTTGGTAACCTTTTATCTTTAAAAGTTACGATTCCAAACAAAAATATTTTGACAGAATAGCAGACAAATTAAAATCAGATACTCTTACATCAAAGGACTGGTGGGCAACGCTATAGACATTTATTAATCCTAACTTCAAATCAGTAATACCACCACTCGAATCGGAAGGTCAGATTTTTACAGATGAAACAGACAAAGCAACTATTCTCAATAAATTCTTTCAAGGACAATCTCAGTTAAATGACACAAACGCCTATCTTCCCGACTTGCCCCACCCTTATTATCAATCCCAGTTAAGTACCATAACTCTTACACCACTAGAAGTACAGTCAACCATTCAGACTCTGAAAGTAGGAAAAGCCTCCGGCCCAGACGGTATAAGCCACCGTATTCTGAAGGAACTGTCGAGCGAGCTTTCTGCACCTTTCTGCAATCTGTTCAACCAATCTTTGCGTTATGGGATATTCCCAACGACTTACAAATACGCTAATGTTTCTCCTGTTCCCAAAAAAGGTGATTTATCTATTGTTTCTAACTATCGCCCAATTTCCTTACTGAACGCTGAAGCCAAACTTTTCGAGAGACTAGTTTTCAAGCACCTATATAATCACCTTCAAAACAATAACACTCTATCATCTCTTCAGTCCGGTTTTATTCCGGGTGATTCTACAGTTAACCAGCTTACATTTTTATATCACACTTTCTGCGAAGCACTCGATGCTGGCAAAGAAGTAAGGGCAGTTTTTTGTGACATCAGCAAAGCATTCGATCGTGTCTGGCACACAGGTCTAGTGTACAAACTAAAAGTTGCTTGTGTCACAGGCTCTGTTCTTCATTGGTTTAAAAACTATCTTTCAGATAGAAGACAGCGTGTCGTTTTACCAGGCGGTACCTCGGACTGGGCATTCATAAGGGCAGGTGTACCTCAGGGGTCAATTCTAGGGCCCCTACTCTTCTTATTGTACATTAACGACATCGTCACCGACATCGGTTCAAATATTCGTCTATTTGCTGATGACACTAGCCTTTCCATAGTTGTAGACGATCCTGTCTCAGCTGCTACCTGTCTCAACTCTGACCTCGATAAAATTTCCAAATGGGCTGCTACCTGGCTCGTAGCTTTTAACCCGTCGAAGAGTGCATCTTTCCTCATGTCACGTAAGTTAATCAAACCAAATCACCCACCTCTATTTATGCAAAACATTCAGATTGACGAAGTAGACTTCCACAAACATCTGGGCTTATATTTTTCACAAGATTGTTCTTGGCACAAACAGATTGATTATATAAAAGAGAAGGCATGGTTCAGAATAAATGTAATGCGGAAACTGAAATTCAAACTTGACAGAAAATCACTAGAAACCATTTATACAGCTTTTATAAGGCCAATTTTGGAATATGCTGATGTTATTTGGGACAACTGTTCACAATACGAAAAAAATGAACTCGAGAAAATTCAGGTTGAAGCAGCAAGGATAGTCACAGGCTCAACTATACTAGTCTCCTTGAATAAACTGTACCAAGAAGTCTGTTGGGATACACTTCAACAAAGGCGACACAAACATAAACTGACATTATTTTACAAAATGTTTAACAACTTAGCACCTACCTATCTTTCTTCCCTTCTTCCACGACAAGTTAGCACAATATCTCGTTATAACCTGAGAAACTCTAGCGATCTTCAAACCATCAGAACTAAAACAAGCCTCTATTACAATTCTTTTTTGCCGTCAACGCTCAGAGAATGGAATAATCTACCAGTAGAAGTTAGACAACTCCCAACTCTCAATTCGTTTAAATACCATCTAAGCAAAGACAAGCGTAAGGTACCCAAACATTACTACCACGGAAAAAGGAAGGCTCAGATACTACACACACGACTACGTACTGGATGTAGCTCACTAAATTTAGAACTGTTTATGAAAAACATAATAGATTCACCACTGTGTCTTTGCGGTAGTGTAGAAAACTCACAGCATTTTTTTTTTCACTGCAGACTTTACCAAGCACCTCGTACCATTCTCCTGAACGCAGTAAATCTTATCCAAACACCCTCATTAAATCTCTTACTGTATGGTGATCCAGGTTTATCACACGATGATAATAGTTGGTTATTTGACCATGTACACAAGTATATACTACAAACCAAACGCTTTTGATTGAATTCTGCATGCGTCGACAATCAACGCAGCAAGGACAACATTGTGTGCCCTATCCCCATCCTCTCTCCATCATATCTGATTTGGTTATCAATTTATTTATTTATTTTTTCCTTTTCCTTTCTTATTTACATGTCGAACGTTTTCAGAATTTTCTCTGTATTTATTCAGCATGTTAAATAGTAAAAGCCGCCACTAAAGATACAAATACAATTATTAAGGGGAGGAACTCTATAAGCTGCTGCTTTCGTTCTAATCCTTTCAATAAGTCACTGTTTGTATTAGTATATGATTCTTGTATTGTAAACCTATCTGAATAAAATATGTTTAAACCAAAAGTTATGGTTGCAAACAATATGGGCCCAGATCAGACAGCTTCTGTAGGAGTAGTTTGATAACCTTTTAACTTCAAAAGGCATGGTTGAAAACAATATGGGCCCAGATCAGACAGCTCCTGTAGGAGTAGTTTGATAACATTTTAACTTCAAAAGTTATGGCTGCAAACAATATGGCCCCCGATCAGACAGCTCCTGTAGGAGTAGTTTGATAACCTTTTAACTTTAAAAGTAATGGCTGCAAACAATTCACATTGGTAGATTCAAGCTGCCACTGGATATGTCCAAAATGTGAGGTCTGTAACTTTTCAGACTCCTTCTTTGATGAATATGTAGAACTGAGTAAGCCAAACAGGTTTGAACCTCTGTCAGAGGATAAGAGAGGCAAATCTTCGACTGCTGATGAAACTAAGTCAAATTTTGTGAAAGGTTTGAAACTTTGCAGTATAAACATAAATGGAATTAGAGGTAAAATTCTTGAACTTTTAGCTTTCCTCGATACATCTCAACCTCATATTGTTGCTATTCAGGAAACAAAGATTGACAGTTCAATTACTACATCTGAGCTTTTCCCTGAAAATTTTCAGTACTGTGTGTACAGAAAAGATAGGAACTCTCATGGCGGTGGGGTTATGTTGCTCATTCATAGAGACATCCCTCACATGCCGTTCATGGAACTTGAAAATGACACCGAATCGGTCTGGGTTAAGGTTTTTGCAAATAAAACTTCCCACTTCGTAGCAAGTTGGTATCGACCACCAAATGGTACAATCGAAAACTTCCAGTTGTTTAAAGATCAACTGGATTGCATTAAGTTGCAGCATAAGGGTAAAAAACTCCCGGCTGTACATGTTCTAGGTGACCTCAACTTCAGAGACATTGCTTGGCCCGACAGGCTCAGCAAACAAGGCACAATGCTGAGTCAGTCGGAAGGACAAATATTAATTGACATTATGAACGACCATGGTCTTGAACAATTTGTTAACTTCCCCACTCGTGATAAGAACACATTGGATCTGATCCTTACGACTTTGCCAGGACAATTCGAAGACATTCATTCCCCAGATAAACTAAGTGACCACGATGTTGTCTCCGGATATTTAAAAATTCACATCCCACCAATAAAGAAACCTCGGAGGAAGGTGTACTCATATCAGAAAGGTGACTATGAAACTATGAGGAAGGATGCACTCAGATTTGCAAAGGAGAATTACTTAAATGGTCATTCAGATGCTCGGTCTGTACAGGAGAATTTTGATTTGATAACTTCTTTCATTCATACTTCGGCCGAAAATCATATCCCCTCAAAAACTAGTATGTCTGTATCTTCTATTCCCTGGATCACTCCAGAGATAAGAAGGGAAATTTGCAGAAGGAATAAGATTCATGCAAAGGCAAAAAAGACGGGATGTGGTAAACTCCGGACAAAATTTGAAAACTTGAGACGTGAAATCAAGACTGATATAAAAAATCAGCATGATTTGTATGTGAATAACTTGGTAGGTGATGTAAAGGCAAATCCCAGAGACTTCTACAGATATATTAATAGCCAGAAGAAAGACAGGCAAGGTATCCCGCCCCTTAATAAAAGAGGAGGGGACGGGGTTGCTGAATCAGACTCTGAAAGGGCAGAGGAACTAGTTGGTCAATTCAATGATGCGTTTAATAAAACTGAGTTCACGGAGGTTCCATTGACTGGAAGATCGGCCCCATTCATGAATAATATTGTTGTGACAGCTGCAGGAGTGATCAAATTACTTCAAGGCTTAAACCCCAGTAAGGCCTTAGGACCTGATGAGCTTCATCCTAGTGTCCTGAAGGAACTAGCAAATGAGTTGGGTCCAGTTTTTGCACACTTGTTTCAACAGTCTCTTGATACGGGTGAAATCGCCAAAGAATGGCTCTTAGCAAACATCTGTCAACTCTTCAAAAAAGGAGATAGGGCTCTTGCCCGTAATTATCGCCCTGTGTCTCTGACTTGTGTTCTGTGTAAATTGCTGGAACATATAGTCTGCTCGAACATCATGGCCCACTTGGACGAACATAAACTTTTGTCAGACAGACAACATGCATTTAGGAAAAGGCACAGTTGTGAAACTCAGCTAAGCACAGTTATTAATGACTGGGCAAAAATCTTGGACAAAGGGGGACAGGTGGACACATTTATTCTGGAATTCGAGAAGGCTTTTGACACCCCTCCTCATGAACTACTTAAATCTAAGTTATTTGGTTATGGAATTGGGGGAAAGACCCTCAAATGGATAGATTCCTTTCTTTGCTACAGAAAATAGCGGGTTGTTGTTAATGGTGAAGCTTCGGAGTGGGCTCCAGTTTTGTCTGGAGTCCCGCAAGGGACCGTTCTTGGTCCACTTTTGTTCTCCCTGTACATCAATGATATTTCCCATTACATTGACTCAGAAATAAGACTGTTCGCAGATGACTGTGTTTGTTACCGGGAAATTAGAGATACAGATGACTCATTGAAATTTCAGGCTGACATAGATAGATTAGTCTGTTGGGCACGTAAATGGGGCATGAGATTTCAGCCAGTTAAATGCAATATTATGCAAATAACTAGGAAGAGATCTAGTAAAGTTGAGGCTTCTTACACCTTAGAGGGAACGGTCCTCGAGAATGTGGACTCCATTAAATACCTTGGAGTGACAATCTCACACAACTTGAGATGGAATACTCATATTAGCAATATGTGTACTAAGGCAAATAGAACGCTTGGTTTCCTGAGGAGAAATCTTCATCAGTGCCCTCAGGATGTAAAAGAGGCTGCATATAAAGGTCTTGTTCGCCCAATCTTGGAATATGGTAGTTGTATCTGGGACCCCAGTGGAGTGGTCTTTAACGATGAAATTGAGAAAGTTCAGAATAGAGCTTCTAGATTTGTAACAGGCAATTACTGCTTTGAAACTGGGAGCATGACTGGAATACTTGGAAAATTAAAATGGGAGTCTCTCAAGAAAAGGAGAAAAGACAGTAGGCTAATCCTTTTATACAAAGGTCTAAAGGGTGCTGCCAGCATTCCAACAGATGACCTTGTTCCCCAGCTAGACACTGTAGAAATCACAATTCGTTGGCGTTTCAGACCCCTAGCGCAAGAACTGACATTTATAAAGAGTCGTTCTTCCCCAGAACCATTAGAGATTGGAATGCCCTTCCCGATTCGATTATTTCGACAGCTGAAGGTGCTGATGATTGTGTAGCTAAATTTACCTCTTTGGTTAGAGCTAGGGACTAACTTCCCACATTACAGGTCCTGGTGTATGAATGTCATTTGACGTGCCACCAGTTACAATTCTGATTCTGATTCTGAACAATATGGGCCCAGATCAGACAGCTCCTGTAGCAGTAGTTTGATAACCTTTTAACTTTAAAAGTTATTGCTGCAAACATTGTGGGCCTAGATCTGACAGCTCCTGTAGGAGAAGTTTGATAACCTTTGAACTTTAAAAGTAACGGTTGCAATCAATATGGGCTCAGAACAGACAACTCCTGTAGGAGAAGTTTTATAACCTTTTAACTTTGAAAGTTATGGCTGCAAACAATATGGGCCCAGGTCAGACAGCTCCAGTAGGAGTAGTTTGATAACCTTTTAACTTTAAAAGTTATGGCTGCAAACAATATGGGCCCAGAACAGACAGCTCCTGTAGGAGTAGTTTGATAACCTTTTAACTTTAAAAGTTATGGCTGCAAACAATGTGGGCACAGATCAGACAGCTCCTGTAGGAGTACTTTGATAACCTTTTAACATTAAAAGTTATGGGTACAACCAATATGGGCCCAGATCAGACAGCTCCTGTAGGAGTAGTTTGATAACCTTTTAACTTTAAAAGGCATGGCTATAAACAATATGGGCCCATATCAGACAGCTTCTGTAGGAGTAGTTTGATAACATTTTAACTTAAAAAGTTATGGCTGCAAACAATATGGGCGCAGATCAGACAGCTCCTGTAGGAGTAGTTTGATAACCTTTTAACTTAAAAATTTATGGCTGCAAACAATGAGGACCCAGATAAGACCGCTCCTGTATGAGTAGTTTGTAAAAAAGTTTTGGCTGCAAACAATATGGGCCCAGGTCAGACAGCTCCTGTAGGAATAGTTTGATAACATTTGAACTTTAAAAGGCATGGTTGCAAACAATATGGGCCCTGATCAGACAGCTCCTGTAGGAGTAGTTTGATAACCTTTTAACTTTAAAAGACAAGGATGCAAACAATATGGGCCCAGATCAGACAGCTCCTGTAGGAGTAGATTGATAACCTTTTAACTTTAGAAGTAACGGTTGCAAAGAATATGTGCTCAGATCAGACAGCTCCTGTAGGAGTAATTTTATAACCTTTTAACTTTAAAAGTTATGGCTGCAAACAATATGGGCCGCGGTCAGACAGCTCCAGTAGGAGTAGTTTGATAACCTTTTAACTTTAAAAGTAATGGCTGCAAACAATGTGGGCCTAGATCTGACAGCTCCTGTAGGAGAAGTTTGATAACCTTTGAACTTTAAAAGTAACGGTTGCAATCAATATGGGCTCAGAACAGACAACTCCTGTAGGAGAAGTTTTATAACCTTTTAACTTTGAAAGTTATGGCTGCAAACAATATGGGCCCAGGTCAGACAGCTCCAGTAGGAGTAGTTTGATAACCTTTTAACTTTAAAAGTTATGGCTGCAAACAATATGGGCCCAGAACAGACAGCTCCTGTAGGAGTACTTTGATAACCTTTTAACTTTAAAAGTTATGGCTGCAAACAACGTGGGCACAGATCAGACAGCTCCTGTAGGAGTACTTTGATAACCTTTTAACATTAAAAGTTATGGGTACAACCAATATGGGCCCAGATCAGACAGCTCCTGTAGGAGTAGTTTGATAACCTTTTAACTTTAAAAGGCATGGCTACAAACAATATGGGCCCATATCAGACAGCTTCTGTAGGAGTAGTTTGATAACATTTTAACTTAAAAAGTTATGGCTGCAAACAATATGGGCGCAGATCAGACAGCTCCTGTAGGAGTAGTTTGATAACCTTTTAACTTAAAAAGTTATGGCTGCAAACAATGAGGACCCAGATAAGACCGCTCCTGTATGAGTAGTTTGTAAAAAAGTTTTGGCTGCAAACAATATGGGCCCAGGTCAGACAGCTCCTGTAGGAATAGTTTGATAACATTTGAACTTTAAAAGGCATGGTTGCAAACAATATGGGCCCTGATCAGACAGCTCCTGTAGGAGTAGTTTGATAACCTTTTAACTTTAAAAGACAAGGATGCAAACAATATGGGCCCAGATCAGACAGCTCCTGTAGGAGTAGATTGATAACCTTTTAACTTTAGAAGTAACGGTTGCAAAGAATATGTGCTCAGATCAGACAGCTCCTGTAGGAGTAATTTTATAACCTTTTAACTTTAAAAGTTATGGCTGCAAACAATATGGGCCGCGGTCAGACAGCTCCAGTAGGAGTAGTTTGATAACCTTTTAACTTTAAAAGTTATGGCTGCAAACAATATGGGCCCAGATCAGACAGATCCTGTAGGAGTAGTTTTAACTTTTAGGAGTAGTTTTAACCTTTTAACTTTAAAAGTTATGGCTGCAAACAATATGGGCCCAGCTCAGACAGCTCCTGTAGTAGTAGTTTGGTAATCAAACTACTCCTATAGGAGCTGTCTGATCTGGGCCCTTATTGTTTGCAACCATAACTTTTAAAGTTAAAAGGTTATCAAACTACTCCTAAAGGAGCTGTTAGATCTGGGCCAATATTGTTTGCAGTAATAACTTTTAAAGTTAAAAGGTTATCAAACTACTCCTGCAGGAGCTGTCTGATCTGGTCCCATATTGATGCAGCCATGCCTTTTAAAGTTAAAAGATTATCACAATACTTCTGCAGGTGCTGTCTAATATGGGCCCATATTGTTTGCAGCCATGCCATTTAACGTTAAAAGGTTATCAAACTACTCCTACAGGAGCTGTTTGATCCGGGACCATATTTTGTTGCAGCCATGCCTTTAAAAGTTAAAAGATGATCAAACTACTTCTATAAGAGCTGTCTGATTTGGGCCCATATTGTTTTCAGCCATAACATTTAAAGTTAAAAGGTTATCAAACTATTCCTACAGGAGCTGTCTTATTTGGGCCATATTGATTGCAACCATGCCTTTTAAAGTTAAAAGGTTATCAAACTACTCCTACAGGAGCTGTCTGATCTGGGCCCATATTGTCTGCATCCATGACTTTTAAAGTTAAAAGGTTATCAAACTACTCCTACAGCAGCTGTCTAATCTGGGCTCATATTGTTTGCAGCCATGCCTTTTAAAATTCAAAGGTTATCAAACTACTCCTACAGGAGCTGTCCGATCTGGTCCAATATTGATGCAGCCATGCCTTTTAAAGTTAAAAGGTTATCAAAATACTTCTACAGGTGCTGTCTCATATGGGCTCATATTGTTTGCAGCCATGCCATTTAAAGTTAAAAGGTTATCAAACTACTCCTACAGGAGCTGTCTGATCTGGGCCATATTGTTTGCAGCCATGCCTTTAAAAGTTAAAAGATGACCAAACTACTCCTATAGGAGTCGTCTGATCTGGGCCCATATTGTTTTCAGCCATCATTTAAAGTTAAAAGGTTATCAAACTACTCCTACAGGAGATGTCTGATTTGGGCCATATTGTTTACAATATGCCTTTTAAAGTTAAAAGGTTATCAAACTTCTCCTACAGGAGCTGTCCGATCTGAGCCCATATTGTTTGCAACCATTACTTTTTAAGTTAAAAGGTTATCAAACTTCTCCTACAGGAGCTGTCTGATCTGGGCCCATATTGTTTGCAACCTTGACTTTGAAAGTTAAATGATTATCAAAATACTCCTTAAGGAGCTGTCTGATCTGGGCTCATATTGTTTGCTGCCATAACTTTTATTGTTAAAATGTTATCAAACTACTCATACAGGAGATATCTGATCCCGGCCCATATCGTTTGCCACCATTACTTTTAAAGTTAAAAGGTTATAAAACTTCTCGTACAGGAGCTGTCTGATCTGGGCCCATATTGTTTGCAACCATGCCTTTGAAAGTTAAAAGGTTATCAAACTACTCCTTGAGGAGCTGACTGATCTGGGCCCATATTGTTTGCAGCCATAACTTTTAAATATAAAGGTTATCAAACTACTTCCACAGGAGCTGTCTGATCTGGGCCCATATTGTATGCAACCATGCCTTTTAAGTTAAAATATTTTCAAACTACACCTACAGGAGATGTCTAATTTGGGCCATATTGTTTGCAACCATAACTGTTAAAGTTAAAAGGTTATCAAACTACTCCTACAGGAGCTGTCTGATCTGGGCCCATATTGTTTGCAGCCATAACTTTTTAAGTTAAAATGTTATCAAACTACTCCTACAGGAGCTGTCTGATCTGGGCCCATATTGTTTGCAACCATAATTTTAAAGTTAAAATGTTATCAAACTACTCCTACAGGAGCTGTTTGATCTGGTCCCATATTGATGCAGCCATGCCTTTTAAAGTTAAAAGGTTATCAAAGTGCTCCTACAGGAGCTGTCTCATATGGACCCATATTGTTTTCAGTCAATATCATTTTAAGTTAAAAGGTTATCAAACTACTTCTACAGGAGCTGTCTGATCTGGGCCCATATTGTTTGCAGCAATGCAATTTAAAGTTAAAAGGTTATCAAACAACTGCAACAGGAGCTGTCTGATCGGGGCCCATATTGTTTGCAGCCATGCCTTTTAAAGTTAAAAGGTCATCAAACAACACCTACAGGAGCTGTCTGATCTGGGCCCATATTATTTTCAGTCAATGTCATTTAAAGTTAAAAGGTTATCAAACTACTCCTACAGGAGCTATCTGATCTGGGCCCATTTTGTTTAAAACCATAACTTTTTTAAGTTAAAAGGTAACCAAACTACTCTCACAGGAGCTGTCTGATCTGGGCCAATAATGTTTGCCACCATGCCATTTAAAGTTAAAAGGTTATCAAACTACACCTACTGGAGCTGTCTGATCTTAGCCCATATTGCAACGATATCTTTTAAAGTTAAAAGATTATCAAACTACTCCTACAGGAGCTGTCTGATCTGGGCCCATATTGTATTCAAAAATGCCTTTTAAAGTTAAAAGGTTATCAAACTACTCCTACAGGAGCTGTCTGATCTGGGCCATATTGTTTGCAACCATGCCTTTTAAAGTTAAAAGGTTATCAAACTACACCTACACGAGCTATCTGATCTTGGCCCATATTGTTTGCAGCCATAACTATTAAAGTTAAAAGGTTATCAAACTACTCCTAGCGGAGCTGTCTGATCTTGGCCGATATTGTTTGCAACCATAACTTTTAAAGTTAAACTGTTATCAAATTACTCCTACATGAGCTGTCTGATGTGGGCCCATATTGTATTCAACCATGCCTTTTTAAGTAAAAAGGTTATCAAACTACTCCTACAGGAGCTGTCTGAACTTGGCTTATATTGTTTGCAACCATGCTTTTTAAAGTAAAAAAGTTATCAAACTACTCCTACAGGAACTGTCTGATTTTTGCCCATATTGTTTGCAACCATGCCTTTTAAAGTTAAAAGGTTATCAAACTAATCCTCAGGGCCCATATTGTTTGCAGCCATGTCTTTTTAAGTTAAAAGATTATCAAACTACTTCTACAGGAGCTGTCTGATCTGGGCCTATATTGTTTGCAACCATGCCTTTTAAAGTTAAAAGGTTATCAAACTACTCCTACAGGAGCTGTCTGATCTGAGCCCATATTGTTCGCAACCATTACTTTTAAAGTTCTAATTTATCAAACTACTCCTACAGGAGCTGTCTGATCTGGGCCCATATTGTATTCAATCATGTCTTTTAAAGTTAAAAGGTTATCAAACTACTCCTATAGGAGCTGTCTGATCTTAGCCCATATTGTTTGCAACCATGCCTTTTAAAGTATAAAGGCTATCAAACTACTCCTACAGTCTCTGTCTGATCTGGGCCAATATTGTTTGCAACCATGCCTTTTAAAGTTAAAAGGTTATCAAACAACTCCTACAGGAGCTTTCTGATCTGAGCTCATATGGTTTGCAACTGTTACTTTTAAAGTTAAAAGGTTATCAAACTTCTCCTACAGGAGCTGTCTGATCTGGGCCCTTATTGTTTGCAGCCATGCCTTTAAAAGTTAAAAGGTTATAAAACTACTCCTTCAGGAGCTGTCTGATCTGTGCCCATATTGTTTGCAGCCATAACTTTTAAAGTTAAAAGGTTATCAAACTTCTCCTACAGGATCTGTCTGATCTTGGCCCATATTGTTTCTTACCATGCCTTTTATAGATAAAAGGTTATTAAACTACTCCTACAGGAGCTGTCTGATCTGGATCCAAATTGTTTGCAGCAATATCTTTTTATCAAACTACTCCTACAGGAGCTGTCTGATCGGGGTCCGTATTGTTTGCAGCCATAACTTTTAAAGTTAAAAGGTTATCAAACTACTCCTACAGGAGCTGTCTGATCTGGGCCCATAGTGTTTGCAGCCATGTCTTTTACAGTTAAAGGGTTATCAAACTACTCCTACAGGAGCTGTCTCATCTGGGCCCTTATTGTTTGTAGCCTTCACTTTTAAAGTTAAAATGTTATGAAACTACTCCTACAGGAACTGTCTGATCTGAGCCCATATTGTTTGCAACCATAACTTTTAAATATAAAGGTTATCAAACTTCTCCTACAGGAGCTGTCTGATCGTGGCCCATATTGTTTGCAGCCATAACTTTTAAAGTTAAAAGGTTATCAAACTACTCCTACAGGAGCTGTCTGTTCTGGGCCCATATTGTTTGCAACCATAACTTTTAAAGTTAAAAGGTTATCAAACTACTCCTAGAGGAGCTGTCTGATCTGGGCCCTTATTGTTTGCAGCCATGCCTTTAAAAGTTAAAAGGTTATCAAACTACTCCTACAGGAGCTGTCTGATCTGGGCACATATTGTTTGCAGCCATAACTTTTAAAGTTAAAAGGTTATCAAACTTCTCCTACAGGAGCTGTCTGATCGGGGCCCATATGGTTTGCAGCAATGCCTTTTACATCTAAAAGGTTATCAGGAGCTGTCTGATCTGGATCCATATTGTTTTCAACCATAACTTTTAAAGTTACAAGGTTATCAAACTACTCCTACAGGAGCTGTCTGGTCTGGGCCCATATTGTTTGCAACCATGACTTTTAAAGTTAAAAGGTTGTCAAACTACTCCTACAGGAGCTTGTAGCCATGCCTTTTAAAATTAAAAGGTTATCAATCTACTCCTATAGGAGCTGTCTGATCTGGGCCCATATTGTTTGCAACCATTACTTTTAAAGTTAAAAGGTTATCAAACTGCTCCTAAAGGAGCTGTCTCGTCTGGGTCCATATTGTTTTCAGCCATAACTTTTAAATTTAAAAGGTTATCAAACAACTCCTGCAGGAGCTGTTTGATCTGGACCCATATTGTTTTCAACCATAACTTGTAAACTTAAAAGGTTATCAAACTACACCTACAGGAGCTGTCTGATCTGGGCCCATATTGTTTGCAACCATGACTTTTAAAGTTAAAAGGTTATCAAACTACTCCTACAGGAGCTGTCTGATCTGGGCCCATATTGTTTGCAGCCATGCCTTTAAAAGTTAAAAGGTTATAAAACTACTACTTCAGGAGCTGTCTGATCTGTGCCCATATTGTTTGCAGCCATAACTTTTAAAGTTAAAAGGTTATCAAACTTATCCTACAGGATCTGTCTGATCTGGGCCCATATTGTTTCTAACGATGCCTTTTATAGATAAAAGGTTATTAAACTACTCCTTCAGGAGCTGCCTGATCTGGGCCCAAATTGTTTGCAGCAATAACTTTTTATCAAACTACTCCTACAGGAGCTGTCTGATCGGGGTCCATATTGTTTGCAGCCATAACTTTTAAAGTTAAAAGGTTATCAAACTAATCCTACAGGAGCTGTCTGATCTTGGCCCATAGTGTTTGCAGCCATGTCTTTTAAAGTTAAAGGGTTATCAAACTACTCCTACAGGAGCTGTCTCATCTGGGCTCATATTGTTTGTAGCCTTCACGTTTGAAAGTTAAAGTGATATGAAACTACTCCTACAGGAGCTGTCTGATCTGAGCCCATATTGTTTGCAACCATAACTTTTAAAGTTAAAAGGTTATCAAACTTCTCCTACAGGAGCTGTCTGATCGTGGCCCATATTGTTTGCAGCCATAACTTTTAAAGTTAAAAGGTTATCAAACTACTCCTACAGGAGCTGTCTGTTCTGGGCCCATATTGTTTGCAACCATAACTTTTAAAGTTAAAAAGTTATCAAACTACTCCTAGAGGAGCTGCCTGATCTGGACCCTAATTGTTTGCAGCCATAACTTTTAAAGTAAACAGGTTATCAAACTACTCCTACAAGAGCTGTCTAATCTGGGCACATATTGTTTGCAGCCATAACTTTTAAAGTTAAAAGGTTATCAAACTTCTCCTACAGGAGCTGTCTGATCGGGGTCCATATGGTTTGCAGCAATGCCTTTTACATCTAAAAGGTTATCAGGAGCTGTCTGATCTGGATCCATATTGTTTTCAACCATAACTTTTAAAGTTACAAGGTTATCAAACTACTCCTACAGGAGCTGTCTGTTCTGGGCCCATATTGTTTGCAACCATGACTTTTAAAGTTAAAAGGTTATCAAACTACTCCTACAGGAGCTTGTAGCCATGGCTTTTAAAAATTAAAAGGTTATCAATCTACTCCTATAGGAGCTGTCTGATCTGGGCCCATATTGTTTGCAACCATTACTTTTAAAGTTAAAAGGTTATCAAACTGCTCCTAAAGGAGCTGTCAGATCTGGGCCCAAATTGTTTGCAGCCATAACTTTTAAAGTTAAAAAGTTATAAAACTACTCCTTTATGAGCTGTCTGATCTGGGCCCATATTGTTTGCAATCCTGCCTTTTAAAGTTAAAAGGTTATCAAACTACTCCTACAGGAGCTGTCTGATCTGGTCCCATATTGATGCAGCCATGCCTTTTAAAGTTAAAAGATTATCAAACTACTCCTGCCGGAGCTGTCTGATCTGGGCCCATATTGTTTTCAGCCGTCACATTTAAAGTTAAAAGGTTATCAAACTACTCCTACAGGAGCTGTCTGATCTGGGCCCATATTTTTTGCAAGCATAACATTTAAAGTTGAAAGGCTATCAAACTACTCCTATATAACCTGTCTCAACTGGGCCCTTATTCTTTGCAGCCATGCCTTTCAAAGTTAAAAGGTTATCAAACTGCTCCTACAGGAGCTGTCTCATCTGGGTCCATATTGTTTTCAGCCATAACTTTTAAATTTAAAAGGTTATCAAACAACTCCTGCAGGAGCTGTTTGATCTGGACCCATATTGTTTTCAACCATAACTTGTAAAGTTAAAAGGTTATCAAACTACACCTACAGGAGCTGTCTGATCTGGGCCCATATTGTTTGCCACCATGACTTTTAAAGTTAAAAGGTTATCAAACTACTCCTACAGGAGCTGTCTAATCTCGGCCCATATTGTTTGCAGCCATGCCTTTTGAAATTAAAAGATAATCAAACTTCTTCTACAGGAGCTGTCTCATATGGGCCATTATTGTTTGCAGCCATGCCATTTAAAGTTAAAAGGTTATCAAACTACTCCTACAGGAGCTGTCTGGTCTGGGCCCATATTATTTGCAACCATGACTTTTAAAGTTAAAATGTAATCAAACTACTCCTACAGGGGCTTGTAGCCATGCCTTTTAAAATTAAAAGGTTATCAATCTACTCCTATAGGAGCTGTCTGATCTGGGCCCATATTGTTTGCAACCATTACTTTTAAAGTTAAAAGGTTATCAAACTGCTCCTAAAGGAGCTGTCTCATCTGGGTCCATATTGGTTTCAGCCATAACTTTTAAATTTAAAAGGTTATCAAACAACTCCTGCAGGAGCTGTTTGATCTGGACCCATATTGTTTTCAACCATAACTTGTAAAGTTAAAAGGTTATCAAACTACACCTACAGAAGCTGTCTGATCTGGGCCCATATTGTTTGCAACCATGACTTTTAAATTTAAAAGGTTATCAAACTACTCCTACAGGAGCTGTCTGATCTGGGCCCATATTGTTTGCAGCCATGCCTTTAAAAGTTAAAAGGTTATAAAAGTACTCCTTCAGGAGCTGTCTGATCTGTGCCCATATTGTTTGCAGCCATAACTTTTGAAGTTAAAAGTTTATCAAACTTCTCCTACAGGATCTGTCTGATCTGGGTCCATATTGTTTCTAACCATGCCTTTTATAGATAAAAGGTTATTAAACTATTCTTACAGGAGCTGTCTGATCTGGGCCTCAAACTACACCTACAGGAGCTGTCTGATCGGGGTCCATATTGTTTGCAGCCATAACTTTTAAAGTTAAAAGGTTATCAAACTAATCCTACAGGAGCTGTCTGATCTGGGCCCATAGTGTTTGCAGCCATGTCTTTTAAAGTTAAAGGGTTATCAAACTACTCCTACAGGAGCTGTCTCATCTGGGCCCATATTGTTTGTAGCCTTCACTTTTAAAGTTAAAATGTTATGAAACTACTCCTACAGGAGCTATCTGATCTGAGCCCATATTGTTTGCAACCATAACTTTTAAAGTTAAAAGGTTATCAAACTTCTCCTACAGGAGCTGTCTGATCGTGGCCCATATTGTTTGCAGCCATAACTTTTAAAGTTAAAAGGTTATCAAACTACTCCTACAGGAGCTGTCTGTTCTGGGCCCATATTGTTTGCAACCATAACTTTTAAAGTTAAAAGGTTATCAAACTACTCCTAGAGGAGCTGTCTGATCTGGAACCTTATTGTTTGCAGCCATAACTTTTAAAGTAAAAAGGTTAGTTAAAAAGTAAAGTTAAAGGGTTATCAAACTACTCCTACAGGAGCTGTCTCATCTGGGCCCATATTGTTTGTAGCCTTCACTTTTAAAGTTAAAATGTTATGAAACTACTCCTACAGGAGCTATCTGATCTGAGCCCATATTGTTTGCAACCATAACTTTTAAAGTTAAAAGGTTATCAAACTACTCCTACAGGAGCTGTCTAATCTGGGCCCATATTGTTTGCAGACATAACTTTTAAAGTTAAAAGGTTATCAAACTTCTCCTACAGGAGCTGTCTGATCGGGGTCCATATGGTTTGCAGCAATGCCTTTTACATCTAAAAGGTTATCAGGAGCTGTCTGATCTGGATCCATATTGTTTTCAACCATAACTTTTAAAGTTACAAGATTATCAAACTACTCCTACAGGAGCTGTCTGTTCTGGGCCCATATTGTTTGCAACCATGACTTTTAAAGTTAAAAGGTTATCAAACTACTCCTACAGGAGATTGTAGCCATGCCTTTTAAAATTAAAAGGTTATCAATCTACTCCTATAGGAGCTGTCTGATCTGGGCCCATATTCTTTGCAACCATTACTTTTAAAGTTAAAATGTTATCAAACTGCTCCTAAAGGAGCTGTCAGATCTGGGCCCAAATTGTTTGCAGCCATAACTTTTAAAGTTAAAAGGTTATAAAACTACTTCTTTATGAGCTGTCTGATCTGGGCCCATATTGTTTGCAATCCTGCCTTTTAAAGTTAAAAGGTTATCAAACTTCTCCTACAGGAGCTGTATGATCTGGTCCCATATTGATGCAGCCATGCCTTTTAAAGTTAAAAGGTTATCAAACTACTCCTGCAGGAGCTGTCTGATCTGGGCCCATATTGTTTGCAGCCATGCCTTTTAAAGTTAAAAGATTATCAAACTACTCCTGCAGGAGCTGTCTGATCTGGGCCCATATTGTTTTCCGCCGTCACATTTAAAGTTAAAAGGTTATCAAACTACTCCTACAGGAGCTGTCTGATCTGGGCCCATATTTTTTGCAAGCATAACATTTAAAGTTGAAAGGCTATCAAACTACTCCTACATAACCTGTCTCAACTGGGCCCTTATTCTTTGCAGCCATGCCTTTCAAAGTTAAAAGGATATCAAACTGCTCCTACAGGAGCTGTCTAATCTGGGTCCATATTGTTTTCAGCCATAACTTTTAAATTTAAAAGGTTATCAAACAACTCCTGCAGGAGCTGTTTGATCTGGACCCATATTGTTTTCAACCATAACTTGTAAAGTTAAAAGGTTATCAAACTACACCTACAGGAGCTGTCTGATCTGGGCCCATATTGTTTGCAACCATGACTTTCAAAGTTAAAAGGTTATCAAACTACTCCTATAGGAGCTGTCTGATCTGGGCCCATATTGTTTGCAGCCATGCCTTTTGAAATTAAAATATAATCAAATTGCTTCTACAGGAGCTGTCTCATATGGGCCATTATTGTCTGCAGCCATGCAATTTAAAGTAAAAAGGTTATCAAACTACTCCTACAGGAGCTGTCTGATCTGGGCCCATATTGTTTGCAACCAAGCTTTTTAAAGATAAAAGGTTATCAAACTACTCCTATAGGAGCTGTCTGATCTGGGCCCATATTGTTTGCAGCAATAACTTTTAAATTGAAAAGGTTATCAAACTACTCCTTCATGAGCTATCTGATCTGGGCCCATCTTGTTTGCAACCATGCCTTTTAAAGTTAAAAGGTTATCAAACTACTCCTTAAGGAGCTGTCTGATCTGGTCCCATATTGATGCAGCCATGCCTTTTAAAGTTAAAAGGTTATCAAACTACTTCTGCAGGTGCTGTCTCATATGGGCCCATATTGTTTGCAGCCACGCCATTTAAAGTTAAAAGGTTATCAAACTACTCCTACAGGAGCTGTCTGATTTGGGCGCATTTTGTTTGCAGCCATGTCTTTTAATGTTAAATGATTATCAAACTACTCCTACAGGAGCTGTCTGATTTGGGCCATATTGTTTGCAACCATGCCTTTTAAAGTTAAAACGTTATCAAACTTCTCCTACAGGAGCTGTCTGATCTGAGCCCATATTGTTTGCAACCATTACTTTTAAAGTTAAAAGGTTACCAAACTTCTCCTACAGGAGCTGTCTGATCTGGGCTCATATTGTTTGCAACCTTAACTGTGAAAGTAAAAAGATTGTCAAACTACTCCTTAAGGAGCTGTCTGATCTGGGCCCATATTGTTTGCTGCCATAACATTTAAAGTTAAAATGTTATCAAACTACTCCTACAGGAGCTGTCTGATCTGTGCCCATATTGTATTCAACCATGCCTTTTCAAGTAAAAAGGTTATCAAACCACTACTACAGGAGTTGTCTGATCTGGGCCCATATTAATTGCAACCATGCCTTTTAAAGTTAAAAGGTTATCAAACTACTCCTACAGAAGCTGTCTGATCTGAGCCCATATTGTTTGCACCCATTACTTTTAAAGTTAAAAGGTTATCAAACTTCTCCTACAGGAGCTGTCTGATTTGGGCCCACATGGTTTGCATCCATGCCTTTTAAAGTTAAAATGTTATCAAACTACTCCTACAGGAGCTGTCTGATCTGGGCCCATATTGTTTGCAGCCATAACTTTTAAAGATAAAAGGTTATCAAACTACTTCTATAGTGGCTGTCTGATCTGGGCCAATATTGTATGCAGCCTTGCCTTTCAATGTTAAAATGTTATGAAACTACTCCTTCAGGAGCTGTCTGATCTGGGCCCATATTGTTTGCAACCATGCCTTTTAAAGTTAAAATGTTTTCAAACTACACCTAAAGGTGCTGTCTAATCTGGGCCTATATTGTTTGAAACCATGCCTTTTAAAGTTAAAAGGTTATCAAACTTCTCCTACAGGAGCTGTCTGATTTGGGCCCACATGGTTTGCATCCATGCCTTTTAAAGTTAAAATGTTATCAAACTACTCCTACAGGAGCTGTCTGATCTGGACCCATATTGTTTGCAGCCATAACTTTTAAAGATAAAAGGTTATCAAACTACTTCTATAGTGGCTGTCTGATCTGGGCCCATATTGTATGCAGCCATGCCTTTCAAAGTTAAAATGTTATGAAACTACTCCTTCAGGAGCTGTCTGATCTGGGCCCATATTGTTTGCAACCATGCCTTTTAAAGTTAAAATGTTTTCAAACTACACCTAAAGGTGCTGTCTAATCTGGGTCTATATTGTTTGCAACCATAACTTTTAAAGTTAAAAGGTTATCAAACTTCTCCTACAGGAGCTGTCTGATCTGGGCCCATATTGTTTGCAACCATAATTTTAAAGTTAAAAGGTTATCTAACTACTCCTTAAGGAGCTGTCTGATCTGGTCCCATATTGATGCAGCCATGCCTTTTAAAGTTAAAAGGTTATCAAACTACTTCTACAGGTGCTGTCTCATATGGGCCCATATTGTTTGCAGCCATGCCATTTAAAGTTAAAATGTTATCAAACTACTCCTACAGGAGCTGTCTGATTTGGGCCATATTGTTCGCAACCATGCCTTTTAAAGTTAAAACGTTATCAAACTTCTCCTACAGGAGCTGTCTGATCTGAGCCCATATTGTTTGCAACCTTGACTTTTAAAGTAAAAAGATTGTCAAACTACTCCTTAAGGAGCTGTCTGATCTGGGCCCATATTGTTTGCTGCCATAACTTTTAAAGTTAAAATGTTATCAAACTACTCCTACAGGAGCTGTCTGATCTCTGCCCATATTGTATTCAACAATGCCTTTTTAAGTTAAAAGGTTATCAAACTACTCATACAGGAGCTGTCTGATCTGGGCCCATAGTGTTTGCAACCATGCTTTTTAAAGTAAAAAGGTTATCAAACTACTACTACAGGAGTTGTCTGATCTGGGCCCATATTGTTTGCAACCATGCCTTTTAAAGTTAAAAGGTTATCAAACTACTCTACAGGAGCTGTCTGATCTGACCCCATATTGTTTGCACCCATTACTTTTAAAGTTAAAAGGTTATCAAACTTCTCCAACAGGAGCTGTCTGATCTGGGCCCTCATTGTTTGCAGCCATGCCTTTTAAAGTTAAAAGGTTATCCAACTACTCCTTAAGAAGCTGTCTGATCTGGGCCCATATTGTTTGCAGCCATAACTTTTAAAGTTAAAAGGTTTTCAAACTACTCCTACAGGAGCTGTCTGATCTGGACCAATATTGTTTGCAGCCATTACTTTTAAAGATAAAAGGTTATCAAACTACTTGTATAGGAGCTGTCTGATCTGGGCCCATATTGTATGCAGCCATGCCTTTCAAAGTTAAAATGTTATGAAACTACTCCTTCAGGAGCTGTCTGATCTGGGCCCATATTGTTTGCAACCATGCCTTTTAAAGTTAAAATGTTTTCAAACTACACCTAAAGGTGCTGTCTAATCTGGGCCTATATTGTTTGCAACCATAACTTTTAAAGTTAAAAGGTTATCAAACTTCTCCTACAGGAGCTGTCTGATCTGGGCCCATATTGTTTGCAACCATAATTTTAAAGTTAAAAGATTATCGAACTACTCCTTAAGGAGCTGTCTGATCTGGTCCCATATTGATGCAGCCATGCCTTTTAAAGTTAAAAGGTTATCAAACTACTTCTACAGGTGCTGTCTCATATGGACCCATGTTGTTTGCAGCCATGCCATTTAAAGTTAAAAGGTTATCAAACTACTCCTACAGGAGCTGTCTGATTTGGGCTCATATTGTTTGCAGCCATGCCTTTTAAAGTTAAAAGATTATCACACTACTCCTACAGGAGCTGTCTGATTTTGGCCATATTGTTTGCAACCATGCCTTTTAAAGTTTAAACGTTATCAAACTTCTCCTACAGGAGCTGTCTGATCTGAGCCCATATTGTTTGCAACCATTACTTTGAAAGTTAAAAGGTTATCAAACTTCTCCTACAGGAAATGTCTGATCTGGGCCCATATTTTTTGCAACCTTGACTTTTAAAGTTAAAAGATTGTCAAACTACTCCTTAAGGAGCTGTCTGATCTGGGCCCATATTGTTTACTGCCATAACTTTTAAAGTTAAAATGTTATCTAACTACTCCTACAGGAGCTGTCTGATCTGTGCCCAAATTGTATTCAACCATGCCTTTCAAAGTTGAAAGGTTATCAAACTACTCCTACAGGAGCTGTCTGATCTGGGCCCATAGTGTTTGCAACCATGCCTTTTAAAGTAAAAAGGTTGTCAAACTACTCCTACAGGAGCTGTCTGATCTGGGCCCATATTGTTTGCAACGGTGTCTTTTACAGTTAAAAGGTTATCAAACTACTCCTACAGGAGCTGTCTGATCTGAGCCCATATTGTTTGCTGCCATACTTTTTAAAGTTAAAATGTTATACAACTCCTCCTACAGGAGCTGTCTGATCTCGGCCCATATTGTATTCAACCATGCCTTTTTAAGTTAAAAGGTTATCATACTACTCCTTAAGGAGCTGTCTGATCTGGACCCATATTGTTTGCAGCCATAACTTTTTAAAGTTAAAAGGTTATCAAACTACTCCTACAGGAGCTGTCTGATCTGGGCCCATATTGTTTTCAACCATGCCTTTTAAAGATAAAAGGATATCAAACTACTCCTATAGGAGCTGTCTGATCTGGGCCCATATTGTTTGCAGCCATAACTTTTAAAGTTAAAAGGTTATCAAACAAATTCTACAGGAGCTGTCTGATCTGGGCCTATATTGTTTGCAACCATGCCTTTTAAAGTTCAAAGGTTATCAAACTTCTCCTACAGGAGCTGTCTGATCTGGGCCCATATTGTATTCAAAAATGCCTTTTAAAGTTAAAGGTTATCAAACTACTCCTACAGGAGCTGTCTGATCTGGGCCTATATTGTTTGCAGCCATGCCTTTTAAAGTTAAAAGGTTATGAAACTACTCCTACAGGAGCTGTCTAATCTGGGCCCATATTGTTTGCAGCAATGTCTTTTTAAGTTAAATGGTTATCAAACTACTTCTACAGGAGCTGTCTGATCTGGGCCTATATTGTTTGCAACCATGCCTTTTAAAGTTAAAAGGTTTTCAAACTACTCCTACAGGAGCTGTCTGATCTGGGCCCATATTGTGTGCAGCCATAACTTTTAAAGTTAAAAGGTTATCAAACTACTCCTACAGGAGCTTTCTGATCTGGGCCTATATTGTTTGCAGCCATGCCTTTTAAAGTTAAAAGGTTATCAAACTACTCCTACAGGAGCTGTCTGATCTGGATCCATATTGTTTAAAGCCATAACTTTTAAAGGTAAAATGTTATCAAACTACTCCTATATGAGCTGTCTGGTCTGGACCCATATTGTTTGCAGCCATGCCTTTTAAAATTAAAAGGTTATTAAACTACTCCTACAGGAAATGTCTGATCTGGGCCCATATTGTTTGCAACCATAACTTTTCAAGTTAAAATGTTATCAAACTACTCCAACAGGAGCTGTCTGATGTGGGCCCATATTGTATTCAACCATGCCCTTTTAAGTAAAAAGTTTATCAAACTACTCCTACAGGAGCTGTCTGAACTTGGCCTATATTGTTTGCAACCATGCCTTTTTAAGTAAAAACTTTATCAAACTACTCCTACAGGAGCTGTCTGAACTTGGCCTATAGTGTTTGCAACCATGCTTTTTAAAGTAAAAAGGTTATCAAACTTCTCCTACAGGAGCTGTCTGATCTTGGCCCATATTGTTTGCAACCATGCCTTTTAAAGTTAAAAGGTTATCAAACTACTCTTACAGGAGCTGTCTGATCTGGGCCCATATTGTTTGCAGCAATGTCTTTTTAAGTTAAATGGTTATCAAACTACTTCTACAGGAGCTGTCTGATCTGGGACTATATTGTTTGCAACCATGCCTTTTAAAGTTAAAAGGTTTTCAAACTACTCCTACAGGAGCTGTCTGATCTGGGCCCATATTGTGTGCAGCCATAACTTTTAAAGTTAAAAGTTTATCAAACTACTTCTACAGGAGCTTTACGATCTGGGCCTATATTGTTTGCAGCCATGCCTTTTAAAGTTAAAAGGTTATCAAACTACTCCTACAGGAGCTGTCTAAGCTGGGCCCATATTAGTTGCAGCAATGCCTTTTACAATTAAAAGGTTATCAAACTACTCCTACAGGAGCTGTCTGATCTGGATCCATATTGTTTAGAGCCATAACTTTTAAAGTTAAAAGGTTATCAAACTACTCCTATATGAGCTGTCTGGTCTGGGCCCATATTGTTTGCAGCCATGCCGTTTAAAATTAAAAGGTTATCAAACTACTCCTACAGGAGCTGTCTGATCTGGGCCCATATTGTTTCCAACCATAACTTTTCAAGATAAAATGTTATCAAACTGCTCCAACAGGAGCTGTCTGATGTTGGCCCATATTGTATTCAACCAAGCCTTTTTAAGTAAAAAGTTTATCAAACTACTCCTATAGGAGCTGTCTGAACTTGGCCTATATTGTTTGCAACCATGCTTTTTAAAGTAAAAGGTTATCAAACTACTCCTACAGGAGCTGTCTGATCTTGGCCCATATTGTTTGCAACCATGCCTTTTAAAGTTAAAAGGTTATCAAACTACTCTTACAGGAGCTGTCTGATCTGGGCCCATATTGTTTGCAGCAATGTCTTTTTAAGTTAAATGGTTATCAAACTACTTCTACAGGAGCTGTCTGATATGGGCCTATATTGTTTGCAACCATGCCTTTTAAAGTTAAAAGGTTATCAAACTTCTCCTACAGGAGCTGTCTGATCTGGGCCCATATTGTATTCAAAAATGCCTTTTAAAGTTAAAAGGTTACCAAACTACTCCTACAGGAGCTGTCTGATCTGGGCCAATATTGTTTGCAACCATGCCTTTAAAGGTAAAAGGTTATCAAACTACTCCTACAGGAGCTGTCTAATCTGAGCTCATATTGTTTGCAACTGTTACTTTAAAAGTCAAAAGGTTATCAAACTTCTCCTACAGGAGCTGTCTGATCTGGGCCCATATTGTTGCAGCCATGCCTTTAAAAGTTAAAAGGTTATAAAACTAGTCCTTCAGGAGCTGTCTGATCTGTGCCCATATTGTTTGCAGTCATAACTTTTAAAGTTAAAAGGTTGCCAAACTACTCCTACAGGATCTGTCTGATCTGGGCCCATATTGTTTCTAACCATGCCTTTTAAATATAAAAGATTATTAAACTACTCCTACAGGAGCTGTCTGATCTGGGCCTAAATTGTTTGCAGTCATAACTTTTTATCCAACTACTCCTACAGGATGTGTCTGATCGGGGCCCATATTATTTGCTGCCATAACTTTTAAAGTTAAAAGGTCATCAAACTTCTCCTACAAGAGCTGTCTCATCTGGGCCCATATTGTTTGTAGCCATAACTTTCAAAGTTAAAATGTAATGAAACTACTCCTATAGGAGCCGTTTGATCTGGGCCCATATTGTTTACAACCATAACTTTTAAAGTTAAAAGGTTATCAAACTACTCCTACAGGAGCTGTCTGATCTGGATCCATATTGTTTAGAGCCATAACTTTTAAAGTTAAAAGGTTATCAAACTACTCCTATATGAGCTGTCTGGTCTGGGCCCATATTGTTTGCAGCCATGCCGTTTAAAATTAAAAGGTTATCAAACTACTCCTACAGGAGCTGTCTGATCTTGGCCCATATTGTTTCCAACCATAACTTTTCAAGATAAAATGTTATCAAACTACTCCAACAGGAGCTGTCTGATGTTGGCCCATATTGTATTCAACCAAGCCTTTTTAAGTAAAAAGTTTATCAAACTACTCCTATAGGAGCTGTCTGAACTTGGCCTATATTGTTTGCAACCATGCTTTTTAAAGTAAAATGTTATCAAACTACTCCTACAGGAGCTGTCTGATCTTGGCCCATATTGTTTGCAACCATGCCTTTTAAAGTTAAAAGGTTATCAAACTACTCTTACAGGAGCTGTCTGATCTGGGCCCATATTGTTTGCAGCAATGTCTTTTTAAGTTAAATGGTTATCAAACTACTTCTACAGGAGCTGTCTGATATGGGCCTATATTGTTTGCAACCATGCCTTTTAAAGTTAAAAGGTTATCAAACTTCTCCTACAGGAGCTGACTGATCTGGGCCCATATTGTATTCAAAAATGCCTTTTAAAGTTAAAAGGTTACCAAACTACTCCTACAGGAGCTGTCTGATCTGGGCCAATATTGTTTGCAACCATGCCTTTAAAGGTAAAAGGTTATCAAACTACTCCTACAGGAGCTGTCTAATCTGAGCTCATATTGTTTGCAACTGTTACTTTAAAAGTCAAAAGGTTATCAAACTTCTCCTACAGGAGCTGTCTGATCTGGGCCCATATTGTTGCAGCCATGCCTTTAAAAGTTAAAAGGTTATAAAACTAGTCCTCCAGGAGCTGTCTGATCTGTGCCCATATTGTTTGCAGTCATAACTTTTAAAGTTAAAAGGTTACCAAACTACTCCTACAGGATCTGTCTGATCTGGGCCCATATTGTTTCTAACCATGCCTTTTAAATATAAAAGATTATTAAACTACTCCTACAGGAGCTGTCTGATCTGGGCCTAAATTGTTTGCAGTCATAACTTTTTATCCAACTACTCCTACAGGATGTGTCTGATCGGGGCCCATATTGTTTGCAGCCATAACTTTTAAAGTTAAAAGGTCATCAAACTTCTCCTACAGGAGCTGTCTCATCTGGGCCCATATTGTTTGTAGCCATAACTTTCAAAGTTAAAATGTAATGAAACTACTCCTATAGGAGCCGTTTGATCTGGGCCCATATTGTTTGCAACCATAACTTTTAAAGTTAAAAGGTTATCAAACTACTCCTACAGGAGCTGTCTGATCTGGGCCCATATTGTTTGCAGCCATAACATTTATAGTTAAAAGGTTATCAAACTACTGCTACAGGAGCTGTCTGATCTGGGCCCATATTGTTTGCAGCAATGCCTTTAACATTTTAAAGGTTATCAAACTACTCCTACAGGAGCTGTCTGATCTTGGCCGATATTGTTTACAACCATAACATTTAAAGTTAAAAGGTATTTAATCTACTCCTACAGGAGCTGTCTGATCTGGAACCATATTGTTTTCAACCATAACGTTTCAAGGTTATCAAACTACTCCTACAGGAGCTGTCTGATCTGGGCCCATATTGTTTGCTACCATGATTTTTAAAGTTAAAAGGTTATCAAACTACTCCTACAGGAGCTGTCTGATCTGGGCCCATATTGTTTGCAGCCATGCCTTTTAAAATTAAAAGCTTTTCAAACTACTCCTATAGGAGCTGTCAGATCTAGGCCCAAATTGTTTGCAGCCATAACTTTTAAAGTTAAAAGGTTATCAAACTACTCCTTCATGAGCTGTCTGATCTGGGCCCATATTGTTTGCAACCCTGCCTTTTAAAGTTAAAAGGTTATCAAGCTTCTTCTACAGGAGCTGTCTCATATGGGCCCATATTGTTTGCAGCCATGCCATTTAAAGTTAAAAGGTTATCAAACTACACCTACAGGAGCTGTCTGATCTGGGCCCATATTGTTTGCAGCCATGCCTTTTAAAGTTAAAAGATTATCAAACTACTCCTGCAGGAGCTGTCTGATCTGGGCCATTATTGTTTTCAGCCATGACATTTAAAGTTAAAATGTTATCAAACTACTCCTACAGGGGCTGTCTGATCTGGGCCTATATTTTTTGCAAGCATAACTTTTAAAGTTAAAAGGCAATCAAACTACTCCTATATGAGCTGTCTCAACTGGGCCCTTATTCTTTGCAGCCATGCCTTTCAAAGTTAAAAGGTTATCAAACTGCTCCTACAGGAGCTGTCTCATCTGGGTCCATATTGTTTTCAGCCATAACTTTTAAATTTAAAAGGTTATAAAACTACTCCTACAGGAGCTGTTTGATCTGGACCCATATTGTTTTCAACCATAACTTGTAAAGTTAAAAGGTTATCAAACTACACCTACAGGAGCTGTCTGATCTGGGCCTATATTGTTTGCAACCATGACTTATAAAGTTAAAAGGTTATCAAACTACTCCTACAGGAGCTGTCTGATCTGGGCCCATATTGTTTGCAGCCATGCCTTTTAAAATTAAAAGGTAATCAAACTACTCCTATAAGAGCTGTCTGATCTGGGCCCATATTGTTTGCAGCAATAACTTTTAAATTTAAAAGGTTATCAAACTACTCCTACAAGAGCTGTCTGATCTGGGACCATCTTGCTTGCAACCATGCCTTTTAAAGTTAAAAGGTTATCAAACTACTCCTTTATGAGCTGTCTGATCTGGGCCCATATTGTTTGCATCCTGCCTTTTAAAGTTAAAAGGTTATCAAACTACTCCTACAGGAGCTGTCTGATCTGGGCCCATATTGTTTGCAGCCATGCCATTTATAGTTAAAAGGTTATCAAACTACTCCTACAGGAGCTATCTGATTTGGGCTCATATTGTTTGCAGCCATGCCTTTTAAAGTTAAAACGTTATCAAACTTCTCCTACAGGAGCTGTCTGATCTGAGCCCATATTGTATATTGTTTGCAACCATTACTTTTAAAGTTAAAAGGTTATCAAACTTCTCCTACAGGAGCTGTCTGATCTGGGCCCATATTGTTTGCAAACTTGACTTTTAAAGTAAAAGATTGTCAAACTACTCCTTAAGGAGCTGTCTGATCTGGGCCCATATTGTTTGCTGCCATAACTTTTAAAATTAAAATGTAATCAAACTACTCCTACAGGAGCTGTCTGATCTGTGCCCATATTGTATTCAACCATGCCTTTTAAAGTTAAAAGGTTATCAAACTACTCCTACAGGAGCTGTCTGATCTGGGCCCAAATTGTTTGCAACCATGCCTTTAAAAGGGAAAAGGTTATCAAACTACTCCTACAGGAGCTGTCTGATCTGGGCCCATATTGTTTGCAACCATGCCTTTTAAAGTTAAAAGGTTATCAAACTACTCCTACAGGAGCTGTCTGATCTAGGCCCATATTGTTTGCTACCATGCCTTTTAAAGTTAAAAGGTTATCAAACTACTCCTACAGGAACTGTCTGATCTGGGCCCATAGTGTTTGCAACCATGCCTTTTAAAGTAAAAAGGTTATCAAACTACTCCTACAGGAGCTGTCTGATCTGGGCCCATAGTGTTTGCAACCATGCCTACTAAAGTAAAAATGTTATGAAACTACTCCTACAGGTGCTGTCTCATCTGGGCCCATATTGTTTGCAACCATGCCTTTTAAAGTTAAAAGGTTATCAAACTACTCCTACAGGAGCTGTTTGATCTGAGCCCATATTGTTTGCACCCATTACTTTTAAAGTTAAAAGGTTATCAAACTTCTCCTACAGGAGCTGTCTGATCTGGTCCCATATTGTTTGCAACCATGCCTTTTAAAGTTAAAAGGTTATCAATCTACTCCTACAGGAGCTGTCTGATCTTGGCCCGCAATGTTTGCAGCCATGCCTTTTTAAGTTAAAAGGTTATCAAACTACTCCTTAAGGAGCTGTCTGATCTGGGCCCATATTGTTTGCAGCCATAACTTTTAAAGTTATAAGGTTTTCAAACTACTCCTATAGGAGCTGTCTGATCTGGGCCCATATTGTTTGCAGCAATGACATTTAAAGTTAAAAGTTAATCAAACTACTCCTTAAGGAGCTGTCTGATCTGGTCCCATATTGATGCAACTGCCTTTTAAAGTTAAAAGGTTATCAAACTACTTCTACAGGTGCTGTCTCATATGGGCCCATATTGTTTGCAGCTATGCCTTTAAAATTAAAAGGTTATGAAACTAATCCTACAGGAGCTGTCTGATTTGGGCTCATATTGTTTGCAGCCATGTCTTTTAAAGTTAAAAGATTATCATACTACTCCTACAGGAGCTGTCTGATCTGGGCCCATATTGTTTTCAGCCATGACATTTAAAGTTAAAAGGTTATCAAACTACTCCTACAGGAGCTGTCTCATTTGGGCCATATTGTTTGCAACCATGCCTTTTAAAGATAAAAGGTTATCAAACTACTTCTATAGGAGCTGTCTGATCTGGGCCCATATTGTATGCAGCCATGCCTTTCAAAGTTAAAATGTTACGAAACTACTCCTACAGGAGCTGTCTGATATGGACCCATATTGTTTGCAACCATGCCTTTTAAAGTTAAAAGGTTATCAAATTACACCTAAAGGTGCTGTCTAATCTGGGCCTATATTGTTTGCAACCATAACTTTTAAAGTTAAAAGGTTATCAAACTTCTCCTACAGGAGCTGTCTGATCTGGGCCCATCTTGTTTGCAAACATAATTTTAAAGTTAAAAGGTTATCAAACTACTACTACAGGAGCTGTCTGATCTGGTCCCATATTGATGCAGCCATGCCTTTTAAAGTTAAAAGGTTACCAAACTACTTCTACAGGAGCTGTCTCATATGGGCCCATATTGTTTGCAGCCATGCCTTTTAAATTAAAAGGTTTTCAAACTACTCCTACAGGAGCTGTTTGATCTGGGACCATATTGTTTGCAGCCATGCCTTTTAAAGTTAAAAGATTATCAAACTACTCCTTCAGGAGCTGTCTGATCTGGGCCCATATTGTTTTCAGCCATAACATTTAAGTTAAAAGGTTATCAAACTACTCCTACAGGAGATGTCTGATCTGGGCTCATATTGTTTGCAAGCATAAATTTTAAAAGTTAAAAGGCTATTAAACTACTCCAACAGGAGCTGTCTCATCGGGGCCCTTATTGTTTGCAGCCATGCCTTCCAAAGTTAAAAGGTTATCAAACTGCTACTACAGGAGCTGACTGATCTGGGCCCATATTGTTTGCAACCTTGCCTTTTCAAGCTAAAAGGTTAACAAACTACTCCTACAGGAGATGTCTGATCTGGGAAAATATTGTTTGCAGCCATGACTTTTAAATTTAAAAGGTTATCAAACTACTCGTACAGGAGCTGTCTGCTCTGGACCCATATTGTTTTCAACCATAACTTGTAAAGTTAAAAGGTTATCAAACTACTCCTACAGGAGCTGTCTGATCTCGGCCCATATTGTTTGCAACCATGACTTTTAAAGTTAAAAGGTTATCAAACTACTCCTACAGGAGCTGTCTGATCTGGGCCCATATTGTTTGCAGCCATGCCTTTTAAAATTAAAAGGTAATCAAACTACTCCTAAAGGAGCTGTCTGATCTGAGCCCATATTGTTTGCAACCATGCCTTTTAAAGTTAAAAGTTTATCAAACTACTCCTTCATGAGCTGTCTGATCTGGGCCATATTGTTTTCTGCCATACGTTTTAAAGTTAAAAGTTTATCAAACTACTCCTACAGGAGCTGTCTGATCTTGGCCCATATTGTATTCTGCCATACGTTTTAAAGTTAAAAGTTTATCAAACTACTCCTTCATGAGCTGTCTGATCTGGGCCCATATTGTCTGCAACCATGCGTTTTAAAGTTAAAAGGTTATCAAACTACTCCTACATGAGCTGTCTGATCTGGGCCCATATTGTCTGCAACCATGCGTTTTAAAGTTAAAAGGTTATCAAACTACTCCTACATGAGCTGTCTGATCTGGGCCCATATTGTCTGCAACCATGCGTTTTAAAGTTAAATGGTTATCAAACTACTCCTACAGGAGCTGTCTGATCTGGGCCCATATTGTTTTCTGCCATACGTTTTAAAGTTAAAAGGTGATCAAACTACTCCTACAGGAGCTGTCTGATCTGGGCCCATATTGTTTGCAGCCATGCCTTTTAAAATTAAAAGGTAATCAAACTACTCCTAAAGGAGCTGTTAGATCTGAGCCCATATTGTTTGCAACCATGCCTTTTAAAGTTAAAAGGTTATCAAACTACTCCTACAGGAGCTGTCTGATCTAGGCCCATATTGTTTGCAATCATGCCTTTTAAAGTTAAAAGGTTATCAAACTACTCCTACAGGAGCTGTCTGATCTAGGCCCATATTGTTTGCAATCATGCCTTTTAAAGTTAAAAGGTTATCAAACTACTCCTACAGGAGCTGTCTGATCTGGGCCCATATTGTTTTCTGCCATACGTTTTAAAGTTAAAAGTTTATCAAACTACTCCTACAGGAGCTGTCTGATCTGGGCCCATATTGTCTGCAACCATGCGTTTTAAAGTTAAAAGGTTATCAAACTACTCCTACAGGAGCTGTCTGATCTGGGCCCATATTGTTTTCTGCCATACGTTTTAAAGTTAAAAGTTTATCAAACTACTCCTTCATGAGCTGTCTGATCTGGGCCCATATTGTCTGCAACCATGCGTTTTAAAGTTAAAAGGTTATCAAACTACTCCTACATGAGCTGTCGGATCTGGGCCCATATTGTTTGCAACAATGCCTTTTAAAGTTAAAAGGTTATCAAACTACTCCTGTAGGAGCTGTCTGATCTGGGCTCATATTATTTGCAACCATAATTTTAAAGTTAAAAATGTTATCAAACTATTCCTACATGATCTGTCTGATCTGGACCCGTATTTTTTTGCAACCATGCCTTTTAAAGTTAAAAGGTGATCAAACTACTCCTACAGGAGCTGTCTGATCTGGGCCCATATTGTTTGCAGCCATGCCTTTTAAAATTAAAAGGTTATCAAACTACTCCTACAGGAGCTGTCTGATCTGGGCCAATATTGTTTGCAACCATGCCTTTTAAAGTTAAAAGGTTATCAAACTACTCCTACAGGAGCTGTCTAATCTGGGCCCATATAAGTTGCAGCAATGCCTTTTACAATTAAAAGGTTATCAAACTACTCCTACAGGAGCTGTCTAATCTGGGCCCATATTAGTTGCAGCAATGCCTTTTACAATTAAAAGGTTATCAAACTACTCCTACAGGAGCTGTCTGATCTGGACCCATATTGTTTAAAGCCATAACTTTTAAAGTTAAAAGGTTATCAAACTACTCCTATATGAGCTGTCTGGTTTGGGCCTGGGCCTATATTGTTTGCAGCCATAACTTTTAAAGTTGAAAGGTTATCAAACTACTCATACAAGACCTGTCTAATCTGGGTCCATATTAGTTGCAGCAATGCATTTTACAATTAAAAGGTTATCAAACTACTCCTACAGGAGCTGTCTGATCTGAGCCCATATTGTTTGCAGCCATGCCTTTTAAAGTTAAAAGGTTATCAAACTACATCTACAGGAGCTGTCTGATCTGGGCCCGTATTGTTTGCAGCCATGCCATTTAAAGTTAAAAGGTTATCAAACTACTCCTACAGGAGCTGTCTGATCTGGGTCCCTATTGTTTGCAACCATAACTTTTAAAGTTTAAAGGTTATCAAACTACTCCTACAGGAGCTGTCTGATCTGGGCCTTTATTGTTTGCAGCCATAACTTTTAAAGTAAAAAGGTTATCAAATTACTTATACAGGAGCTGTCTGATCTGGGCCCATATTGTTTGCAGCCATAACTTTTAAATTTAAAAGGTTATCAAACTACTCCTACAGGAGCTGTCTGACCTGGGCACATATTGTTTGCAGCCATAACATTTATAGTTTAAAGGTTATCGAACTACTCCTACAGGAGCTGTCTGATCTGGGCCCATATTGTTTGCAGCAATGCCTTTTACATTTAAAAGGTTATCAAACTACTCCTACAGGAGCTGTCTGATCTAGGCCCATTTTGTTTACAACCATAACATTTAAAGTAAAAATGTATTCAAACTACTCCTACAGGAGCTGTCTGATCTGGGCCCATATTGTTTGCAGCCATTACTTTTTAAGTTAAAAGGTTATCAAACTACTCCTACAGGAGCTGTCTGATCTGGATCCATATTGTTTGCAGCCATGCCTTTTAAAATTAGAAGGTTATCAAACTACTCCTATAGGAGCTGTCTGATCTGGGCCCATATTGTTTACAGCCATAATATTTAAAGTTAAAAGGTTATCAAACAACTCCTTCTTGAGCTGTCTGATCTGGGCCCATATTGTTTGCAAACCTGCCTTTTAAAGTTAAAAGGTTAACAAACTACTCCTACAGGAGCTGTCTGATCTGGTCCCATATTGATGCAGCCATGCCTTTTAAAGTTAAAAGATTATCAAACTTCTTCTACAGGAGCTGTCTCATATGGGCCCATATTGTTTGCCGCCATGCCTTTTAAAGTTAAAAGAATATCAAACTACTCCTGCAGGAGCTGTCTGATCTGGGCCCATATTGTTTTCAGTCATAACATTTAAAGTTAAAAGGTTATCAAACTACTCCTATAGGAGCTGTCTGATCTGGGCCTATATTTTTTGCAAGCAAAACTTTTAAAGTTAAAAGGCTATCAAACTACTCCTACAGGAGCGTCTCAACTGGGCCCTTATTCTTTGCAGCCATGCCTTTCAAAGTTAAAAGGTTATCAAACTGCTCCTACAGGAGCTGTCTCATCTGGGTCCATATTGTTTTCAGCCATAACTTTTAAATTTAAAAGGTTATCAAACTACTCCTACAGGAGCTGTTTGATCTGGACCCATATTGTTTTCAACCATAACTTGTAAAGTTAAAAAGTTATCTAACTACACCTACAGGAGCTGTCTGATCTGGGTCCATATTGTTTGCAACCATGACTTTTAAAGTTAAAAGTTTATCAAACTACTCCTACAGGGGCTGTCTGATCTGGGCCCATATTGTTTGCAGCCATGCCTTTTAAAATTAAAAGGTAATCACACTACTCCTAAAGGAGCTGTCTGATCTGGGCCCATATTGTTTGCAGCAATAACTTTTAAATTTAAAAGGTTATCAAACTACTCCTTCATGAGCTGTCTGATCTGGACCCATCTTGTTTGCAACATGCTTTTTAAATATAAAAGGTTATCAAACTACTCCTTAAGGAGCTATCTGATCTGGTCCCATATTGATGCAGCCATGCCTTTTAAAGTTAAAAGGTTATCAAACTACTTCTACAGGTGCTGTCTCGTATGGGCCCATATTGTTTGCAGCCATGCCATTTAAAGTTAAAAGGTTATCAAACTACTCCTACAGGACCTGTCGGATTTGGGCTCATATTGTTTGCAGCCATGCCTTTTAAAGATAAAAGATTATCAACTTACTCCTACAGGAGCTGTCTGATCCTGTAGCTACTGTAGGAGTAGTTTGACAACCTTTTAACTTTAAAAGTTATAGTTACAAACAATATTGGCCCAGATCCGACACCTCCTGTAGGAGTAGTTTGATAACATTTTAACATAAAGATTTTTGGATGCAAACAATATGGGCCCAGATCAGACAGCTCCTGTAGAAGTAGTTTGATAACCTGGTAACTTGAAAAGTTATGGTTGCAAACAATATGGGCCCAGATCAGACAGCTCCTGTAGCAGTAGTTTGATAACCTTATAACTTTAAAAGTTATAGCTGCAAACAATTTGGGCCCAGATCAGACAGCTCCTGTGGGATTAGTTTGATAACCGTTTAATTTTAAGCGGCATGGCTGCAAACAATATGGGCCCAAACCAGACAGCTCATATAGGAGTAGTTTGATAACCTTTTAACTTTAAAAGTTATGGCTTTAAACAATATGGGTCCAGATCAGACAGCTCCTGTAGGAGTAGTTTGATAACCTTTTAATTGTAAAAGGCATTGCTGCAACTAATATTGGCCCAGATAAGACAGCTCCTGTAGGAGTAGTTTGATAACCTTTTAATTGTAAAAGGCATTGCTGCAACTTATATGGGCCCAGATTAGACAGCTCCTGTAGGAGTAGTTTGATAACCTTTTAACTTTAAAAGTCATGGTTGCAAACAATATGGGCCCAGATCAGACAGCTCCTGTAGGAGTAGTTTGATAACCTTTTAATTTTAAAAGGCATGGTTGCAAACAATACGGGTCCAGATCAGACAGATCATGTAGGAGTAGTTTGATAACATTTTTAACTTTAAAATTATGGTTGCAAATAATATGGGCCCAGATCAGACAGCTCCTACAGGAGTAGTTTGATAACCTTTTAACTTTAAAAGTTATGGCTGCAAACAATATGGGCCCAGATCAGACAGCTCCTGTAGGAGAAGTTTGATAACCTTTTAACTTTAAATGGCATGGCTGCAAACAATATAGGCCAAGATTAGACAGCTCCTGTAGGAGCAGTTTGATAACATTTCAACTTTAAAAGGCATGGTTGCTAACAATATAAGGGACTAGATCAGACAGCTCCTGTAGGAGTAGTTTGATAACATTTTAACTTTAAATGGCATGGTTGCATACAATATGGGCCCAGATCAGACAGCTCCTGTAGAAGTAGTTTGATAACCTTTTAATTTTAAAAGTTATGGCTGCAAACAATATGGGCCCAGATCAGACAGCTCCTATATGAGTAGTTTGATAACCTTTTATCTTTAAAAGGCATGTTTGAAAACAATATGGGCCGAGATCAGACAGCACCTGTAGGAGTAGTTTGATAACCTTTTAACTTTAAAAAGTTATGGCTGCAAGCAATATGGGCCCAGATCAGACAGCTCCTTAAGGAGTAGTTTGATAACCTTTTAACTTTAAAAGGCATGGCTGCAAACAATATGGGCCCAGATCAGACAGCTCCTGAAGGAGTATTTTGATAACCTTTTAACTTTAAAACGCATGGTTGCAGATAATATGGGCCCAGATCAGACAGCTCCTGTAGGAGTAGTTTGATAACCTTTTAACTTAAAAAGGCATGGCTGAATACAATATGGGCCGAGATCAGACAGCTCCTGTAGGAGAAGTTAGATAACATTTTAACTTTAAAAGGTATGGCAGCAAACAATATGGGCCCGGATCAAACAGCTCCTTAAGGAGTAGTTTGATAATCATTTAACTTTCTCAAACTACTCCTACAGGAGCTGTCTGATCTGAACCCATATTGTTTGTAGCCATAACTTTTAAAGATAAAAGGTTATCAAACTACTTATAGGAGCTGTTTGATCTGGGCCCATATTGTATGCAGCCATGCCTTTCAATGCTAAAATGTTAGAAAACTACTCCTACAGGAGATGTCTGATCTGGGCCCATATTGTTTGCAACCATGCCTTTTAAAGTTAAAATGTTTTCAAACTACACCTAAAGGTGCTGTCTAATCTGGGCCTACATTGTTTGCAACCATAACTTTTAAAGTTAAAAGGTTATCAAACTTCTCCTACAGGAGCTGTCTGATCTGGGCCCATATTGTTTGCAACCATAATTTTAATGTTAAAAGGGTATCAAACTACAACTACAGGAGCTGTCTGATCTGGTCCCATATTGATGCAACCATGCCTTTTAAAGTTAAAAGTTTTCAAACTACTTCTACAGGAACTGTCTCATATGGGCCCATATTGTTTGCAGCAATGCCTTTAAAGTTAAAAGGTTTTAAAACTACTCCTACAGGAGCTGTTTGATCTGGGCCCATATTGTTTGGAGCCATGCCTTTTAAAGTTAAAAGATTATCAAACTTCTCCTTCAGGAGATGTCTGATCTTGGCCCATATTGTTTTCAGCCATAACATTTAAAGTTAAAATGTTATCAAACTACTCCTACAGGAGCTGTCTGATCTGGGCCCATATTGTTTGCATGTATAACTTTTAAAGTTAAAAGGCTATCAAACTACTCCTACATGAGCTGTTTCATCTGGGCCCGTATTGTTTGCAGCCATGCTTTTCAAAGTTAAAAGGTTATCAAACTGCTACTACAGGAGCTGTCTGATCTGTGCCCATATTGTTTGCAACCTTTCCTTTTCAAGCTAAAAGGTTAACAAACTACTCCTACAGGAGATGTCTGATCTGGGAAAATATTGTTTGCAGCCATGCCTTTTAAAGTTAAAACGTTATCAAACTACTCCTACAACAGCTGTCTGATCTGGACCCATGTTATTTTCAACCATAACTGGTAAAGTTAAAAGGTTATCAAACTACTCCTACAGGAGCTGTCTGATCTTGGCCCATATTGTTTGCAACCATGACTTTTATAGTTAAAGGGTTATCAAACTTCTCCTACAGGAACTGTCCGATCTGAGCCCATATTGCTTGCAACCATTACTTTTTAAGTTAAAAGGTTATCAAACTTCTCCTACAGGAGCTGTCTGATCTGGGCCCATATTGTTTGCAACCTTGACTTTGAAAGTAAAATGATTATCAAAATACTCCTTAAGGAGCTGTCTGATCTGGGCCCATATTTTTGATTGTTGCCATAACTTTTATTGTAAAAATGTTATCAAACTACTCCTACAGGAGCTGTCTGATCTGTGCCCATATTGTTTGCAACCATGCCTTTTAAAGTTAAAAGGTTATCAAACTACACCTACAGGAGATATCTGATCTGAGCCCATATTGTTTGCCACCATTACTTTTAAAAATAAAAGGTTACAAAAACTTCTCGTACAGGAGCTGTCTGATCTGGGCCCATATTGTTTGCAGCCATGCCTTTGAAAGTTAAAAGGTTATCAAACTACTCCTTGAGGAGCTGTCTGATCAGGGCCCATATTGTTTGCAGACAAAACTTTTAAAGTTAAAAGGTTTTCAAAGTACTCCTACAGGAGCTGTCTGATCTGGACCCATATTGTTTGCAGCCATAACTTTTAAAGTTAAAAGGTTATCAAACTACTTCTACAGGAGCTGTCTGATCTGGGCCCATATTGTATGCAACCATGCCTTTGAAAGTTAAAAGGTTATCAAACTACTCCTTGAGGAGCTGTCTGATCAGGGCCCATATTGTTTGCAGACAAAACTTTTAAAGTTAAAAGGTTTTCAAAGTACTCCTACAGGAGCTGTCTGATCTGGGCCCATATTGTTTGCAGCCATAACTTTTAAAGTTAAAAGGTTATCAAACTACTTCTACAGGAGCTGTCTGATCTGGGCCCATATTGTATGCAACCATGCCTTTTAAAGTTAAAAGCTGATCAAACTACTCCTGCAGGAGCTGTCGGATCTGCGCCCATATTGTTTGCAACCTTGCCTTTAAAGTAAAAAGGTTATCAAACTACTCCTGTAGGAGCTGTCTGATCTGGGCCATATTGTTTGCAGCCATGCCTTTTAAAGTTAAAAGGTTATCAAACTAGACCTACAGGAGCTATCTGATCTTGGCCCATATTGTTTACAGCCATAACTATTAAAGTTAAAAGGTTATCAAACTACTCCTAGAGGAGCTGTCTGATCTTGGCCTATATTGTTTTCAACCATAACTTTTAAAGTTAAAATGTTATCAAACTACTTCTACTGGAGCTGTCTGATTGTGGCTCATATTGTATTCAACCATGCCTTTTTAAGTAAATAGGTTATCAAACTACTCCTTCAGGAGCTGTCTGAACTTGGCCTATATTGTTTGTAACCATGCGTTATAAAGTAAAAAGGCTATCAAACTACTCCTACAGGAGCTGTCTGATCTTGGCCCATATTGTTTGCAACCATGCCTTTTAAAGTTAAAAGGTTATCAATCTACTCCTACAGGAGCTGTCTGATCTGGGCCCATATTGTTTGCAGACATGTCTTTTTATGTTAAAAGGTTATCAAACTACTTGTACTGGAGCTGTCTGATCTGGGCCCATATTGTTTGCAACCATGACTTTTAAAGTTAAAAGGTTATCAAACTTCTCCTACAGAAACTGTCCGATCTGAGCCCATATTGCTGCCGTGCCTTTGAAAGTTAAAAGGTTATCAAACTATTCCTTGAGGAGCTGTCTGATCAGGGCCCATATTTGTTGGAGACATAACTTTTAAAGTTAAACGGTTTTCAAACTACTCCTACAGGAGCTGACTGATCTGGGCCCATATTGTTTGCAGCCATAACTTTTAAAGTTAAAAGGTTATCAAACTACTTCTACAGGGGCTGTCTGATCTGGGCCCATATTGTATGCAACCATGCCTTTTAAAGTTAAAATGTTATGAACTTCTCTGATCAGGGCCCATATTGTTTGCAACCATGCCTTTTAAAGTTAAAATGTTTTCAAACTACACTTACAGGAGCTGTCTAATCCGGGCCATATAGTTTGCAACCATAACTTTTAAAGTTAAAAGGTTATCAAACTACTCCTACAGGAGCTGTCTGATCTGTGCCCATATTGTTTGCAGCCATAACTTTTAAAGTTAAAAGGTTATCAAACTATTCCTACAGGAGCTGTCTGATCTGGGCCCATATTGTTTGCAACCATAATTATAAAGTTAAAATGTTATCAAACTACTCCTACAGGAGCTGTCTAATCTGGTCCCATATTTGATGCAGCCATGCCTTTTAAAGTTAAAAGGTTATCAAACTGCTCCTACAGGAGCTGCCTCATATGGACCCATATTGTTTTCAGTCAATGTCATTTAAAGTTAAAAGGTTATCAAACTACTTCTACAGGAGCTGTCTGATCTGGGCCCATATTGTTTGCAGCAATGCCATTTAAAGTTAAAAAGTTATCAAACTACTCCAACAGGAGCTGTCTGATCGGGGCCCATATTGTTTACAGCCATGCCTTTTAAAGTTAAAAGGTCATCAAACAACACCTACAGGAGCTGTCTGATCTGGGCCCATATTATTTTCAGTCAATGTCAGTTAAAGTTAAAAGGTTATCAAACTACTCCTACAGGAGCTGTCTGACCTGGGCCCATTTTGTTTGCAACCATAACTTTTTTAAGTTAAAAGGTTACCAAACTACTCCTACAGGAGCTGTCTGATCTGGGCCAATAATGTTTGCCAACATGCCATTTAAAGTTAAAATGTTATCAAACTACACCTACGAAGCTGTCTGATCTTGGCCCATATTATTTACAACCATAACTTTTAAAGTTAAAAGGTTATCAAACTATTCCTACAGGAGCTGTCTGATCTGGGCCCATATTGTTTGCAACCATAATTATAAAGTTAAAATGTTATCAAACTACTCCTACAGGAGCTGTCTAATCTGGTCCCATATTTGATGCAGCCATGCCTTTTAAAGTTAAAAGGTTATCAAACTGCTCCTACAGGAGCTGCCTCATATGGACCCATATTGTTTTCAGTCAATGTCATTTAAAGTTAAAAGGTTATCAAACTACTTCTACAGGAGCTGTCTGATCTGGGCCCATATTGTTTGCAGCAATGCCATTTAAAGTTAAAAAGTTATCAAACTACTCCAACAGGAGCTGTCTGATCGGGGCCCATATTGTTTACAGCCATGCCTTTTAAAGTTAAAAGGTCATCAAACAACACCTACAGGAGCTGTCTGTTCTGGGCCCATATTATTTTCAGTCAATGTCAGTTAAAGTTAAAAGGTTATCAAACTACTCCTACAGGAGCTGTCTGACCTGGGCCCATTTTGTTTGCAACCATAACTTTTTTAAGTTAAAAGGTTACCAAACTACTCCTACAGGAGCTGTCTGATCTGGGCCAATAATGTTTGCCAACATGCCATTTAAAGTTAAAAGGTTATCAAACTACACCTACGAAGCTGTCTGATCTTGGCCCATATTATTTACAACCATAACTTTTAAAGTTAAAAGGTTATCAAACTACTCCTACAGGAGCTGTCTGATCTGGGCCCATATTGTATTCAAAAATGCCTTTCAAAGTTAAAAGCTTATCAAACTACTCCTACAGGAGCTGTCGGATCTGCGCCCATATTGTTTGCAACCATGCCTTTTAAAGTTAAAATGTTATCAAACTACTCCTACAGGAGCTATCTGATCTTGGCCCATATTGTTTGCAGCCATAACTATTAAAGTTAAAAGGTTATCAAACTACTCCTAGAGGAGCTGTCTGATCTTGGCCTATATTGTTTGCAACCATAACTTTTAATGTTAAAATGTTATCAAACTACTCCTACAGGAGCTGTCTGATCTGGACCTATATTGTTTGCAACCATGCCTTTTAAAGTTAAAAGGTTATCAAACTACTCCTACTGTAGATTTCTGATTTGGGCCAATATTGATTGCAGCCATAACTTTTAAAGTTAAAAGGTCATCAAACCACTCCTAGAGGGGCTCTCTGATCTAAGTCCATATTGTTTGCAACCATGCCTTTTAAAGTTAAAAGATAATCAAACTACTCCTACAGTAGCTTTCTGATCTGGGCCCATATTGTTTGCAGCCATAACTTTTAAAGTAAAAAGGTTATCAGCTTATTTCTACAGTAGCTGTCTGATCTGGGCCCATATTGTTTTCAACCATGCCTTTTAAAGTTAAAATGTTATCAAAGTACTCCTACAGGAGCTGTCTGATATGGGCCCATACTGTTTGCAGCCATAACTTTTAAAGTTAAAAGGTTATCAAACTACTCCTACAGGAACCTGTCTGCTCTGGGCGCATATTGTTTGCAACCATAACTTTTAAAGTTAATAGGTTATAAAACTATTCCTTCAGGAGCTGTCTGATCTTGGCCCATATTTTTTGCAGCCATGCCTTTTAAAGATAAAAGTTTATCAGACTACTCCTACAGGAGCTGTCTGATCTGGGCCCATGTTGTTTGCAGCCATAACTTTAAAAGTTCTAAATCTACTCCTACAGGAGCTGTCTGATCTGGGCCCATATTGTTTGCAACCATGTCTTTTAAAGTTAAAAGGTTATCAAACTGCTCATACAGGAGCTGTCTGATCTGGACCCATATTGATTGCAGCCATTACTTTTAAAGTTAAAAAAAGGGTATCAAGCTAGTCCTACAGGAGCTGTCTGATCTGGGCCCATATTTTTTGCAACCATGTCTTTTAAGTTAAAAGGTTATCAAAGTACCCCTACAGGAGCTGTCTGATCTGGGCGCCTATTGTTTTTAGCCATAACTTTTAAAGTTAAAAAGTTATCAAACTACTCCTACAGGAGCTGTCTGACCTGGGCATATATTGTTTGCAGTCATGCCTTTTAAAGTTAAAAGGTTATCAAACTGCTCCTACAGGAACTGTCTGATCCGGGCAAATATTGTTTGCAACCATGCCTTTCAAAGTTAAAAGGTTATCAAACTTCTCCTATAGGAGCTGTCTGATCTGGGCCCATATTGTTTGCAACCATGCCTTTTAAAGTTAAAAAAAGGTTATCAAACTATTCCTACAGGAGCTGTCTGGTCTGGGCCCAAAATGTTTGCAGCCATAACTTTTAAAGATAAAAGGTTATCAAACTACTCTTTCAGTAGCGGTCTGATCTGGGCCCATATTGCTTCAACCATGCCTTTTAAAGTTAAAATGTTATCAAACTACTCCTACAGGATCTGTCTGATCTGGGCCAATATTGTTTGCAACCAAAACATTTAAAGTTAAAAGGTTATCAATCTACTCCTACAGGAGCTGTCTGATCTGGGCCCATATTGTTTGCAACTATGCCTTTTAAAGTTAAAAGGTTATAAACCTACTCCTACAGGACCTGTCTGATCTGGGCCCATATTGTTTGCAATCATGCCTTTTAAAGTTAAAAGGTTATCAAACTAGTCCTACAGGAGCTGTCTGATCTGGGTCCATATTGTTTGCAGCCATAACTTTTAAAGTTGAAAGGTTATCAAACTACTCCTACAGGAGCTGTCTGATCTGGGCTCATATTGTTTGCAGCCATAACTTTTAAAGTTAAAAGGTTATGAAACTACTCCTACAGGAGCTGTCTGATCTCGGCGCATATTGTTTGCAACCATGCCTTTCAAAGTTAAAAGGTTATCAACTTACTCCTACAGGAGCTGTCTGATCTGGGCCCATATTGTTTGCAGCCATGCCTTTTAAAGTTAAAAGGATATCAAATTACTCCTACAGGGGCTATCTGATCTGGGCCTATATTGTTTGCAACCATGCCTTTAAAAGTTACAAGGTTATCAAACTTCTCCTAAAGGAGCTGTCTGATCTGGGCCCATACTGTTTGCAGCCATATTTTTTTAAAGATAAAAGGTTATCAAACTACTCCTACAGGAACCTGTCTGATCTGGGCCCGTATTGTTTGCAACAATAACTTTTAAAGTTAAAAGATTATCAAACTACTCCTTCAGGAGCTGTCTGATCAGGGCCCATATTATTTGCTATCATGCCTTTTAAAGTTAAAAGGTTATCAAACTACTCCTACAGGAGCTGTCTGATCTGGGCCCATATTGTTTGCAACAATAACTTTTAAAGTTAAAAGGTTATCAAACTACTCCTTCAGGAGCTGTCTGAGCTGGGCCCATATTGTTTGCAACCATGCTATTTAAAGTTAAAAGGTTATCAAACTACTCCTACAGGAGCTGTCTGATCTGGGCCCATATTGTTTGCTACCATAACTTTTAAAGTTAAAAGAATATCAAACTATTCCTACAGGGGCTGTCTGATCTGGGCCCATATTGTTTGCAGCCATGCCTTTTAAAGTTAAAATGTTATCAAACTACTCCTACAGGAGCCCTCTGATCTGGGCCCATATTGTTTGCAGCCATAACTTTATATCAAACTACTCTTACAGGTGCCTCTAATCTGGGCCCATATTTGTTTTGTAGCCATAATTTTTAAAGTTCAAAGGTTATCAAACTACTCTTACAGGAGCTTCTGATCTGGTCCCATATTGTTTGCAATCATAACATTTAAAGTTAAAAGGATGTCAAATTACTCCTACAGGAGCTGTCTGATCTTGGCCCATGTTGTTTGCAGCCATAACTTTTAAAGTTGAAGGTTATCAAACTACTCCTACGGGAGCTGTCTGATCTTGGCCCATATTGTTTTCAGCCATAACTTTTAAAGTTAAAAGGTTATCAAACTACTCCTACCGGAGCTGTCCGATCTGGGCCCATATTGTTTGTTACCATAACTTTTAAATTAAAAGGTTATCAAACTACTCCTACAGGAGCTGTCTGATCTGGGCCCATATTGTTAGCAAACATAACTTTTAAAGTTAAAAGGTTACAAATTTACTCCTACAAGAGCTGTCTGAACTGGGCCCATATTGTTTGCAGCCATAACTTTTAAAGTTAAAAGGTTATCAAACTACTCCTACAGCAGCTGTCTTATCTGGGCCCATACTTTTGCAGCCATAACTTTATATCAAACTACTCTTACAGGTGCCTCTGATCTGGGCCCATATTTGTTTTTGTAGCCATAATTTTTAAAGTTAAAAGGTTATCAAACTACTCCTACAGGAGCCCTCTGATCTGGGCCCATATTGTTTGCAGCCATAACTTTATATCAAACTACTCTTACAGGTGCCTCTAATCTGGGCCCATATTTGTTTTGTAGCCATAATTTTTAAAGTTAAAAGGTTATCAAACTACTCCTACAGGAGCTTCTGATCTGGTCTCATATTGTTTGCATTCATAACATTTAAAGTTAAAAGGATGTCAAATTACTCCTACAGGAGCTGTCTGATCTTGGCCCATATTGTTTGCAGCCATAACTTTTAAAGTTGAAGGTTATCAAACTACTCCTACGGGAGCTGTCTGATCTTGGCTCATATTGTTTTCAGCCATAACTTTTAAAGTTAAAAGGTTATCAAACTACTCCTACCGGAGCTGTCCGATCTGGGCCCATATTGTTTGCAACCATAACTTTTAAATTAAAAGGTTATCAAACTACTCCTACAGGAGCTGTCTACCGGCCCCGATAGCTCAGTTGGTAGAGTGTCCGCTCCGGGGAACGGGAGGTCTCGGGTTCGATCCCGGGCCGCGACATACCAAAGTCGTTAAAAATGGTACTAGCTGCTCCTCGTTTGGCACTCAGATTTACGGGGTAGAGCTGGGACTGGTCGATCCAGTGTCAGGATAATGTGACTGGGTGTGGTATCATGTAATGTGTCTGGGACATGATACTTCAGTGAGGCAGCACTATAAACGTGAGCATTGAGCTCCCTGTCGCAACCAGACACCGTCGTGATATGACTGAAAAATTGTTGAAAGCGACGTTAAACCCGAATTCACACACACACACACACACACACAGGAGCTGTCTGATCTGGGCCCATATTGTTAGCAAACATAACTTTTGAAGTTAAAAGGTTACCAATTTACTCCTACAAGAGCTGTCTGAACTGGGCCCATATTGTTTGCAGCCATAACTTTTTAAGTTAAAATGTTATAAAACTATTCCTACAGCAGCTGTCTTATCTGGGCCCATACTTTTGCAGCCATGCCTGTTACAATTTAAAGGTTATCAAACTACTCCTACAGGAGCTGTCAGATCTGGGCCCATATGTCTGATCTTGGCCCATTTTGTTTGCAGGCATGCCTTTTAAAGTTAAAAGGTTATCAAACTACTCCTACAGGAGCTGTCTGATCTGGGCTCATATTGTTTGCAACCATGCATTTTAATGTTAAAAGGTTATCAAACTACTAATACAGGAGCTGTCTGGTCTGGGCCCATATTGTTTGCAACCATGTCTACTAAAGTTACAAGGTTATCAAACTATTCCTACAGGAGCTGTCTGATATGGGCCCATACTGTTTGCAGCCATAACTTTTAAAGTTAAACGGTTATCAAACTACTCCTACAGGAGCTTTCTGATCTGGGCCCATATTGTTTTCAGCCATGCCTTTTAAAGTTAAAATGTTATCAAACTACTCCTACAGGAGCTGTCTGATATGGGCCCATGCTGTTTGCAGCCATAACTTTTAAAGTTAAAAGGTTATCAAACTACTCCTACAGGAACCTGTCTGCTCTGGGCGCATATTGTTTGCAACCATAACTTTTAAATTAAAAGGTTATCAAACTACTCCTACAGGAGCTGTCTGATCTGGGCCCATATTTTTGCAGCCATGTCTTTTAAAGTTAAAAGGTTATCAAACTACTACTTCAGGAGCTGTCTGATCTGGGCCCATATTGTTTGCAACCATGCCTTTTAAAGTTAAAAGGTTATCAAACTTCTCCTACAGGAGCTGTCTGATCTGGACCTATATTGTTTGCAACCATGCCTTTTAAAGTTAAAAGGTTATAAAACTACTCCTTCAGGAGCTGTCTGATCTGGGCCCATATTGTTTGCAACCATAACTTTTAAAGTTAAAAGGTTATAAAACTACTCCTTCAGGAGCTGTCTGAAATGGTCCCATATTGTTTGCAACCATAACTTTTAAAGTTTAAAGGTTATCAAACTAATCCTACAGAAGCAGTTTGATAAGGGCCCATATTGTTTGCAACCATGCCTTTTAAAGTTTAAAGGGAATCAAACTACTCCTACAGGAGCTGTCTGAAATGGTCCCATATTGTTTGCAACCATAACTTTTAAAGTTTAAAGGTTATCAAACTAATCCTACAGGAGCAGTCTGATCTGGGCTCATATTGTTTGCAACCATGCCTTTTAAAGTTTAAAGGGAATCAAACTACTCCTACAGGAGCTGTCTGATCTGGGCCCATATTGTTTGCAACCATAACTTTTAAAGTTAAAAGGTTTTCAAACTACTCCTACAGGTTCTGTCCGATCTGGGCCCATATTGTTTGCTACCATAACTTTTAAATTAAAAGGTTATCAAACTACACCTACAGGAGCTGTCTGATCTGGGCCCATATTGTTTGCAATCATAACTTTTAAAGTTAAAAGGTTACAAATTTACTCCTTCAAGAGCTGTCTGAACTGGGCCCATATTGTTTGCAGCCATAACTTTTAAAGTTAAAATGTTATCAAACGTCTCCTACAGGAGCTGTCTGAGCTGGGCCCATATTGTTTGCAACCATGACTTTTAAAGTTAAAAGGTTATCAAGCTACTCCTACAGGAGCTGTCTGAAATGGGCCCATATTGTTTGCAACCATAGCTTTTAAAGTTTAAAGGTTATCAAACTACTCCTACAGGAGCTGTCTGATCTGGGCCCATATTGTTTGCAACCATAACTTTTAAAGTTAAAAGGTTTTCAAACTACTCCTACAGGAGCTGTCTGATCTGGGCCCATATTGTTTGCAACCATGTCTTTTAAGGTTAAAAGTTTATCAAATTACTCATACAGGGGCTGTCTGATCTGGGCCCACATTGTTTGCAGCCATAACATTTAAAGTTATAATGTAATTAAACTACTCCTACAGGATCTGTCTGATCTGGGCCCATATTGTTTCCAACCATGCCTTTTAAAGTTAAAAGGATATCAAACTACTCCTACAGGAGCTGTCTGATCTGGGCCCATATTGTTTGCAACCATAACATTTAAAGTTAAAAGGTTATCAAAATACTCCTACAGGAGCTGTCTGATCTGGGCCTATATTGTTTGCAGCCATGCCTTTTATAGTTATACGGTTATCAATCTACTCCTACAGGAGCTGTCTGATCTTGGCCCATATTGTTTGCAACCTTGCCTTTCAAAGTTAAAAGGTTATTAAAGAACTCCTACAGGAGCTGTCTGATCTGGGCCCATATTGTTTGCAGCCATGTCTTTAAAAGTTAAAAGGTTATTAAACTACTCCTACAGGATCTGTCTGATCTGGGCCCATATTGTTTGCAACCATGCCTTTTTGAAGTTAAAGTTGATCAAACTATTCCTACAGGAGCTGTGTGGTCTGGGCCCAAGATGTTTGCAGCCATAACTTTTAAATTTAAAAGGTTATCAAACTACTCCTACAGGAGCTGTCTGATCTGGGCCCATATTGTTTGCAGCCATAGCTTTTAAAGTTAAAATGTTATCAAACTACTCCTACAGGAGCTGTCCGATCTGGGCCCATATTGTTTGCAGCCATGCCTTTTAAAGTTAAAATGTTATCAAACTACTCCTACAGGAGCTGTCTGATCTGGGCTCATATTGTTTGCAACCATGCATTTTAATGTTAAAAGGTTATCAAACTACTCCTGCAGGAGCTGTCTGATCTGGGTCCATATTGTTTGCAACCATGTCTACTAAAGTTACAAGATTATCAAACTACTCCTACAGAAGCTGTCTGATATCGGCCCATACTGTTTGCAGCCATAACTTTTAAAGTTAAACGGTTATCAAACTACTCCTACAGGAGCTTTCTGATCTGGGCCCATATTGTTTTCAGCCATAACTTTTAAAGTTAAAAGGTTATCAAACTACTCCTACAGGAACCTGTCTGCTCTGGGCGCATATTGTTTGCAACCATAAGTTTTAAAGTTAAAAGGTTATAAAACTACTCCTTCATGAGCTGTCTGATCTGGGCCCATATTTTTTGCAACCATGCCTTTTAAAGTTAAAAGGTTATCAAACTACTCCTACAGTAGCTTTCTGATCTGGGCCCATATTGTTTTCAGCCATGCCTTTTAAAGTTAAAAGGTTATCAAACTACTCCTACAGGAGCTCTCTGATCTGGGCCCATATTGTCTGCAACCATACCTTTTAAAGTTAAAAGGTAATCAAACTACTCCTACAGGAGCTGTCTGATCTGGGCCACTATTGTTTGCAGCCATAACTTATAAAGTTAAATGGTTATCAACTTACTTCTTCAGGAGCTGTCTGATCTGGGCCCATATTGTTTGCACACATAATTTTTAAAGTTAAAAGGTTATCAAACTACTCATACGGGAGCTGTCTGATCTGGGTCCATATTGTTTGCAGCTATGCATTTTAAAGTTAAAAGGTTATCAACCTACTCCTACAGGAGCTGTCTGATCTGGGACCATATTGTTTGCAGCCATAACTTTTAAAGTTCAATTGTTATTAACTTACTTCTACAGGAGCTTCTGATCTGGGCCCATATTGTTTGCAGCCATAACTTTTAAAGTTGAAAGGTTATCAATCTACTCCTACAGGAGCTGTCTGATCTGGGCCCATATTGTTTGCAGCCATGCCTTTTAAAGTTAAAATGTTATCAACCTACTCCTACAGGAGCTGTCTGATCTTGGCCCATATTGTTTGCAGCCATAACTTTTAAAGTTAAAAGGTTATCAAACTACACCTACAGGAGCTGTCTGATCTGGGCTCATATTGTTTGCAACCATAACTTTTAAAGTTAACAGCACAAAAATTAAGCAGACGACAATTGTTGTGATTGGCATCTTAAGCGTTCATCGGATGCAGATGAAAACAACCGAAGCCCGTTGACGAACATCACGGAGCGCTCAACGGAAATTATGGAGGATAATGAGGTATTTATAGATAGTAATATAGGCAGAAACACTGTGTATAACCGGACAGTCGCCACATCGGAAGCGGCATTAGACTGTACACCTAAAAATCACTAGCGGCATATAAACAACCGTTGCTGTTGGTTACTTTCTGTCAGATAAGAAAGCAACGGAATGTAAAATTAGAACACGGTTTTCGGCATCGAGGGAAGAAATGGATGTACTTTACTCGTATGATTCTCATAACTTCTCATAGTGCTGCATTTTTGTGCAGACCTAATCTTGTACGGCTCAATCAGTGATTTTCCTGCCTCTGTCGCCCGTCAACACGATGAATCCAGGTCAATATATTCGAAACTAAGGTCAGTCGGATACTTACACCAAAATGGAATCTTTTAAACACATATATTCTTTGACATCTGATAGCTGGTAGCATCTTAATATGAAGATTTTGTAAATGATGACCACTTGAAATGCACCAGTCACATTCGAATGACTGTACGACTAGCGGCAAGCTCATAAAATATGCTGTACGACTAGCGGCGATTGTTTCATTGTTTTACGAAAAAGCAGAATCCCAGTAAAAACGTTACATAACGAGCTCTAAGGAATATAAGATATTAGAAAATGAGGACTAAGTAGCAAAAGAGAGCATTTGTTCTTTATTTCACTTGATTTTATTTAAATATTTTTTACTACTTTTGTAATAATAGCACTTCTATGCAGATTACTGATACACGTACATAGTGGAAACATGGTCTGACGGGAAGAACATTATATACCGTGATGTGTTAGTTTGTTTGTAGGCTAACGGCCTAGGTCTTATTGAACCGCCGTCCACACTTTGTTTCGGTTGGCTTATTCACAAGTTTAAACCAGAAACTAAACTTGAATCAGTGGAAAGGAGAACATGTCCATAGAAAAGATGACATGTGAATTCCGTCAGACATTGTGTCCGACATCGCTGAGCGTGTCATATGATGTCTCGACTGTGATCCGGAGGGTCTGTTTTTATGCCTACCCCCCCCCCACACACACACACACATATCCATTCCATGTAAGACGACATGAAAGCCGTAACAAAGGAAAGAAGCATAGCTAGAAAAGTAAAAATCCCAGCCTGTGGTGGGATTCTAACCTAGGCCACTCGGGTGAAAGTCTAATGCTCATACACATTTCAAAAGAATCATCAATTTATGATGACGAAAAGCAAATTTCGGCAAGTTGCCATTTTCTGCGAAAAGTGTCCGATTCCAGATGAGCGAGAAGCGTCTCATACCCATAAGCTACACCGGCCCCGATAGCTCAGTTGGTAGAGAGTCCGCTCCGGGGTACAGGAGGTCACGGGTTCGATCCCGAGCCGCGACATACCAAAGTCGTTAAAATGGTACCAGCTGCTCCTCGCTTGGCACTCAGATTTACGGGGTAGAGCTAGGACTGGTCGTCCCAGTGTCAGGATAATGTGACAGGGTGTCGTATCATGTAATGTGTCTGGGACACGATACTTCAGTGAGGCAGCACTATAAAAGTGAGCATTGAGCTCCCTGTCGCAACCAGACACCGTCGTGATATGACTGTAAAATTGTTGAAAGCGACGTTAAACCCGAATTCACACACACATACACACGCACGCACGTACCCCCGCGCGCGCGAGCGCGCGCGGTCTATACTTTTGTTTGTTTGATTCGAGATTTAACGTCCCCGTCATCAATATTTAGGCCATTTAGGAGACGTGCCTTCCAATTTTGTGGGACTTTTACCTAACATTGAAATAAAATGACATCTCAACTCCTGCCGGCCAATGAAACCAATAGGGTTAATGTGCATGGACGGTCCGATTCGCACCACTTTGCTTGGGCAGTCTTAGACCTTCTAATCGGTTTACCAGTAATCGTGTGCGGTCGGTTTCAGCTCTGCGTGGAACCGTCATGCAACCCAATGTATTTCTCCAAGCCCCGTTGGGCTATTATTTTAAGCAAATTAATGAATATAATATATAGAACCCTCGTAAAATCAAATTGTCTGATTAAATAAAGTGGGGTTAACAGGGAAGTATTTCGATACCCAAAATATTTTCTACAAAAAGTAGGTTATGTCAAGCCAGGTCGTGTTCCTTCCCGTCCCACCCACCGTGTGCGCGGATTATGTGCATTACAACCAATGGATTTTTTACCAAGACAAACAGTCGCATATGTATATACTGTATGTACATAAATGTACAGATGTAGCGGAGTTGTGGCGCTGTTTAGTGCTATAAATTTTCGAATCTGTTCAAATCTGACATCACGAAAACGCGCCTATATAATACTGTTCCCTATAAACCCCACTTTTATATACTAAAACTGGGGTGTGCAGGAATATACATTATTTTTTATTTCTGCTCAAAAGCATATATTGTGGGTACTCGTTAGGTTCTTACGAGTACCCATTATCTATGTTTCGAGAAGAAATGTGGAAACCAACATAATTCTTATCTGAAAATTTTCATTTTTTGGTGGTAAATTTTTTCTGTTAATTTGAATAGGCGTGTTTTCGTAATGTATACAAATATTCTCCCGTTGTTTGTAATGTGAACAACAATGACAGCATGACACAATCCTACTGAGCACATGACCTTTGGGCGTAGATTCAATGTCATGACGTTGTATCGACGTTGATGCGACATTGTGTGCGCGTTATTTGCGAAAATCTTGTATACATGGATGCCGATTGAAAACACATTATTGTTGTTGTTGTTACAAAAATGTAAGGTATAATTTTATCACGTCAAACAAGTTATTTACGATTTTTTTCATTATTAATCTATTCTAATGACATTCTCTTCTCCGGCCCCCGCCCATAGGGGCTTGAAGAAATATATGGGTTGCATGATGCTTCCACGCAGAGCTGAATCCGGCCCGCACACTAGTACTGGTAAACCGCTTAGAGGATCTAAGCCTGTCCAGGAACCGGTGCGAGGCGGACCGTTAATGCTAATAAACCCTATTGGTTTCATTGGGCGACAGGACTTGAGATGTCATTTCATCTCAATGTCGGGTAAAAGTCCCACAAAAATGGAAGCAACTTCTCCAAAATGACCTTTACAGTGTTGACGGGGACGTTAAACCTCAAATCAAACAAACAAACATTCTCTTCTCCCTTGAACTTTCGTTTTCTTCATCTTAATGGCGTGTATAATTGCATCTCTTTCTTTCCTTCTGTCTGTCTGTCTGTCTGTCTCTCTCTCTCTCTCTCTCTCTCTCTCTCTCTCTCTCTCTCTCTCTCTCTCTTGATAAATAGAAAAATCATTACCTGGAATAGTCGCCTAGCTGTAAAATATCCCGACTGACCTTCCTACAGAAAAGCAGGGAATTGTCATTGTACTAACACTTCCAGATGATGACAAGAATAAAATAGAAGAAAAAGTTTTCAATCAAATTGGTCGTGAAAATCTAAAGCAAATAAATGGTCTTGATACTCTCATAATTTTTTTGGACAGTCAATTAATGAAAGATGAGCTGAGTGACAGTTTAGAAAAATTTGAACAATTTGAAGACTTTCAAAGGGTTAATGGACAGAGCATTACAGAATACATAGCAACCTTTGACTCTCACTATAGAAAACTTGAAAAATACAAATTAAAATTACCAACAGAGATCTTAGCATTCAAACTTCTCACGAAGGCAAATATCAGCAAAGAAGAAAAAATGCTTGTACTCACAGGCATGAACTACGCAAACAAAGAGACATTATATGAAGAGGCTAAACAGTCGTTGAAAAAAAATCCAAAGGGGTGTTACAGAAGTGAGTTCAAGCCCAGGACCAAGTATAAAATTGGAGCCTACATTTTAGCTGAAAATAAAGAAGCTTTATTAGCTGCTGGTTATGTCAAACAAGGTCACGGAAAAAGGTCAGTCAAGACAGGAAGATGGGGTAACACTCAAGGTGGGAGACAGCGGGCCCAGGGACCAGAAGTGAGAAGAAGAATGAATCCTACAGGACCAGATGGCAAGGTATTAACCTGCAGAGTTTGTGGATCATACAGGCATCTTATGAAAGACTGCCATGATAGTTGGGAGAACATTAAGAAGGTACATGTGGTCGAAGATGAGAATGTAGTGTTGTTTACAGGATACAGCAAAGAGGAGATATATCAGCTGGGCGTTGATGCACGCAACTGTGCAATACTCGACAGTGCTTGTAGCAGCACGGTGTGTGGGCAGAACTGGATAGATAGCTACATCAACCAATTGAATGAGGGTGACAGGAAGAAGGTACAGCAGACAGTAGGTGAGAGAACTCTTAAATTTGGTGGAGGAATACGTCTGAAATCTCAAGCTGAATACTGTCTTCCAGCAGTAATTGCTGGAAAAGAAGTATCAATTAAAACAGATGTAGTTAGATCAGATATCCCATTACTCTTATCAAGAAGTGCGATGAAAAAGGCAGGTGTGAAGATGGATCTGGAGAATGACTCGGCAAAAATATTTGGGAAAGATATTGCCCTGAACCTCACTACATCAGGTAATTACTGCATCCCTATTGACAGAACAGAAAATATAGCAGTTGACGAGGTGTTATCCGCAAAGCTTGAAGAAATGGGGAGACAAGACAAATTGAAAACTTTGCAGAAGCTGCACAGGCAGTTTGCTCATCCACATGCAAGAAAGCTTAAGTGACTGCTACAAGATGCAAATATCTGGAGAGATGACTATAAGGACTTGCTTGAAGAAATAGATAGTGTGATCTATGCAAGAGGTATGCAAAAACACCTGCCCGTCCTGTAGTTGGCATGCCTATGGCCACTCAGTTCAATGATAAAGTGGCTATGGACTTAAAGCAATGGAATGGACGCTGGATTTCCATATCATAGACATGTGGTCAAGATATACCATATCAGTATTCATAAACAGGAAAAGACCAAGTGACGTTGTAAATGCTTTGATGCAGAACTGGGTTGGAGTGTTCGGAGTAATGGGATCAATGATGACAGACAATGGGGGAGAATTCAATGCTGATGAAATGCGTGAAGTGATGTCAATCCTAAAGGTGAGAGTACTGACTACTGCAGCTGAAAGCCCATTTCAAAATGGGCTATGTGAGCGGGTACATGCTGTGACAGACATGATGCTGCTGAAACTTGAAGAGGAAAACAGAAACACTGATAGCCAGACTCCGCTATGCTGGGCAAATATGGCACGGAATACATTACAGATGTGGAATGGATTTAGTATCCATCAGCTTATCTTTGGTAAGAATCCAAATTTGCCTGGTGTAATGACGGATGGACTGCCAGGACTTGAAGGGTCAACCAGTAGCGATACGTATGCACAGGATCTGAATGCCTTACATTCTTCACGCAGTGCCTACATCCAAACAGAGGTAAATGAAAGGATAAGGAGAGCTTTACGTGGGAAGATCAGGGCAGCTGAGGACATTTTTGAAAATGGAGACATGGTGTTCTACAATAGAGAGGGGAAAGAACGATGGCTTGGGCCAGCTACAGTTGTTTTTCAAGATGGTGAGGTGTTTGTGTTTTTGCGTCATGGTGGAATCTTTGTCAGGGTATCAACGAATAGACTGAAAAGAATAGATCAAGCTTTAGACAGAAATGAAAGCAGTGACAAGGCCCAAACTGTACCAGTTGACAACGGAGATGAAATAAATGAGGAGGAGGCAAGGGAGGAGTCATCTGTGTCAGAGGTTTTGTCAGGACTGGGTCCTGCTGATGGACGAAACTCTGTTGAACCACACAGAAATGCAGAAAATCAGTTGTCAGTTAAAGACAGAGAGCTGCCAGCAATCAACTCAGAGACAGCTACAGGTGGTGTTGAGAATGATAGAGACACGGAAAGATCAAGCAGTGTGAAAGCAAATGACAGTATCAGATACAAGCTTAATGATGAATGGGTAACTGGCACAGTTCTTAGTAGAGCAGGAAAAGCCACTGGAAAGTACAAAAACTGGTACAATATTAGGAATGAAAACAATGAGATAAGAAGCATTGATCTCGGAAGCATTCAATGGCAGAAAATACCTGAAACAGAAATCAATATTACTGAGGTTTCCAAGAGTGAGAGCTTAGGTAGTAAAGAAACAGACATTGCCAAAGAAAATGAACTGGAAAAATTAGCTGAGTTTGAAACATATGAGGAAGTAACAGACTGTGGACAAAAAGTTTTGTCAACACGATGGGTAATATCAAATAAGAATGAAAAAAACAAAGCCAGATTAGTTGTGAGAGAATTTGAAGAAAGAGATCTTGAAATACCACGAGACAGTCCAACAGTAGGAAAAGGAACTATGAGGCTATTGATTTCAGTTGCAGCACTTGAAAACTGGAAATTAAAAACAACTGACATAAAATCAGCTTTTCTACAAGGCAAAGAATTAGAGAGGGAGATATACATAAGACCACCAAAGGAGAGTCAAACACCACATGGCATAATCTGGAAGCTTAAACATGGTCTGTATGGGTTAAAAGACGGGGCTAGGCAGTTCTATGAAAGTGTCAGAGAAGAACTAATGAAACTTGGCTTCACTCCATGTAAACTGGATCCAGCAGTATTTTATGTTCATAAAGAAAACAGGTTGAGGGGAATTCTCTGTTGTCATGTGGATGATTTTTTACATGCTGGTGATGATATTTTTGAAACTTTGATGAAAAAGCTGAGGGGAAGATTTTCTGCCGGAAAAGTGGAGGAGAAAGAGTTCAGATATATAGGGTTCAAAGTCAAGCAGCTTGAAAATAGGATAATAATTGAACATTCTGAATATATAAACAAAATGGAGAATAAAACTGTGGATCCAAAGAGAGCCTCTGACAAACAAGAGCAATTGACAGCACAAGAACAAAATACATACAGGCAGTTAGTAGGTCAGTTGAATTAGGCGGCACAGGGATCAAGGCCGGATATGAGATTTGAAATGATAAAGATGAGCACGAAGTTAAAACAAGGTACAGTAGAGGATCTGGTACGAGTCATAAAAAAAAAATAAGTCGGCTGAAAGACTTTCATTCCTATATGACATTTCCAAGGTTGAGCAAAACTGCTGAATTGAAAATTGCTGTTTTCACTGATGCTTCACTGGGAAATATCAATGAAGGAACTGGTAGTACTGGTGAATTCATTATCTGGTTGAAGGACAATACAGGGCAATGTTGTCCAATTGCCTGGAATGCACATACAGTAGAACTTCGATGGCTCGAACACCGATGGCTCGTTTACCATGGATGTGTCGAACCCGTTCTTGAGTCCCTAGGGGAATTTCTGTACATAAGAAATAGGGAGGGTAAAAATTAGGATGTTTTCGTCTTTTATCTTGCAAATATATGCTGTGTGTACTCATTAGAATCGCCTCGATAAGGCGATTCTAATGATACACTCAGCATACATTTTTCATTATAGAACACAGAAAAAGATGTCCTAAAGTATGTCGTTATGCTTCCTGGCATTAGTCCTCAGTGGCTCGAACGACCCCTGTCTCGAACAGATTTTCATGGTCCCAAAGGTGTTCGAGCCATTGAAGTTCGACTGTAAAATCAAGAGTGTAGTAAGGTCTACATTAGCAGCTGAAACCTTGAGTTTGCAGGAGGGACTTGAAGCCAGTTACTACTACAGAGAGATGCTGGAGAGTGTACTAGGGGTTGAGCCGAGAACCATTATGATTGAGGCCTACGTTGACAATAAGAGCATCATTGAAGCTATACTGTCTACAAGGCTGGTTGATGACAAACAGCTTCGAGTGGATGTAGCAGCTATCAAGGAATCACTACAATTGCATGATGTGAACAAGATCCAGTGGATACCAGGACATTTGCAGTTGGCAAACCCGACGACCAAACAAGGTGCATCAGGGTTTAATCTACTGAAGGTGTTGCAGTCTGGACAGATGTTAAATGAACTGTGTTCCTGAGAACTAATCATAATGCTTTTTATTAAGATTTTTTTTAATCTTTTTAGCTTAATAGGCTAAAATTAATAGGTTTAAAATTTTACAACTTTTCCTTTTGAAGCATCTTAATAATTAGCATTTTTTTATTTTTCCTCAACTTTAAATTCCATTTGAATTTAAATCTGTTTACAACAGTAGTTTCAGCAAATTAAAAAGAAAAGGAAAAGAAAGAAAAAAGAAAGAAAATATAATTAATGTTAATTACTATAAGGTTAGGTAACTCTTCTATATCTGTTGTTAAAATACTCCTCAATGTTACTCTTCAATGCTAGAGTTACTGTTACTGATTATTCTTAACTGTGACGTCATGAACGTCATGGAAACGACGTAACGTCATAGAGTTTTTGTATGTCAACCATTGTTGTTAATAAAGTGTGTTGCTACTTCTAAGAAGTTTTCCTGGCGTTTATCAGGCTACACGTGATTTATGTACAGTGTAACGCACGAAGAAATTGTGTACATATTAAAGGTCTTATAATATGGATGTGTGTCTTCCGGATTAACTCATGCTCGCTCTCTCTCTCTCTCTCTCTCTCTCTCTCTCTCTCTCTGTTCGTTGGTTATTAGACGAAAGCTGGTCAGCATTACGTGTGCCACAAACACTCTAATCAAAGCATGCAACTGTCGGTAAATTAAGTCTTAGCAATCGAGGGTGTCCCTGGAAGTCTGATATAAGCATTTAGTAAGCATTATACATTCTGCAAATAATCCTATTCGAACGTGCAGACGCAGGCAAATCCCATTCTTGGCAATCTAGACTATTTCTGGAAGTCTTATCAGTCTTAAAGCTATCATTAAAAGTCCTGTAAACATTCTTATCCGATTGAGCAAATACTGGCGAATCCAGTTCCTAGCAATCTAAACTCTTCCTGGAAGTCTGCTCAGATTCTTTAAGCCAACATATGGCATTCAAACACTTCTATCCGACTGTGCGAATGTCAGCAAATCCAATTCTTAACATGGCCCCCGCCCATCGGGGCTTGAAGAAATAGATTGGGCAGCATGATGCTTCCACCCAGAGCTGATTTGTTTGATTATAAGTGTAATGTCCCCGTCAACACTGTAAATGCCATTTTGTAGCCGTTGCTTCCAATTTTGTGGGCTTTTTACCCAACATTGAGATGAAATGACATCTCAAGCCCTGCCGCCCAATTAAACCAATAGGGTGTATAAGCATGGGCGGGCCGACTCGCACCGCATTGCCTGAGCAGGGTAAGATACTCTAAGCGGTTTACCAGTACTCGTGTGCAGGTCGGTTACAGCTCTGCGTGGAGGCATCATGCAGCCCCTCTATTTTTTCAAGCTCCGAAGGGCAGGGGCTAACCAACCAGTGCTTAAACCGACCGCACATATGAGTACTGGTAAACCATTTAGAAGGTCTGAGCCTGCTGAGGCAAAGTGGTGCGAGCCGGCCCGTCCATGCATATAAACCCTATTGGTTTTATTGGACGGCAGGGATTGGGATGTCATTTCAACTCAATATGGGGTAGAAGTCCTACAACATTGGAAGCAACGTCTCCAAAATGACTTAAATAGTGTTGGCGGGGACGTTAAACCTCGAAATAATCAATCAAACAAAAAAAAAAAAAAAAACAATTCTTAACAATCTAGACTTCTCCTGGACGTCTGATCAGAGTCTTAGAAGTCAGCATTATACAACCTGCAAATATTTCTATCTGACTATGTGAATGACAACTATCCGATTCTTAGCAATCTGGAATATTTCCGGAAGTCTGATCAGAGTCTTTTAAGTCAGCAGTTTACGCCATGCAAACAGTCCCATTCAACTACATGTATGCAGATGCTGGCAAATCCGTGGGTGTACCTGAAAGTCTGATCAGAGTCTTTTACATATCCGACCATGCAGATTCAGGCAAATCCGAGTCTTGATCATCTAGACTACCTCAAAATGTGCCTTTCCGAATCTCTTATATATGTTTTCAATGGGCAGAGTTCTCTGTACAGTCAAACTTCAATACTCAAACACCTTCAGGACTCTGATACTTTGTTCGAGAGAGGATATACGAAATATTGATCGTTTATCATAGCGCCAGGCCATGAGGCTTTTGAGGGGGTGACTCAAATATTTTTACAATCTTCTACAATAAAGGAAAGTTCTTGTTTGTTTGTTTGTTTGTTTGTATTAGAGTTAACGGCCAGGTCAACACCAGTTGGGTCATTTTTGAGCCAGCCAGTTTACATATCCACACTTTTCCTGGTCAGGCTAAAAGTAGACTTGAACTTTCCTACACGTTATAGAAGACTAATTGAAGAATAACCCAATCATTTTGCAAAAGGCGAGGCAAGTTTTCAGCTCACCAGAGCCGAAGGCTCCTGGTAAACTTTTTTGGATAGGCAGTGGCCCGTTGTTGTCTAGAGTTTGTAAATTTATGTATATTTCTTATTAGCCTGTATAAAAAGGGCAGCAAAAATGGGCTTGTACAAATGTGGTAGCAATTCTGAACGAGAGTTTTGCTTGTGGGCCCCTTTTTGTGTCTTTGTGTGAAAGCTTTTACTTGTTATGGGCCGCTTTTTACTTCTTGTGAAAGCTTACACTTGTTGCATCTAATGTTTACGCCAACGGACCTCCGTGACCAAGTTGATAAGAGCGCTGACTCTTAATCATTAGGTCTCTCACCGCTGTCTAGAGTCATGCACACGTGAGAAGCCAAGTTCTGCAACGGAAGGTCAGGTGGTTTTTATCCGGGTACTCCAGTTGTCGCCCACCTCTGATTAACAACCGGCTCGATATGAGTTCATTTAATAATGAAAGGGCCGTAATCCCCACCCCCAACCCCCACCACAAAAAACAACATCTAAATAGTGTTGAGGCTGATAGGCTGACTTGGAAATGTCGCAATCGCCATTATTTCAAATATACACTCAATTAAACCACACGTAGCGTTGCTGCATTAGAGTCAGGTACAGAAGTTTTCGCTCACACTCGTATGCTAAAATGGCATCTGTCTTATCTCCAAAAGCAACATTTTTATTTAAGTCTACACATGCATTACAGATTGTGGGTGCTCGTAAGAACAGCCTTTATGAGGCGGTTCTAACGAGTACCCACAATTTGTGTTTTTGAGCAAAGCCAATGACGCTGATGTATTCACCATAGGAAACCCCTCTTTCCTCGGGCCTTCGCCCATCGAGGCTTGGAGAAATAGATTGCGCTGCATGATGCTTCCACGCAGAGTTTAAACCGATCACACATAAGTACTGGCAAACCGCTTAGAGGGTCGAAGCCTACCCAGGCATAGTGGTGCGAGTCGGACCGTCCCTACATTTAAACCCTTTTAGTTTGTTTGGGTGACAGGGTTTGAGATATCATTTTATCTCAATGGCGGGTAAAAGTCCCATGAAATTGCAAGTAACGTCTCTAAAATGATCTAAATAGTGTTGACGCCGACTTGAAACCTCGATTCAAACAAACAAACAAGGCCTTGTTACACTGATGCGTTTTATTTTTGCTGACAAATACCCTTCACTTTACTGATCGATCAGTAGAGTTGCAGATGGACTTCGGGAACAAAAACAACAACACACGCAAAATATATAGCCCCCGTGGTGTAGCGTTAAACCTCCTATTCTTGTAAACAAGGTGCCCGGAGTGTCATTACAAGCTTCTCCACACTATCGGACGAGTCTTTAAGCCGAGGTCCCATGTTTATATGACTTTAGGTGCGTGTTGATGGGACGTAAATACACCCCCCCACACACACACACACACGCGCACGCGCGCGCGCATTTTAGTTTTGTTTTACGAACGTTTCAAGATAATCTCAATATTTCAAGCAAATCGTTAATCAGAGGTGGGCGGAAAAGGAGTCGTCATCATCATTATCGGAGTTTTGATTAACGTGCAGCTGGTCCAAATTTAGATAAATGCGCCACCTTCCATGTAACTGGTTTGCTGCACGCATAGCAGATCTCACAACATATCTCAAGGTATGTCTATCATGAGGGTCGATAGCAGAGGGCTTCCAGTCTCTGCGATATGTCTCTGTCAGCTGCTCCCAGGTCATCTTGGGCCACCCAGGCTCACGCCTTCCGTCTGCCTGTGTGTGACAGGCAGTCTTGACTGCTCCGTTGGAGCGTTCCACATGTCCATACCAGTGGAGCCCTCTCTCTTTTAGGATGAGATCCAGGTCCCCAATGCCAAGCCGTGCAAGTAGCCGAAGAAAAAACTTCCTGACCTTCCGTTGCGGAGCTTGGCGTCTCACATGTGACCTGTGCAAGGATCGAACCACAGCAGTGAGAGACCTTATGCTTTTACCCACTAGGCCATGGAGTGCCGTTGCAAAACTTACGCGTATGGCATGCAAAACTAGATTACCAAAGCGTGCTCGTACCATTGCTCTGCTTTTTATATAGTACATTCTCTCTCTCTCTCTCTCTCTCTCTCTCTCTCTCTCTCTCTCTCTCTCTCTCTCTTTCGTTTACACCGTCAATCTCACGCATTTTCTGTCTTCTCGCAGAAAGGGAGAAAAGAGATAGAGGAGATAGTAGATAAGATGAAATTTAAGGACAGAGGAGAAAATGGAAAAATGAATGGGCGTGTAGAAACAGTAGAAACGACAACATTTCTCCTCTACCCTAACCTGCTGCAAGGACAACAGGCCTTGTCAACTGTAAACCAACATCAGTTAGACGCCCCAGTGACGCAAGACACACGTCACCTGTGCTTCACCCATCCTCCCCTTCATTACCGCTAAATAAAAAAAAAAATGTTCAAGCACGCACACAAACACACTCATACAGGAAAAGAAAATCCAACATTTGTACATGATATTAAAAAAAAAAATCTGGCAACTACAGTGAGCGCCAAATCACGTCACCAGATGACCAATTAACAGAGAAACAGTGTATTTTGCTTTAAACATAAGTTGGTGTATTCATACGAACTCCATCGACTTTTATTTGTGACACATGTAAAATAAATTATCGTCGCTATTCGGACAGTTTTCTTTTGCACTTGTGGCGCTAGTGATGTAGTACAGTTGTCGCTAGTCGTACAGTCATTTGAATGTGACTGGTGCATTTCAAGTGGTCATGATTTACAAAATCCAAATATTTAGACGCTAGCAGCTATCAGATGTCAAAGACTACATGTGTTTTAACGTTTTCATTGTGGTGTAAGTAGCCGGTTTACCTTAATTTCGAATATATTGACCTGAATTCATCGTGTTGACGGGTGACAGAGGCAGCAAAATCACTGATTGAGCCGTACAAGATGAGATCGCCACAAAAAATGCACCACTATCAGAAGTAATGAGAATCATTTGAATAAAGTACACTCGTTTCTTCCTCCGATGCCGAAAACCGCAGTCTAATCGCACATTCCGTTGCTTTCATACCTGACAGAAAGTAACCAACAGCAACGGTTGTTTATATGCCGCTAGTGATTTTTAGGTGTACAGTCTAATGCCGCTTCCGATGTGGCGACTGTCCGGTTATACACAGTGAGAAATATGAATATGTTGTGCTGATCCTGGTGAAGGAATGTGCACTGTACTGGTGTAAGCCTGCCTAGGATAAGTGTGGATAGATAAACTAACGAACTAAACAGTGTTGACTGTGCACTTAAGCTCCAATGCAAACAAAGAAAAAAAAAACAAAACACTCCCAGTGCTATGATTTGACTTATTCCCATTCTATCATAAAGAGGGTCATTGTCAAAAAGGCCGCACGAAGCGAAAGGGGCTTCAAGCATATCCACAAAGCGAAGACACAGATAAGCCTGCGTGAATGCGCAGGCAGATCTGAGTCTTCATGGTGCGCCATATGGATGTCCATCGATACAAAGCTTGGCCATTGACACAGTTTCTCCGTGTAATGCAACGTCATGACGTTTATGCAACGTCACATCTACGTTGATCTAACGTTGACCTAGCAACGTGTGCCTGCTGGGTTAGGTTGTATAGCTCTTATCAGATAAGATCGCTACATGTATGACGTCTTGTAGAACCCACGGGTACACATATAGCAAATACATTTTAATTTGTTTTATAGGTTGCTTTTTGGATCGACTGTTTTTCAATCGACCTAAAGTTATAAAGGTCAGAAACTGAATTAATGCTGTTGTCCACGTGACTGTCACTGTTTTGGGGGATAAAATAAGGCTATCAATAGAAAATCGTCGGATTATTTTTATCGTTAAATGTTATTATTATTTAATAGCAAAAGGTGCACTATTTTTATCGATGTTACATGCAAGTCAGTGTTGCGTGTGGCAAACACTGTATAACCAGATCAGAAGCCGCGAAATGTGGCGTCTGCTCAGCTGGCTGCTGTGGAATTGTCTCAAATTAAAAATCAGTGTTTGAAATAGACGACGGTATGTCAGGGTATATGTGAAATAGATGACAATATTCCTGTTACTAACCCTTACAACCCTTAAACCCGATACAGATACTTATGCAAATGATGTAATAGCTCTGGGCCATCTTATAGGGATATATATTGATAATCATTCAGCTAGACACCCTATTTAGTTGAATGGACGTGTCCAACTTCAGTGATAAAAGGGTGCACTCCAGAAACTCAAGGGTGAGAGGGTTTGAGGGTAAATAAATCAAAGCACTGACAACACTAATTGGCCAATTGTTTCCGAGTGCAGGCTTGGAACGGTCATGTACTGTTTCGATACCCCCTTAAGTTCTGCGGCGTTTGATCTGGGTCTACATGTTTGCCAAACCCAACAATTGATTCAAGTCTAGAATAACTCTCTTACATGTACGCAACACTCTGATCTCATTATGGTCCAATGAACACGGCTATTTTTGGGTCGATTGTCAATCGACCAGAAAAACTCTCCAGTGTTAAAGTTCACTGAGGTCAGAGTGTTGCGTAAGAGGGTTATTTTGGAACCATTGGGGCTAGCAAACAGTGTAGACACAGACCAGAAGCCACTGAACATGGCGTCTGATCAAGATCTGTAAAATGTTCTTAAAAACTGGAATTCTAGGGTTAAATGAAACAGTTTAAATTACAGTCAAGGACTACTTCTCCGACCTACACTCAGACGACCGACAAGTACTCTCAGTGCTTTGATTTATATCTCCCATTGAAATTATCTACATTCTATTTAGAAATCATAAAATATAACACATATACTATGATATGAGCAATGCAAACGCCGTTAATTTGTACCCGTGAGAGTTACCCGGATGAAGGGGGTATGACGTCATGCCATCATTTCTGATAAGAGTGTATCTGCTTTCATCTCGAAAAGGTATGTAGAGTGCACTCATTAGAATTGCCTCAGTGAGGCGATTGTAAGGAGTGCACAAAACATTCGTTAATTCTGGCGAGCGAAAGATATACTAATTACATACGCCCAATGGGTTGGCACTGTGGTTTACACTTCGTGCATGGCTCCGGCAATCCTGTCTCGGAAAAATAAGGTTTCAAAAGTATTCGAGTTATTAAGGTTTGCTGTGTGTATTTTCTTACATAGGAACGCATCCGTAACAATTAACCCATTTATATAGTACCGTATACTCCTAAAGGGGTACTTGGCAAACAGTGCAGGCCCAGATCAGACGCCGCGGAACGCGGCGTCTGATCAGGGCCTCCTATGTTTGCTAAAAGTTCAGTCATTTTCCAAATAAATTTTGATGAAAACACAACCTGACAACCCTAAATTTTGAAATGGACTCTTGCTATATATAAGGAGGGGGTACTTGGCAAACAGTGCAGGCCCAGATCAGACGCCGCAGAACGCGGCGTCTGATCAGGGCCTCCACCGTTTGCTAAAAGTTCAGTCATTTTCCAAATAAATTTTGATGAAAACACAACCTGACAACCCTAAATTTTGAAATGGACTCCTGCTATATATAAGGAGGGGGTACTTGGCAAACAGTGCAGGCCCAGATCAGACGCCGCAGAACGCGCCATCTGATCAGGGCCTCCACTGTTTGCTAAAAGTTCAATCATATTACAAATAAATTTTGATAAAAACACAACCTGACAAGTTGAACCCTAAATTTTGAAATTTGCTCCTGCTATATATATGGAGGAAGATTCCATTTGGTACAAAAAGGGTTAAGATAAAGTAATATAATGCTATATATATAATGCTGTAATCTGCTCCCCTGGAACTCAGAGATCATTTAAATCTGCGTACCAGTCAAGCCAAGTCGATACATGTTCATGTGCTCTCTCTCTCTCTCTCTCTCTCTCTCTCTCTCTCTCTCTCTCTCTCTCTCTCTCTCTCTCTCTCTCTCTGCCGAGTAAATACAGTGTTACTTTGGTTCGTGTAGCACCTTACTTGCCGACCGGCCCCGATAGCTCAGTTGGTAGAGTGTCCGCTCCGGGGAACAGGAGGTCACGGGTTCGATCCCGGGCCGCGCCATACCAAAGTCGTTACAAATGGTACTAGCAGCTCCTCGCTTGGCACTCAGATTTACGGGGTAGAGCTAGGACTGGTTGACCCGGTGTCAGGATAATGTGACTGGGTGGGGTATCATGTAATGTGTCTGGGGCATGATAAATCAGTGAGGCAGCACTATAAAAGTGAGCATTGAGCTCCCTGTCGCAACCAGACACCGTCGTGATATGACTGAAAAATTGTTGAAAGCGACGTTTAACCCGAATTCACACACACACACACACACACACACACACACACACACACACACACACACACACACACACACACACACACACACACACACACACACACATACCACACACACACACACATTAGCTGCCGTCTGTCTTTGTTAAAAAATGCATGTATACCTCATATATCATGTACACTGATCTGAGAGAGAGAGAGAGAGAGAGAGAGAGAGAGAGAGAGAGAGAGAGAGAGATGAGAGAGAGAGAGAGAGAGAGAGAGAGAGAGGTATATGTTCTGTTCTGATAAAGTTTATGTTCAAATTGATGTGAAATTTTGCTGAGTTCGCATGCTCGAAAACCCCTTTTCGCTTAGTCTGACTGAAGTAGATGGTTTGACATTAGACTAAAATAAAATGTTTTCAAGTGCAAGTTTCAACAACGCTAATGCGACGTTTCCGAAAACAACTTTGGTGCTCTTGAAATTGATTTGCCCGGAAATACAAACTTTTATGTTTCACGAGCTGAGAAAAGTCGCTTGTATCATTTGATAACAAGAGAGGGGTGTTTGAACCAAGGTGAAGGTCAGCCTGCGCATCTGCGTGAGGGAGCTCCCCGATTTTTTCCTATTTCAGTTTTACTGTCCTCTCAAGATTAGTTTTCTTGTTTCGGGCACATCGTTCATCAGAGAAGGGAGAAGACTGGACTACACAGAAAAACAACAACATCACAAAAAACAACAACAACAAAAAAACAACAACAACAAAAAAAAACAACAACTAACTTTCCGTTGCAAAACAACGTCTTTCAGCACTTTGTCATGATGGAGATTATATTGTAGTCTCCTTTGGGATCATCGGGTCCATTTTGCGCCTTGGAAATTAATACGAGGGTCGCCGACGGGGCGTAATTGGCCGAAGCTGTCTAGTCTGGGCCGGACGGACTGATTTTACGTCTCGCGTGAGCGTCAGTGCGCGAACATGTGCATGCCCGCGTGAGTGTGTTTTATTTGCAAACGCAAATTTAATATTAAAACTAGAGGCCCATGTAAGCCAGAAACCGCTGATCTGGATGAGGTTGAGCAATTCTGAATCTCCGTGTCACCAAAATGTATCCCATCAAGTTTCAGCTTAATCAGTCTTTCGGTTCAGGAGGAGAATTATGGCAGCCATCTGAGATATCGGAATGGAAATATATAGTTATTCTAAATCACCATACCACCCCATTACGGAATCACAACCGTGCGACATAGTGCATTTTTTCACATCTCCAAAATGGCTACTTTTCTGATGAAAATCTGTGATATTTTTGCCATTTTTACTTCAAACATAGGTTGTGGGTGCTCGTTAGAACCGACTCATTGAGGCCGTTCTAACGAGTACCCAGAGCCTATGTCTTGGGGCAGAAATAAGAAAAATAATGAATACCCCCGTAAACCCCAGTTTTCTCTATATAAAGTGGGGTTTAAAAGGGTGTTCATTTCACGGACCTGTTCACGTGATGCTGACGGCTGTCATCAAGTTTTAACTAAATATGACTTTCGGCACAGGTGCCTTTTAAATGTTTGCAAGTTGACCACCATGGTGGCCATCTTGGATATCGGAACAGAACGATTTTAGCAATTCTGAATCTCCATAATATTGACCTAGTGTCTCCAATCATGTTTCAGCTAAACCGGTCTTTGGTTCAGGACGGAATGTTGTTTGAAGAATTTCAAGATGGCAGCCATTTTGGTTATCGGGACCGTAGATTTTTTACCAAATCTGAATCTCCATGTCACTCCACTACCTCAAATCAAATTTCATCTCAATCTGACTTTCATTTCTGGAGCAGATACCATTTTAATCAGAATAGAAATTACTTAAGCAAATCTGAATGTCCATGTCGCACAAATGCCTCCCATCATGTTTCGCAACGAATCATTTGTGAAAACTTAATCACCATGTCGCCCCGATGCTTTCCATCAAGTTACAGCTCGACCCGATCTTTGAATCAGGAGCACCCGTCGTTCGAAACAATTCAAGATTGGCGCCATGGCGGTTGCCTTGGATATTGGAACAGAACGATTTTATCAAATATTCACCCAAATGCCTCCTTCACCTTTCAGCTCAACGTTCAGCTCTATCTAACCTTTGGTTCAGGAGAAGATGCCATTTGAAGAATGTCAATATGGCCGCCATGTTAGATACCGGAGCGGAACATTTTTAGCAAATCTGAATCGCCATGTCGCCCCAATTCCTCCCTTCAATTTTCAGCTAGACTTGACCTTTGGTTTCGGAAGGGATGTCGTTTGAAGAATTTCAAGATGGCCGCCTTAGTGGACAACTTTAAAAGCGGAGCGGAATTTTAGCAAACCTGAATTTCCATCTCAACCCAATGCCTCCCATCAAGTTTCAGCTCGACCCTACTTTGGGTTCAGGAGAAGATGTCATTTGAAGAATTTCAATATGGCCGCCATGTTAGATACCGGAGCGGAACAATTTTAACAAATCTGAATCTCCATGTCGCCCCAATTCATCCCTTCATTTTTCAGCTTGATTCGACCTTTGGTTTTGGAGGGGCTGTTGTTTGAAGAATTTCAAGATGACCGCATTGGTGGACATCTTTAAAATCAGAGCGGAATTTTAGCAAACCTGAATCACCATCTCTACCCAATGCCTCCCATCAAGTTTCAGCTCGATCCCACTTTGGGTTCTGGCGGAATGCCATTTGGAGAGTTTTAAGAGGACCGCAATGGCATCATGGGTATCAGAACAATGTAGAATTTCCATGTCAGACCCATGTTAACCACCAAGTTTCGGCTCAATCCAACCTTTCGTTTGGAAGATGTTGCCCCAATGCCTCCCATCAGGTTTGAGCTAGATCCGACCGTGGTTAACAAGAGGTGTCGTTTGGATATTTGAACATTGATACAATCTTGGATATCCGAACGGAACTATTTAAGCTAATCTGAATCTCCATGTCGCCCCAACCCCTCCCATAAACTTTCAGTTTAATCCAATCTTTCGTTCAGGAGGAGTTGTTGATTGAAGATTTTCAAAAATGGAGGCATGGCGCCCATCTTGTAAATTAAATTAGGAACCGGATGCTTTTAGCTTTATGAGTGTTACCATATATGGGTATGGCGGCCATTTTGGTCATGTTACCTAGACCTAAAACGGTTCCCCCAATAAATGCGCCTTATCGTAAGGAGCAAACTTTAGTACTGTATTCTGAATCGTTTGCAGGATAAAATGCATTCTCACTTTTCCAATACAAAAGCATATGTGTCAAAGTTTGACCTAGGCACAAAGAAGGTCAAGGTCAACCCAGAGTCAACATTTTAGCAATTTATGATGGGCCTACGTACTAGATGCTATTTATCAAGTTTCGTGGAAATCTGCCCAGTGGTCCTGGAGAAGACTATTTTTGAAGGGCTTTTACCATAAATGGCTTGGCGGCCATTTTGGTCATGTGACCTGGACCCCATGAGCAAATTTTGGTTTCCCCCATCCCATAGAGGCTCCATATGAAATTTGACTTCAATCGGCCCAACGGTTTCCGAGGAGAAGCAGTTCGAAAATTTTCACTTTTTTCGCCTCGGCGAGGCTATACTAAATGGAATGTAATATTTTGCAAATTCACTGGTTAGATCTCATTGATATCTATCAGTATGCCAAAAATTGTTTAAATATTCCAAGCCGTTAAGTCACTATCACCAATTTTCACAAACGGGTTACGGACGGACAGACAGACAGACCATATATGGCTATACGGCCATTTTGGTCATGTGACCTGGACCCCATGAGCAAATTTTGGTTTCCTTCATCCCATAGAGGCTCCATATGAAATTTGACTTCAATCGGCCCAACGGTTTTCGAGGAGAAGCAGTTCGAAAATTTTCATATTTTTCGCCTCGGCGAGGCTATACTAAATGGAATGTAATATTTCGCAATTTCATTGGTTAGATCTCATTGATATCTATCAGTATGACAAAAATTGTTTAAATATTCCAAGCGGTTAAGTCACTATCACCAATTTTCACAAACGGGTTACGGACGGACAGACTGACAGAATGACACGGTGATTTTAGGGCACTCTTAGAAAATCAACCGACTTCAGTCAGTCGCTTTTTCTGCGGGTCGTGCAATTGAATGATTTTAGCAAAATAGAAGTGAAGGCAATGATCAGATACATTTAACCCACACCTCACACCAGAGACACCAAAGGATAAGAAACAACATGAAACCACAGGCCCTAGTGGGAACATCAATAGCGGAAAGCCATAAGGACAGTTACTTTCCCACAAAATGGCCAAATGGCTAACCAAAAACAAAATAATCTAAGCGGTACAAACATGCAAAGACAAGCCATAACAAAAATAAACTGCGACAGAAGAACGGCCTTGGAACGATCAGTGAAAGAAATTCCACTGTGTGTGTGTGTATGTGTGAGGGGGGAGGGTGGGGTGGGGAGGGGAGGGGTTAAATCGATTTTACATGGCCTCAGTCCTCGCCCTTGCTTCCGTCGCGATTTAGACAAATAATTTGTTTAGTCTGCATGAAGGCCTCCTAACTCATCAGTGCAACATCTCCGTGAACACACACAAAAAAACCCAACCAAACCACAGAGATGAAACAAGGGTGAGGACGACAGCAAGAAACCACTGAAATGCTGGAGCAAAAGATTTCAACAGTTAGACTCCGATGGGCCCGATCAGAGACAAAGCATCACGCACCAACAAACATTACATAGAATTAGATTCTCTCTAATTCTCAGTAAGCCTTTACGCTGGAACCGTCATAGAATCTGATGCCTGACCCACCGGTGTGAAATTAAAGAGGGAAGCAAAGTTGTCAACCGTGATTGGCTTAACTACCATGCATGCAGTCTGACGTATAACATTTATGTTGTACCCAATTTTTATATCGAAGAATGATTTTACGAAATTGGGTGCTGAAGTCATTGCGGTTATATATTTTTCTGAATTTATATACTAAATCACCATACAATTCGGGTTCCGATAGACCTTATTGCAGAAGAGATTTAAGTGCAATATTGAATTTTGAAAATAAATCGGAATTCCGTAATTTTTAAATTAAATCGGAATGACGTCTATAAAATTTTGAAAAGGCTTTGCGTAGTTTATGGCACCGATAACCCTGACTAAGAAGTTTAGCAGTTAACAGTTTATTACGAGTGTTGAAGTCAGTTATATGACTACACACTGGCAAATCGAATCAATTGCGAAATATAAACGCCATGGGATGGCGCAGGAGGAATATCACCATCCAAAAAAGGAAAATTTCAAATCTCAAAATCAAAATCATCGCGTTTATCATAAATTTTTGCAAGAAACAAACCCATCTACAATAGATAGATGTAAATCGAAAAACGGGGCCTCGGTATCAGAAGAATTTGCTTTATTTAAAGGTGCATTATTGAACTCCCAGGTCTCAAAATATTTTTTTGGTTTTTATCTTCAATTCATACTCCTTTGTCATGTGCACACTTTTGGAGCCAAATACAGCTTCAGAACTTTGTGAAAATGGTCGTTTTTAATCGTGTTTACCCTTCGCTCTGGACATGTGTTCGGAACTTCTGTTCTAAAAATAAATCTGTCACTTTACACATACATGGCGACAGTATCGTCTCGAAGTGTCGTCACTTATGGCATGGTATTCAGTGTCATATTTTTTCCGATTCAGGCATGGCCTAAGCAAACAAGGCCAAAAATGAACGTCGCATAACGTCATATATGGGAATTCTATTTTTGTCACGAACTAAAAATAGATCTAATTAGTGTTCGAAACCTAGTTAGGGAATCCCTCTCAAACTCGTTTACCTGTCATCATAATGTTTCGCATTTTCGCATAAAATGCATTCATTTGTATTGTTTTAAAGAAAAATACCGGCTATATGTATTTCATTTTTGGAAGCATTTTTACCGATAGCTCAATAATGCACCTTTAACTGAATGTCTGGGGGATAAATTTGACTGATCAAACCATCGAAGTAGGTATTGTCAATATTTAATAAATCATCCAAATATCTAGAAGTCGAGCTAAAAGCTTCCATGATTTCAGATTGATTTTCTATGGAACAGTATTTAGGTAAAAACTCAATTATGCAACATTGAGATTGCAATATGCAATTTTGATATTGTGTTATGCTTTATTCAGTTACAATTGTGCAACACTGCATTATGATATTCATTTTTGTAGTCTGATTTTGGAATTTGTGTAGTTTTCTTTCTGTTTCTCCTCCTATTTTGCAACTTGAAATTCCGATTCTGCTTCTTCTAGTTCCCATTATTCTCGTTCAGTGGCGCTGTGATCGTTCTTTCGTACCGTTCCCGTAAACGTCCGCCTGTATTCGGCAGATACCCAAAAAAATCTGCAAGCGTATTGGTGACACGGAGGAGTGAAAGAAATGAGAGAACTATATTTTTGGCATAAAACGGACGATTTGGGGACACTACACCCTTCCCGATAAAATCATTTACACATAATTTTTATTTTATATGTCAGACCAGGAATCAGCTTTGTTTGGTTTGTTTTGTGTCCAAGTTTGATCTAAATATATCGCAAATGTGTTCAGGCCATTGCACCTCTAAAATATAAATGTGTTGTAAATACTTATACTAATTTTGTATGGCACCGAAAGGCTCCTGTCCTAATCGTGTAGACCTTTGTGAGACTGCTCCTTTATGATCACTTGAAAGCAAACATAGCTACAACTCTCTTTCGTGAAAATGCTTTCAGATGAACAACGACTTACGTTCCCTCTAACATTTATTTCTGATTTAGGGCATATCCAACGGAATTTCTAAAACTAGGCATTTTGGTTCTGTTGTTTGATTTGATGTTTTAACGTCACCGTCAACTCAATATAGGTCATTTTGGAGACTTTGCTTCCACTTTTGTGGGACTTTTACCCGACACTGAGATGAAATGACATATCAAAGCCCTGTCGCCCAATGAAACCAATAGGGTTTGTAAGCACCGCTTTGGCTCGGTAGACTTAGATCCTCTAAGCGGTTTACCAGTACTGGTGTGCGGGTCGGTTTCAGTTCATGCAGCCCATCTATTTCTTCAAGCCCCGAGAGCCGGGGTCTGATTCCCTGTTTATTTTGCCACATGTTTATATAGATGTTCGTAACTGTTTGTATTAAATGCATTCAATAATTTATAAGAAAATAGAAAACTATCTGACTTTTTATACTAGATTTTGGCTTCAAGTGACAAAACGCAAAGGTTTCCACCTTTTTGACAAAACACAACGCGAAGCAAATACTTTCATACCGGAGTGCAGGTGGAAAACCCGCACCTGCTACAATGTAACATATCAAGCGCTGGAAGCCTCTGTGGTGTTGTGGTTATGCTACTTGCCTTAGTAACCAGGGATCGCAGGATCGACCCCGGGCTTCTCCAGAATTTCGGATCAGTCTTTAAACCCAGGTCCCATCTCCGTATGACCTTAGCTGTTGGTGAGACGTAAAACTAAAAACGCACTCACACACCAAGCGCATCCCACCATTAAACACATCTTATTAATTCTGACCCCCCCCCCCCCCACACACACACACACACACTTGATCCCCACTTTTATAGAGTAAAACTGGGATTTACAGGAGTAAACATTATTTTTCTCATTTCTACTCCAAAATATAGAATGGAAATACATGTAAGTACAAAATGGTTTGGATTCAGCCACTCCATTTGCCAAATCGTTACATGTAGAACTTGAAGAAATATGTAGTAGGCTGGTTAAGACAGTCGCGACACTAGCTCAGCAAGGTTTTGCTGGCTGAAGAGAGACGGACGGACGAACTGACAGACGGCTAGCTTTTTTTGCGTTGTGATTCTGTTGGATGAAAGCCATCATGCCCAAGTCTAACTTATGACGACAGACGGACATATGAATACGACAGCTGTCATTGTGACCACAGGTGCGTTTCTATGGTTGTGGGTCGGGGCTGAGTATGAGTAAGTAATGTTCATCAGAGTAACAATGGGAATAGAGGCACTGGTTGTTGTTTACCAGTTTCCCGCACGGTCAGCTGGTAAGGTCCCAGGGAACGAATCCATGCCCGCGAACAGGGAGACCATCGCGCAATTACTCCCTGAGCGGACATATACATACTTCTATAATATCCAAGCATTTGAGTTTTGAGTGAGGTTGCAATTAGTAACTAATATCTTTATAAGTAACACCTCAGAAGGATCAGATTTATGAAAATTGTATGAATTAATCAATTTTAACAATCTATGCTCATTTCAAATCCATGGATTCGGCACATGGTAATTTATTTTAGTAAATATTCAACGATAGAGTACTTTCCCCTTCGTCAAACAAGTATTAACTTTTAAATAAAAATCCTGTTTCTCATAAATATATAAATAAGGAACCCCGCTGTAAAATTTTTTTTAAAGATGCAAACGTACACATTATTGTAAATATTCGAATTATTATATAGCCGGATAAAATTTATTGCTGCTGGCTTGAATTTTGCCCCTGGAAAAGCGAATGCGATCTTCTCAAACGGACGCTTGTCATCGGAAAAAAGATACGGCAAATCCACGGACATTACCGAACGTTACCGTCACCTCAATGACTGGTACCCCGTCTAACCACAGCAGAATCGAAACTGAATATTGCAAAATAGGACGTCCAAATGCCAAATTTAAATACAAAGGTCTCAAATTAGAATGTGCATGTTGCATATTCGAATAAAGTAGTAAGATATGGAAAGGTTCATAATGCAAAGTGCGGTTTCAACAATTCATTTTGTAATTGCACATTGCATTATTGAGTTTTTACATTAATACTGTTCCATAATTTTCAGCAGAAAGGGACATTATGAAGTCTTTCTCATAACAAAACAAAAACAGATCAGCCACAAGGAGTGCGCAATTAGTACCCATCGGAATACCCACAACTTGTCTAAAAAACTTAGTACCAAATCTGATATAAATATTATCAAGTAGAAAGGTGAGAGCTTCACACTCTTTCTGACATGACCATAAAGTATAATTTTATGCTCTTCAGAAGTGAAAAAAAAAAGAAAAGAATTTCTTATATTACATGCAAGATACAGAGAGTCTTCCCTATGAAATGGCCATTCAATTAAATCATGCAGTTTTTCTTTTATACGATTATGAAGAAGTGTAGTATAAAGGGTGCAAAAACCATAAACTTGCAGTTTTATCCAATCTTTCGTTCGGGAGGAGTTGTTGTATGACGATTTTCAAATACCAGTCATGGCACCCATCTTGTAATTAGGATTTTAGCAAATCTGAATCTCAGTGTCGCCCAAAACACTCCCAAAGGGTTTAAGCTCCATCGGACCTTTGTAATGGTTCGGGCCGAGATGTCGTTAGAAGAATATTAAGATTGCTACCATCTTGGATATCCAAAAGGAACTGCCTTAGCAAATCTGAATCGCCATGTCGCCCCAATGCCTCCCATCAACTTTCAGCTCTATCCAACCTTTTGTTTAAGAGAAGTTGTCGTTTGAAGATTTTAAAAATGACCGTCATGGGGGCCATCTTGGAAATCGGAACAGAATGGTTTTATTTTTACCAAATCTGCATCTCCATTACGAAAACACGCCTATACAAATACATTGTGAATTTTACCGCCGAAAAAACTATTTTTTTAGATGATAAATTGTGATAGTTTTCTTATTCTGCTCTTAAACACAGATTGTGGGTACTCGTTAAAACCGTCTCATCGAGGCGCTTCTAACGAGTACCAACAATCTATATTTTACAGCAGAAATAAGAAAAATAAGGTTTACCACTACAAACCCCAGTTTTTCTATATAAAAGCTGAGTTCGAGGGGGGTCAAAATTATATAGGCTTGTTTTCGTGATGCCATGTCGCCCAGATGGCTCCTATCAAGTCCCAGCTCCATCCGACCTCGGAGGGGATGTCGATTGAAGAAAGTCAAGATGGCCGACTTTGGATGTAGGAACGTAACGATTTTAGCAAGTCTAAATCTCCAAGTGATCCCGATGCTTACCAGCAAGTTTCAGTTCGACCTTACTTTTGGTTCGGGAGATGTCGTTTGAAGAATTTCAAGATTTCTACAATCTTGCATGATCAGAACGGAACGATTTTAGCAAATCTGAATCTCCATGTCGCACGAATGTCTCCCATCAACTTTCAGCTCAAACCAACCTTTCTTTCGGGAGGAGTTGTCGCTTGAAGATTTTCAAGATAGCCGTCATGGCGGCAATCTTGGAAATCGGAACGGAATAGTTTTAGCAAATCTGACTCAATGTCGCCCCGATGCCTTCCATTAAGTTAAAGCTCCATCCGACCTTTCCAAAATAGCCGCCATTGGATATCGGAACGAAACGATTTTAGTCACCGCGATGCCCCCCCCCCCCTCGTTTGAATCTCCATATCACCACGATTCCTCCCACCAGGTAGAAGCTTAATCTGACTTCCAGTTCTTAGGTGTCAAAATGTGAACTAAAGTTAACGTCTTAACGACGGGCGACCGGACAACAGTACACGGCATAAGCTGACCTGGAGCTTTGCAATATGTACAGGTGAGCTAAAAATCAGACGGACAAGGGAGCCGGAGCCTTATATACTCACCAATGAGACTTCGGCTCATGTGGGCTAAAAGACCTCTCTAGCCATATTCTCTTCTCGACCAGCGAAACACGCGCCCTGTTTAGGACAAGACTCAGCATGCAAAATACAAGACCCCCGACAAGCAAAGTACGCGCCATCTCTAGGCAAGACTTGGCAAGCGGAATACACGACTTCTCCAAGCACGACTCGACATGCGAAATATATGCTCGCGTGAGGAAAGATTCGATATTCGAAATACATGCCCTATGTGGGCAAGACTCGACAAGCGAAATTCACGCTGTCGCTTAATGTGCATGACCCGACAAGCGAAAAAATGCCCTCTCTTGGAAAAGACGACATGCGAAATAACTCATACTTTAGGCACGATTTGACGAAATTCGAGGAAATTCACTCGCTAGGGAAAGACCCAACAAATGCAATACACGCAATTTTTAGGGCAAAACTCGACAAGTGATATACACGCATTATCTAGGACAATCCTCGACATGCGGAATGTATGCCATTTCCAGGACAATCCTCGACAAGCGAAATGCACGCCCTTTCCAGGACAATCCTCGACAAGCAAAATGCACGTCCTCTCCATGGCAATCCTCGGCAAGCGAAATGCACGCCCTCTCCAGAGCAATTCTCGACAAGCGAAATGCGCGCCCTCAGTAGACAAGGTACGATAGGTGAAATACACGCCCATTCTAGGGCAAGACTCAACAAGCGAAATACACGCTCTATCTAGGCAGTACCCAACAAGCTAAATACACACCCCCTCCAGTGCGATATACATGTACATGCCTTCTTTAGGTCAAGATTCGACAAGAAAAACACACCCTCTCAAAATAAAGACTCGACAAGCGAAATAAACACCCTCTGAAGGGCATTGCTCGGCATGCGTGATACACGCCCCACTAGGACAAGACATGGCATGTGAAATATACGCTCTCTCTTGTGCGAAACTCGAAATACGAAATACTTGCCCTCAGCAGTGTAAAGCTCGACATGAGAAGTACACACCCTCTCTAGGGCAAGACTCGACAAGCAAAGTACTCATCCCCTCTATGTCAAGACTGGACAGGCGAAATTCACGGCCTCACTAGGGCAAGACTCGATAACCGGAACACATGCCCTCTCTACACGTCCTTTATAGGGAAAGACTGTCTACCGTCATTATAGATGTAAATGTATATATTGTGTTTGAGGAGAAGAACTTGATAGCTTCCGTTCTAATCCTGGTTATAAAGTAAAAATTTATATATTGTATTTCGTATGGTGAACAGAGAAATAAATATGTTTAAACTAAAGACTCGACAAGCGAATTACACGTCGTTCTCTCAATTGCTAGACTCGACATCGGAAATACACGCCTTCACTAGACGAACCACACACCGTCTCTGGGCAAGACTAGACATGCTGAATACACGCCCTCCCCAGGGCGATACTTGGCGAGTACATGCCTCTCTAAGGCAATGCACAACAGGCGAGGTACAGAACGACTCTTACAAGTATAATACGCCCCCTCTATAAATAAATACACACTCTCTCTATCGCAAGACTCGACATGCGAAATAAACGCCCTCTCTAGACAAGACTCGATAAGTAAAAATAACGCAATCTTTAATGACTCAATACCACCGATGACTTTCAGTCATATAAAGCAGATCAAAGTGGTACATTCTGAGGTAATATGAAATAGGTGCGACCTAACTGCAACCAACTGTTTTGATGCTTATAAACCTCCAATTTTGTGTATTCTATATTAGGTTTGTCTTTTTGAAATGAAAAGATTTTCTAAATGGACATTTGCAGTAGTACCGTAAAATTCCTATATTAAGACCTCCTTTTGGACTGTTCTAAAGTTTTACAGTCTCAAAGGTGGTCCCTGACTGAACAACGACAACAACAAAGTTAAACTTAAACTGTGCAGTAGATAGTTAATCGAAAAAAATAATAATAAACAAGATGTGTTTGTGAAACACTGATGCCCCCGGACAGCGCATGTTAAATATGAAAGCAGTATCACTAAGCAGTCGAAAGGTATGGTCAATGTTTAAGTCTTGAAAAGTAGGTCAAGGTCACAATATGGGATCGTTTGAAAGGTCTTGTGACACAGAATGCACATGTGAAATATGAAAGCCCTAACACTTACTGATCGAAAACTATGGCCAATGTTAAAGTTTTTAAAAAGTAGGTCAAAGGTCAAGGTCACGAGGTCAAAAATTATGGTACCACTGGAAATGTCTTGTGAAAAAGAATGCATATGTGAAATATGAAAGCCCTATCACTTACCAATCGAAAGTTATAGACTATGTTAAAGTTTTTAAAAAGTAGGTCAAACGTCAAGGTCACAAGGTCTAAATTTATGGTACCATTAGAAAGGTCTTGTGACAAGGAATGCACATGTGAAATATGAAAGCCCTATCAATTACCAATCGAAAGTTATGGCCAATGTTAAAGTTTTTACAAAGAAGAGGTAGATCAAGTTCAAGGTCACGAGGTCAAAAATGATGGTACCGCTAGAAAGGTCTTGTGACAAGGAATGCTTATGTGAAATATGAAAGCTCCATCTGTTACCAATCGAAGTTATGGCCAATGTTAAAGTTTCTAAAAAATTTGAAAAAAGTAGGTCAAAGGTCAAGGTCACGAAATAAAAAATATGGTACCACTGGAAAGGTTTTGTGATAAGGTATACACATGTGAAATATGAAAGCTCTATCTATTACCATTCAAAAGTTATGCCCAATGTTAAGGTTTTTGTAGACAGACAAACGGACAGACAGAAGACAGACCAAAAACTATATGCCCCCGAATCTATGAGTGCTCTGTGATGAGTGAATGTTGAGATATAAGCATTTGAAAAACTTTAACGCAGTGTGACGGGAACGCACACGCAAATGTGCACAAATGAGGTGACAACAATAGCTCTCCATGTACTTCGTAAAGGCGAGCTAAAAATAGCCAGTGACCTTGACCTTCAGCCCCAGAACATGAGAGTTGAACTCGCTCAAGATATCATCATTACCAACATTGGTGTGAAGTTATATTTAAATCCATCCATAAATGTAGACACTAGAGCAATCACTATTTTTTTCTAAAAAAAAAGCCACAGTGACCTTGACCTTAGTCCCGGAACCTGAAAGTCGAACTTGCTTGAGATATCATCATACCCAACATTTGTGTGAAGTGACATTAAAATCCATCTATAAATGTAGGCACTAGAGCGATGATGAAGTTTTTCTAAAAATAGCCACAGTGACCTTGACCCAAAACCCTGAAAGTTGAACTCACTCGAGATATCATCATACCCAACATTTGTATGAAGATATCTTTAAATCCATCTACAAATGTGGACACAAGTTTTTCCAAAATTAGCCACACTGACTTGACCTTCAGCCCCTGACCCTGAAAATCAAAGTCACTCGAGATATCATGATACTCAACATTTGTGTGAAGTTATATTAAAATCAGTCCATAAATAAAGATGCAAGAGCAACGAAAACGTTTTTCTAAAAATAACCACAGTGACAGTGACCGTGACCTTAAGCCGTGGACACTGAAAGTAAAAATCGTTGGAGATATCATCATACCCAATATTTGTGTGAAGTTATATTAAAATCCATCCATAAATGTAGATACTAGAGGGATCACAATTTTTTTTTCTAAAAATAGCCACAGTGACCTCGACCTTCAGCCCCGGAACCTGAAAGTCGAACTTGCCAGAGATATCATCGTACCCAACATTTGTGTGAAGATATATTAAAATCCATCAATAAATCAAGGTGCAAGAGCGATGACCAAGTTTTACTAAAAATTGCCACAGTGACCGTGACCCTGTGACCCTGAAAGTAGTGACCTTGACCTTAAGCCCAGGACCCTGAAAGTCGAAGTCACTCGAGATATCATCATACCCTACATTTGTGTGAAGTTATATTAAAATCCATCAATAAACGAAGACGCTAAAGCGATGACAATGGTTTTCTAAAAATAGCCACAGTTACCTTGACCTTGAGCCCCAGACCAGCTATATTTTAAAAAAGAAAAGAAAAGAAAAAAACAACAACAACAAAAAAAAAAAAAAACATTCCTCCCCCGGGATTTGAACTCGCGCAGCTTGCAGGTAAACCTTAACACAGGGAAATAAGGGAGGTGATACAGAGCAAATAATTAACATCTAAAAAAAAGGCCAATTTAAGCCAAAAAAACTTGTTAAGTGAAGCACAATGATAATGTTAAATATTTTTTTTACCAATTGTATATATATATTCAAAATAAACCTTTAAAACATCACATATGAGAGTGCAGGTAAAGTTTAACCAAATGCGGACGCCGACGCCGGGGGTACAGCAATAGCTCCCCCTTACTTTCGTAAGGCGTAACCTCTAATTATGACCTTGACCTTGGAGGTAAGGATCGTGTTTTTGTGTAAAAGGCAGATTGTCTCATGATGGCCAACATTTCTGCCAAGTAATTTCAAAATCCATCCATAAGAAAGTTATTGACAGCGTTTAAGTTTTGGACCTTTATTTTTGACCTTTGACATCTAAGTATGACCTTGACCCTGGAGGTACGGACCTGGGTTTTGCATGTGACACATCGTCTTATGATGGTTAACATTTCAAAATTCATCCAGAAATAAGAAAGTTATTGACTGCGTTTAAGTTTTGGAAGGACGAACAAACGAACGATCGAACAGATAGACAGGGGCAACGCTATTTGCCCTTCTCCACCATTCTTCGAATGGCTGGGACTTAATAGAAGAAACCTAAATAAGCTCTTAAAAGCAGACTTAGGTGGTCTTAATAGTGGAATGTTTCTGTAATTTGTCCTGTTTCTTTACTTCTGTTGATTTTCCTCTTCATCACGAAAACACGCCTATATAATTTTGACCCCCTTGAACCCCACTTTTATATAGTATAACTGGGGTTTAAAGGGGTAAACCTTATCTTTCTTATTTCTGCTCCAAAATATAGATTGTGGGTACTCGTTAGAACCGCCTCGATGGGGCGGTTCTAACGAGTACCCACAATCAATATTTTGAGCAGAAATAAGAAAAATATCACAATTTTTCATCTTAAAATTTTATTTTTTTCAGCCGTAAAGTTTACGATGTATTTGCATGTTTTCGTTATGTCTCCTGTCCCTAACTTTCAACTCTATATACTCCCTTTTTTCTGAGAGATGACACAAAATGACCCTGGAGGATTTACATGTTGTTAAACCCAAAACAATCAAATTCTAAATATACACGGGGGTTACCCTTATCTTGCTGTTCACGACAACCCCTATCTTTGCAAACAGTGTAGATCCAGATCAGATGGCTTCTGCAGAAGCCATCTGATCAGGATCTTCACTGTTTGGCACGGGCCTCCGTGGCCTGGTGGATAAGAGCGCTGACTCTTAGTCATTAGGTCTCTCACCGCCGTAGGTTCGAGCCTCGCTCGGGCCACGTGTGAGACGCCAAGTTATGCAACGGAAGGTCAGGTGGTTTTTCTCCGGGTACTCCGGTTTTCGCCCACCTCTGATTAACGATCGGCTCGATATGAGTGAAATAATCTTGAAAGGGCCGTAAAACCCAAACCAAAAAAAAAAAAAAAAAAAAAAAAATCACTGTTTGGCATTGAGTTTGTGAATTTGTAGCAATAAATTACATCAAATAATTTGATTGGTTGATAGACAGTGATGGGTGTGGATAAAATGAATATTCAGCAAGTGTTAAAAGGGGTGTTCATGTTGGGTTTAGGTTATTTCATGATACCAAAGATCACTTATCATGGGGTTTGTAATCATGACCTAGGTAGCCTAACGGATGTCCCTCTGACTGGTGATCAATACCTGGGGTTTACAGGGGCAAACCTCATCTTTCTTACTTCTGCTTAAGAAATAGATCAGCTCTAACTGTGATTTGTTGAGTAAAAAATCACAGTTTGGAGGTCAGTTGTAAAGTAGATCAAATCACGAACGCGTAGCGCGCGTGATTTGTCTACATACAACTGACCGACAAACTGTGATTTATTGCTGAACAAATCACAAACTAGAGCTGATCTATTTCGATTCTAACAGGTTGAAAATCGGCAACAATGCTGTTGTTTCCTTCAAAATCTCACAACTTTTCGCCATTGTTAGAAGAAATCCCGCTAAAATTATCGACTGAAACACATGCATTTATTTCCTTTTCTAACGTTTTCGATGGGAGAATATGACGTTACACCGTTTAACGTCAAGGAAATCGACTAGTGACGTCATTAATTGGCAGTTTTTAATGACGTCATTTGTCACGCTCTTCCTTGCCGTGATTTGTTGTAGAATAAAACAGTTATTTTCCATTGCCTATATAAGCGCGCTGTGTTAGAATCTATAATATATAGATTGTGGCTACTCGTTAGAACCGCCTCGATGGGGCGGTTCTAACGAGTACCCACAATCTATAGTTTGAGCAGAAATAAAAAAAATATCACAATTTTCCATCTTAAAATTTTTTTTTTTTTTCGGAGGTAAAGTTTACACTGGATTTGTATAGGTATGTTTTCGTAATGTCTCCTGTCCCTCACTTTTATCTCTACTCTCTATATACTCCCTTTTTCTGGGAGATGATACAAAATGACCCTGGATGATTGACATGTTGTTAAACCCAAAACAATCAAATTCTGAATGTACACGGGGGTTAGATCGGCCCACGCCCATCGGGGCTTGAAGAAATATATGGACTGCATGATGCTTCCACGCAGAGCTGAAACCGATCTGCACACGGGTACTGGTAAAGAGCTTAGAGGATCTAAGCTTACCCATGTAAACCAGTGCGAGTCGGCCCGGCAATGCTTATAAACCCTATTGGTTTCATTGGGCGACAGGGCTTGAGATGCCATTTCATCTCAATGTCGGATAAAAGTCCCACAAAATTGTAAGCAACGTCTCCAAAATGACCGATACAGTGTTGAGGGGGACGTTAAACCTCAAATCAAACAAACGGGGGTTAAAAGGGATGTTCGTGTTGGGTTTAGGTTATTTCATTATCACAAAGCTCACTTATCACGGGGTTTGAAATCATGACCTAGGTAGCTCAGTCGGATGTCCCTCTGGTGATCAATACCTGCCAGGATTGTAATTCTCTCAAGCAGATTGCTCATGTTATTCAGCCAGCTGATTCAAGAAGGGCAGGTGTCAGTTTCTGGCTAACGAATGTGCACAAATAGTTTACCACTTTACATATAGGTCTGCCCAGGAAAAGTATGGCTAGGTAAACTGACAGGCCCAAAATAACCTAAATAGTGTTGACTGGGTCATTAACTTCAAAACTAACAAATCTTTTCAGCTTAAGTGTTATGGTTATCAAAAGCGCAACAGATCTTTCATTATCTTATAGAGATTAATTTGTCCCTGCTCCAATCTATCTGGTCCACTCATGCACATGACGTAATTGTGACGTCACATCAACGTCGGTACGTCGCGGCATTTATGTAACATCACATCTACGTTTGTGCAACGTCATGATGTTGCAGAAACGTTAATTTGACGTCGCCCTAGCGACGTATGCTTGCTGGGGTGTTTACAAATAATTCCAAGGATTAGGAAAATGTTGATCATTACCGCAGAAGCATTTTATGGCCCTTTCAAGATAATTTCACTCATATTGAGCTAATCGTTAAAGAAAAGTGGGTGAAAACCAGAGTACCCAGAGAAAAGCCACCTGACCTTGGCGTCTGGCTTGGCCCGAGCAGGCACAAACCACAGCGGTGAAAGAGCTAATGATAAGAGTTGGCACTCTTACCTATTAAGCCAGCAAGGCATATTTACAAGGGGAACTGCTCGTAAACATTGAGAGCACACCGATTGTAACACGGTCGGTCAGTGTATTTCACTGCTAACTTTACTTGCGATTTTGCGAATGCCCAATCAATATATATATAGGCCAGGTTCAATAATAATGACTATCTTTTCTCTTCAATTTCTTCTTAACTTGAACAACTAAAGTGTTATTAAATAGGGTTTATTTGACGTCTGATGGGAGGTGTGAGGTAATTGTATCAATTCCTGGGCATTGCCTTCACCTTTAAAGGCTCTCCGTGGCCTGGTGAGAAAGAGTGCAGTCTGTTAAGCATCAGGCTATAGCTCTGGGTTCGAGCCTTGCTTGGTCACATGCAGGAAGCCATTCCTGAAAAAGATGGGTTTTCCACTGATACTCCACTTTTTGCCAACCTAGGATTAATGATAATCTCAAATAAGTGATATAAACTTGAAAGGGATGTGAAACCAGACTAAAAACTATTTTCTTTGTGTGTGGGACTGCCTCTTTTTCATATGACGTCGCGTCTGAGTGTAATAACGCCGTATAATAAATTCAGTAATCCACTAGAGGATTAAATATGCAAATTAGACACGCTCCGTGACGTTACATGTACAACGTCATTAACAACGTCTCGTTTACTAACGACGGAATATTGACATTTTTGTCAACAAACCGTGTATAAAATGTGTGTTTAATGTCATGATAAATAGAATCTTGCATTAATGAATTTATTAAACTCATTGAGGGAAATGGATAAAGTGCTCGGCAAAGCCTCGCATTTCATCACTTTTCCTCAACTCGTTTAATAAATTCAATAATACATGAACACTCATGTAAAATCCTCTATTTAACTTCTTAGGCTAGGTAGTTTTCTGAGCAGAACAAGGATATGAGCTGCAGACAAATCAATTAGAATTACACATCTGTATGACAGAGCAATTTTTCATGTCCACAAAACTAATGAAAATTCGTGATAAATTTTCTTGGTTTTACTCAAAACCGGTTGTTTGTTCTCTATAGAACTGCCTCATCGAGGCAAATAGAAACGAGCCCATCAAACTATGATTTTGAACAGATATAAAGACAAGAGGGCTATGATGGCCCTGGATCGCTCACCTGATCCATATTGTAACAAGAGCTGTCGCATGACAGCATAGCTCGCCTGTTTCGCGACTTCAAGATATAAGGTAAAATTTATGAATCATGAAATATAGGTCACACTCACCTAGATATATTTGAGATCAATAATCAGGTCACATGGAACATATATTCCAGATATTACATTTCAGAATCAAATTGTGTCTGAATTATAAGGCGAAATCACTGAACCATGAAAATAGGTCACAAGGACCTAGATATATTTCTATGTCAATCATCGGGTCACATGGAACTAATAATCAAGGCGAGACATTTCTCCATCAAAAAGTATTCATGATAATAAGCAAAATCACCGAACTATGAAATATAGGTCACAATGACCTAGATATAATTCAAGCTCAACCATGGGGTCACATGGAATAAATAATCCAGGAATGACATTTCTCCATCAAATAATGTTCAAGATAATAGGCAAAATCACTGAACCATGAAATATAGGTCACACTGACCTAGATATATTTTGCGGTCAATTATCTGGTCACATGGAACTAATAATCCAGGAATGATATTTCTCTATCAAATAGTATTCAAGATAATAGGCAAAATCACTGAACCATGAAATGTAGTTCATACTGGCCTAGATATATTTTGAGGTTAATAATGGGGTCACATGCAACTAATAACCCAGGTATAACATTTCTCTATCAAATAGTATTCAACATAATAGACAAAATCACTGGACCGTGAAATGTACGTCACCATAACCTAGATATATTTTGCGGTCAATTATCAGGTCACATGGAACTAATAATCCAGGTATGACATTTCTCCATCAAATACTATCCGAGATAATAGGCAAAATCGCTGAACCATGAAATATAGGTCACAGTGACCTAGAAACATTTGAGGTCAATCGTGGAGTCACATGGAACTAATATCCCAGGTATGACATTTCTCCAACAAATAGACTTCAAGATATAAGGCAAAATCACTGGACCTTGAAATGTAGTACACCATGACCTTCCCCCTTTCACATTTGAACCAATGTCACTTAATTGGCTGATGTATAACCAATTGTGTCTATAACTTGCTAGTATAATGGAAAGGTATACAACAAATTACAAAGGTGTCCTGGATTTTGACCCCTAGCCCCACCCCATCCCCACTCCCAGGCATGAACCCAGGGATGTGTTGTCTTTGAACCTCAGAAGACACGCCCAGGCATCCAAGTTGTAAATATGAATGCTTTGTGATGAGTGACTTGAGATATAAGCATTTCAAAAACTTTAACATAGAATTACAAAGGTGTTCTAGATTTTGATCCCGAGCCCAACCCTGGGGCATGAACCCAGGGGTCTGTTCTCCTTGAACATCAGAAGACCCTCCCAGGTACTTAAGTTCCAAATATGAGTGGTCTGTGATGAGTGACTGTTGAGATATAAGCATTTGAAAAACTTTAACACAGTGTGACGGGAATGCAAACGCGCACGTTAACCGAGGTGACAACAATAGCTCTCCATGTACTTCGTACAAACAAGCTTACAAGTGGGCCCCAGGGAGGGCCATTATTGGCCCTAGGGCTTTAATGTGCATAATATTGAGTTGAGGGAGGTCTTAAAGGTGAAGCTTCATACCAAACATCAACAAAGGCTATAATTTGAACAATCTTGGCAAAAGTCCACCAGATGAAGCTACACACCAAATATCAAAGACCTTGGCCTTGCGGTTTCAGAGAAGATTGTTTTAAAGACATTCCCTACATAAGCCTATGTAAAACCACAGGGTGGGGGCACTTGTGGCCCAGGGCTATAATTTGAATAATCTTGCTATAGGTCCACTAGATGAAGTTCCATACCAAATATCAAAGACCTACAGACCAGCTACTGGTAATTACCCATATTTTTTTTCTCCGCGGTAATAGGCTTTTTTTCTCGGAGAACAAGCGATAAATTTCTCCGAGAAGAAGAAAAATTCGCGTTTCAAAGCGGTTAATTTCACCGCGAAACGCCGCGAAATTTCTCCACGAACATCGCTTTTTCTCGGAGAAAGGCAATTAGTACAGGTGAAGACGTTCACGATGTTTCTCCACGAAATCTGCCTTAACCTACATGTATATTTGTTCATGTGCATGTATATTTTTCATGCATTAAAATTTGGTACACAAAGTTTGAAGCATATGACGAAATGCATGTTCTTTGTACAAAAATCGACAACTCTAGCGATCGTAAAGTATGATTTTGATCCGGTTGGAATCAAAATGATTTGCATCTTATGCACTTTACAACGCAGTATGAACATGATGATTGTTTTCTGTGTTCCTTTTTTTACTGTTGTGTAAACGCTTCATAAATTGAAAACTGTTGATTTTCTATCGGTTTACCATATTGGAGTACTTTATTTTTTTCTCAAGTAAATACTATAGAAAAATCAAACTCAATGTATATAATAACAGGGATCCTGCTTGTACATGTATGTATGGGCGCTGATCTCACTCTACATTTTGATTGATCTTTTTCTTACACTGCGAGTAATTAAACATCACTGATGCTTACACTTAAGCTCACATGTAGCCCGAGTGAGAGATCTAATGTTTAAGAGTAGGCCACGGAGGCCCGCTTGTGTTTCTTGCCTTTACAATTCAATTTTGCTCATACATTTATTACATTAACCCATTTCAGAATGGAAACCCCTAAATGGGTACCGTGGCAAACAGTGCAGGCCCAGATCAGACGCCGCAGAACGCGGCGTCTGATCAGGGCCTACACTGTTTGCAAAAAGTTCGGCCATTCTCGTAATAAATTATGAAGAAAATACAACCTGAAACCCCTAAATTTTGAAATAGACTCATGCTATATATAATGAGGAAGATTCCATTTGGTACAAAAAGGGTTAATATGGGGAAATTGCGAGGCAAGCATTCCAAGGCTGCATATAAGTCTGATTGGAAAGGTATGTGAAATTTGAAGCATTTTCGCTCCAGTGCAGACTTCTCGCTACAATTTGCTAATTGCAATCATAGTCGACGTGAAGAAATAATGTGAACCAGTCAAAAATTTGCAGGGATACTTTATTTTTCTATATAGTGTGTCTATTTGGCGAAATGACCGTAAATGAAAGTTATTCCATTTACAAGTATGACGTTTAACAAAAAACTTGCCCTACGCCAGCAAGTGCATGTATCCTTATTCCAGCTTCCGCAAATTGTTGAACCGTCTGGCAACGTCCTTTTCGTATGCGTAACGCTGATTTGCAATATATTTGAACTGACAAAAAGCGAAATACTACTGAAGATGGCCAGAAAGGGCGACATCACAGAAAACATGTTACAAATGGCACCAACAGGAAGAGCAAACCGAATATTTGATACACAATAAGAATGCAACGGAAAGGAAAGTAATCAGCTGTTTCTTCTCCAACGAGAAAATGGCGTTTTATCAGCCTAAGCGAATCCATTGCTGGGGCTGAAAGTCACTACAGTTTCTGTGTTCGTATAAACAGTTTTACTGACATGGCGTTGCATTGACGTTGGTACGACGTTGCCTGGACGTCATGTGCCCGCTGGGAATAACTAATCTTTCTTATGGGTGGCACGGATCCAATATACATATATATTGTTCCTTGTTAGTGTCGTTCAAACGAGTAACACGACCTACGTTTTATAACAAAAATAAGAAAACTAATGTAATATCTGTAATCCCAACTTCATTGCAGTTACATGTAACATACTGATATCAAATAACTGAAAACCACTACTCGAAATTAATAGTAACAAGTACTCTGCGCGGAAATAAATTTGATTGCTCAGGCAGACTAAAGTTGTTGTTAAATGCTCGTATCTAAGTTAATGAGGACGCCTAGGCATGATATAGTGTGTTGCACGTACGAGTAAGGCCGCGGTTACGCTATCACGTATTGAGAGCTAGGTTTTAGCACATTAAAAAACGAAGCAGAACGACAATAAACGTAGTAAAACATAGTGAAAATCTACTACATGGCAACATAGGTCACAGTTTCACCGTCACTTATTGAGGGCTAGGTTTTACTGCATGTTTTAAACGTAGCAAAACGGCAATAATCGTAGTACATACGGTTATATATGGCTACAGCTGCGTTTGCTTTGAAATTTCAAAAACATACATGGCATGGCAATATACGGAGCGTATTTTTGTTTGTTTGATTGATTTGAGGTTTAACGTCCCCGTCAACACTGTAAAGGTCATTTTGGAGACGTTGCTTCCAATTTTGTGGGACTCTTACCCGACATTGAGATGAAATGACATCTCAAGCCCCGCCGCCCACTGAAACCAACAGGGTTTACAAGCATGGACGGGCCGACTCGCACCGCTTTGCCTGGGCAGGCTTAGATCCTCTGAGCGGTTTAGCAGTACTCGTGTGTGGGTCGGTTTTAGCTCCGCGAGGAAGCATCATGCAGCCCATCTATTTCTTCAAGCCCCAAAAGGCGGGGGCCGCTATATACGGAGCGAATATCTAGCAAAAACACGTAGTTAAACGCTCTAAAACGCATACAAAGAATAATCAGCCTGCGCTTCAGTGCATTCTGGTCAGTCTTTGCTGTAAGCGCAAGGGATAGTTAGCCAACCGCACTCCTTTCTCCCTGAACTCAGCAAACTTCTCCTTATTTTCTCAGGAGGGAGCAGCCACTTCTACATGTATTTATTTTGGGGCCAGATTTGGTCCGAGTTTGGGCCTGACATTACCAGTATTTCTACTCAAAGTTATAGGTTGTGGATTCTTTTCGTATTTTTATGGTAAAATTTTCTACTAGATTTGTGTAGTAGTGTTTTTTTAGAAAGCACTTTCCTGCATTTTTTTTTAAATTATTACCTCCCTTTATGACTCTGTGACATAATGCTAATAAACACGATTTTCCTGATCATTGCCTTCGCATTTATCTCACATAATTTCTTTCAAATTTTTTTTTGATATTGCAGCGTAAGGAATCATTTGTTGTGAAACGTGGAGTATGAATAAAAATCAAAAATGAGTTCCTTTAAGAGCAATGAAAACATTCATAAGAAAGAAGATGGGTCATACTACGTAGTTTCGGCTAATAAAGCCTCATCAGTGACCCTGTAATGATCCGGCAAAGACAGCCAGAGGAAACATACTGCAATTTTGCGAATTTCGAATAGGCAGTCGATTCAAAGACTGATATAAATCAAAATGGGGACCAAATTATTAAAAACCTGTCTAGAATATGAGTCTAAACCAATAATTTATTTCTGATTTCTCAGAATATTCAAAGGACCAAAAGTAAAATATAAACTGCACTATGGTTGATGTACGGGGAGACGTTTTACGGCCGCCACACGGCACAACACCAGCTGCAGTGAAGGCAAATAAAAATAAAAAATGAGTTCCTTTAAGAGCAATGAAAACATTCATAAGAAAGAAGATGGGTCATACTACGTAGTTGAAGTCGTATAGATTATAACACCGTTATGAGTTTAAATTGACTTAGCTTTTATGTTACGTGAAAATTTTTCTCCACATTCTGGGGAAGCCCCTGTGTGCTATCTTAAAAACCCAGTTCAGTTCTACTCTCCACATAGTCTATACTCTCCCCAATGGCTTAAAGACAGGTTTGGAGTAAGATTCACATGTAAAATGAGCTAAGGAATAAAAGTGTATAATATTTACCTCATTGTGCCAACATACTGACCTGACCACTCGATTCGACAGACAGTTTTTCTGACAACTAAAATTGATGAAAGCTTCAGACTGCCTACAACAGTAAAATGTCCGAAAACGAAATGACGTTAGTTCGAAACTCATATTATGTTCGGCCCTTGTCATATATTTCCTCGGAGTCCCTTTCTGTGGAGTTTCACCGCATTTGTGGTCTAAGGGAAGGAACTGAGTTGTTTTATTTCTTAATTATTTTCTAGCATTAAAACAATATTTACAGAAAATAGCAACACATTTCTTTTAATGAGATGAAGACTGAGGCTCCGTATGAGAATGCGATTTTTTCGTATTTCATCATTTTCATGATTTTCCTTGTGTTAGTCTTTAAATCCTAAGAGTAAAAAGTTTTTAAATTTAGAAACAGTCTTTAGATTTACAGACAGTCTTTAAATAAAACAACTTTCTTAGACCTGATGAAAGATTACTGCCTACTGAGCTGGCTTTTTGAAAGTCACGCCGACATCATGGGAGCCTGAAGGGACCACAGGAATTTAGCACCAGTGTTTCAATGACACGTTTCAATTCGCTGCGATCTTAGCACTCCTGTTCCAGCCAGACTCAAGAAGACAGTGAAGAAACAGCAGCCTTCTGCGACAGAGAGACCACTACAAGAAACAGCACCAAAGACGGTGACCATCGAGGTTCTGTTATCTCCGACAATCACCAGGCCACCTCCGACAGCAAGCGCCGAACCTGTGCCCACACCGACACTGCAGCAACCTTCGCCTGCACCAGCGCCGTCCTCGCCAGAGCCAGAGCCTTCTCAACATACCCCGCCGGAGCCACCAAAGAAGCAACAACGCAAGACTTCGCCGCCTAAGCCAGCCTACCAACCGCTCGCACCAGACATGGACTTCGTAACGATCGACCAGCATTTTCGGGTACAAGACCACTACGACTGTCAAGCTGTCCGCCACTACGGTGACCACGACCTCTACCTGCTTAGCAGGATGCCTACGGGTCGAACCTACCCGTACGCTACAGCGTGCTACGCTTTCCAACATTTGGAGAACGGCATTTTGTACGAGTCGAGGTCATCGGATGCGGGGGTCGATGAGTTCGTTCCAAGAGCTTGGTGGTTCTACAAGCAGCATTTATGCATGGCCAAGCCGGTAGGAGATGCGGAGGGCTTGTACCAGCGTCTGGATTATTACGCACTCATCCTGCCTGCTGGTTGGGAATAAGACTTGCGACCTGTCTTCTTCCTGGACCACTAGCCGCGCGTTTCTGTATGGAAACTTGCATAGGCATGCTTCATTTGCAGCCTATGTCCGATGGCCAAAATCGCGCGGCCCCAATAGAGAGCACCGTTGGCCTACTTTCTGCTCTCGAGCACAGTAGAGAAATCGCGATCTAAAGCCGATTTGTCACTGATTACTCTACATTTTTGGCTCAGTTTAGATTGGCATTCAAAATTTCTAAAACTGGCAGTGCTTCACTTTACTCGGTAGGGCACAGGCAGTCCAACGCGATTAACTCTTGTTGGACAGACTGCCGCGATTCACAGCCCAGAAGCACATAACTTACGTTGTGGAGATATGGAGTTCTGTCCGTTCGACCCTGGCAGACGTAAAATGCCTTAACTTGAAGGAACGAACGAACAAACGTAGCCGTGTCATCATCTTCATTATTCTCTGTTCAGCTCTTGGTTTATGAAAGGGTACTTCCAGAGCCACTTGTGGCTTTCTTGAAGTCATGCCGACTTCATGGGATTCCTGAGGTGACCACATGCCTTCAGCACCAGAATGTCACTGTCGCTTGTCGTTAGGATCTGCGCAGTCCAGCCCCGAGCCAGAACCAAGGCAGCTCCAAGACTACGCCAAGCAGCACCACCAGCAGTCTAATGCCACATTTCTGGCCTGACCGAGGCAACATTTTCAGAAACTGAATGCAGATAAATATTGACAAGACCTTGCCAATGAGATTGTTTAATGCTTGATTTCTTTATAAATAGCCTCATCGAAGCAATTTTCCCTAACTGGCACGGGCGTATAAATTTCAAACCGTTAGAGATATTGTATGCAATTTTTCGGCAAACAGAGATATATATTGATAAGATCTAGTCAACAATATAGTTTAATGCCTGATTTCTTTATATAAATGGCCTTGCGAAGGCCAAATAATCACAAACTGATTGCAGGTATATAACTTTAATTTTGATAAGTTTTGAAAAGCAGATGTATATTGACAAGACCGTCTAATGCCTGATTTCTTCACAAGAAGTCTAGCCAAGGCAAAGGTGTTACTAGCCGACTTTCAGACAACTAGGATTATTTTGTTACGTTTTGGCATGCAGATAGATTGACAAGACCAAACAAATGAGTTTGTCTAATGCCTGATTTCTTTATAATTAGCCTCGCCGATGCAAATAATTCACTAACTGACAAAGTCGTTGTAACTTTCAAACCGCAAGGAGTGTTTTGATAAGTTTTTGCAGGTAGATATATATTGACAAGATTGGATCAATTATATTGTTTAATGCCAAATTTCTTGATATTGAAAACCTCTCCGGGGTAAAATAATAACAAATTGATTTTAGATATATAATTCGCAAGGTATATTTCAATACTTGTTGCAGGAAGATATATATTGGCAAGACCTAACCAATTTGTATAATGCAATATTTTTTATATAAATAGCCTCGCCGAGGCAAATTTTTCACCAGCTGGTGATGGGCATATAACTTTCAAACCGCTAGGAATATTGTGATAATTTCCCCCGGCATGAGAAGAATGCTGAGTGGTATGTAGTTTTCGTCCGGCGTCGTTTTTTCTTCCGTCTGTTTGTCCTTCTGTCTGTCTGAGCCCACGAAATGATAGTTAACTGGTTTCTATAGAATTATTGCGAAACAGTCATTTGCAGTTTTTTTTCGTCATACATTATATCACTATAACACTCATTTCATGTGAACAAATAGCTTTTTAAGTGGCTGTCACACAAAAAAGTGACACATTACAATCTGTCCTGTCTACGAAAAGTCAAATATTGACTGTTTCGTGAGAACGCGTGGACGTCTGTCAACACTTAACTTCAAAGTCTTGCTTTAATTCTAATATCTTGCTAATCACTTGTCCAAAACATTTTATTTTGGTGTATCGTGTTTCTTTAGCAATGCCTTAAACAGGGGTCAGTAACACTCCTGGGTCAAGTGCCCGGGTTTGGCTAGCGCCAGTAATGAGGATATAGCCATATTGGTAATTTCCAGATTTATTTTATTTTCCTTTAACTTTGCAGTGTGAACTTATAAAGCCTAACTGGTATTACTTAAAAATAGACAAGTATAGGGTATAGTTCCAGTTATGTGGCTGCTGCTGCTGACAGAAGGTCAAGTCGCATAATTTGAATGGTCATTGTAAACCTTTGCCAGTCATCGTGTTGACTGCATTGAAGTTTTATATGATATATTATAATTTACAGCAGATAATGTTTAGTTACAGTCATGTGACTGCTGCTGCAGCTGACACAGAAGGTAAATGTGACAGTGACAGGACTTTGCAGGATATTCATGTTACATGTTTATGGTCGCTTCATGTTTGTGTTTCTTTCCCTTTTGTGTCTTTGATGGATGGAATAAGTTAAATGTATCGATTCCTGATCGTTGTTTTATTTCTTCTACTTTTTTTATGTAAAACATTTGATCTCTATCTTTTATGTTATTGGAAGTTGATATGTGGTATTACTTGACAGCTGACAAAGTACAGTAACACTGATTTGACTTCTGCTGCCAAGATCGCACACTTTGAACTTTGATTGAGATAGTAATGTTAAAGTTTTTGTATAGTTGTGAGTTTCATTGCATACTTCAAACCTATGATTAGGTTTGATATGTAGACATTTCTATGGGTGCAGAAAAGATACTGCTGCCAGCAGATCAAGGTCATAAACTTACTATTAAGAAATCGAGATCAAGGTCATAAACTTAAAAATTGTGCTCTGCAATACATGGCTGCATCTGCCGATGGCATCCATGACCCCTTGGTCACTTTCTCTAGTTTTTTTTCCTTTCGCTGGCAAGAAGTATGGCAGCTATTGGTTTAGTTGCCAATTCTATCACTGATTTGTTTTGCTGTCTCAGTTAAAACGAAGTTTATAGACAGGAAATGCGCATTACACAACTTTAGAATTTCTCATCTTAGTTTTAAGTATGACTGCTATTGAAAAATAAAAGCGATTCACCAAATGACAGTAGTATTTGATCATTATTGATTTTTAAGGTTCTAAAGCGAATTGTTACGGGTTGGTCATGTTTGCAAACGACAAACATTACGCACATTTATTATTATTATTATTGTGATAATGCTCTTTTCATTCTGCTGACTAGAAAGCAGCAGACCTTTCCTTTGGATTCTTTTTAAAGAAGCCAACTTGTCTCTTAACTTGGAGCAGAACTACAAAATTCTCCAAGATAATCAGCGAAGTTTGCACAGACATGCAACCTGGGTATCTTGTTAAGTCTACTGTACACCCCGAAGGTAACTGGCCGCCGTGTCCTAATGGGTAAGAGCGCTGACTCTTAACCCGATCAGTACCAGAAACCCATAAAGGGGTACCTTGGCAAACAGTGCAGGCCCAGATCAGACAGCGCAGAATGCGGCGTCTGATCAGGGCCTACAATGTTTGCAAAACGTTAAGCCATTTCCCGAACTAAATTTTTAAGAAAAAAAAACAAAAAAAAAAACTGACAACCCTAAGTTTCAAAATGGACTCCTGTATATATAAGGTGGAAGATTCCATTTGATACAAAAAGGGTTAATCATCGGGTCATTAGGTCTCTCCGCTGTGGTTTGCGCCTCGCTTGGGCCACATATGAGACGCCAAGATCTGCAACAGAAGGTGGTCTTACTCCGGTTTTAGCTCAACTCTGATTAGCGGTCCGTTCGAAATAAGTGAAATACTCTTGAAAGTGCCGTAAATCCACTAAACACCCCGAGGATAACGGGCATCCTTAAAGCGTATTTATTAGTTAGGGGTGGGTGAGGGGTCGGGGAAGGAGACTTGGTAGCGCAAATAATGCGTGCGAATGCAAAGTAGCATGTCCTTTTTCAAGCACCTGCATGAAGCATGGCGCGAAATAGGTGTCTGGTTTTTCGTCCGTTCGTTCGCGACATAGACCTAGCCTGCGGTGGAATGCTTGTGTTCTTCTTTAACTGGTCACTAACTTTGCATTCAAAGCACCGCTTGCTGTACCAATTTGACTGTTTGTTAAATCATAAATAAATGAGGCGAATCTGAGCTTTTGGTTTTGTTTGTTTGAAGTTTTACGTCCCCGTCAACACTGTAAAGGTCATTTTGGAGACGTCGCTTCCAATTTTGTGGGACTTTTACCAGACATTGAGATGAGATGACATCTCAAGCCCTGCCACCCCATGAAACCAACAGGGTTTATAAGTATTGACGGTCCGACTCGCACCACTTTGCCTGGGCAAGCTTAGATCCTGTAAGTGGTTTACCAGTACTCGCATGCAGGTCGGTTTCATCTCTTCGTGGAAGCATCATACAGCCCATCTATTTCATCAAGCTGAGCTTTTGGTAAATGTCACATATCATTATGGTGTTAATAACCTACAAGTACGACTCATTATGAGAACTCTCCTATTTAAATATTTTGTAAAATTTTACCACTAAAACGGAAAATTTTCGGATAAAAATTTTGGCATTTTTTTCATATTTCTGCTCAAGATTTTGGGTCCACTTTAAAACGACTCTGCGAGGCGGTTCTAACGAGTACCCACAATCTATGTGAGCAGAAATTAGATAAATAATGTATACCCTTGTAAACTCCAGTTAAAAGTGGGGTAAAAGCGGGTAACAAATAAATAGGCGTATTTTTGTGATGTGAATAAAAGTTGTCATGAGACTTTTAAAAAGGGATTATACAAAGGAGAAATAAATTACTAAAATGAAAATGTGTAACATGAATGAATATTTGATAAAGATTTAACAATGACTACCATTTGCCTTCATTTACAAAAACAACGCAAAACAAACGAAGAAATAATAATTAGCCGTAAATTATAAGTAAGCCCAGTTGTATTTTTTTCTCCACGAAAACGCGGGTAATTTCATTTTCAATGAAAGCAATCGGTCAAATTTTCGCCGAGAATCTCCGAGAATTTTCTCCGCGAAACCGGGAAATTTCTCGCTCATTTTATCTTTTCTCGCTGTTTTGCGGAGAAAATAGCCGATTTCGCATTAGGCGGTTTCTCCGCGAAACAAAAACAAGAGGGCCATGATGGCCCTGGATCGCTCACCTGATCCATAGAGTAACAAAGGCCCCCCCCCCCCCCCCCCGGGAGGGCCATTATTGACCCAGGGCTATAATGTGCATACTGTTGAGGTAGGTCTAAATAGGTGAAGCTTCATACCAAATATCAACAAAGGCTATAATTTGAACAATCTTGATTAGGGTCCACTAGATGAAGCTAAACACCAAATATCAAAGACCTAGGCCTTGTGGTTTCCGAGAAGAAGATTTTTTTTAAGATATTCCCTATATAAGCCTATGTAAAACCAAATGGCCCCGGGGATTGGGGTTTTTTTTGGCCTCAGGGCTATAATTTAAACAATCTTGATAGAGGTCCACTAGATGAAGCTTCACACCAAATATCAAAGACCTGGGCCTTGCTGTTTCAGAGAAAAAGATTTTCAAAGATTATCTCTATATAAGACTATGTTAAACCAAAGGGCCCAGGGGCGGGGGCACTTGTGGCCCGAGGACTATAATATGAACAGTCTTTGTAGAGAACCATTAGATGAAGCGCCATACCAAATATCAAAGACATGGGCCTGACAGTTTCAGAGTAAACTAGAAATGTGTCCAAAGCACACAGATGCCCCCGCTTAGCACATTAATCTTTAAGTGGTGCAAATACCAATCTGTGCGAGTTTCGGCGTTCCACCAATAGTGACCTTGACGTTAAAAGTCGAAATCGCTCGAGATATTGTCATAAGGAACATTTGTGTGAAGTTATTTTGAAATCGGTGAAGAAATGTAAGCGCTAGAGGGGTGACAAAGTTTTTCTAAAAATAGCCACAGTGACCTTGACCTTGAAAGTGGAACTCGCTAGAGATATTGTCATAAGGAACATTTGTGTGAAGTTATATCGAAATTAGTCAAGAAATGTAAGCGCTAGAGCGAAGACAAAGTTTTTCTAAAAATAGCCACAGTGACCTTGAACTTGAAAGTCAAAATAGCTTGAGATATTGTCATAAGGAACATTTGTATGAAGTTATATTGAAATTGGTGAAGAAATGTAGGCGCTAAAGCAATGACAAAGTTTTTCTAAAAATAGCCAGTGACCTTGACCTTGAGGTGATGACCTTGAAAGTCGAACTCGCTCAAGATATTGTCATAAGGAACATTTGTGTGAACTTATATTGAAATCAGTGAAGAAATGTAGGCGCTAGAGCAATGACAAAGTTTTTCTAAAAATAACCTCTGTGACCTTGACCTTGAGGCCATGACCTTAAAAGTCGAACCTGCACGAGATATTTTTATAAGGAAATTTGTGTGAAGTTTATTGAAATTGGTGGTACAAATACCTTAACCAAAGTCTTAAACATTAAAAATTTTCTAATTCTATGACCTTGACCTTGAGGTCATGGGTATGGGTGGGGGTATTGCTGAATAAACCATTGGACCTATATGTATCATCATAGTAAATATAAACCAAATCCATTGTATGGTTATGAAAATATGAGCTCAAGTTCTACCTGGTACAAATACCTTAACCTGGGTCTTAAACATTAAAAATTTCAAGTCCATGACCTTCACCTTGAGGTCATGGGTATGGGTGGGGGTATTGCTGAATAAAACTTCAGTCCTATATCTATCATCATACCGAATATGAACCAAATTCATTACACGGTTTGGAAAATATGAGCTCAAGTTCTACCTGATACAAATACCTTAACCTGGGTCTTAAACGTTAAAAATTTCAAAGTCCACGACCTTGACCTTGAGGTCTAGGGTATGGGTGGGGGTATTGCTGAATAAAACTTTGGACCTATATCTATCATCATACTAAATATAAACCAAATCTATTGTATGGTTTGGAAAATATGAGCTCAAGTTCTACCTTGTACAAAAACCTTAACCTGAGTCTAACAGGATTACATACGTACGTACGTACCCACTTTCGTACATTCGAAACCGTACGCACGTACCCACGGACGGAAAACTGAAAAACTAATGCCCCCGGCATCATACGATGCGGGGGCATAAAAAAAAGATTTTTCAAGATTTTCCCTATATAAGTCTATGTAAAACCAAAGGGCCCCAGAGGGGAGGGGGCATTTTTGGCCCCAGGGCTATAATTTGAACAATCTTGGTAGAGGTCCACTAGGTGAAGCTTCACACCAAATATCATAGACCTGGACCTTGAGGTTTCAGAAAAGAATATTTAAAGATTTTCCCTATCTAAGTTTATGTAAAACCAAAGGCCCCCGGGGCGGGGGCATTTTTGGCCCCAGGGCTATAATTTGAACAATCTTGAAAGAGGTCCATTAGATGAAGCTTCACGCCAAATATCCAAGATCTTGGCCTTGCGGATCCAGAGAAGAAGATTTTCCCTATATATGCCTATGTAAAACCAAAGGCCCCCGGGGCGGGGGCGTTTTTGGCCCCAGGGCTATAATTTGAACAATCTTGAAAGAGGTCCACTAGATGAAGCTTCATGCCAAATATCCAAGATCTGGGCCTTGCAGTTCCATAGAAAATTTTTTTTAAAGATTTTCCCTATATTAGCCTATGTAAAACCAAAGGCCCCCGGGGCGGGGGCATTTTTGGCCCCAGGGCTATAATTTGAACAATCTTGAAAGAGGTCCATTAGATGAAGCTTCACACCAAATATCCAAGATCTGGGCCTTGCGGTTTCAGAGAAGAAGATTTTTAAAGATTTTCCCTATATTAAGCCTATGTAAAACCAAAAGCCCCCGGGGCGGGGGCATTTTCGGCCCCAGGGCTATAATTTGAACAATCTTGGTAGAGGTCCACTAGGTGAAGCTTCACACCAATTATCAAAGACCTGGGACTTGCGGTTTGAGAGAAGAAGATTTTTAAAGATTTTCCCTATATAAGCCCATGTAAAACCAAAGGACCCCAGGGCGGGGGCGTTTTTGGACCCAGGACTATAATTTGAACAATCTTGGTAGAGGTCCACTAGATGAAGCTTCATACCAAATATCGAAGACCTGGACCTTGCGGTTTCAGAGATTTTTAAAGTTTTCATTTAAAAAATCTATTTTTAGCTCCTGTGACCTAGATGTGCAACAGACCGGAACCATTTGAACAACTTTGAAAGGGGACCACCTAAGGATCATTCCTGTGAAGTTTGGTAAAAATCCGATCAGTGGTTTAGGAGGAGATGTTGTTTGAAGAAAAAGTTTACGCACGCACACACGCACGCACGACGGACGACGGACAAAAAGTGATCACAAAAGCTCACCTTGTCACTACGTGACAGGTGAGCTAAAAATGGGTTATTACCGGTAGTTGGTCTGTACCTGTAGGGTTTCATAGAAGATTTTCCTTATATAAGTCATGTAAAACAAAAGGGCCCCGGAGTGGGGGCATTTTTGGCCCAAGGGCTATAATTTGAACAATCTTGGCAGAGGTCCATTAGATGAAGCTTCATATAAAATATCAAAGTCCTGGGACTTGCGGTTTCAGGGAAGAAGATTTTTTTTAAAGATTTTCCCTATATAAGCCTTTGTAAAACCAAAGGGCCCCGGGGCAGGGGCATTTTTTGCACCAGCACTAATTTGAACAATCTTGGTAGGGGGTCCACTAGATGAAGCTTCATACCAGGGCCTTGTGGTTTCAGAGAAGAACATTTTTTAAGTAAGATAGGACACGGATGCCCCTGCCTGGAAATATGTCTATGTTCGTATTTATCCATTTAAAGTTATTGACGGTGTTAAGTTTTGGACCTTTTTTCACATTTGACCTCTAAGTATTACCTTGACCTTGGAGGCAAGGACCTTAGTTTTGTGTGAGGCAGATTGTCTCCTGATGGCCAACATTTCAAAATCCATCCATAAGAAAGTTATTGACTGCGTTCAAGTTTCAAACCCTTTTGAAATTTGACCTCCAAGTATGACCTTCACCTTGGAGGCAAGGACCTTAGTTTTGCACTCGACACATCGTCTCATGATGGTCAACATTTCTACAAAGTTATTTTAAAATCCATCGAGAAATATGAAAAGTAATTGACTGCATTTAAGTTTCGGATGGACAAACGGAGGGACGAACAGACAGGGGCAACGCTATATGCCCTTCCATCATTCTTCGAAGGGCAGGGGCATAAAAATCTATTTTTGGCTCCTGTGACCTAGATGTGCAACGGAACGGAACCATTTGAACAACTTTGATGAAAGGGGACCACCTAAGGATCATTCCTGTGACGTTTGGTCAGAATCCAATCAGTGGTTTAGGAGGAGATGTCGTTTGGACGGACACACGACAGACAAATGCACACCGTAATGATCAAGAATTGGGGCTGATTAGCCTAAGCAAACAGTGCTGCCCCAGATCAGAATGCTCCTGAATGGGGAAGTCTGAACAGGGTCTAAACTGTTTGCCATTCTCTCCACCATTTGGGCTCCTTGCTGGATTGTGAAAGATGTTTTTTAAATTTTGGATAATTACAGGAAGTTCTCAGTGATATAATTACAGAAAGTTCTCAGTGTCAGAGTTAGAGGATTTTTACGGTATCCTTTAACCCCAAAACCTATTGGCAAACAGAGCAGGCCCAGAACACTGTCTGATCAGGGCCTCCACTGTTTGCTGGTATCCTTTAACCCCAAAACCTATTGGCAAACAGAGCAGGCCCAGAACACTGTCTGATCAGGGCCTCCACTGTTTGCTGGTATCCTTTAACCCCAAAACCTATTGGCAAACAGTGCATGCCCAGAACACTGTCTGATCAGGGCCTCCACTGTTTGCTGGTATCCTTTAACCCCAAAACCTATTGGCAAACAGTGCAGGCCCAGAACACTGTCTGATCAGGGCCTCCACTGTTTGCTGGTATCCTTTAACCCCAAAACCTATTGGCAAACAGAGCAGGCCCAGAACACTGTCTGATCAGGGCCTCCACTGTTTGCTGGTATCCTTTAACCCCAAAACCTATTGGCAAACAGTGCATGCCTAGAACTCTGATCAGGGCCTCCACTGTTTGCTGGTATCCTTTAACCTCAAAACCTATTGGCAAACAGTGCAGGCCCAGAACACTGATCAGGGCCTCCACTGTTTGTTGGTATCCTTTAACCTCAACACCTATTGGCAAACAGAGCAGGCCCAGAACACTGATCAGGGCCTCCACTGTTTGCTTAAATATGTTCTAGAAAGGGTTATCCTTTGGAAGCAAGGAATGCACCACAGAACTGGAAAATATGGAGTAAACATGTTTTCTGGGCCAGACTACGGTAGCTAGTTTCGGCCAATTAGGCCTCATCAGTGACCCTCAAATACTTTAAAATTCCACAATGGAATCAATGATCCCAAAGGACAAGAAAATATGGGTGTGTGTGTGTGTGAATTGGGGTTTAACGTCGCTTTCAACAATTTTTCAGTCATATCACGACGGTGTCTGGTTGCGACAGGGAGCTCAATGCTCACTTTTATAGCGCTGCCTCACTGAAGTATCATGTCCCAGACACATAACATGATACCACACACAGTCACATTATCCTGACACTGGGTCGGCCAGTCCTAGTTCTACCCCGTAAATCCGAGTGCCAAGCGAAGAGCAGCTAGTACCATTCTTAACAACTTTGGTATGTCGCGGCCCGGGATCGAACCCGTAACCTCCAGTTCCCCGGAGAGGACACTACCAACAGAGCTATTGGGGCCGGTAGGACAAGAAAATATAAACTACACTGATGCAGGGCAGGGAGACTTTATGGCCGCCACACATTCCCAGACACCAGCTGTAGTGACAAATATGTTCTAGAAAGGATTCTGTCTTTTTCCAAATAAATTTTGAGAAAACAACCTGTCACCCCTAAATTTTGAAATGGGCTCCTGCTTATGTAAGCAGGAAGATTCCATTAGGTACAAAAAGGGTTAAACCCCAGTTTTCTGCGTATGAAGTGGGGTTTACAGGGGTTTTCATTACATGGACTTGTAAATATGACATTTGAGATGCACATGTACAAGCAGTGATTTCTCCAGTCACCTTCCTTTATTGGGTGTATTGGCATCAAAGAAAATGAAACCAACAAAAATCTATTATTGCATTTTAATGTCACCAACCAAAACATGTTAATATACAGAGTAGCGGGCATTTACAAACAAAACTTATTAATCTGCTATCATATGGTATGTAAACTGCAGACATTGATGATGCTTAAACCAATGCCTGCTGTTTGTCATGTACTTCCACCCAGGCTTAAACCTATGCCTGCAGTTTGTCATGTACTTCCACACAGGCTTAAACCTATGCCTGCAGTTTGTCATGTACTTCCACACAGGCTTAAACCAATGCCTGCAGTTTGTCATGTACTTCCACACAGGCTTAAACCAATGCCTGCAGTTTGTCATGTACTTCCACACAGGCTTAAACCAATGCCTGCAGTTTGTCATGTACTTCCACACAGGCTTAAACCAATGCCTGCAGATTGTCATGTACTTCCACACAGGCTTAAACCAATGCCTGCTGTTTGTCATGTACTTCCACACAGGCTTAAACCAATGCCTGCAGTTTGTCATGTACTTCCACGCAGGCTTAAACCAATGCCTGCAGTTTGTCATGTACTTCCACACAGGCTTAAACCAATGCCTGCTGTTTGTCATGTACTTCCACACAGGCTTAAACCAATGCCTGCAGTTTGTCATGTACTTCCACACAGGCTTAAACCAATGCCTGCAGTTTGTCATGTACTTCCACACAGGCTTAAACCAATGCCTGCAGTTTGTCATGAACTTCGACACAGGCTTACACCAATGCCTGCAGTTTGTCATGTACTTCCACGCAGGCTTAAACCAATCATTACGAAAACACGCCTATACAAATACATTGAAAACTTTACCGCCGAAAGAAACTAAAATTTTAAGATGAAAAATTGTGATATTTTTCTTATTTCTGCTCTGAAATATAGATTGTGGGCACTTGTTAGAACCGCTTTGATTCTGCTCTGAAATATAGATTGTGGGTACACATTAGAACCGCCTCATCAAGGCAGTGCTCACAATCTATGTTTTAGAGCAGAAATAAGAAAAATAAGGTTTACCCCTGTAAACCCCAGTTTTATTATATAAAAATGGTGTTCAAGGGGGTCAAAATTAAATAGGCGTGTTTTCGTGATGGCCTGCTGTTTGTCATGTACTTCCACACAGACAAATTTACAAGTAAGATTATGTCTATCAGGTCTAAAATAACATCTCACACTGACAATAACTAAGCACAATACGTTCAACAATAATAACTTAGAACAAATAGCCAGAATAAAAACTTCAACCCTTTTTGTACCAACTTATATATAACAGGAGTCCATTTCACAATTTAGGGGTGACAGGTTGTGTTTCCTTCAAAATCTATTTTGAAAATGGCTGGACTTTTTGCAAACAGTGTAGGGCCTGATCAGACGCCGCATTGTGTGGCATCTGATCTGGGGCTGCACTGTTTGCCAACTACCCATTTAGGGGTTTCTGGTACTAAAAGGGTTAAAATGCATACTTGCTTGATTTCTAGAATTGGCAAATGTGAATATTTTTTCCTCATTATACCTGAAAGGCTAAGAAAAGAAGCTGCTCAGGTTTTACTCGATATGTCTGCTGAGAGTTTATAACATTCTCATAATTTTGCAACATTATGGACTGGGCTAAAACCAAAGATAATCAAAGCACTGAGAGTACTGGTTGGTCGATTGTCTCTGAGTGTAAGTTGGGAAAATAGTCCTGAACTGAGAATTGAACTGTTTGGTTATTCCTTGAATTCCAGTATTTTTAAGCAAGCAGTGTAAACCTGATCAGACACCGCGTTAAGTTGTGTCTGATTAGGTGGTCACTGTTTGTCAATGCCCCAGAGCACGCGCTCAGTCCAGATTTTTACACTGCATTCTGACGTAAGAGGTAGAGGACTATAGATGCTTTAAACAACCGGTACCTGCAACAGTCAAGGGTATTAAGGGTCTGTATGGTCACCAAAATTGTTTTCATTGCTGTTTCTTATCATTTTCGATTTGAAAAATGTTTACATTTCTCTATCTTTTCTTGTAAGCATTTCAGCGTGAATAAAATTGTTAATGATGATATTTGTTAATGATGATATATCTTTATGCTTATAAGAATAACTATATCATATGAAAACATAACGGGTAGTATCTGTTGTAAAAGGTTTCTATTCAAAAGTAGCATCTAACTAACAACGTATCAATAAAATGGTTGACATTTAATTTTCGGTTTCCCATCCCCACTTAGAACACCTACATAGAATAATAAGGGGATGGGAACAATTGCGACCAGGGATGAATCGTCCCTATTTTTGTGATGATCTGCAGGATACTGTGGTAGTCACGCTTACCCGCAACATGAACAATATGTTTTTATTGGTCTACCATAGTTTATTTGTAACTGAGTGCCTGCTATCATGCCTTGAACTTTTAACCCATTTTGCACTGAAGGGAATCTTCCACTTTATATACAGTACAAGTCAATTTCAAAATTTAGTGATGTCAGGTTGTTTTCTTCAAAACTTATTTGGAAAATGGCTGAACTTTTTTTTTGCAAACCGTGTAGGTCCTGATCAGTCAGCGCGTTCTACGGCGACTGATCTTGGCCTGCAGTGTTTACCAGTGACCCGGTTTGGAATTCCCCGTACATACACAAAATAGGTTAATCTGTACTGAGCTATAAAAAGACGCAAGGCGAATTAATCCACTATACTTTCATTCATTAGTTGTACACGGAGAATCTATGTGTAAAATTTATTATTATTGAAAAGCAAACTGGAAGACAGCTGCGTTCATGAAATAAATTGACAGAAAATGCAAATTATTCTCTTCAGCTCCATCAGTAGTTTCATTTTAAATATGAAGAACTTTTGAAACTGATTTCAATATAGAGCAATATTTTCTCAAGGATGTCTCTGTGGTGATTACGGTAGGTCATCTGCACTAGCTAGCCGTTTTAGTCTAATGTTAAATCTGGGTCGACTGTCGATTACAATCAACCCAAAAACATTTGAGGAAAAAACTCTGGAAACCGTGTCCAAATGGCTGGTAACCAACTAGAACCAATTTAATTTGCTATGTGAAAAAACAATGGAAACTATTTTGTAAAAGAATACAGATGCAGAAATTATTGTCATCTTCACTGATAAATCACTAATCGATCACACAATCGATCAAACAATAAGTACAGCGAAATTCCGCTAATAAGACCACCTAAAATTCAGACCATTTCTGCTTTAAAAAGCTTTAAAAGTAGGTTGCACTTTTTATTTCTTTGTGTTTCCTGCATACAGTGTCCTCTAGTCAGAGACCACCTTTGGGACTGTTCAAAAGTGGTCTTAAAGACCACCTTTGGGACTGTTCAAAAGTGGTCTTAAAGACCACTTTTGAACAGTCCCAAATGTGGTCTTAATATAGGAATTTTACTCTATATAGATTATATATATATCAACATTACAAAGTTATCATTAAAAGCTAAACCTTGGCTACTTTGTCAACATATATTCCTGCTTCCAACTGCGGCATATTTGTTCAATAAGATGTCAACTCTTATCTTGCTGTTCATGACAACCCCTATCTTTGCAAACAGTGTAGATCCAGATCAGATGGCTTCTGAAGAAGCCATCTGATCAGGATCTGCACTGTTTGATATTCAGTTTATGAATTTGTGGGAATAAATTACATCAAGTAATCTGATTGGTTCAAAGTCAGAGATGGGTGTGACTAAACTGAATATTCAGCAGGATAAGCGTTAATAGCACACAATAGAAGTTATTACATGGTGCATCAACACTATGAACAAGAAATCCCTAATCAATCACAGTCCCTCAGTATCATGTTGAAAAGAACTAACTAAATTCAGGCCACCATACATCATCTTGCTTACAAAAGTTTATAAAAGATGTGAAACTTAAAACAGAACTAGCAGTTGGAACCGTAACTTTGAGACTGTGACCAGGCATATGGTTTTATGGAAAGAGCAACAAGGTTTAAACCAACAGATCTTACTTCCACAACAAGAATTGGAGCAGACTGGTTCAAAGACTCCCTAGTTGCAGTCATAGAGGTGAATTTTCAAGGTGGAGATCCTGAACGACATTGATCAAAAGCAGGTTACTCTGGTATTTACAATTTCAAAATGCTACAGAAATTATAGCTAGTGCAATTTGACCAGAGACTGACCACATGCAAAGAATAAATTAATCAATGCAATCACAAATAGGTCAGCTTAAACTTCTCTTGAATTTGCGGCATCACGTGAATGGCCCCACCCCATGATAAAGATAAACGTCGCATATACAAAACAAATAACATAAGCTCTGTAGAGCTTTTATTGCGACAAAGTATCCTTTAACAAATACTGGCACATCTCAGGGCACCCCTGGTTGGTGTCACTGAATGAATCAGTAGAAAAAGTAATATATATGGTTTAGGGGTGGGGATCTGAATAGTTTCCGAGATATATGGCCTTTTATGCACTGGAGGGGGTGGGGCATGGCCCGGCACACCCTAGGGGACCCATAGGTTGGCATAAAGGCATGTGGCTAAAAGTTCAATCAAGGAATATTTCTATAAACGTTTTGTCAAAATATCTGCAAAGGTTTTTAAGTAAATGCGATTTTTCTATTTTCCCCATTATAAGTCTATGTAAACTAAGTTGCCATAGCAACCAAACTAATGAGCCGATTTTCATTAAAAGCACAAACTTTCAATCCCCTAGCCCAAGGATGCTTCAGATGAAATTTGGGCTGAATCAGCCCAGTGGCTTCTGAGACGATGTTTGAAAAGTGTTGACGAGAATGACGCAGATGACGGCAGCGACAGACAACTGCCTATCCTATAAGCTCCCCCGGAGCCTTCAGCTCTGGTGAGCTAAAAAGCAGAAATTCAGTTTATTTGATGATCCTGCTATTTCCCAATGAACTGGATCCTTCACTGGATTGTTCAGCAGCAGGGGGTTTAAAGCTACAAACCTAACTCCCATCACAAGGGTTTGACCTGGGTCCTTCAATAGATTCTGCAATTGTTGGTTTGATTTAAGGTTTAACGTCCCCGTCAACACTGTAAAGGTCATTTTGGAGACGTTGCTTCCAATTTTGTGGGACTTTTACCCAACACTGAGATTAAATGACATATCAAGCTCTGCCGCCAAGTGAAACTAATAGGGTTTATAAGCATGGACGGGCCGACTAGCACCGCTTTGCCTGGGCAGGCTTAGATCCTCTAAGCGGTTTACCAGTACTTGTGTGCGGGTCAGTTTCAGCTCCGCGTGGAAGCATCATGCAGCCCATATATTTCTTCAAGCCCAGATGGGTGGAGGCTGAGATTCTGCAATTGTATATATTATACAAGTTAATGCAAAAACGACGTTTGTTGACTTATAGTAATGAGATACAAGTTGCAGGAAAATGTGTGTATTAAATAGAATTAAAATGATTTTAATCAAAAACTAAACTAAATATGGAATTAAAACAATTTAATCTAAAACTAAAAATGGGATGTACTTTCCCGAACATAAATCTATGATATTGTTATTTAAATGCTAGCCAGGATTAAAGAAAAAGGTAGAACAGTCTTTTTTAACCCTTTTTGTACCAAATGGAATCTTCCTCATTATATATTGGATGAGTCCATTTCAAAACTTAGGGGTGTCCAATTGTGTTTTCTTCAAAATTGATTAGAAAAATGGCTGAACTTTTTGCAAACACTGTAGGCCCAGATCAGACGCCACGTTCTGTGGCGTCTGATCTGAGCCTACACTGTTTGCCATGGTACCCATTTTGGGGTTTCTGGTACTAAATGGGTTATAATGAAGACATTAGCATATATTTTACTATCTTGATAATGAAGTACACCTAGATGTAAATGTTATTTTGATTACTTCCTTATCAGAAAAAAACCCTGGTATTACATGTTTTGGAAGACACTTGAAAATTGCAAAATAGACCAGATTTTTCTGAAATAATAGGCAAGTTCCTTTTAATTTTCTATTGACACTGATATTGTTCAATAAAACATTTAGCATGTCCAATCTCTTCTCTTGTCCATACAGAAATCTCAGACAGTAAATAAACTGCCAATCACAATGTCTCATCTGTGAAAAAACAAAAAAAAAACGGCCAATCAAGAGGTCTCATCCTGATGATCACTATCCGCCAATCACTGTCTGACCCAGACCTATGAACACCTACAATATATACAAATAAACATTAGGGTGAAGCCGATTACAAAAACACGACTATTCCAATTGTTTGATTTGAGGTTTAACGTTCCTATCAACACTGTAAAGGTCATTTTAGAGACTTTGCTTCCAATTTTGTGGGACTTTTACGAGACATTGAGATGAAATGACATCTCAAGCCCTGTCGCCCAATGAAACCAATAGGGTTTATAAGCATGGACAGACAGACTCGCACCGCTTTGCCTGGGCAGTCTTAAATCCTCTTAGCTGTTTTGTTTGAGGTTTAACGCTCATGTCAACACTATTTAGGTCATTTTTTGAGAAGTTGCTTCCAATTTTGTAGGACTTTACCCCACAGAGATGAAATGACAAAGCCCTGCTACCCAGTAAAACCAACAAGGTTTATAAGCAGGACTGTCTGGCTCACACCACATTGCCTGGGCTAGCTTAGACCTATCGGGTTTACCAGTACTCTTCTGCAGTCAGTTTAAGCTCTGCATGGAAGCACCAAGCAGCCTAATCTTCCTCCAAGCCCTGTTAAAAGGAATTCAAAACTGACTAAAACAAAGACACCTACCAGGTATCCCAAGATTATTGCAGCATCAATACTTCTTGTTTTGCCTTATATTCAGTCTGGATGTATCCACCGCTCATCTTTTAGATCATGATTTTAGTAGAATATTTGCTACAATCAACCTTTATACCAATAGTGGATATGCAACAAATCATAAGAATGACAATTATTGTAAATTGATCTAATTCTAAGCTCAAGCAAGATTTGGGATTAAAGAAAACCTACCGACTACACATCCTGTGCAGTTGAATGCAAGGATAACAGCAGGCTCCATGATTACAATCTGGAATGCTGACAAATCTACTCCAGCTACTAGATGACCATCACATCGCCTCTTGACCAACACATAATCCACATTACTATCACTATGACCATTACCATGACCATCACATCTGTCCTGAGTCATCTTATGCCACGCTCTAAGTAGGACTCTCCGTGCTGAATTAAAAGTAAAAAAAAAAAAATAAATAAATAAAAAAAAAATAAATAAAAAAATAAAAAAGTCCCTTAAGAAGATCTCTACTTGATATTTAGAGCCTGCCTGGGTAGCCCAGTCTGATCAGGACCTGGGTTCGATACCTGCCTGGGTCTGCAACGTTCTTTGTGGAGATTGATCATGAAATCTTTTCTACGGTCACTCTCCCCCTTCCACTGATTCTATAAGTGCAGTTGTGAGCTGTCAAAAGAATGTGCACTGAACTGGTTAACCGTTTACGTATAAGCCTGCCCAGAAAAAGTGTGGATAGGTAAACTGACCGGCTCAAAATGACCTAAATAGTGTTGACTGCAATACAAGTAAACTCAATACAAACAAACAAAACTTGACATTTCTTCTAAATTGTTTGTTTGGAGTGTCACAGCCAAATCAACATTAGCTGTTATTAAGAGCCAGGCAAACAAGCAATTAGGGGCCAGTTCAAAACTTACATGACTGAACAGATTTCACTAGCTCTAAACATAGATCAATAACAGGTTCATTTAACAATCAAGACTTTGAGGGTGACTGATAGAACACTGAACATCACTACAGCCAGCCGTTAAAATCCCTGTTAAAAATGTAGTTTGTATTCCTATCACTACATGTATTACTATTCCTATCACTGTATTACACTGCCAGAACTACCACTGGACAGTCACACAATGAGCAAGCAATCCCCAGTCTTTCACAGTCCATCCTTCTATCACATTACATCTACATATAACGACCAATGTCAAAGAACCAAACATACTGAGTGTGGTATGATCTAGACTGATGAAAGCATCGTATTTTTTCTATTTTCGTAACTGTCAAACTCACTTATCTAGACTTCATGATGAAACTATCTATGTTATGTACCAAACACATTATTTTGGAGTCATCGTTTAATGCACAAGTCTGTCAGTACTAGTTCACACAGTAATTGAAGGAATCCAATAAGCCTAAATGGAAGTGGCTTGTAACATGACTATCCAACTTTCTAACTGATTGCATTTATTTTAATTGATTATTATTTTATCTATTTATATATTCATATGCTTAATTACTGTTTACTATTTACTTACGGGTTTAATTATTCAATTATTTAGTTATTTATCAATTCATAAGATTATTTCTTTTTTTTTATTTTAGTATTTATTTACTTATTTAATTTTTAAGATTTTAAAGCTAAAAGGAGACGGTCATACTACAAGTCAAAGTTTAAAGAAAATTGCAGTCTTAGATGCGTAAGACAAGCGCTGAATCAATAACTAAAGAGACACACAAATAATACATTTGTATCTATCATAAGCCCCACAGTGATTAATTTGTATGAAATTTAGCACCAAAACACTAGATGGATGGAAAAGGCAGCTGGGCAACTTCCAATTTCATATCAAGACACTTTTTTTGTTTTTACACCCCAATCAAGATTATTTCACATTGAGCCAATTGTTAATCAGGTTAGAAAAAACCAAAATACCAGGAGAAAAAACATCTGACCTTCCATTGCAGAACTTAGCATCTCACATGTGACCAAAGCCAGGCTGTGAGAGGCTTTATGATTAAGAGTCTGTGCTCTTATTCACTATGCCATGAAAGCCTGTTGAAATAAAGGAGTTAAATATCATGAAATAGGATGGAGGCTGGGGGATTTTTTTTCTCTGAAAAATGTTTATAGATTTAGTTTACTGTAGTAATACCTCTTTTTGGCATATGGATGCTGTGCTTAAGTTCTAAATCCCAACAACTTGGGTTTTTCAAAACTTGACCACCTGAAATACTTTGCCTCGAGTTTTAACGTCCCCGTCAACACTGTAAAGGTCAGTTTGGAGACATTGCTTCCAATTCTGTGAGATTTTTACACGACATTGAGATGAAATGACATCTCGAGCCTCATGAAACCAATAGGGTTTATAAGCATGGATGATCCGACATTGGCACCGCTTTGCCTGGGCAGGCTTAGATCCTATAAGCAGTTTACCAGTACACTTGTGCGGGTTGGTTTCAGCCCTTCGTGGAAGCATCATGCAGCCCATATACATTTCTTCAAGCCCAGATGGGCGGGTAATCCAACCCAAACTCCCGGGTAAACATGTCCTGGTTGATCCATGACTCATGGTTTCGTTTGTTTGATTTGAGGTTAAACCTCCCCGTCAACACTGTAAAGGTCATTTTGGAGATGTTGCTTCCAATTTTGTGGGACTTTTACCCGACATTGAGATGAAATGTCATCTCAAACCCTGCCGCCCAATGAAACCAATAGGGTTTATAAACATGGACGGGCCGAATCGCACCGCTTTGCCTGGGCATGCTTAGATCCTCTAAGCTGTTTTCCAGTACTCGTGTGTGGGTCGGTTTCAGCTCTTCGTGGAAGCATCATGCAGCCCATATATTTCTTCAAGCCCCGATGGGCGGGGGGGGACCAAGACTCGTGGTAAAACTATGTAACGGTCATAAGGCAAAACGTTACAATATCAACAGAAAGGTGAATGTACATGTGAATGTATATGTCAAGGAATGTACATGTGAATTTTAACAGCCTTATCACTTAATAAAGTTATGGCCAATTTTATAGTCATTTAAAAAAAAGGTCAAATGTCAAGGACTAGGGAATTATGGTACCACTGGAAAGGTCTTTTGACAAGAAATACACATGCGAGTTATGCAAGTCCTATCACTTACCTATAAAAAGTTATGGCCAATGTTATTTTAAAAAGGTGAAACATCAAGGTCATAAGGTTGAAATATATGGTATCACCGGAAAGATCTTGTGACGAAGTATGCACATGAAATATTAAAGTTCTATCACTTAACAATCGAAAATAAGCCCAATGTTAAAGTTTTGAAAAAGGAAGTCAAAAATCAAGTTCAAGGTATCAGGTCAAAAATCGTCAAATCACCAGCAAGGTCTTGTGGCAGGAATGCCGAGGTAAAATGTAAAATCCACAGCAACTAAACTAAAGAGCCTATTTTCATAAACTTTCAATCCACCAGTCCTAGGATGCTTCACATGAAATTTGGGCGCAATCGGCCCAGATGTTTCTCAGGAGATGTTGTTTGAAAGTGTTGACAACGACGGACAACTGCCTCTCCTATACGCTCCCCAGGAGCCTTCAACTCTGGTGAGCTAAAATGAATGCATAAACAATCAATGCTCCAGATTTACAAGGTGGTAACGGGCTTTGTCACAATTATTTGGAACCCATTATGGCACACAAAGCTGAAGCTTGTTTTGAGTGTGACGACCAGTCAACACATATGCTTGCACTGAGCCTATCAGTTTACCAAACTCTTTTTCCCAAGCAGTACACTGAACACTCCTGGGTAGGCTTAAAACCTAAGCAGTTTACCAGTGCCCCTGTGCGGTCGGTTTCAGCTCTGCATGGAAGCAGCATGCAGCCCAATCTATTTTCTTCAAGTCCGATGGGGGGGGGAGGAGGCTGGGTTCAAGGGGCAATAACTCTAAAAGCAGGTAAATCTGAGTTATGGTTCATATGTTCTGCATGTCATATCAATGTTGCTTTAAATGTCTGAAGCTTTGTGAAACAAGAGGCCCATGGGCCACTATGCTCACCAGAGCTCAGGTGGGCACTGCCCAATGGCAGCCATGTATTTTAACATGATATCATTTTAATCTACCAAATGAACTCCCATGTCCAAATGAGCGCCTCTGTGGACTCAGATCTGTAACATTAGGCCTTTTATGAAGTAGAGGGGGTGGGGCATGGACCCAATGGAGCCCTGGTTAATATCACTAAATGCATCTTAGCATAAGGAACAATGGTTTAGCAGTGGGGATCTGTAAGGCCTCTTAAGTGGTGGAGGGGTTGGGGCATGCCCTGTTGATCCCAGGAAAGCCCAAGATTGTTGTCCCTAAATGTATCTTATCATAAGGACCAAGTATATATATGGTTTAGGGGTTGGAATCTGAACGGTTTCTGAAATTTGAGGCCCTTTTATGAAGTGGAAAGGATAGGAATGGCCCTGAGGACCCCCTACAGTAGGTGTGCTAATAATAAGGAACAGGAACATATATGATTATGGGGTGGGGATTTGAATGGCTTCTGAAATATAAAGCTTTTTATGATGTGGAAGGGCGGGGCACATTGCCTCAGCACAAAGAGACCCCCAGGTTGGTGTGATTGAGTGAGTCTTATCATAAGGAACAAGTATATGGTTTAGGGGTGGGGATCTGAACTATTTCTGAGATATATGGCTTTTAATGAAGTAAAGCGATGGGGCATGGCCTAGGCATGCCACGGGGACTCCCAAGCTGGTGTCACTGAATGCGTCTTATCATAAGGAAGATGAATATATATGGTCTAGGGTGGGGCTAAGAACAGTTTATGAGACATAAGGCCTTTTGTGAAGTGGAGGGGTGGGACAAGGCCCCAGGAGACTCCCAGGTTGGTTTCAATGAGTATATCTTATCATAAGAAACAAGAATATATATGGTTTAGGGGGTAGCCATCTGTAGGGTTTCCGCGATAGTGTGAGATTATGAAATGGAGAAGGTGGGGAATGGCCCCAGCACATCCCTGGTGACCCCAAGGTTGGTATCACTGAATGTGTCTTATCATAATGAACAAGAATATACATGGTTTAGGGGTGAGGATCTAAACGGTTTCTGAGATATACGGCCTTTTGTGAAGTGAAGGGGTGGGGCAAGGCCCCGGCCGATCCCTGAGGACCCCCAAGTTGGTGTCAATGAATGTGTCTTATCATAAGGATCAAGAATATATATGGTTTAGGGGCGGGGATCTGTAAGGTTTCTGAGATATTGGGCCTTTTATGAAATGGAGGAGGTGGAGCATGGCCCCGGCGCATCCCGGGGACTCCCAGGTTGATGTCACTGAATGGGTCTTATCATAAGGAACAGTAATATATATGGTTTAGGGGTGGGGATCTGAATGGTTTCCAAGATATTGGGCCTTTTATTAAGTGGAGGGGGTGGGGCATGGCCTCGGCGCATCCCTGAGGACCCCTAGGTTGGTGTCAATGAATGTGTCTTATCATAAGGATCAAGAATATATATGGTTTAGGGGCGGGGATCTGTAAGGTTTCTGAGATATTGGGCCTTTTATGAAATGGAGGGGGTGGGGCTTGGCCCCGGCGCATCCCGGGGACTCCCAGGTTGATGTCACTGAATGCATCTTATCAATAGGAACAAGAATATATATGGTTTAGGGGTCGGGATCTGAATGGTTTCTGTGATATATGGCCTTTTATGAAGTGGAGGGGGTGGGGCATGGCCCCGGCACAACCTGGGGGACCTTCAGGTTGGCATAAAAGCATACGGCTGAGAGAAGTTTACTCAAGAAACATTTCTATAAAAGTTTTGTCAAAATATCTGCAATGATTTGGCAGTAAATGCCATTTTTCAATTTTCCCCATTATAAGTCTATGGAAACTCTAAGTTGCCATAGCAACCAAACTAATGAGCCGATTTTCATAAAAAACACAAACTTTCAATCCCCCAGCCCAAGGATGCTACAGATAAAATTTGGGCTGAATCGGTCCAGTGGCTTCAGAGAAGAAGATGTTTGAAAGTGTTGACGTCAGACGACGACAACGACGACGACGACAACGCCGGACAACTGCCTATCCTATAAGCTCCCCCGGAGCCTTCGGCTCTGGTGAGCTAAAAATCTCAAATGGTATCAGAGTTATGAAGTGGACACAAAACTGATAGCCGGCCTCGGTAGCTCAGTTGGATGCACGTCTGACTGGAGATTAGGACACAGGTTCGATACCTGCCGGTGTTGGCAACATTCTTAAGTGGAGATTGATCATGTAATCGTTTCTATGGTCATTCTCTCCCTTCTGCTGATTCAACAAGGAAAGTTAAGTTTCTGGCAAAAGAAAGTTCAAAAAGCATTAACTCCAAAAAGTAAGAAAATCCGAATTACAGCTTATATGTTCTGCACGTCGTCTTATGGTGCTCTACATATCTGTGAAGTTTGGCGATATCTAAATTGTACCAGAAAATATCGGACAAATATAACATACACCGCCTCATTTTAGTGGTGGGGCAGGACGACATCTTAAGCCCTGCCGCCCAATCAAACTAAAAAGCTTATAGTGCACTGGATGGTCCGATTCGCAGAGCTTTAGTCCTAAGCAGGTTACCAGTACTCACGTGTGATCAGTTTTTGCTCGTCAATATAACTAGCCTCGCCTTATATTCTGTGTGTATGCATTATCTTTGTTTGATTTGAGGTTTAACGTCCCCGTCAACACTGTAAAGGTCATTTTGGAGACCTTGCTTCCAATTTTGTGGGACTTTTACCCGACACTGAGATGAAATGGCATCTCAAGCCCTGCCGCCCAATGAAACCAATAGGGTTTATAAGCATGGACGGGCTGACTTGCACCGCTTTGCCTGGGCAGGCTCCCCTAAGCTGTTTACCAGTACTCGTGTGGAAGCATCATGCAGCCAATCTTTCTTCAAGACCCGATAGGCGGGGACCAATGTATTATCTACTTATATTTCAAATTAAAGAAAGCTTCAATTAACCCTCTTTATACAGGCATTTGATATACAACAAAAATAATTAGAATGACAATGGCAACTAATTCTTAGCTCAAGATGTGACATTTATAGAAAACCTACCACTACACATGCTGAGCAGTTTAATACAATGTTTTTGCTAGGATGACATCAGACTCCATTACAATCTGGAATGCTGACACCTCTACTCCAGCTAAGAGATGACCGACAATTGACCATCACATCACAACATGACCATCTCATAATCCACAAGACTATCACTATGGCCATTACCATGACCATCATACGCCACATTATGATTGGCTGTGCTGCACTAGAATGAAAGAAAATATATAAAATATAAAAACATCTGTTAAGATTGATGCTTGGCATTTGATGTAAATTGTTCGACTTTTCACAGGCCAACCAACATTAGCTAGGTTATTTAGAGCTAGGCATCCAAGCAATTAGCGGCCAGTTCAAAACTTACATTACATTGAACAAATTTCACTAGCTCTTACCGGTAATACAGATCAATAAGTTCATTTATCTAACAAGGATTTGAGGTTAACTGATAGAACATTGAACATCACACCAGCTGCTGTTAAACTCCCTGTCCATCACTGTAAAATGTAGTTTCTAGTCCTGTCACTATTACAATGCCAGAACTACCACCGGACAATCTGATATAAAGAGGAAGCAATCCCCAGTCTATCACAGTCCATCCTTCTATCACATTACATCTACATATAATGAACAATGTCAAAAAACCAAACAGGCTAAATGTGGCATAATCTAGACTGTGATGAAAGTACATTTTGTTTCTAATTTTGTAACTGTCAAACTCAATAATCTAAGACTTCATGATGAAACTATCAATGTTTTCTGACAGATTAATTCGGAGTCATAAATTTTATGCATACATCTCTTGGTTCTAGTTCACACAGACATTGAAAGAATCCAGTAAGCCAACCTTTACCAAAATAGAAGTGAAGGCAATGTTCCTGGATTAATTCATTCTAGCAGCATATCAGTTTATACCAATGGATAATCGACCATCATAAAGTTAATTAAAATGTGATATAAGTGGCTTGTAACATTACTATCCCACTTTGTATTTGATTGCATTTATTTTGATTATTATTTATCTATTTATATATTTATTTAATTAATTACATATTAGTTTAACTATTTACTTTTGGCAAGTTACGGCTTTAATTTTTCAACTGTTTAGTTATTTATTAATTCATAAGATTTTTATGGGTTTTTTTCCTTTTGTTTTATTTTAATATTTATTTAATTTTTAAGATTTTAAAGCTGAAAGATAACAGTCATGTACACTGCAAGTCGACAAAGTAATTAGAAGAAAATTGAAGTCTCAGGTGCGCAAGACCAGCGCCAAATCATGCTTCAGAGACACAACCAGAATAGCTTTCATAAGCCGCACGGTGATATTAATTTGCATAAAAGTTAGTACCAAAAACTAGATGGAAAGGGCAGCTTCCAATTTCATAATACCAAGACTGCGGCAAATGAAGACATTTTTTGTGTTTTTTGTTTTACAGCCCATTCAAGGTTATTTCACTTACATTGAGCCAATTATTAATCAGGGTGGGCAGAAAAAAAGACCCGGAATTAAATTGCCTAAACTTCCATTGCAGAACTTGGCATCTAACATCTGATCCAAGCCAGGTCTTTTGACAAGAAATGCACATGTGAGTTATGCAAGTCCAATCACATACCAATTAAAAGTTATGGCCAATGTTATTTTAAAAAAGGTCAAACATCAAGGTCAAGGTCTTAAGGTAAAAATATATGGTATCACTGCAAAGATCTTGTGACGAAGTATGCACATGTGAAATATAAAAGTTCTATCACTTAACAATTGAAAATAACGTCCAATGTTCAAGTTTTGAAAACGGAAGTCAAAAATCAAGTTCAAGGTATCCGGTAAAAAATCGGTCAAATCACCAGTAAGGTCATGTGGCAGAAATGCAGAGGTGAAATGTAAAATCCCTATCACCAATCGAAAGTTATGGCCAAGTTTTTAAAAAAGTAGGAGAAAGTAGAATTCCTTCCCACTCCAAATCTTGTGCAGTGGAATCCATGTTATCCTAGTGCAGTGGAATCACTAAGATAAGTCCTTAAAGAAAAATGTAACGGTAAGTTGATCATATAATGACCAATGGAAATCAAACAAGCTGTGCGTCACAAGATTAAGACTTCTTGATTTAAGAATCTTTTTTTTTCGATTTTGTAGCCTGTATCAAACTCTTACCCAGGTTTCATGTCAAAAATGTTTTGATTCGCCAACAGGAAGTGGATGGGGGACCACAGAACGCTCTGTCTATATCCGCACTGCTCGCTCAGCATCTCCAGAATCCTCCAACAGACTTCCACGAAACCCTGGCCGAATATTCACTTCAGTGAAACCATGGCCACAATTGAAGGTCACAAGTTTGAATCTTTGAATTTTGTGCCCCCTCTATAGTTTGCAGCCCCAGAAGGATTATCAGTAAACTTTGGCCGGACATATCCCACCAGTCTGAATCCCTGAATCCTGTGCCGGCTCCACACCCCGTAGGACTCACATTGGCCTAATTTAGTAAGTGTAAAAGCCTAACTCAACCAGGCCAACCTAATGTGAAGCCACAACTGAACGTCATCATTTTCATATACATTTTATTATCTCTTTAACCCCCGATTCCCACCAGCCCTGGTCAAACACCTCCACAGTGAGCGCTGCAGAACGCATAACCACACCATCACAACACTAGTTGAGGGCCATAGCTGAAGACCACGAGTCCGAGCACCGAACCCCATGTCCGCTCCATATCTATTCCCCACCCCCCCCTTTGGAAGATTTTCATTCAACTCCAGCCAAACAATTGCCCCAGTGAGAAAATGTGCAGAAACAGCAACTCAGTCATGCAGACACAAGATCATGGTCACAGCTTTGCCTCCCCTCCATTTATATCTCCCTACCCCAAGGAGGAGAAATAGATGTGCTGCATGATGCTCCCACGCAGAGCTGAAACCGACCACACACGAGTACTGGTAAACCGCTTAAGATGATCTAAGTCTGTCCAGGCAAAGCGGTGCAAGCAGGACCGTCCATGTTTTTCATTGGGAGATAGGGTTTGAGATGTCATTTCATCTCAATGTCCAGTAAAAGTCCTAAAGAATTGGAAGCAACGTCTCCAAAATGACCCGTGCAGTGTTGACGAGGACGTTAAACCTCGAATCAAACACTCGAATCAAACAAACAAAACAAAGAAGGACCCTCATTCAACTTTGGTCCAATGAAGATTTGAATATGATGATATGCTGAACCCACAGCTCAACCATGCAGACTCCAGGTGAAGGTCACAAATGAAGGTCACAGGCCCCCAGCCGTGAATTTCCTGTCTGCACCACATCCCCCGTCCCCCACCCTTGGAAAGATTCTCACCAAACCAAGGTCAAATGAGGGCCCCAAAAAGATGAGCAGAACCTGCATCTCAAACATCCAGGGCGAAACTGCGTTTGGGGACATAGCTGTCCCTCAGCCTGCCCTGTTCAATTCTGTAACTGTGTCAAACACATTGTTTCGAAATCTGAAAGAAATATTTTTTGCACTAGTCATTAGGTATTTAGTTACTTTTCAATGGAAAACACAAAAATTAGCTATTGTACGGGTACACTCTAGCAGCATATCAATAGAATATATTTTAGATCATTAAATAAATGAGTTGAAATGATTCAAAAGTAACTTGTAGCATGACTATCCTGCCCACTTCCTAACAGAATTTATCTTTACCTATTTTAATCATTTAATAACTATTTATTTATTTATTTATCTACTAAGCTATTGAATTTTTACTTTGTAACTATTTTTATATTTATTTATTTACTTTATTTTTTACTTATTTATTTTATACTTATTTATTAATTTATTTCTTATTAATTTATTCATTATTTAATGTTTATATTATTTATTTATTTACTTTAATGTTAAGAAGTCAACAAAACAGGTCATTCTACAAGTTCACAAAGTTATCAAAAATTGAACAAGAAAGCAATCCAAGGGACAGCCATATCGCCCTGCCGGAGCCCAACCCAGAATGCCCAAGCCACAGGCTCCACTCATCATCCCACCTAGGCCATAATTTGAGCAAAGTTCATGAAAATCCCTCCATGGGCAAAAGGGAAATAGAGCTGACAGGAAACCCTAAGGCTCAACAGTATGACCCTCATCTGCAATCCTCACCCAGAGCCTGCATGATTAAGCTACCAGTTCAGCATATCATCCCATTCTGTCCAACACTAGACCAAAGCCCAATCAAAATCCTTCCAATGGCAAGGAGACTATCAGATATAGCAGAGAAACAAATCTTGAGCCCAAACTCCCAAGCCCTAACCACCTTTAGTATTTCAGGTGGTCCAGTGTTGAAAAACCAAGTTGTTGGGATTTAGAACTTAAGCAAAGCATCCTTATGCCTAGAAGAGGTATTACTACAGTAAACTAAATCTAGAATCATTTTTCAGATAAAACAAAATCCCCCAGAGTCCACCCTGCTTTGTGACATTTTAAGGCAGTTCTTATTTCAACAGACATTCATGGCCTAGTGGATAAGAGCACTGATTCTTAATCATTAGGCCTCTAACAACGAGCCTGGCTTGGATCACATGTGAGATGCTAAGTTCTGCAATAGAAGGCCAGGCAATTTAATTCCAGGTATTTTTTTCCCCAACTGATTACAAATTGGCTCAATGTAAGTGAAATAACCTTCAATGGGCTGTGAAACATACAAAAAAAAAACAAAAAACACTTAATTTGTTATTATGAAATTGAAAGCTGCCCTGTCCATCCATCTAGTGTTTTGGTACTAACTTTCATGCAAATAAATATCACTGTTTTATGATAGCTATTCTGTTTGTGTCTCTAAAGCATGATTTGGCACTTGTCGTGCACGTCTGACACTTGAATTTTCTTTAAATTACTTTGTGGACATGTAGTATGATTGTCTCCTTTCAGCTTTATACTCTTAAAAATTAAATAGGTGAATAAATATTAAAATAAAACAAAAAGAAAAGAACAAAAATCTTATGAATTAATAAATAACTAAACAATTGAAAATTTAACCCGTAAGTAAATAGTTAAACTAATATGTAATTTATCAAATAAATATATAAATAGATAAATAATAATGAATGAAAATAATGTAATCAAATGGAAAGTGGGATAGTCATGTTACAAGCCACTTATATCACAATTTAATTAACTTTATGATGTTTGATTATCTCTTGGTATAAACTGATATGCTGCTAGAATGAATTAATCCATTGCCTAAAGTTTGGCTTACTGGATTCTTTCAATTTCTGTGTGAACTTACCGAGAGACGTGTGCATAAAACGATAACTCCAAAATAATCTGTTTGGCACAGAACATTGATAGTTTATATCATGAAGTCTTAGATTAGTGAGTTCGACAGTTACGAAATTAGAAAAAACATGCTTTCATCACAAAGTCCAGATCATGCCACATTTAGCCTGTTTGGTTTTTTGACATTGTTCATTATATGTAGATGTAATGTGATAGATGGATGGACTGTGATTGACTGGGGATTGCTTGGTCGTTATATCAAATTGTCCAGCGGTAGTTCTGGCAGTGTAATACACGGTGATAGGACTAGCAACTACATTTTACAGTGATGGGCAGGGTGTTTATCGGTAGCTGTTGTGATGTTCATTGTTCTATCAGTTAACCTCAAAGTCTCGTTAGATAAATGGACTTGTAGTGATCTGTATTACCGGTAAGAGCTAGTGAAATTTGTTCAATGTAATGTAAGTTTTGAACTGGCCACTTATTGCTCAGATGCCTAGATCTAAATAACCTAGATAATGTTGGTTGGCCTGTGAAAAGTTGAACAATTTACATGAAATGCCAAGCATCAATCTTAACAGATGTTTTTATATTTTATATATTTTTTTTCATTCTAGTGCAGCACAGCCAATCATAATGTGGCGTATGATGGCCATGGTAATTGCCATAGTGATAGTCTTGTGAATTATGAGATGGTCATGTAGTGATGTGATGGTCAATTGTCGGTCAATTCTTAGCTGGAGTAGAGGTGTCAGCATTCCAGATTGTAATGGAGTCTGATGTTATCCTAGCAAGAATGTAGTTGTAATAAACTGCACAGCATGTGTAGTTGGTAGATATTCTATTAATGTCACATCTTGAGCTAAGAATTAGTTGCCATTGTCATTCTAATTATTTTTGTTGTTTATCAATGGTCGGTATAAAGAGGGTTGATTGAAGCAAGTATTCTACTAAAGTCAGGATTTAAAAGATGACCTTTCTTTAATTTAAAACTAAGTAGATAATACAAACACACTGAATAGAAGGTGAGTCTAGTAATATTGATGAGAAGAAACTGATCACACATGAGTACTAGTAAACTGCTCAAAAACTAAAACTTTGCGAATCAGACCGTCCAGTGCATTAAAAGCCCTTTAGATTCATTGGGCTTTAAAGGTCGTCATGCCCCACCACTAAAAAGGAGGCGGTGTATGTTATATTGTCCGATATTTTGATACTTTTTGGAGTTGATGCTCTTTGAACATCGAACATAGCAGTATCTATCAGTTTCGTGTCTTGTTTGTTTGTATTGGAGTTTAAAGGCCCAGTAAACACTTTTTAGGTCATTTTTGAGCCGGTCAGTTTACCTATCCACACTTTTCCTGGGCAGGCCTATATGTAAACGGTAAACCAGTACAGTGCACATTCTTTTGCAAGAAACTGGCAACTTCCCTTCTTGAATCAGCAGAAGGGAGAGAATGACCATAGCAACGATTTCATGATCAATCTCCATGAAAGAATGTTGCCGACCCAAGCAGGTATCGAAACTTAGTCCTGATCATTAGTCAGACGTGCATCCGACTGAGCTACAGAGGCTGGCTATAAGTTTCGTGTTCGCTTCATAACTGCTACCATTTGAGATATTTTCACTAAACTTCAGACATTTAGAGCACCATGAGATGACCTGCAGAACATTTGAACCATAACTTTTAGAGTTTTTGCCCCTTGAACCCAACCCCGCCCATCAGGGATTGAGGAAAATAGATTGGGCTGCATGCTGCTTCCACGCAGAGCTGAAACCGACCACACAGGAGTACTGGTAAACAGCTTCGGTTTTAAGCCTACCCGCGTATAGTGTTGCAAGTCTGACAGTCCATGCATATAAACGTTATTGGTTTCATTGGACGGCAGGGCTTGAGATGTCATTTCATCTGAATAGTGGGTAAAAGTCCCATAAAATTGGAAGCAACATCTCCAAAATGGCCTATACATTGTTGACGGTGACGTTATACCTCAAATCAAACAAAAGATTGTCCCTTGAACAATATCCATCCATCCATGAAAACTTCTTCGGTCATTTCACACTGAAGATGCTTCAAGAATTGCAGTTGTCAGTTTTGGGCGGAATTGTTCAGTGTACTGCTTACCGTGGTGCAGTGGTTACGCTACTCGCCTTGTAAACCTGGGATCGCAGGATTGATCCCGGGCTTCTCCAGACTTTCGGATGAGTCTTTAAACCGAGGTCCCGTCTCCGTATGACCTTAGCTGTTGGTGGGACGTAAAACTTAAACTCACTCACTCAGTGTACTGCTTGGGAAAATTAATGGTTTGGTAAACTGACCGGCTCAGTGCAAGCATGTGTTGACTGGATGTCACACTCCAAACTAGCTTGAGCTTTGTATGCCATAATTGGTTCCAAATAATTTTGACAAAGCCCGTTACCACCTTGTAAATCTGGAGCATTGATTGGTTGCTATGGCAAATTGTTTCCATAGACTGATGATGGGGAAAATTGAAAAATGGCATTTACTGCCAATTAAGTCACCAGATATTTTGACCAAACAATAATAGAAATGTTTCTTGAGTAAACTTCTTTCAGCCATATGCTTTTATGCCAACATGAGGGTCCCCCAGGTTGTGTCGGGGCCATGTCCCAACCCCAACATTTCATTTGATCATATAAAAAGATAAAAGATAAAGAAGACCTATTTAATGTTGTATATCATAAACAAGTACCATAAGCTCTGTAGAGCTCTTATTGTGACAATGTATCATTAACACTTACCTGCCTTCACTTATTAGCTCACCTAGAGCACAGGTCAGCTGATGCCGTGGCCTGTTGTCCATTGTTAGCTTTGAACATTTTCGACAACTCTTCCCAAACCGGAAGTCAGATTAAGCTGATACATGGAGATTCAGATTTGCTAAAATGGTTCCGTTTGGATTTACAAGATTGCTGCTATGGCAGCCCTCTTGAAATTCATCAAACAACCTCTCCCAAACCAAGTTGAGCTGACCTGATGGAAGAGTGAGTGAGTGTTTCAGTTTTACGTCCCACCAACAGCTAAGGTCATACGGAGACGGGACCTCGGTTTAAAGAGAAACCTGATGGAAGGTGTGTGTGTGTGTGTGTGTGAATTCGGGTTTAACGTCACTTTCAACAATTTTTCAGTCATATCACGACGGTGTCTGGTTGCGACAGGGAGCTCAATGCTTACGTTTATAGTGCTGCCTCACTGAAGTATCATGTCCCAGACACATTACATGATACCACACCCAGTCACATTATCCTGACACTGGATCAACCAGTCCTAGCTCTACCCCGTGCCAAGCGAGGAGCAGCTAGTACCATTTTTAACGACTTTGATATGTCGCGGCCCGGGATCGAACCCGAGACCTCCCGTTCCCCGGAGCAGACACTCTACCAACTGAGCTATCGGGGCCGGTCTGATGGAAGGTATCGGGGTTACATGGAGATTCAGATTTGCTAAAAAGTCCATTCTGATATCCAACATGGCCGCCATGGGGGCCATCTAGAAATTCTTAAAATGATATCTCCTCCCAAACTAACGGTTGAATTGAGCTGAAACATGATAGGGAGGCATCAGGGTGACATTTAGATTTAGATTTGCTCAAATTGTTCCTTTTCAATAGCGAAGATGGCCACCGTCGTTGATGGCCACCTTGAAATTCTTCAAACGACATCTCCCGAACCAAAGTTCGAACTGAGCTGAAACTTGATGGGAGGCATCAGGTTGAAATGGAGATTCAGATTTGCTAAAATCATTTCATTCAGATATCCAAAATGGCAGCCATCTTGAAATTCTTCAAATGACATTCCAAACCAAAGGTTGAATTGAGGTGAACTTGATTGGAGGCATCAGGATGACATGGAGATTCAGATTTGCTTAAAATGTTCCATTCCGATATCCAAGATGGCTGCCATCTTGAACTTCTTTTATAGAACATATTCAAATGCATCACGATAACACACCCGTATGCCATAGTGCATTTTTCACATCTCCAAAATGGCTACTTGTCTGATGAAAATCTATGATATTTGTCTTACTTATACTGCAAACATAGGTTGTGAGTGCTGGTTAGAACCGCCTCATTGAGGCAATTCTAACAAGTACCCACAACCTATGTTTTGGAGCAGAAATAAGAAAAATAATGTTTACCCCCATAAACCCCAGTTTTCTCTATATAAGGTGTGTTTATGGGGGGGGGGGATCCAGTGTTCAATCTAGGATTTGGTGTTAGGGGCACTTGGGCCCACAGACCTTGCAAAAGGGGACCATTTGAAAATTTAGGGGGTCCATAGATTATACTAAATTTAGCTGCAAGATCCATCTTTAGTTTGAAATGTAGGTTGCATGATAACGAGGGCCATGATGGCCCTGGATCGCTCATCTGATCCATAGAGTAACAAGAGGCCCATGGGCCACTATGCTCACCAGAGCTCAGGCGGGTACTGCCCACTGGCAGCCATATATGTCTTTAATTTATTGATTATAAAGTCTCCCAAACGAACACCCTTTTCCAAATGAGCACCCATGTGGACTTTGTATCTGAAATATTAGGCCTTTTATTTAGTGGAGGGGTTGGACATGGACCCAACAGAGCCCAGGTTGGTATCACTGAATGCATCTTATCATAATGAACAAGAATATATATGGTTTAGGTGTGTGGATGTTGCTGAGATATAAGGCCTTTTAAGCTGTGGAGGGGTTGGAGCATGGCCCTCGCAGACCCCAGGAAATCTAGGATTGTTGTCCTTGAATGTGTCTTATCATTAAGGAACAAGAAAATTATATTGTTTAGGAGTTAGGATCTGAACTGTTTCTGAGATATGAGGCCCTCTTATGAAGTGAAAAGGAGAGGAATGGCCCCTGTGGACCGCCAAGTTGGTGTGACTGAATGCATCTAATCACAAGGAACAAGAATATATATGATTATGAGGTGGGGATCTTAATGGTGTCTGAGATATATGGCCTTTTATGAAGTTGAGGGGGTGGGAGGCATGGCATCACACATTGCCCTAGCACAAAGAGACCCCAGGTTGATGAGACTGAATGAGTCTTATCATAAGGAACACAAGTATACATGCATAAGGGGTGGGGATCTGAGCAGTTTCTGAGATATATGACATTTTATGAAATGGCAGGGTTGGACATGGCCCTGATGCACCCCAGGAGACCCCTAGGTTGGAATCACTGAATGCATCTTATAAGGAACAAGAATATATATGGTTTAGGGGTGGGGAGCTAAACCGTTTCCGAGATATTAGGCCTTTTATGGAATAGAGGGGTGGGACATGGCCCGGGCAAATCCAAGGGGGCCCAACAGGTTGCGGTCACTGAATACGTCTTATCATAAGAAACAAGAATATATATGGTTTTGGGGTGAGGATCTGAAAGGTTTCTGAGATATATCGCCTTTTATGAAGTGGAGGTGTGGGGCATGGTCCCAGCGCACCCTTGGAGACCCCTAGGTTGTAATCACTGAATGCGTCTTATCATATAAAGGAACAAGAATATATATGGTTTAAGGGTGGGGATCTAAACGGTTTTTGAGATATTGGGCCTTTCAAGAAGTGGAGGGGGTGGGGTATGGCCCGGGCACATCCCAGGGGACCACCAGGTTGGTGTGACTGAATGCGTCTTATAAGAAACAAGAATATATACTGTTTTGGGGTGGGGATCTGAAAGGTTTCGGAGATATATCCCCTTTTATGAAGTGAAGGGGTGGGGTATGGCCCCGGCACACCCCGGGAGACACCTAGGTTGGTATCACTGAGTGAGTCATAAGAAAATATATGGTTTAGAGGTGGGGTTCTGAACTGTTTCTGAGATATTGGGCCTTTTACGAAGTGGAGGGGTGGGGCAAGGCCCGGGCACATCCCAGGAGACCCCTAGGTTGGTGTGACTGAATGCGTCTCATCATTAGACTAGAAATGCGTTCATAGGACACGGATGCCCCCGCCTGAAAATATGTCTGTTCATATCAATCCATAGAATGGGCCTCCGTGGCCTAGTGGTTAAGAGCGCTGACTCTTGATCATTAGGACTCTCACCGCTGTGGTTCGAGCCTCGCGCGGGTCACATGTGAGACGCCAAGTTCTGCAACGGAAGGTCAGATGGGTTTTCTCCGGGTACTCTGGTTTTTGCCTACCTTTGATTAACGATCGGCTCGATATGAGTGAAATAATCTTGAAAGGGCCGTAAAACCAAAACCAAAAAAAAAAACCCCATAGTAAGTTATTGACGGTGTTTAAGTTTTGGACCTTTTTTTTAATTCACATTTGACCTCTAAGTATGACATTGACCTTGGAGGCAAGGACCTTGGTTTTGTGTGAGGCAGATTGTCTCATGATGGCCAACATTTCTGCCAAGTAATTTCAAAATCCATTCAGAAATAAGAAAGTTATTGACTGTGTTTAAGTTTCGGACTAATTGTCTATGCTGTTTGCAATTGTATATACCAAATGCATGCCGCAAAAGTATGTCGCAACATGTGGGAAAATGCAAATTTTCCGCGAAAAAGTCCATTTGTTCGCAATTGTCTATGCTGCATCTCTGTGGCAGGTTTGGAAAAAGTAGCCGAAACTGCCGGTAGCCCCGACCAAAAATGCGCTATAGTAATTCTATTGCACCCCACTTGTGGAGCCCACCCTGGGGCGGGTGGGTGGAGCCCACCCGGGGGCGGGTGGGTGGGCCCCACATTATTGCGGGTGCGGGGATGAAAAATAATTTTGTCCCAGAACCCCCACTCTCTATACTACTCCAGGTCTTTGATATTTGCATTGTAGCTTCATCTAGTGGACCTTTTCCAAGATTGTTCAAATTATAGCCTTTGTTGATATTTGGTATGAAGCTTCACCTTTTTAGACCCCCAGGGGGGGCTAATAGGATGGACATTGTCCGTTCTCATCTGCGTCATCGTCGTTTACACTTTCAAACGACATCTCTAAAGCCACTGGACCGATTGGGCCCAAATTTTATTGGAAGCATCCTTTGGCTGGGGGATTGAAAGTTTTTGTTTTTTTTTATGAAAATAGGCTTATTAGTTTGGTTGCTATGGCAACTTAGATTTTCCATAGACTTTTAAAGGGGGAATATTGAAAAACGGCGTTTACTGCCAAGTCATTGCAGATATTTTGGCAAAACTTTTATAGAACTATTCCTTGAGTGGACGTTTTAGCCACATGCTTTTATACCAATCTGGGAGTCCCCCAGGGTGTGCCAGGGCCATGCCCCATCCCCTCAAGTGCATAAAACGCCATATATCTCAAGAACCATTCGGATCCCCACCCCTAAACTGTATATTCTTTTTTATGCCTTAAACGCAGTCAATAACTTATTTCTGCATGGATTTTGAAATTGCTCTGTAGAAATGTTGACCATCATGGGACGATGTGCGCGTGCAAAACCGTGGCCATTACCTCCAAGGTTAGGGTCATACTTAGAGGTCAAAGGTAAAAAAACCCAGACTTTTTGCAGAAAATTTGCATTTTTCCACACGTTGCAACATACTTTTGTGACATACTTCCGGCATATACAATTGCAACTAGCATAGACATATGCAACCGATATAGACAAATGCATCTGGTATATGAGAACGCAAAACTGCGAGATGACCTTGCGGAGCTGCGCGGTTGGCCCTCCTGCGGGGAAGGACGAAGTGCCTAAAGAAGGGGACGAAGGTATAGCGCCTTTCAACGGACATAGAGGAACAAAAACGAAATACAGGTACTATAGTGCATTTTTAGTGCATTTTTGGTCGGGGCTACCGGCAGTTTCGGCTACTTTTTGCAGACCTGCCACAGAGATGCCTGCGAGAGGAGAGGCGGCCATTTTTCGTGTAGCCCAATTTCAATTTATACAAACAGTGCCCAAAAACATCTCTAGCAACTGTACACTAGATCTACTATGGCAGTGCAAGCAACATTCCAGGCCATGGGCCTACGGTCTGAAAAAGGGGTATCCACACACCTTCTCCAAAAGAACGCGCACAAGAGCAATCTTGTATCAGACATCTCCAAGGTCGACCATCTGGCAGGGAACCTAGGCCGCACCCACCTGCGTCCCCTCCCCGGCATTCCAACATTCGTCAACAATGTCTACGTTTTCGGCTACCTGCGCTGCGAGGACTGTTCCATTTCGGACGACTCTCTTGCACAACCGTAGAGGACAACTCCGCAAAAAAACATCGTTGCGTGGATTTCTACCCCCGTCTGCAAGAGCTGGGGACAGCCCCCCCCGACGGCAAAGCTTGCCGCTACATACAAACATCCTCCACACGCTTGCGGCCCGAGAGGCTGCCCAAGGCGGTGTCATCCTAGCGAAAGTCTCAAGGATCGAGTACGACACAGACAGAAAGGCGCCAGCAAAGTGGCGAGAGATCTACCCAGAAACAGAACCGGCCGGCCTCTTCGTGGCGAAGGTAAATGTCTCCGAAATCCCTATGGTCGAGATGCAGGACTCCTTACCGGCCTTCAAACGCCTGCTCTTGGCCCACGGCTAAGAGGAGGCCTGGGAGAGGGCTGTGGATTGGGCCGCGGCCGACTTCGGGTTCGGCGCATGCCCATCTTCCGGCTAGACATTCTGGGGGTCGACGAGGCGGGTGTAGAGTTGGGACCATGCCGATGCTATACCAAGGACGACAATGCAGGCACAATCTTGGCGGCCATCAAACGGCCTACACAGCTGCATCCAAACGGTCCCGACCCGGGAATCCTCCTACCCCCCTCTACCCCGGTTTCGTGGGTTTGGAGAACCGAGGAGTGACCTCCCAGTTTTCTAGATGGGAAACCTTTTTGTCCTGCGTGGGACAGGGTTTTCTGCAAATACACAACAGATACACAATAGGTGTATAGCTGGTACTTGGCAAATGCACAGCAATGTTTGGCAAAGTGCACAGCTTGTACTTGGCAAATGCACAGCAATGTTTGGCAAAATTGGCACAAACCCACCAAAAAAAAGCACTTTCCTGGGATGCCAAGCACTTTCCAGCAAAGAGAAGCACTTTCATGGAAAGGCAAACACTTTCCTGGATTTCCCATCTAGAAAACTGGGAGGTCTGGGAACAAACTATGCCTTCCAAACGGGAACCATCCCAAGACGAGATCCAGGAAATCCACTCTCTGCATGGCAAGCTGTCTGCAGCCGAGGCGAAGAAGCGCTTTGGCATCTGGTTCATGAGGCTCTGCAAGATATGGCGAGACCAGCCTGCCTCTGCCGTTGCAAAGCAACAACAAACTGCTAGTGGTCCCGATGTTCCCTTTGAAGATGCCGTTTGTTCCGGTGGAACAACTGCATGAGACCGCGGGTCCAAAACGAGGACTTCTACACGTTGCTGCGCAACAGCCTGGGCCAACTCTAGTCCCGCCTAGAGCGAGCCACAGGCCTGTTGGTGGCAGTATTGGCTGCTCTGGAGCAGGGGGAAGACAAAGAAGAAGACGAAGATCTCCTAGAAGAGAGGAAAAATCAGGAGGCCCATAAAAGATAACCGGACGGTCCTCAAGAAAATAGAGCAATGGCAGATATAGCCCGAGAATGGGTATACATCTCCATTGCCGCCGCGGTTGTCTGGGCGGTGGTCGCAAAGACCTGGAACCATTTAGGCTCCGCCACACACGAACAAGCCGTCTAACACCAACCGGCCAGCCGTTGTTCCAGAACATCTAGCGCAGAAGCAACTGCCGGTCAGGCATCCCTTCTACATTGAATAGGCCACCCACCGGCACAAACCCCTCCCCACGTAGGACAAAAAAGCACCCATATTCTGCACAGCTCGTGGAGGGATTGTATGGCAGATGGCCAGTGTGGAGGCTATGGATACCGTCCTGTTCTTCCTCTTTGTATGCATTGTTTTTCTGCCTGCAGAGGATGGGGCTCCCCTAGTTGCGAATGTCCGAAGACCACCAAGTACCTACCAAGTCAAAGCTGGAGCTGGCGGGTGCCCAAAGACCCACAAAGTCGAAGCCTGGAGCTGGGGAGAAGATCACTGGTGGGAGCCAGGGGGTTGCTCAACTAGGCGGCGCTATTTTTTTCAGGTGACAGCAAAGCTTTGAGGCACCAAGCGGAGCCTCTGTGTTGCCAATTCGCTTTGCCAAGCTTTGCCTTGGAACATTTGGACGAGAATTTGTGTATAGTGTATATATCCGCAGAGCAAGAGCTCAAAGTCCCCAAGAATCTCCAAGTATCTTGGCAAGAGCTGGCCAAACAACTACTTGGTTCCACTCGGAAGCAAAGAAAAGCAGCAGGTATCGAAGTAGTCCGCAGAAGGAGGTGCACGCCACGCTTTCCTTTCGAGCTGTTCCAGGAGCAGCAAAGGCATATGAAAATGGGCCCCGAGAAGCAAGTTCGCGAGTCGCTGGAGGACCTAGAGTTTGCTGTGCGAACTGCGCAGTTGGAGAGAGCAGCGCTACCATATTGGGACTTATTGACGCAGAAACAGCAAAAAAATGGTTGGGGTGGGAGTTGGGGGAGCTCTACGCCATTGGCCGTCGCCGGGGAGTTTTCTTCTGCATCTGTGGGCGGACAGTGGTGGTCTAGACAGTGTTCTCTTTGCGAACTATAGCAAGGGTGGCAAGGCGGTCCTTCTGCGGTGTCGGGTAAGTGTGCTTTTTGCAACACTTCGATACCACCGATCGTTGCAACCTCCCTCTCGAGTTAGTGCCCGTAGGTTGGCGTTTCCACATCCGTCCCAGGCTCTCCATCCTCGCCCACTGGAACCAGGAAGAGCAGAATGCGAGGTGCGTCGCGGAAGGTAGTCCAAGCGTAGCGTCAGCAGATGTATTCGCCAGATGTAGATTGAGTGCTTTCTTGGAGCTCTTGGGATTTGGGGGTTGGACCTCCAGGAGACGAGACTGCTGCTCTGCCTCCAGCAGAATCTGGTGCTCCTGCTCTTTCGGCAAGAGCCTGGAGGGCGGCCAGTCGTGGGGGGTTCTTGGGCAACGACGACCTGGATTGGGTTCCAAGAGACCATGCGGCAGTCTCACGACTGGAAGACCTAAGAGTATCTCGATCTCCAGCCCGGAGAGCCTGCCAGCACCGATGGGAAGGACCCAGAAGGTTGTCTTCCCGTACTTGACTGTGTCAGACTCTAAGGAGTTGGACCACCCATCAAGCTCCTTTTGATTCCCTATGTCGCCCATACACAAGTTGCGACACCCAACTTCGTTGGTAGTTGCTTTGCAACTTTCTTTGCAGCCGCGCAGCACAACTCTCGGCGATGTTGCTTTGGAACGTCTGTATCCCAGGACGAGCTACTTGTGTATTCCGAAGGAAGAGTCTATGTCCGCCACCTTGCCAGACGGGCCTCGCAAGGTGTCTTCGACCTAGTTGCGTTTCTGCTGCGATTTTTCCGTGTATCATCTGTGTCCGCCGACCACTTTGGAGAGGCGCTCCAACTCATCGGCCCGACTCCGCTGCTCTTCCTTGTGTTGCCGCTGTTCTGGCTCTAGTCAGCCCCCCTACGGCATTCGCCGAGTCACGGATGCTCTGGAGATGCTTCTTACTGGTCGAGAGAGTAGATCTCGCAATTCTGCGCGATTTCGGACACCTCGTGGAGGTGGAAGGCCAAGGTCTCTACGCCGATCGCATCTTCAAAGGGAACATCTGTTCTCCAAACCCACAAAACCGAGGTAGAGGGGGGTAGGATTCCAGGGCCGGGACCGTTTGGATGCAGCTGTGTAGGCCGTTTGCTGGCCGCCAAGATTGTGTCTGCATTGTCGTCCTTGGTATAGCATCGGACCGGTCCCAGCTCTACACCCTCCTCGTCGGCCGCGACCACTCCACAGCCCTCCCCCAGGCCTCTTTGTCTGCGTTTGCTGTGGTGGGTCTGATCAAGACACCCGAAACATGGCCTGTTGTGTGTGCGTACCAGGCAATGAATATTGACCTCTGCGGATGGTCAGCCAGGACAAGGCACAGGTCGAGGAATGCGGCCAGATTCTCCCACTGCTTTGCTGGTGGTTGGACTACAAACAGACCTTGTTCCTCTGGTAGATCCAAGGGAGTGGCCAGGGCCAAGGCCTCTGCCACCACCTCGTGGGCTGTCCGTCGAGAGGTCTCCCCCACGGCAGGGGTACAGAGAGACTTTGATGCGAGTGCAGCCCCGGGCCTGTACATCGGGATGCAAGAAGGTGTGGCTCAGATGTGTGTTCGGACAGTCGACATAGTCGGCTAGATGGTCGCCTATTGGCTCGTGGAACTCGACTGCTTCGATATTTGACACGACCTTGTTTCACAACTTTGGACAGTGTACCCGGCTTTGATCATGTGCACCCACGTGCAGACATGGTCCCCCGCGCTGTTGGTGTTTGCTAGTATCGTTGACACCTGTGCGGGCATGGCAGAGGCCTGGTCGCCTTGCTCCCGGAAGCCTTCCGACACGCAGAGGTGGTCCACGAGGGCCTCCCGATCGAGGACCCCCCCGAGAAATCTTGTGTGTAGTCGATGCAATAGAGACCATAGCCGTGGGCCAAGAGTAGGCGTTCGAAGGCCGGCAAGGAGGCCTGCAACTCGACAATAGGGATTTCGGAGACATCTACCTTTGCCACGAAGAGGCCGGCCGGTTCTGTTTCGGGGTAGAGCTCTTGCCACTTTGCCAGCGCCTTTCTGTCGGTGTCGTACTCGATCCTGGAGACTCGCTCTGATGGCACCCCCTTCGGCATTCTCTCGGGGCTGCGAGCGTGTGGAGGATGTTTGTCTGTATGTAGCAGCGAGCTGTGCCTTCAGGGTCTGTCCCCATGCTCTCGCGGAAGGCGATAGAAATCCGCGCAACGATGTTTTTTGCGGAGCTGTCCTCTCCGGTTGTGCAAGAGAGGCATCCGAAATGGAACACAGTACAGTCCTCGCAGCGCAGGTAGCCGAAGACGTAGACATCGTCGACGAATGTTGGAAGGCCGGGGAGGGGACGCAGGTGGGTGTGGCCTAGGCTCCCTGCCAGATAGTCGACCTTGGAGATGTCCGATACAAGATTGCTCTAGTGCGCATTCTCTAGGAAAAGGTGTGTGGATACGGCTTTTTCGGACCCATGGCCTGGAATGTTGCTTGCACTGCCATAGTAGATCTAGTGTACAGTTGCTAGAGATGTTTTTGGCTACTGTTTGTCTAATTCGAAATTGGGCTACACAAAAAATGGCAACCTCTTCTCTCGCTGGCATTTCTGTGGCAGGTCTGGAAAAAGTAGCCAAAACTGCCGGTAGCCCCAACCAAAAAATGCGCTATAGTAATTCTATTGCATCCCACACGGTGGGGCCCACCCGGGGGGTCTGTGGGTGGGCCCCACAGTATTGCGTGTCTGGGGATGAAAACAATTTTTTGTCCCAGAACCCCCACTGTCTATACTACTCCTGGGCCTTGCAGTTTCAGAGAAGAAAGTTTTTAAAGATATTCCCTACTTAAGCCTAAATAAAACCAAATGGTCCCGTGGGGGCATTTTTGGCCTAAGGGCTATAATTTAAACAATCTTGATAAAGGTCCACTAGATGAAGCTTCATACCAAATATCAAAGACCTAGGCCTTGTGGTTTCAGAGAAGATTTCGCAAGATTTTCCCTATCATCACGAAAACACGCCTATATAATTTTGACCCCCTTGAACCCCACTTTCATATAGTAAAACTGGGGTTTCCAGGGGTATACCTTTTTTCTGCTCTAAAATATAGATTGTGCGTACTCGTTAGAACCGCCTCGAGTGCCCACAATCTATATTTTGAACAGAAATAAGAAAAATATTACAATTGTTCATCATAAAATTTTCATTTTTTAGGCGATAAAGGTGGCAACGTATTTGTATAGGCGGGTTTACGTACTGATAAGTATGTAAAACCAGAGGGGCCCCGGAGCGGGAGCATTTTTGGCCCCAGGGCTATGATTTGAACAATCTTGGTAGAGGTCCACAAGATGAAGCTTCATACCACATATCGAAGACCTGGCCCTTGCAGTTTCAGAGAAGATGAATTTTAAAGATTTTACCTATGTAAGCCCATGCAAAAAAAGGGCCCCAGGGCGGGGGCATTTTTGGCCCCAGCACTATAATTTGAACAATCTTGGTAGGAGTCCACTCGAAGCTTCATCACAAATATCAAAGACCTGGGCCTTGTGGTTTCAGAGAAGAAATTTTTTTAAGTTTTCTGTGAAAAGAATCTTTTTTTGACTTCTGTGGCGGGGGCATATTTGGCACCAGCATTTAATTTGAACAATCTTGGTAGGGGTCCACTAGATGAAGCTTCATACCAAATATCAAAGACCTGGGCCTTGCGGTTTCAGAGAAGAAGATTTTTAAAGATTTTCCCTATATAAGCCCATGCAAAAAAGGGCACTGGGGCAGAGGCATTTTTGGCCCCAGCACTATAATTTGAACAATCTTGGTAGGGTTCCACTAGATGAAGCTTCATACTAAATATCAAAGACTTGGGACTTGCAGTTTCAGAAGAAGATATTCCCTATATAAACCCATGTTAAACCAAAGGGCCCCGGGGTGGGGACATTTTTGGCCCCAGCACTATAATTTGAACGAGCTTGGTAGGGGTCCACTAGATGAAGCTTCATACCAAATATCCAAGACCTTGGCCTTGCGGTTTCAAAAAAGATTTTTAAAGATTTTCCCTACATAATCCTATGTGAAACCAAAAGGACCCGGGGCGGGGGCATTTTTGGCCCCATCAGTATAATTTGAACAATCTTGGTAGGGGTTCACTCGAAGCTTCATAACAAATATAAAAAACCTGGGCCTTGTGGTTTCAGAGAAGCTTTTTTAAGTTTTCGGTGAAAAAAATCTTTTTTGGCTTCTGTGACCAAGATGTGCAACAGACCTGAATAATTTGAACAACTTTGAAAGGGGACCACCTAAGGATCATTCCTATGAAGTTTGGTCAAAATCCGATCAGTGGTTTAGGAGGAGATGTCGTTTGAAGAAATTATTTATGGATGCATGGACCCACTGACGACGGACAAAAAGTGATCACAAAAGCTTACCTTGTCACTATGTGACAGGTGAGTAAAAATGGATACAAACAAGTTAGACAACTTAAAATTTTTTAGAATTTTGTCCGATACATGTATGTTTTCCCCCTCTTTGCCAGTATAGAGTAGAAGGTTTGTATATTTGTTATATTTTGAAGAAAATCTAATTAAATTAATTTCAAGCAGATAAAAATAGCCATCGGAAGAGATGGCAAATCAACCGACCAAAAGCCAATATGGCCTTCAAAAATTTGTTCACCAAAAGAAAGTGCACCAGAATTAAACCAGCAATATATCACAAAAGTATTGCCGTTATGGCCATCACAAGATTATATTGTCAGGGGAGATAACTAAAAAAACCAGGGCACTCAGAAATGTGGTTCTTGCGCATCACATGCCTGCTTAAGCTCATGTATTTCTATACAAAGTACCATCAGTATGTCTCAAAAGGTATTGAGAGATATGGTGATCACAAGCTGGTCATACTGTTACATTGGAAGGGTAGATAACTCAAATACCACAGCACCAACAGTTGTGGTTCTTGCACATGACATCCCTTCTGTACCTTGTATACAATTGTGCCAAGTTCCTTCAATATATCTCAAAGGGTGTTGGGTGCTATGGCCATCACAAGGTTATATTGCCAGGGGAGATAACTAAAAAACCAGAGCACCCAGCATTGTAATTCTTGAGCATGACACACCTGCTTAACCTCATGTACATCTGCATCAAGTACCACCAATATGTCTCAAAGGGTATTGGAGGTACGATGATCACAAGTTTGTCATACTGTTATATTGGAAGGGGAGATAACTCAAATATCATAGCACCCAAAGTTGTGGTTCTTAGGCATGAAGCGCAGTCTCAACGTTGTATACAACTGTGCCAAGTACCATCAATATATCTCAAAGGGTACTGGAGTTTATGGCCATCAAAGGTTATATTGTCAGGGGAGATAATTAAAAACCCAGGGCATCCAGAGTTGTGGTTCTTGCACGCAACACACCTGCTTAACCTCATGTACAACTGTACCAAGTATCATCAATATATCTCAAAGAATGTTGGAGATGTGGCCATCACAAGGTAGTGAGTGATTCTATATTTTTGGAAGGGGAGATAACTAAAAAACCATGGCACCCAGAGCTATGGTTCTTGTGCATGACACACCGTCTCAGCCTTGTGAACAACTGTGCCAGGTATCATCAATATATCTTAAAGGGTATAGGAGTTATGGCCATCACAAAGTTGCGTCTACGGACGGACTGATGGACAGACAGATGGACGGACGTCAGGCTGATCGCTACATCTCCCAAACCTATTCGGCCGGGGGATAAAAACTGCAAAATAAATAGCGTCCGTTCCAGTATTTTGCTTTAGTTCGGTCCAGTATTTAGCGCAAGCTGCCCTCTTTTGTACGGCGTGAACAAATCAAGTACAGACCGCACAAAACATGGCCACATCCGCAGTAAACAAATCGATATGCAAAAAAAAAAAAACAGGATTGTTGCGGGTAAAACAAATAAAACATTGTTTTTACTGTGCATTATGGTTCGTACAACATACATACAGTTTATGATGAACTCGTAAAGTTGTACAAGACAGCCAAAAATCGTAAAAACAAACTCTTGATTGAAAAGGCACAAACTTATCTTGCGCCCGATGGGCCCAAGGAATGTTTTCCAGTGTGCCTTTCATGCAACTAGAAATGCGTCCATAGGACACTGATGCCCCCGCCTGAAAATATGTCCTATGTTTGTATTAATCCATAGAAAGTTACTGACGGTGTTTTAAGTTTTGGACCCTTCTTTTCACATTTGACCTCTAATAAATGACCTTGACCTTGAGGTAAGGACCTTTATTTTATGTAAGGCAGATAGACTCATGATGGCCAACATTTCTGCCAAGTAATTTCACAATCCATCCAGAAATAAGAAAGTTATTGAAAGCGTTTAAGTGTCAGAAGGACGAATGGATGAACGAATGAACGGACGGCACTATATGCCCTTCCACCATTCTTAGAATGGCGGGGGCATAAAAAGGTGGCCCAGGGCGCAATGGTGCAGCCAAGATAGAACACTGGTGTTCGTTTCTGGGACTTGTTCACATGATGGACCTCCTCCCAAACCAAAGGTCGAATTTAGCTGAAACTTGATGGCAGGCATGGGGACAACATGGAGATCGAGATTTGCCAAAATCTTTCCGTTCTTATATCCATTCTTCAAAGGAATTGATCTGAAACTTGATAGGACGCATCAGGGTGACCTGGAGATTCAGATTTGCCAAAATCGTGCCGTTCTGGTATCCACGATGGCCGCCATCTTAATTCTTCTAACATCTCATCTCCCAGATTCAGAATTGCTAAAGGCAATGTGATCTAATAGACAAAACGACCACCAAGGCATTGTATAAGCCTGATCCAGGTGGGCGATTCTGGCTGATTTGGGCCTCTAGTCTTCCTACGACTACACCTGATAATTTGAGTGTCAGCCAAGAACCATTTTCACGCCTTTGGTGCAAAAAGGCTAAAAACTTGTGCAGTGGAATCTGTAAGTTATCCTTGTGCAGTGGAACTAAGATAAGTCCTTAAAGAAAAATGTAATAGTAAGTTGCTCATATAATGACCAAATGGAAATCAAACAAGCTGTGTGGGGAACACAATTAAGACTTCATAATTTAATTTTTGTGTCGATTTTCTAGACTGTATCAAACTCTTACCCAGATTTCGTGTTAAAAATGTTTTGATTTCCCTAAGATTTCCACAGAAATGCTCTGTCTATATCCACATTGCTCGCTCAACATCTCCAGAATCCTCCAACAGACTTCCACGAAACCCTGGCCAAATATTCCTTTAAGTGGGCTGACGTGCAGAACCCATAAATAAACTATGCAGATTCGGTCACAAGTTTGAATCTGAATTTCGTGCCCGCTCTCTCTTGCAGCCACGGAAGGATTTTCAGTAAACTTTGGCCAAACATACCCCACCAGTCTGAATCCCTGAATCCTGTGCCTGCTCCACACCCCGTAGGACTCCCATTTGCCTAACTGAGTATGTGCAAAAGCCCTAACTCAAACCACGCCAACCTAATGTGAAGCCACAACTGCAGGTCACCATTTTGAGCCTTGAATTTCCTATACATTTTATTATCTCTTTAACCCCTGATTCCCACCAGCCCTGGTCAAACACCGCCACAGTGAGATGTGCAGAACACATAACCACACGATGACAACACGAGTTGAAGGCCATAGCTGAAGACCACGAGTACGAGCACCGAACCCCATGTCCGCTCCATATCTATTTCACCCTCTGGAAGATTTTCATTCAACTTCGGCCAAACACTTGCCAAAGTGAGAAGATGTGCAGAAACTGCAATTCAGTCATGCAGACACATGAGCATGGTCACAATTAAAGGTCAAGAGCAAGATCCTCAAACTTTGGCTCCCCTCCATATCTCCCTACCCGCAGAAGGACCCTCATTCAACTTTGGTCCAATGAAGATCTTAATACATGTATGATATGCTGAACCCACCGCTCAACCATGCAGACTCGCGGCCCCATGCAGACTCGCGGTGCATGTTAGCCCGTCCATGTTTATAAACCTATTGGTTTCATTGGGTGGCAGGGCTTGAGCTGTCATTTCATCTCAAAGTCGGGTAAAAGTCCCACAAAATTGGAAGCAACGTCTCCAAAATGACCTTAACAGTGTTGACGGGGATGTTAAACCTCAAATCAAATAAAAAACCATGCAGACTCCAGGTGAAGGTCACAAGCTCCAGCCGTTAATTTCCTGTCTGCTCCACATCCCCCGCCCCCCACTCCTGGAAAGATTCTCACTAAACCTAGGTCAAATGAGGGCCAAAATATATTATGAGCAGAACCTGCAACTCAAACATCCAGGGCCAAACTGCGTTGGGGGACACATAGCTGTCCCTCAGCCTGCCCTATTTAATTTTGTAACTGCCAAAAACATTGTTTCAAAATCCGAAAGAAATATTTTTTTACACTAGTCATTAGGTACTTAGTCACTTTTCAATGGAAAGCACCAAATTGGCTAATTGAAGGAGTACACTCTAGCAGCATATCAATAGAATATATTTTAGATCATTAAATAAATGAGTTGAAATGATTGAAAAGCAACTTGTAGCATGACTATCCTGCCCACTTACTAACAGAATTTATCTTTACTTATTTTAATCATTAAATAACTATTTACTTATTTACTAAGCTTTTGATTTTTTTACTTTACAATTATTTTTTTATTATTTATTTATTTACTTAATTTTTTACTTATTTTTTTATCCTTATTAATTTATTTCTTATTTATTCATTATTTAATTCTTATATTATGTATGTTTATTGATTTATTTCTTATTTATTCATTATTTAGTTTTTGTATTATTTATTTATTTACTTTATTTAAAGTCAACAAAACAGTCATTCTACAAGTCCACAAAGTTATCAAAAATTGAACAAGAAAGCAATCCAAAGGACAGCCATATCGCCCTGCCAGACCCCAACCCAAATGCCCAAGCCACAGGTTCCACTCATCATTCCACCTAGGCTATAATTTGAGTAAGGTTCAATGCAAATCTCTCCATGGGATATAGAGCTGACAGGAAACCCCATGGCTCAACCGCATGATCCTCATCTGCAATCCTCATCCAGAGCCTGCATGGTTAAGCTACAGGTTCACTCTGTCCAACACTACACCAAAGCCCAATGAAAATCCTTCTGATGGCAATGAGATATAGCAGAGAAACAAATCTTGAGGCCCAAACTCCCAACCCCTAACCGTGACCATAACCAAGTGCCAACGCGGCCAAATCACAGGCCCCCACACACCATCCCAATGAGGCAAATGTTTGACCAAAGTCAAACGAAAACCCACCAAGGGGCAAATGAGACAGCGCCGGTATGAAATTCAACGTCCAGACTCCCGACCCCCAACCAGGACCACCACCCAGAGCCACCACGGTACGATTAGGGACCTGCACACAAGTGCACCGAGGCAAATATTTGACCAAAGCTCGATGAAAACTGCTCAAGTGGCATGGTATAAGAGAATAAGGGATATAGTTACACGAAATTCAAGGATCAAACTCCTGACCCTCAATTGAGGCCTTCACCTTGAAGCCAAGTCTGGTACCGTACATCAACTCAATTAGGCCAACATTTGTCCAAAGTTTAATGAAAATCCCTCAAGGGGCAAAAGATATTTATGGAATGGACACAAAACCCCAAAACCCAAACAAGTGACCCTAAACTATGAACCTGACCTTGAGTCGGCATAGCCCATCCATGGGCCCCGCACACCAGCTCACTGCAGGAACATTTGACCAAAGTCTTATGAAATTCCATCAAAGCTCTAGGAGATACTGAGCAGACAAGAAAGCATTAAAGACAGACTGACAGGCAAAAGGCACTTCTATAGTCCCCCCATCTGCCTTCCTGAAGGGGATAAATGAAAACAAGAATTCCGCAGAAGGCTGAATCGCACCTGCTGGGGGCAAAAGCCTTAGAAGCCACAATCAAAACGTAGTTCTTAGCAGTTGATAGTTGACGTAAAATGTGTCAAAGTCACTGGACAAAAAATTATAGGCCATGGTCACTAGGTCAAGGTACGTGTCAAATCAGTACAAAGAGGACTAGCACTATGCAAGGTTTGGTGGCTGGATGCCATTTATTTTAGGACATATCAAACATTGAAGTAAAATGTGTTAAAAGTCACCAGAGTATATAATATAGGTCAAGCATACCAGGTCAAGGTACCCGCAGAATCAGTAAATGTAGAAGCAGCACTTTGCAAGGTTTGGTGGTTGTAGGCCTTATGGTGAATTTTGTTTGATTTAAAAGTTTAACGTCCCCGTCAACACTGAAAGAGGAAAGAAAGGAACTACTGGAGAACTTCTTTCAGATATGACCCTGGTCTGAAAGAGGAATTGTATATCGGGTCAAGAAAAAAGAATAAAAGTTACAGATTTAAAAAAAAAAACAAAAAAAAACAAGAGGGCCATGATGGCCCTGGATCGCTCACATGATCCATAGTGTAACAAGTGGGCCCCAGGGAGGGCCATTATTGGCCCCAGGGCTTTAATGTGCATAATGTTAAGAGAGGTTTTAAAGGTGAAGCTTCATACCAAACAATGGCTATAATTTTAACAATCTTGGCAAAGGTCCACTAGATGAAGCTACACCCCAAATATCAAAGACCTGGGCCTTGCGGTTTCAGAGAAGATTTTTATAAAGATATTCCCTACATAAGTCTATGCGCCAGGGCTATATAAGTCTATGTAAAACCAAAGGGCCCTAGGGTGGGGGCATTTGTGGCCCCAGGGCTATAATTTGAATAATCTTGGTAGAGGTCCACTAGATGAAGCTCCATACCAAATATCAAAGACCTGAGCCTTGCAGTTTAAAAGATGATTTTTAAAAATTTCCCTTTATAAGTCTATGTCAAACCAAAGGGTCTCTGGGCAGCGACATTTTTGGCCCCAGGGCTATAATTTGAACAATCTTGGTAGAGGTTCACTTAATGACGCTTCATACCAAATATCAAAGACCTGGGCCTTCTGGTTTCAGACGAGAAGATTTTTCAAGGTTTTCCCTATAAAACCCTATGTAAAACCAGGGGGCCCTGGCGCGGGGGGCATTTTTGGGCCCAGGGCTATAATTTGAACAATCTTGGTAGCGGTCCACTTGAAGCTACTTACCAAATATCAAAGACCTGGGCCTTTTGGTTTCAGACAAGATTTTTAAAGGTTTACCCAATATAAGCCTATGTAAAACCAGTGGGCCCCGGGGCTGGGCCGGGTTTGGCCCCAGGGCTATAATTTGAAAATCTTGGTAGAGGTCCACTAGATGAAGCTTCAAACCAAATATCAAAGACCTGGTTCTTCTGGTTTCAGACGGAAGATTTTCAAAGGTTTTCCATATATAAGCCTATGTAAAACCAGTGGGCCCCGGGGCGGAGCTGTTTTTGGCACCAGGGCTATAATTTGAAAATCTTGGTAGCGGTCCACTAGATGAAGCTATATACCAAATATCAAAGACCTGGGCCTTATGGTTTCAGACAAGAAGATTTTTAAAGGTTTTCCCTATATAAGCCTATGTAAAACCAGTGGGCACCGGGGCGGGGCCATTTTTGGCCCCAGGGTTAATAATCCATCCAATGGTTAAGCAGAAGCTCTGTTGGCCATTTTGTTCACCCGGGCGGAGCAGTATGAGCAATTTTGGTAGAGGGTCACCAAACGAACATTCCTGTGAAATAATTTCAAAATCCATCCACTGGTGAAGCGGAAGTAGTCGTTTAAAGGTTTTTCTATTTTTAGCTCTGGTGGCCATTTTGTTCACCCGAGCGGAACGGTATGAGCAATTTTGGTAGAGGTTCACCAAAGGAACATTCCTGTGAAATAATTCCAAAATCCATCCACTGGTTAAGGAGAAGAGTCGTTTAAAGGTTTTTCTATTTTTAGCCCTGGCAGCCATTTTGTTCACCCGAGCGGAACGGTTTGAGCAATTTTGGTAGAGGGTCACCCAAGGAACATTCCAGTCAAATAATTTCAAAATCCATCCACTGGTTAAGGAGAAGTCCTTTAAAGGTTTTTTCTATTTTTAGCTCTGGTGGCCATTTTGTTAATCCGAGCGGAACGGTCCGAGCAATTTTAGTAGAGGGGCACCCAAGGAACATTCCTGTGCAATAATTTCAAAATCCATTCACTGGTTTAGGAGAAGAAGTCCTTTTTCTATTTTTAGAAGGTTTTTCTATTTTTAGCTCTGGCGGCCATTTTATTCACCCGAGCAGAACGGTTTGAGCACTTTTGGTAGAAGGTCATCCAAGGAACATTCCTGTGAAATAATTTCGAAGGTTTTTCTAGTTTTAGCTCTGGCGACCATCTTGTTCACCCGAGCGGAACAGTTTGAGCAATTTTGGTAGAGGATCACCCAAAGAGCATTCCTGTGAAATTAGATCAAAATCTGTCCAGCAGTTTTGGAGAAGAAGTTGTTTAAAGCAAAAAATGACGACGGACAACGGACAAAGACCGATCAGGTGAGCTAAAAAAAACACTGTAAAGGTCATTTTGGAGACGTTGCTTCCAATTTTGTGGGACTTTTACCCGATATTGAACAAATTGATTCACAAAATAATACCGGTCGAACGGACGATTGTTCGGTTTTTTTGAGGCTTTTACCCAACTGCCACAGAAGCTGAAGGCAGCCACCTATTTCAAGGCACCGGGTGACTCGGCAGGGGTACTGTTTTTGGTGGGGTCTTACCACACTGCCACAGTCCCGAAGGCAGCCGCCATATTTCTACCCCCCGGGCTGGCACGGGGCACAAGAATATATATGGTTTAGGGGTGGAGATGTGTACAGTTCCAGCGATAAGGCCTTTTAAGCTGCGGATGGGTTGGAGCATGCCCTAGCAGACAACAGGAAATCCAAGATTGTTGTCCTTGAATGTGTCATCATTAGGACTAAGAAAATATATTGTTTAACAAATCTGAATCACCATGTATCAGCTTAATCTGACTTCCGGTTTGGGAAGAGATGTCAAAAATGTGAAAAGCTAATGACGGACAACAGGCCACGGCATAAGCTGACCCGGAGCTGCTCCAGGTGAGCTAATAAATGAAGGCAGTTAAGTATTTGTTAAAGGATACATGGTCACAATAAGAGCTCTACAGATCATATGGTTGTTGTTTCCGATATGCGCCGTTAAATAAGTCTTCTTTATCTTTTATAAATATATATATGATCTTATGAAATGTAGGGGGTGGGACATAGCCCCCGACACAACCTGGGGGACCCAGATGTTGGCATAAAAGCGTATGGCTGAAAGAAGTTAACTCGAGAAACATTTCTATTAATGTTTGGTCAAAATATCTGAAGTGACTTGGCAGTGAATGCCATTTTTCAATTTTCCCCATCATCAGTCTGTGGAAACTAAGTTGCCATAGCAACCAAACTAAAGAGCTGATTTTCAGAAACTTTCAATCCACCAGTCCTAGGATGCTACACATGAAATTTGGGCTCAATCGGCCCAGATGTTTCTGGGAGGCTGTCGTTTGAAAGTGTTGACAACAACGGACAACTGCCTATCCTATAAGCTCCCCAGGAGCCTTAGACTCTGGTGAGCTAAAAATGAATGCATAAACCATCAATGCTCTAGATTTACAAGGTGGTAACAGGCTTTGTCAATTATCTGGAACCTATTATGGGTCATTTCAAAAATAATGAGTCTTTTTTTTTAAACTGACCTGCACTAAAACTGAATAGACTTACTAATTAGAAGTTTATGCCAAATCATATGTTATAAAAATGTGTGAGTTGCTGCCAAATTTCATCAAAATCGGTTCAGTAGAAAAAAAATTATGCAAGATAAAGTGGTCAAATTTGTCCCGAGTGTAACAAAAAAAGTGTGACATTTGAAGTAAACACCCAATTTCACTTGGCTGTATTATAAAATATACAAATCTGTAGGGATAACCGTATATATCAGGGTAAACATCATTTAATAGAAATTTAATTTCTGGATACGGTTAATCTCTTTACTAATTTATTGTTACTTTTTCACCCTTTCAGAAGAAAGCATGTGTGGAAAATTTTGTCAACTGAAAAGTACTAATTTTTAAAAGAACCATATTATTATTTGCATGCATTAGATCTATATTAGCCAAACTAACCCTAGTTGATAAGTCCAATGTTAGAAGTATCTAGAAAGCATGGGCTTACTACCGCATGTGCATAAATACTTTAAAAGCGCCAGTTTATTTACTCTTTCCTGCAAATGTCCCGAGTGTAACATTTTGACTTTTAAAGCTCATAACATCTCCACTCATTGCTTTAATTTACATTCTGTATTATGTTTCAGGAAACCAAGTGCCCACAAGTTTATTCATATAATGATATCCCAGATGAAGGCTGTGTGCACCATTCTAGGACCAAAAAATATATGTCCCGAGTGTAACGCTTTATTTGCGTTAAAACCGTTCACATCATTTAGTGCTTTAAATCAATGTCGCATTAAAGAACAAAAGTAAACCTATTTTAAATTATAAAAAGAGTAGTTGCACTTCAGTATCAAATGTATTCTTAATGGAAATAAGACTGTGTTGCTGTAATATTTTTGAAAATCTTGCAAGTTTTATCATAATGTAACCTAAAAAACAAGTTTGGTTGGAAAAGTTTGGTCTTACAATCTGGCCATACCTTCATATTTAAGGTCAAAGACATGAATCATAAAACAGAAAACATAAAATGTATATGAATATAAGTTTCAGTATTATGAAAGTCATCTTTTTAAAGCAATGAAATTCAGAAAATGGCGTTACACTCGGGACAAAAAAAAATTGTAACGAATTGTGGTATGAAACATGCTCTTGTTTTCACAGTTAAACAGCTAAAATAGTGAACAATGGCTAAATTTGTATTGAGGGTGGCTCTTGGCTCAAGGCCTAAGACAACACATAAGAAAAAATAGCCATCAGAAGAGATGGCAAATCCCCCGACCAAAAGCCAATATGGCCTTCAGAAGATTTTTCACCAATAGAACATACACTAGAATTAAACCAGCAATATACCTCAAAAGTTTTGCAGTTATGGCCATCACAAAAGTATTGCAGTTATGGCCATCACAAAATTATACTGTCAGGGGACATAACTAAAAAACCAGGGTACTCAGAATTGTGGTTCTTGTGAATGACATGCCAGCTTAAACTCAGGTATTTCTGCACAAAGTACCATCAATATGTCTCAAAGGGTATTGGAGATATGGGGGTCACAAGCTGGTCATACTGTTACATTGGAAGGGTAGATAACTCAAATACCACAGCACCAACAGTTGTGGTTCTTGCACATGGCACCCCTTCTGTACCTTGTATACAATTGTGCCAAGTTCTTTCAATATACCTCAAAGGGTGTTGGACTTATGGCCTTCACAAGGTTATATTGTCAGGGGAGATTACTCAAAAACCAGAGCACCCAGTGTTGTAATTCTTGAGCATAACACACCTGCTTAACCTCATGTACATCTGCATCAAGTACCACCAATATGTCTCAAAGGGTATTGGAGGTACGGAGATCACAAGGTAGGCATACTGTTTTATTGGAAGGGGAGATAACTCAAATATCATAGCACCCAGAGTTGTGGTTCTTAGGCATGAAGTGCCGTCTCAACCTTGTATACAATTATGCAAAGTACCATCAATATATCTCAAAGGGTACTGGAGTTATGGCCATCACAAGGTTATATTGTCAGGGAAGATAATTTAAAAACCAGGGCACCCAGAGTTGTGGTTCTTGCACATGACACACCTGCTTAACCTCATGTACAACTGTACCAAGTACCATCAATATATCCCAAAGAGTATTGGAGATATGGCCATCACAAGGTAGTGATTCTATATAATTGGAATGGGAGATAACTCAAAAACCATGGCACCCAGAGTTGTGGTTCTTGTGCGTGACACACGGTCTCGGCCTTTTGAACAACTGTGCTAGGTATCATCAATATATCTTAAAGGGTATTGGAGTTATGTCCAGCACAATGTAGCCACTCTATTTTATTGGAAGGGGAGATAACTAAAAAACATGGCAACCAGAGTTGTGGTTCTTGTGCATGACATGCTGTATTAGCCTTGTGAACAACTGTGCCAAGTACCATCAATATATCTCGTAGGGTAGAGTTATGGCCATCACAAAGTAGTCATTCTATTTTATTAAAAGGAGAGATAACTCAAAAAGTATGGCATCCAGAGTTCTGTTTCTTGCACATGACATGCCGTCTCAGCCTTGTGAACAATTGTGCCAAGAACCATCAATGAATCTCAAAGGGTATAGGAGATATGGCCATCGCAAGGTTGCGTCTAAGGACGGACGGACGCCAGGCGGATTGCTTTATCCCCCTAACCTATTCAGTCGGGGGATAAAAAGGCGGTGGGAAGAATCAAAGCTGAAGAAGCTTGTTGATATTATGACAAAGCACATGATACGTGAAAATTTTTCACTGTGCTAATGTGCAAACATTTTGCGCCAATAAACATTTCGCCATGAATACTTTATAAGGCCTTTGAGTGAGTTGTGTTTCAAATGTTTTATTTTATTTTTATTTATTTATTTTATAAGATTTCAACAAAAACTCAACAGAAAACAGACAATCAAAAGTTATTATGCCAGTAATTGCAGTTAAAAATCAGTTTGTAGACGTTAGAATGATTCCAAAGATCATTTCTTCTTTTTGTCCCAAGTGTAACGGTTTATCAAACTATTATTGTAATGTGGAAGTTCCATCAAGCTTACCAAATCAATTTTTACAGGTTTCTGCAACCGGTCTTATTGTACTATCAGTTATAAAATGTTAAATAGAATCAACTATCTTTTTGTGAAACCATGTATTTGATGTGTAAGCAAGTTCTTGACATTGAGTGGTCGCTATTTCAAAGTTGACATTAGTAAGCAGCTGTACCAGAGTAACATTGTTTATGAAGAAACACAATGATTTAGTTGTTTTGAGTCAGGATTTACAGCTACAATTCATGCCATAATACTTAAGTCTGTTTTAAAGACATTTTTACATTTTTGTCCCGAGTGTAACAGTTTCACTGTTCGTTGCTGTAAAGTATTCTGTTCATTGAAACTACACTTTGCTTAATTACTAAGCACCTTTAAAGATTTGATAAACATTCTTTTTTGTTATAAAAAGAGATTGAGTGTTAAGAAGACTTAATTGTCTCTATAAAACATGTTGTTTGTTTTAACCAATTTCTTTGATGAATGATGCATAAGTTTGTTTCTGACAATGGCGTCCTATAGTATGCAAGAAATACTTCTTTGGCTTCACTGACATATCAGCTTCAATGAACAACAAAAAATTTACCCTAATATCAGCTGAAAATAGCTCCTTACATGGATATCTGATTTTATAGATTTTGTCCCAAGTGTAACGATTTATCCAAAAAATTCCACTGTTATTTGAAGTGCCCTCATCACATTACGACCAATCCTTTCAAAGTAAATTTTGGCATGCTTACTTCTACAATCAAGTATATGTACAAGATCAAATTTGACCTTTATTTTCCACTTATTAGATTTTTTATGCAAATTTTTTGAGGTCATAAATAAAAAAGATGGGTCAAATTTGCCTAAAATAGTAAAAACAAACTATAAAATCATGTAAAAATAGTGAATTTTTCTTCCAGATTATGGCATAACGTTTACTTTACCATATGAAATGCATTATACATTGAACTGACTTGTTTAACTGCTTTTAAGCAACCTCTGAAAATCAATGAATTTGTTTAAAAAAATTTCAGTGATTGAAATCAAATCAAAAAATTTTCAAAGCTGATTTGGATTCTTTATATTCCCATGTTAGTTTTCATAAAATTTGACACCTTGAGATGCCATTTTGATATGCATAATTGCCAGATATCAAACTTTATTTTTCACCCTTAATGTCACACTTTTGACTCATTTTTTTTGAAATCACCCTTATGGCACACAAAGCTCAAGCTTGTTTAGAGTGCTACATCCACACATATGCTTGCACTGAGCCTCAGTTTACCAAACCACTTTTTCCCAAGCAGTACACTGAACACTTTTTCCCGAACTGGCAACTACAATTCTTTAAGCATCTTTCTTTAGTGTGAAATTACAGAAGAAAAGTTTTCATCAAGATGGATTTTGTTCAAGGGGCAATTTTTTGTTGATTTGAGGTATAACATCCCTGTCAACACTGTATAGGTCATTTTTGAGACGTTGCTACCAATTTTGTGGGACTTGCCTGGGTAGGCTTAGATCCCCTAAGCTGTTTACCAGTACTCGTGTGCGGGTCAAACTTATATTCAGTGTGTTTGTATTATCTACTTAATTTTAAATTAAAGAAAGTTCATCTTTTAAATCCTGATTTTAGTAGAATACTTGCTTCAATCAACCCTCTTTATACCGACATTTGATATACATAAAAAATAATTAGATGACAATGGCAGACTCCATTACAATCTGGAATGCTGACACCTCTACTCCAGCTAAGAGATGACCAACAACTGACCATGACATCACAACATGACCATATCATTATCCACAAGACTATCACTATGGCCATTACCATGACCATCATACGCCACATTGTGATTGGCTGTGCTGCACTAGAATGAAAAAAAAAAATATATGAAATATAAAAACATTTGTTGACTAAGATTGATGCTTTGCATTTTATGTTAATTGTTGGACTTTTCACAGACCAACCAACATTAGCTAGGTTATTTAGAGCTAGGCATCTAAGCAATTAGTGGCCAGTTCAAAACTTACATTACATTGAACAAATTTCACTATCTCTTACCAGTAATACAGATCACTACAAGTTCATTTGTCTAACGAGGCTTTGAGGATAACTGATAGAACATTGAATATCACAACAGCTGCCGATAAACACCCTGCCCATCACTGTAAAATGTAGTTTCTAGTCCTATCACTGTGTAATACACTGCCAGAACTACCGCTGGACAATCTGATATAATGTCCAAGCAATACCCAGTCTATCAAATCCATCCTTCTTTCACATTTCATCTACATATAATGACAAATGTCAAACAATAGGCCCATGGGCCACTATGCTCACCAGAGCTCAGGCGGGCACTGTCCACTGGCAGCCATGTATGGTTTTAACTTATCGATTATAAAGTCTCCCAAACGAACCCCCATTCCGTGTGGACTCTGAAATATAAGGCCTTTTATGAAGTGGAGGGGTGGGACATGGACCCAACAGAGCCCAGGTTGGTATCACTGAATGTGTCTTGTCATAAGGAACAAGAATATATATGGTTATGGGGTGGGGATGTGTACAGTTCCCGTGATATAAGGCCTTTTCACCTGTGGAGGGGTTGGAGCATGACCCAGTGGCAGACACAGGAAATTAATTAATGTCTAATCATTAGGACCAAGAAAATATATTGTTTATGAGTGGGGATCTGAACGGTTTCTGAGATATGAGGCCCTCTTATGAAGTGAAGCGGAGAGGAATGACCCCTGTGGACCACTAAGTTGGTGTGACTGAATGTGTCTAATTACAAGGAACAAGAATATATATTCTTATGAGGTGGGGATCTTAATGGTGTCTGAGATAAATGGTTTTTAATGAAGTAGAGGAATGGGCCATGGCATGGATACATTGCCCTAGCACAAAGACTCCCCAGGTTGACGTGACTGAAAGAGTCTTATCATAAGGAACACAAATATACATGCATTAGGGTTGGGGATCTGAACAGTTTCTGAGATATATGGCATTTTATGAAGTGGAGGCGTGGGGCGTGGCCCCAGTGCACCCTGGGAGACCCCTAGGTTGGTATCACTGAATGTGTCTTATCACAAGGAACAAGTATATATATGGTTTCGTGGTGGGGATCTGAATGGTTTCTAAGATATATCGCCTTTTATGAAGTGGTGGGGAGGGGCAGGGCCCCGGCGCACCCTGGGAGACCCCTAGGTTGGTATCAATGAATGCGCCTTCTCATAAGGAACAATAATATGTATGGTTTAGGGGTGGGGATCTAAATGGTTTCGGAGATATTGGGCCTTTTACAAAGTGGAGGAGTTGGGGCATGGCCAGGGCACATCCCAGGGCCCCCCAGGTTGGTGTCACTGAATGAGTCTTATCATAAGAAAGAAGAATATATATGGTTTTGGGGTGGGGATCTGAAAGGTTTCTGAGATATATCGCCTTTTATGAAGTGGAGGGGTGGGGCATGGCCCAGGCGCAGCCTCGGAGACCCCTAGGTTGGAACCACTGAATGCGTCTTATCATAAGAAACAAGAACATATATGGTTTAAGTGTGGGGATCTGAACTGTTTCTGAGATATTGGGCCTTTTATGGAGTGGAGGGGGTTGGGCATCCCAGGGAACCCCAAGGTTGGTGTCACTGAATGCGTCTTATCATAAGAAACAAGAATATATATGGTTTCGGGTGGGGATCTGAAAGGTTTCTGAGATATATTGCCTTTTATGCAGTGAAGGGGTTGGGCATGGCCCCGGCACACACCAGGAGACCCCTAGGTTGGTATCCCTGGAATGCATCTTATAAGGAACAAGAATATATATGGTTTAGGGGTGGGGATCTGAACGGTTTCTGAGATATTCTGCCTTTTACGAAGTGGAGGGGGTGGGCATGGCCCAGGCACATCCCAGAGGACCCCCAGGTTTGTGTCACTGAATGTTTCTTATCATTTATAAGAAAAAAGAAAATATGTACTTCAGGGGTGGGGATCTGAATGGTTTCTGGGATATATGGCCTGTTATGCACTGGAGGTGTGGGGCATGGCCCCGACACACCCTGAGGGACCCCCAGGTTGGCATAAAAGCATGTGGCTAAAAGAGGTTCATTCAAGGCATATTTCTATAAAAGTTTTGTCAAAATATCTGCAAAGGTTTGGCAGTAAATTATTTTCCCCCATTATATGTCTATGGAAACATTTCTATAAAAGTTTTGTCAAAATATCTGCAAAGGTTTGGCAGTAAATTATTTTCCCCCATTATATGTCTATGGAAACTAAGTTGCCATAGCAACCAAACTAATGAGCCAATTTTCATTAAAAACACCAACTTTCAATCCCCGAGCCCAGAGATGCTACAGATGAAATTTGGGATGGATCGGTCCAGTGGCTTCAGAGGAGATGTTTGAAAGTGTTGACGCCAGATGACGACAACCATGACATACAACTGCCCATCCTATAAGCTCCCCGGAGACTTTGGCTCTGGTGAGCTAAAAACAGGCTAGGTGTGACATGATCTAGACTGTCCTAATTTCGTAACTCAATAATCTAAGACTTCATGATGAAACTATCAATGTTCTGTGCCAAACAGATTATTTCGGAGTTATCGTTTATGCATACGTCTCTCGGTACTAGTTCACACAGAAATTGGAAGAATTCAGTAAGCCAACCTTTATCAAAATAGAAGTAAAGGCAATGTTCCTGGATTAATTCATTCTGGTAGCATATCAGTTTATACCAATAGTTAATCGACCATCATAAAGTTAATTAAAATGTGGTATAAGTGGCTTGTAACATTACTACCCCACTTTATATTTGATTGCATTTATTTTTATTATTATTTATCTATTTATATATTTATTTAATTAATTACAGATTAGTTTAACTATTTACTTACGGTAAGATACGGGTTTAATTTTTCAACTGTTTAGTTATTTATTAATTCATAAGATTGTGTTTTTTTTCCCTTCTGTTTTCTTTTAATATTTATCTATTTAATTATTTTGATTTTATAGCTGAAAGATAACAGCCATGGACACTAAGTCCACAAAGTAATTTAAAGAAAATTGATGTCTCAGACGTGCAAGACAAGCGCCAAATCATGCTTAGTAAGGGCGAGGATTGTGGCCACGTAAAATCGATTTAAGCCCCCCAGTGGAAATCATTCCACTGACCGTTCCAAGGTGGTTCTTCTGTGGCGGTTTATTTATGGGGTTGTTTGTTACTTACTGTGTGTATCACTTGTGTCTTTTTATTTTGGATGGCCATAAGGCCATTTTGTGAGAAAGTAACTGTCCTTATGGCCTTCCTTTGTTTGGATTTCCATTATGGTCTGGTCGCTTCATGTTTGTGTTTCTTTCCCTTTGGTGTCTTTGATGGGTGGAGTAAGTTAATTGTATCGATTCCTGATCTTTGTTTTACTTCTACTTTTCAGAGACACAAACAGAAAAGCTATCATAAGCCGCACAGTGATTAATTTGCTTGAAAGTTAGTACTAAAACACTAGATGGATGGGAAGGGCAGCTTCCAATTTCATAATTTCAAGACTCCGCCGTCCGGCAAATGAATTTTTTTTGTTTTGTTTTACAGCCCATTCAAGGTTATTTCACTTACATTGAGCCAATTGTTAATCAGGTGGGCAGAAAACAAAATACCTGGAATTAAATTGCCTGAACTTCCATTGCAGAACTTGGCATCTCACATGTGATCCAAGCCAGGCTGCGTAGTAGTCAGTAGTAAGTGCTCTTATCCACTTGGCCATGAAGGCCTGTTGAAATAAGAAAGGTCTTAAAATGTCACAAAGCAGGATGGACACTGGGGGATTTTGTTTTATCTGAAAAATGATTCTAGATTTAGTTTACTGTAGTAATACCTCTTCTAGGCATATGGATGGTGTGTAAGTTCTAAATCTAACAACTTGGTTTTTCAACACTGGACCACCTGAAATACTATTAAGTGACCGAATCCAAACTCCCAGGTAAACATGTCCTGGATGATCCAAAACTCATGGTAAAACCTGGTCAAGGTCATGAGGCAAAACAGAGTATCACCAGAAAGGTCTTCTGACAAGGAATTTACATGTGAAATATGACATAATATAAGGCTGTCATATTTCACATGTAAATTCCTTGTCAGAAGACCTGACAGCCTTATCACTTAATCAAGATATGGCCAATTTTATAGTCATTTCAACAGTAGGTCAAATGTCAAATACTGGGAAATTATGGTACCATTGGAAAGGTCTTTTGACAAGAAATGCACATGTGAGTAATGCAAGTCCAATCACATACCAATAAAAAGTAATGGCCAATGTTATTTTTAAAAGGTCAAACATCAAGGTCAAGGTCATAAGGTAAAAGTATATGGTATCACTGGAAAGATCTTGTGATGAAGTATGCACACATGAAATATAAAAATTCTATCACTTAACAATTGAAAATAATGTCCAATGTTAAAGTTTTGAAAAAGGAGGTCAAAAATCAAGTTCGTATTGGGTCCAAAATCGTCAAATCACCAGTAAGGTCTTGATGCAGGAATGCAGAGGTGAAATGTAAAATTCCTATCATCAATCGTAAGTTATGGCAAAGTTTTTAAAAAGTAGGAGAACCCACTCCAAATCTTGTGCAGTGGAATCCATAAGTTATCCTTGTGCAGTGGAAACACTAAGATAAGTCCTTAAAGTAAAATGTAACAGTAGGTTGATCATATAATGACCAATGGAAATCAAGCAAGCTGTGCTTCACACGATTAAGACTTCGTGATTTAAGAATCTTTTTTGATTTTGTAGCCTGTACCAAACTCTTACCCATACTTCATGTCAAAAATGTTTCGATTCCCCATCAGAAAGTGGATGGGGGACCGAAGAAACGCTCTCTTCCACGAAACCCTGGCCAAATATTGCCTTCAGTGAGCCGACGCACAGAACCCATAAATAAACCATGCAGATTCAATGCCATGGCCATATTTAAAGACACAAATTTGAAACTTTGAATTTTGTGCCCGCTCTATCGCTTTAGGTCCCGGTAGAATTATCAGTAAACTTTGGCCAAACATACCCCACCAGTCTGAATCCCTGAATCCTGTGCCTGCTCCACACCCCTTAGGACTCCCATTGGCCTTAATGAGTATGTGCAAAAGCCCCAACTCAACCACGCCAACCTAATGTGAAGCCACAACTGAAGGTCATCATTTTGAGCCTTGAATTTCCTATACATTTTATTATCTCTTTAACCCCTGATTCCCATCAGCCCTGGTCAAACACCGCCACAGCGAGATGTGCAGAACGCATAACCACACCATCACAACACGAGGTGAGGGCCATAGCTGAAGACCATGAGTCAGAGCACCGAACCCCATGTCCGCTCCTTATCTATTTCACCCCCTGGAAGATTTTCATTCAACTGCGGCCAAACACTTGCCCCAGTGAGAAGATGTGCAGAAACCGCAACTCAGTCACGCAGACGCATGATCATGGTCACAATTGAAGGTTAAGGGACAGATCCTCTAACTTTGCCTCCCCTCCATATCTCGCTACTCCAAGAAGGACCCTCATTCAACTTTGGTCTAATGAAGATCTGAATATGATGATATGCTGAACCCACAGCTCAACCATGCAGACTCCAGGTAAAGGTCACAAATGAAGGTCTCAAGCGCCAGCCGTGAATTTCCTGTCTGCTCAATATCCCCCGCCCCCCACCCCTGGAAAGATTCTCACCAAACCTAGTTCAAATGAGGGGCCCAAACGGAGATGATGAGCAGAACCTGCAACTCAAACATTCAAGGCCAAACGGCGTTGGGGGAAATAGCTGTCCCTCAGCCTGCCCTGTTCAATTTTGTAACTGTGTCAAACAAATTGTTTCGAAATCTGAAATATTTTTTTGCACTAGTCATTAGGTATTTAGTCACTTTTCAATGGAAAACACAAAAATTAGCTAATTGAATGAGTACACTCTTGCAGCATATCAATAGAATATATTTTAGACCATTTAATAAAAGAGTTGAAATGATTCAAAAGTAACTTGTAGCATGACTATCCTGCCCACTTCGTAACAGAATTTATCTTTACCTATTATAATCATTTAATAACTATTTGTTTATTTATTTATTGTTTATTTATTTATTTATTTACTAAGATATTGATTTTTTATTTTATCACTATTTTTATATTTATTTATTTACTTAATTTTTTACTTATTTTATACTTATTTATTAATTTATTTCTTATTTATTTATTCATTATAAAATTTTTACATTTATTTACTTTAATGTTAAGAAGTCAACAAAACAGTCATTCTACAAGTTCACAAAGTTACCAAATATTGAACAAGAAAGCTATCCAAAGGACAGCAATATCGCCCTCATAGCCCAACCTAGAATGCCCAAGCCACAGGTTCCACTTATCATCCCACCTAGGCCATAATTTGAGCAAAGTTCAATTAAAATCCCTCCATGGGCCAAAGGGATATAGAGCTGACAGGAAACCCCAAGGCTCAACCGTATGACCCTCATCTGCAATCCTCACCCAGAGCCTGCATGGCTCAGTTACGGGTTCAGCATATCATCTCACTCTGTCCAACACGAGACAAAAGCCCAATCAAAATCCTTCCAATGGCAAGGAGATATAGCAGAGAAACAAAGCTTGAGACCCAAACTCCCAACCCTTAACCGTGACCATGACCAAGTGCCAACACGACCAAGTCACAGGCCCTGCACACCATCCCAATGAGGCGAACATTCGACCAAGGTCAAACGAAAACCCACCAAGGGGCAAACGAGACCTTGCCGGCATGAAACCCAACATCCAAACTCCCGACCCCCAACCACGACCACCAAACCGAGCCGCCACGGTGCGATTAGGGGTCGGCACACCAGTGCACAGAGGCATATATTTGACCAAAGCTCGATGAAAGCTGCTCAAGTGGAATAAGAGATGAGCAGCTTTCATCAAGCTTTGGTCAAATATATGCCTCTGTGCACTGGTGGAATAAGAGATATAGTTACAGGAAATTCAAGGATCAAACTACTGACCCTCAATTGAGGCCTTCACCTTTAAGCCGATTCAGGTAGCGTACATCAACTCAATAAGGCCAACATTTGTCCAAAGTTTAATGAAACCCCTCAAATGGCAAAGGAGATATGGAACGGATACAACACCACCCCCCCCCCCCCCCCCCCCCCCCCCCCGAAAAAAAAAACAAGAAAAAACAAGTGACCCTCAACTATGAACCCAACCTTGAGTTGGCATAGCCCATCCATGGACCCCCGCACATCAGCCAACTGTGGGAACATTTGACCAAAGTCTTATGAAAATCCATCAAAGGTCTAGGAGATACGGAGCAGACAAGAAAGTGTTATAGACAGACTGATAGGCAAAGGGCATTATCACCGCCCATCTGCCTTGACAAAGGGGATTAATGACCAAACTGAGTCTTACACTCATGACACTAAGAATGACTATAAAATTGGCCATAACTTTATTAAGTGATAAGGCTGTCATATTTCACATGTACATTCCTTGTTAGAAGACCTTTCTGGTGATATCATAATGTTTTGCCTTATGACCTTGATCAGGTTTTATCATGAGTTTTGGATCATCCAAGTCATGTTAACCTGGGAGTTTGGGTTCGGTCACCTAATAGTATTTCAGGTCGTCCATTGTTGAAAAACCAAGTTGTTGGGATTTAGAACTTAAGCACAGCATCCATATGCCTAGAAGAGGTAATGCTACAGTTGACTAAATTTAGAATAATTTTTCCGATTGGATTGGTTCCCTTGTCGTAAATGTCTCCGCTAGGTGGCTACAACATAACGATTGGTAGCTAGCAGAACCAGAGTTCAACAAGGTTAACTGGATGAGTCGGTCATACCAGTCAACAAAAAGATCGATACTTAGTATACTGAAATAATTTATAATTTATTTTACATAGACTAATGACATTCTTATCACTATCTTGAAATATATGTATCTTTTTAATACTCGCAGATACAATTTACAAGGAGTAATACACAGCCAGCTGGCCCACTTCTGCAGTACTTTAAATTAACAGACCCGCTCTTGTAGGCATGCGCAGTGGTAAGAGTAGGATTCTCTACCTCAAATCAATTTACTCGCTACCTATCGTTATGTGCGTACCGAAGGGGAGGTAATAACGAAGGGGAACCAATCTATTTTCAGATAAAACAAAATCCCCCAGAGTCTATCCTGCTTTGTGACATTTTAAGACCTTTCTTATTTCAACAGGCCTTCATGGCCAAGTGGATAAGAGCACTGACTCTTTATCATTAGGTCTCTCACAGCCTGGCTTGGATCACATTTGAGATGCCAAGTTCTGCAATGGAAGGCCAGGCAATTTAATTCCAGGTATTTTGTTTTTTTGTTCAACTGATTGACAATTGACTCGATTGTGCAGTGGTTAGCGCGTTCGACTCATGATCGAGAGGTTGTGCGTTCGAATCCGGCCACTGGTATCGAGGTGTGTCCTTGGGCAAGACACGTAATGACACTGCCCCACTCCACCCAGGTGTAAATTGGTAGCAGTGGTGTAAAAGCAACTGCCTCTCTCTTTCGCGCGCGTGAAAACACCCGGAGTGAGTGTTCGAGAGCGATTCAATAAGCTTGAAGCTTTCATCGCAATCGAACTAAAATAAATTAGTATAAACTAATTGACTCAATGCAAGTGAAATAACCTTCAATGGGCTGTAAAACAAAAAAAAACACGAATTTTCTTCTTGATGTTATGAAATTGGAAGCTGCCCTTTCCATCCATCTAGTTTTTTGGTAGTAACTTTTATGCAAATTAATATCACTAGTTTATGATAGCTATTCTGTTTGTGTCTCTTAAGCATGATTTGGCGCTTGTCTTGCGCCCCGAGACTTCAATTTTCTTTAAATTACTCTGTGGACTTGGCAGTACTACTGTCTCCTTTCAGCTTTAAAATCTTAAAAATTAAATATTAAAATAAAAAAAAGAAAAAAAAAACAACAAAAAAAAAAACACAAAATCTTATGAACTAATAAATAACTGAAAAAATAAACCCTTAAGTAAATAGTTAAACCAATATGTAATTAAATAGATAAATAATAATGCCACACTTAGCCTGTTTGGTTTTTGTCATTGGTCATTATATGTAGATGCAATGTGATAGATGGATGGAATGTGATAGACTAGGGATCGCTTGGTCATTATATCGGATTGCCCAGTGGTAGTTCTCGCAGTATAATACCCACTGATAGGACTAGAAACTACCTTTTACAGTGACGGACTTTTGAGTTTAACGGCAGCTGTTGTGATGTTCAATGTTCTATCAGTTAACCTCAAATAAATGAAAAAGGTTGACTTTGGAGCCAAAGAATACATATTAAAGTGAAAACCGTAAACTCTTATTGAGTTTCTTCATAAACAGCACTGTTGTCTGCAAGGCTGAATAAGCCCCCTAGGCCCCCTCAAAGCCTTGTTAGATAAATGAACTTGTTATTGATCTGTATTACCAGTAAGAGCTAGTGAAATTTAGCTAGTGAAATTTGTTCAATGTAATGTAAGTTTTGATCTGGCCGCTAATTGCTTGGATGCCTAGCTCTAAATAACCTAGCTAATGTTGGTTGGCCTGTGAAAAGTCAAACAATTTACATAAAATGCCAAGCATCAATCTTAAGATGTTTTTATATTTTATATATTTTTTTTTCATTCTAGTGCAGCACAGCCAATCATGCGGCGTATGATGGTCATGGTAATGGCCAGAGTGATAGTCTTGTGGATTATGAGATGGTCATGTTGTGATGTGAAAGTCAATTGTTGGTCATCTCTTAGCTGGAGTAGAGGTGTCAGCATTTAAGATTGTAATGGAGTCTGATGTTATCCTAGCAAAAATGTAGTTGTATTAAACTGCATAACATGTGTAATTGGTAGCTACTCTATTAATCTCACATCTTGAGCTAAGAAATAGCTGCCATTGTCATTCTAATTATTTCTGTTGTATATCAAATGTCGGTATAAAGAGGGTTGACTGTAGCAAGTATTCTACTAAAATCAGGATTTTAACTGTTGGATGGATGGATGTTTTGTTTTAAGATGCTCAACCCTAATAGGGCACATAACGTCTAAAAATAATTACCGGGTAGGTATTAGATATAAAATTGTTATTGAAGTTTAAAAGTTAAAATATTAATGATTACAGTTTGTTAAAAAGTCCGATTTCTTTAGGAAAATTGATTAATTGATAAGATGGGATGTCGTTAAAAAGATCTTTCATTGTTGTAACATTAAAATATTTTGAGCGTATATGATAAAATTCTATACATGAAATGAGAAAGTGTTTTACTGTTAACGGTTCGTTACAAGATATACAGAAAGGTGCTCGTTCGTTTCTTAATATGTAGGAATGAGTGAGTCTTGTGTGTCCAATACGGCATCTTGTGATTTCAGTCTGATCTTTCCTATTATAATTCGAAAAAGTGCATTTGGTATGAAAATTCGGTTGTATTTTATTTAATTTATTATTAGTTTCTTTTTCCCAAATTGATTGACATTTATTCTTTATATATATGTTTATGTTCGATTTTAAACCTGAAGAAGGAATTTTTAAATTGGTAATAGTTAACGATAATGCGGATTTGGCTTCCAAATCAGCTAACTCATTGCCACTGATATTTATGTGACTGGGAAGCCAGCAGAATATGATCTTGAGACGGCAAGATAGTGATATTTTCTTAAAATTTGTTGAATCAAGGGGTTTCTGTGCTGTTGATCGAGAGCTTTCAATACAGAAAGAGAATCGAAATAAATGATGAAATGTCTTTCAGGTTGATCTCGAATGTGATAGAGTGCAATATCAATTGCTTTTGCTTCTGCGGCAAAAATAGAGTTATTATCTGGGTAATCTAACCTTTATCTGGCTAAATATTCATTTAAGCCACACCCATTTCTGTTTACCAACCAATCAAATTACTTGATGTAATTTATTGCTGCAAATTCATAAACTGAATGCCAAACAGTGTAGATCCTGATCAGATGGCTTCTTCAGAAGCCATCTGATCTGGATCTACACTTTCCAAAGATAGGGGTTGTCGTGAACAGCATGATAAGAGCTAATACAGTCACAGTCAGTGAAATTCAGACTAATGACAGAACAAGCAACTTTGTCATCTTGTTTCGAACCGTCAGTGTAAATGGAAATGTGATGTTTAAAATGTAACACGAGATAGGAAAGGTTTAAAAGGATAAAACTCGCGTAATGAATTTTGTAAAAGCAAATTTTGTAAGATGCATTTGAACAATTCTATTCGTAAGATAATACCGGTTGAACGGACGATTGTTCTGTATGTTGGAGGCTTTTACCCAACTGCCACAGAAGCTGAAGGCAGCCACCTATTTCGAGGCACCGGTTGACTCGGCAAGGGGACTGTTTTCGGTGGGGTCTTACCACTCTGCCACACTCCCGAAGGCAGCCGCCATATTTCTACCCCCCGGGCTGGCACGGGGCCTTAAACTGTTGGAGTCATCGGAGTCTAACTGTTGGTTTTCTTTTGCTCCAGCATTTCAGTGGTTTCCTGCTGTAGAGTCCTCACCGTTGTTTAATCTCTGTGGTTGTTTGATTTTTGTGTTCACGGAGATGTTGCACTGATGAGATCCTCAGTTAGGAGGCCTTCATGCGGACTGAACAAATTATTATTGACCCTTCCAAGGCGGTTCTTCTGTCGCGGTTCATTTTTGTTATGGTTTGTCTTTGGGTGTTTGTGTCGCTTATATTATTTTATTTTTGATAGCCTATTGGCCATTTTGTGGGAAAGTAACTGTCCTTTTGGCTTTCCGCTGTTGATGTTTCCATTAGTGTCTGTGTTTCATGTTTGTGTTTCTTTCCCTTTGGTGTCTTTGATGGGAGCTGTGGGTTAATTGTATCGATTCCTGATCATAGCCTCCACTTCTACTTTAAAAGATGAACTTAAATTTAAAATTAAGTAGACAATACAAACACACTGAATATAAGACGAGGCTAGTTGACGGGCCTCCGTGGCCTAGTGGTTAAGAGCGCTGACGCTTGATCATTAGGTCTCTCACCGCTGTGGTTCAAGCCTCGCTCTGGTCAAATGTGAGATGCCAATTTCTGCAACGGAAGGTCAGGTGGTTTTTCTCAGGTTACTCCGGTTTTCGCCCACCTTTGATTAACGATTGGCTCAATATGAGTGAAATAATCTTTAAAGGGCCGTAAAACCAACCCCCCCCACCAAAAAAAAAACAAGAGGGCCATGATGGCCCTGGGTCGCTCACCTGATCCATAGGGTAACAAGTGGGCCACGGGCAGAGCCATTATTGACCCCATGGCTATAATTTGCATAATCTTGGTGGTGGTCTAAAATATCTGTATAAGCCAATGTAAAACGAAAGTGCCCCGCAGGTGGGGCCATTTTGCGCACTAGGCAAATCATATTTGAACATTCTTGATAGAGGTCCACTAGATGAAGCTTCACACCAAAATCAAAGAGACCTTGCGGTTTCAGAGAAGAAGAGACCAAATATCAAAGAACGGAGCCTTCTAGTTTCAGTAAAGATTTTAAAGGTTTTCTTTATATAAGTCTATATAAAACCTGCGGGTGCCGGGCACGACCATTTTTGGCCCCAGGGCTATAATTAGAACAATCTTGGTTGAGGTGGAAATCCACAAGACTACGTATGTCTGTAAAACCAGTGTGCACGGGGGGGGGGGGGGGGGGGGGGTTTGGGCTAAGGCCTATAATTGGAACAATGTTGGTAGCTTCATACCGAATATCAAAGACCTGAGCCTTCTGGTTTCAGACAAGATTTATAGATTTTCCCGGAATAAGTCTATTTTAAACCAGTAGACCACAGGGAAGGGGGCATTTTTGGCCCCAGGGCTAAATTTGAATAATCTTGATAGAGGTTCACTAGACGAAGCTTCAAACAAAATATCAAAGACCTGAACCTTCTGGTTTCAGACGAGATAGAATTTGTTTTTCTAAAAAAAAACAGATGTCTCCCCCTTTTTGACCTCTAAGTATGACCTTGATATTGGAGGTATTGACCCAAGTCTTGTGTGCAACACATCTAATGAAGATGAACACTTCTGCAAAGTAACTTTAAAAAGTTCATAGAGAAATAAGGAAGTTATTGACCATACACATAATAAACCTTTTTTTACGTTTGACCTAAGTATGGCCTTGACCTTTGAGGTACAACACATTATTGTCTCATGATGGTTAACATTTCTGCCAAGTAATTTCATAATCCATCAAAGAAAAAGAAAGTTATTGACTGTACACAAAAAGTCCCCTTTAAAAGTTAACATTTCTGCCAAGTAATTTCAAAATCCAACTAAAAATAAAGTTTCACCAAACACGAAGAAAGGCCCCTTTTTTATGTTTGACCTCTAAGTATGACCTTGACCTTGAATGTATCAACCTGTGTCATGCCCACCACACATAGTCTCATGGTGGTTAATATTAATTTCAAAATCCATCTGAAAATAAAGTTATTGACCAGACACGATTTGCCCACACATACATACCGACAAACTTCCAAGGGAGATAACTCAAAAAGTATAAATGCGAGAGTAATAGATCTTGCCCTCTGCATGTCGTCTAATATTGATTAATATTTATATGAAGTTTCGTGAAGATAGCTTGAACGGTTGTCGATGTAAAACCAAAGGGTCCCACAGTGGGGGCAGTTTTTGTTAATTACTATCAGGTTAGGTAACTCTTCTATATCTGTTGTTAAAATACTCTTCAATACTACTCTTCAATGCTAGAGTTACTGTTACTGATTATTCTTAACTGTGACATCATGAATGTCATGGAAACGACGTAACGTCATAGAGTTATGGTATGTCCCCCATTGTTGTAAATAAAGTGTGTTGCTACTTCTAAGAAGTTTTCCTGGTGTTTAACAGTTTTGGCCCAAGGGCTATAATTAGAACAATCTTGGCAAAGGTCCACTAGATGAAGCTACACATCAAATATCAAAGACCTGGGCCTTGCGGTTTCAGAGAAGATTTTTAAAGCTATTCCCTACATAAGCCTATGTTAAACCAAAAGGCCCCAGGGCGGGGGCATTTTTGGCCCTAGGGCTATGATTTAAACAATCTTGGCCCCAGGGCTATAGTTTGAACAATCTTGGTAGAGGTCCACTAGATGAAGCTTCATACCAAATATCGATGACCTGAGCCTTGCAATTTCAGAGAAGAAGATTTTTAAAGTTTTCATTTAAAACTAGAGAAAGTGACCAGTGGGTCACGTATACCCCCGGCCAGCGCCATACTCTGATATAGCTTTCAAGCTTGTATGCATGAAGATGTCAAGAAGCTATAAGAATCTATAAATGTGCTTGTAAAAGCTAAACTAAACATAAAATATCTAAATGGACCAAGGGAGTTGGGGTATCAATGTTACTGAAGCAGCAGGGTGGGTTATGCATCAATGAAATCTTTGGACTGGTATGCAACATCGATGCAAGTATGAATTGAATTTGTCTTAGATAGAGTTTAGAACATACAGGCATCTATAAACTTTGTCATAAAACTTTAACCAAATGTAAAATTTCTAAGTCCATGACCTTGCGGTCCAGGTCGCAGTGGGTGGGAGAAGGGGACATACATCACGAAATGTTGGGACTGGTACATTGATTCAAGTATCAAATGAATTTGTCTTAGAGTTTAGAACATAATAGGCATCTATAAACTTTGTCATAAAACTTTAACCAAATGTAAAATTTCCAAAGTCTGTGTCCTTGGCCTCAAGTGGGGGGGGGGGGGGGGGGGGGGGGTGGACGGAACATGCATCAATGAAATCTTAAGACCAGTATGTAACTTCAGTGAAAGTATCAACTAAATCTATTAAAGGGTTCAGAAGATACAATCTCCTAGAAACTTTGACGCAAAACTTTAACCAAATGTAAAATTTCTAAGTCTGTGACCTTGACATCAAGGTCACTTTGGGGGGATTGGGACATGCATCAATGAAATCTTTAGACCAGTATGTAACTTCAGTGTAAGTATCAACTAAATCTATCAAAGGGTTCGGAAGATACAATCTCCTAGAAACTTTGACGCAAAACTTTAACCAAAATGTTAACACAGGGACGGATGGAAGGATGGACGGACAGATGGAAAACCGGACACACGGACGGACGAACGGCAAGACGAAAACTATATACCCCCATAGTATACTTCGTATACCGGGGGTATAATAAAAATCTTTTTTTTGGTCCTGTGACCTAGATGTGCAACAGACTGGAACCTTTTGAACAACTTTGAAAGGGGACCACCTAAGGATCATTCCTGTGAAGTTTGGTCAAAAGCTCACCTCGTCACTACATGACAGGTGAGCTAAAAAAAAAAAAAAAGGTGAGGCTAGTAATATGGATAAGCAGAAACTGATCACACATGAGTACTGGTAAACTGCTTAGGACTAAAAACTCTGAGCGAATCAGACAGTCCAGTGCATTGTAAGCCTTTTAGTTTCATTGGGCGGCAGGGCTCAAAAGGGCGGCAGGGCTCAAAAGGGCGTCATGCCCCACCACTAAAAAGGAGGCGGTGTATGTTATATTGTCCGGTATTTTTATAATTTTTGGAGTTAATGCTCTTTGAACATCGATCATAGCAGTTTCTATCAGTTTCTTGTCTTGTTTGTTTGTATTGGAGTTTAACGGCCCAGTCAAAACTATTTTAGGTCATTTTTGAGCTGGTCAGTTTACCTATCCACACTTTTCCTGGGCAGGCCTGTACGTAAGCAATAATCCAGTACAGTGCACATTCTTTCGCCAGAAACTGGCAACTTCCCTTCTTGAATCAGCAGAAGGGAGAGAATGACCATAGCAACGATTTCATGATCAATCTGCATGAAATAATGTTGCCGAGCCCGGCAGGTATTGAACCCGTGTCCTGATCATCAGACAGACGCGCATCCGACTGAGCTACCTAAGCTGGCTATCAGTTTCGTGTCCACTTCATAACTCTGCTACCATTTGTGATATTTTCACTAAACTTCAGACATTGTCCCTTGAACCCAGCCCTGCCCATCAGGGCTTAATTGAAATATATTGGGCTGCATTCTGCTTCCACGCAGAGCTGAAACCGACCGCACAGGAGTACTGGTAAACCGCTTAGGTTTTAAGCCTTCCCAGGAATAGTGTTGCAAGTCGGACCGTCCATGCATATAAATGTTATTGGTTTCATTGGGCAGCAGGGCTTGAGATGTCATTTCATCTGAATAGTGGGTAAAAGTCCCATACAATTGGAAGCAACATCTCCAAAATGACCTGTACAGTGTTGACGGGGATGTTATACCAAATCAAACAAAAATTTGCCCCTTCAACAATATCCATCCATCCATGAAAACTTCTTTTCTTCGGTCATTTCACACTAAAGATGCTTCAAGAATTGCAAATGTCAGTTTCGGGCGGAAGAGTGTTCAGTGTATTGCTTGGGAAAAAGAGTAGTTAGGTAAACTGACAGGCTCACTGAAGTATGTGTTGACTGGACGTGAGTATTTGAGTTTTACATCTCACTAACAGCAAAGGTTATAAGGAGACGGGACCTCAGTTTAAAGACTCATCCCAAAGTCTGAAGAAGCCCTGGATCGATCCTGCGACCCCTGGCTTACAAGGCGAGTAGCGTAACCATTGTGCCACATTGGCTTCTGTTGACTGGACGTCACACTCCAAACTAGCTTGAGCTTTTGTGTGCCATAATAGGTTCCAAATAATTGTGACAAAGCCTGTTACCACCCTGTAAATCTGAAGCATTGATTGTTTATGCATTTATTTTTAGCTCACCAGAGTCTACTTAAGACTCACGGGGAGCTTATAGGATAGGCAGCTGTCCGTCTTTGTCAATGCTTTCAAATGACATCTCCGAAACATCTGGGCCGATTGAGCCCGAATTTCATGTGTAGCATCCTTGGACTGGGGGATTGAAAGTTTATGAAAATCGGCTCTTAAGTTTGGCTGCTATGGCAACTTTCCATAGACTTATAATGGGGAAAATTAAAAAATGGCATTTACTGCAAAGTCACAGCAGAAATTTCGACAAAACTTTAATCGAAATGTTCTTGAGTAAACTTCTTTCAGCCATACGCTAGGGTCCCCCAGGTTGTGTCAGGGCCATGTCACACCCCCTACATTTCGTAAGAGTTTGAGTGTTTGAGTTTTACGTCCCACCAACAGCTAAGGTCATACGGAGACGGGACCTCGGTTTAAAGACTCATCCGAAAAGTCTGGAGAAGCCCGGGATCGATCCTGCGATCCCTGGTTTACAAGGCGAGTAGCGTAACCACTGCACCACGGAGGCTTCTACATTTCGTAAGATCATATATAAAGATAAAAGAGTGAAAGAGTGATATTTTGTTTATAGACACCTCAACCTATTGGTCATATGGTGTCTAATAATTTTCTATAAAACTGTTTGGGGTAATGAAAATTGTTAAGACATTAAAAATTTAGATTAAACGTAGCTATTTACAATTTATTTAAAGATAAAAGATGAAGACTTATTTAACGTTGCATAACGGAAACAACTACCATAAGCTCTGTAGAGCTCTTATTGTGACAATGTATTCTTTAACAAACAAAACCTGCCTTCATTTATTAGCTCACCTGGAGCACAGGTCAGCTTATGCCGTGGCCTGTTGTCCGTCGTTAGCTTTTCACATTTTCGACATCTCTTCCCAACCGGAACTCGGATTAAGCTGATACATGGAGATTCAGATTTGCTAAAATGGTTCCCTTTGGATTTCCAAGATGGCCTCTATGTCGACCATCTTGAAATTCATCCAACGACCTCTCCCAAACCAAAGGTTGAGCTGAGCAGAAACTTGATGGAAGGCATCAGGGGTGACATGGAGAGAAAGTTTTGCTAAAAAAAACAATCCATTCAGATATCCAACATGGACACCATGGGGGCCATCTTGAAATTCTTCAAATGACATCTCCCGAACCAATGGTCGAATTAAGCTGAAACTTGATAAGAGGCATGGGGGTGACATGGAGATTTAGATTTGCTCAAATTTTTCCTTTCCAATAGCCAAGATGGCCACCGTGGTGGCCATCTTGAAAGTCTTCAAACGACATCTCCTCCCGAACCAAAGGTCAAATTGAGCTGACACTTGATGGGAGGCATCAAGGTGAAATGAGATTCAGATTTGCTAAAATCATTCCATTCAGATATCCAAAATGGCGGCCATGGTAGCCATCTTGAAATTATTCAAATGGCATTCCAAACCAAAGGTTGAATTGAGGTTGAATTTGATTGGAGGCATCAGAAGGACATGGAGATTCAGATTTGCTTAAAATGTTCCATTCCGATATCCGAGATGGCCCCCATCTTAAAATTCTTCAAATAACCTCCTGAAACCAAAGTCGAATTGAGCTAAAACTTGATGGCAGGCATGAGGAAGTCATAGCTATTGAGATTTGCTAAAATCTTTCCGTTCCTATATCCATTCTTCAAAGGACATCTCCTCCTGCACCAAAGGTCAAATTGATCTGAAACTTGATGGGAGGCATCAGGGTGACCTGGAGATTCAGATTTGCCAAAATCGTTCTGTTCTGGTATCCAAGATGGCCACCATGGCAGCCATCTTGAAATTCCTCGAACATTAACTCATCTCCCACCTTCAGAATTGATAGACAAAATCTGATGGACAAAATGGCAACCAAGGCACATTGTAATATATGATCAGCCTCATCCAGGTGAGCAATTCTGGCCGACGTGGGCCTCTAGTCTTCCTAGGACTACCCCTGATAATGCGAATGTCAGCCAAGTACCATTTTTCATGCCTTTGGTGCAAAAAGGCTAAAATCTGGTGCAGTGGAATCCATTAGTTATCCTTGTGCAGTGGAATCACTAAGGTAAGTCCTTAAAGAATATTGTAATAGTAAGTTGCTCATATAATGACCAATGGAAATCAAACAAGATGTGTGTCACAGGATTAAGACTTCTTGAATTAAGACTATTTTTTTCGATTTTGTAGCCCGATTTCATGCCGAAAATGTTTTAATTCCCCATCAGGAAGAGAATGGGGGACCACAGAAACGCTCTGTCTATATCCGCACTGCTCGATCTCCAGAATCCTCTAACAGACTTCCATGAAACCCTGGACAAGAATTCTGTTCAGTGAGCTGACGCGCAGAACCCATAAATAAACTGCCGATTCTGCCGCCACCCATCGGGGCTTGAAGAAATAGATGGGCTGCAGGATGCTTCCACGCAGAGCTGATCCTACCCTCACACAAGTACTGATAAACCACTAACTTAGAGGATCTAAATATGTTGTAGAAAGGGTTATCCTTTGGAAGCAAGGAATACACCACAGAACTGAAAAATATGGAGTGTGTATGTTTTCTAGGCCAGACTAGCTTGTTTCAGCCATTTAGGCCTCATCAGTGACCCTCAAATATTTTCAAAATTCCACAATGGAATCAATGATCCCAAAAGAAATTACACTATGATGTAGGGCAGGGAGACTTTACGGCCTGCCCAGGCAAAGCGGTGTGAGTTGGACCGCCCATGCTTATAAACCCTTTTGGTTTCTTTGGGTGTAGGGCTTGAGATATCATTTCATCTCAATGTCTGGTCATACACAGTTGGAAGCAACGTCTCCAAAATTACCTTTACAGTGTTGACGAAGATGTTAATCCTCAAATCAAACAAACAAAACTTTGCCGATTCAAGGCCATGGCCACAGTTGAAGATCACAAGTTTGATTGAATCTCTGAATTTTGTGCCCTCTCTAGCTCTTGCAGCCCCGAAGGATTTTCAGTAAACTTTGGCCAATCATACCCCACCATTCTGAATCCCTGAATCCTGTGCCTGCTCCACACCCCGTAGGACTCCCATTGGCCTAACTGAGTATGTGCAAAACCCCTAACTCAACCACGCCAACCCAATGTGAAGCCACAACTGCAGGTCATCATTTTGAGCCTTGAATTTCCTATTCATTTTATGCTCTCTTTAACTCCTGATTCCCACCAGCCCTGGTCAAACACCCGCCAGTAAGATGTGCAGAATGCATAACCACACCATGACAACACGAGCTGAAGGCCATAGCTGAAGACCAGGAGTCCCAGCACCGAACCCCATGTCTGCTTCATATCTATTTCACCCCCTGGAAGATTTTCATTCAACTCCAGCCGAACACTTGCTTTAGTGAGAAGATGTGCAGAAACTGCAACTCAGTCATGCAGACACATGATCATGGTCACAATTAAAGGTAAAAAGCCAGATCCTCAATCTGGCTCCCCTCCATATCTCCCTACCCCAAGAAGGACCCTCATTCAACTTTGGTCCAATGAAGATCTGAATATGTTGATATGCTGAACCCACAGCTCAACCATGCAGACCCCAGATGAAGGTCACAAATGAAGGTCACAAGCTCCAGCCCTTAATTTCCTGTCTGCTCCACATCCCCCGCCCCCACCCATGGAAAGATTCTCACTAAACCTAGGTCAAATGAGGGCCAAAAAAGATTATGAGCAGAACCTGCAACTTGAACATCCAGGGCTGAACTGGGTTGGGGAACAAAGCTGTCCCTCAATCTGCCCTGTTCAATTTTGTAACTGCCAAACACATTGTTTCAAAATCTGAAAGAAATATTTTTTTTTGCACTTGTCATAAAGTATTTAGTCACTTTTCAATGGAAAACACCAAATTGGGTAATTGAATGAGTACTCTAGCGGCATATCAATATCATATATTTAATAAATGAGTTGAAATGATTCAAAAGAAACTTGTAGCATGACTATCCTGTCCACTTCCTAACTGAATTTATCTTTTCCTATTTTAATCATCTAATGACTTTTTATTTATTTATTTTCTAAGCTAATGATTTTTTACTATACGATTATTATTTTATATTTATTTATTTACTTAATTTTTTACTTATTTATTAATTTATTTCTTATTTATTTATTCATTTTTGTTTACTTTTATTTATTCGTTATTTACTTTTATATTATTTATTAATTTACTTTAATTTTAAGTCAACAAAACAGTCATTCTACAAGTTCACAAAGTTATCAAAACTTGAACAAGAAAGCAATCCAAAGGACACCCATATCGCCCTGCCACAGCCCAACCCAGAATGCTCAAGCAACAGGTTCCACTCATCATCCCACCTAGGCCATAATTTGAGTAAAGTTCAATAAAAATCCCTCCATAGGCAAAAGGGAAATAGAGCTGACAGGAAACCATGGATCAAGCGTGACCCTCATCTGCAATCCTCACCCAGAGCCTGCATGACTAAGCTACGGGTTCAGCATATCATCCCACTCTGCCCAACACTACACCAAAGCACAATGAAAATCCTTCCAATGGCAAGGGGATATAGCGGAGAAACAAATATAGAGGCCCAAACTCTGAACCCCTAACCGTGACCATGACCAAGTGACAACACGGCCAAGTCACAGGCCTCGCACACCATCCCAATGAGGCAAAGGTTTGACCAAAGTCAAACGAAAACCTACCAAGGGGCTAATGAGACAGCGCCGGCATGAAACCCAACGTCCAAACTCCCAACAAGGACCACCACCTCGAGCGGCCAAGGTGCAATAAGGGACCTGCACCCCAGTGCACCAAGGCAAATATTTGACCAAAGCTCAGTGAAAACTGGCCAAGTGGTATAAGAGATATTGTTACAGGAAATTCAAGGATCAAACTCCCTCAATTGAGGCCTTCACCTTGAAGTTGAGTCAGGCACCTTACATCAACTCAATTAGGCCAACATTTGTCCAAAGTTTAATGAAAATCCCTAAAGGGGCAAAGGAGATATGAAACAGACACAAAACCCAAACAAGTGACCCTCAACTATGAATCCAACCTCGAGTCGGCATAGCCCATCCATGGGCCCCACACACCAGCTCACTGTGGGAACATTTGACCAAAAGTCTTATGAAATTCCATCAAAGGTCTAGGAAATACTGAGCAGACAAGTCTTCAAAAAATGGGAACCATTTTTGTTTGATACAGTTTAAAGAAAAAACCAATCAAAAAGAAAGTAGAATCCCTACCAACTAAATTTCTTGTGCATCTCAAACCAACTGCAATCCTGCTAGGATAACACCTGACTTTATTCCAGATTTAATACAGGCACTTCTTGACCATCACCATGACCATTGTTTTCACATGACAATGTGCCTTGGTGGTCATTTTGTCTATCAGATCACATTGCCTTTAGCAATTCTGAATCTGGGAGATGAAAGGACTTTAGAAGAATTTCAAGATGACAGCCATGGTGGCCATCTTGGATACCAGAACAGATCGATTTTGGCAAATCTGAATCTACGGCTCGCCCTGATGCCTCCCATCAAGTTTCATATCAATTTGACCTCTGGTTCAGGAGGAGATGTCCTTTGAAGAATGGATATAGGAACGGGAAGATTTAAGTAAATCTCAATCTCCAGGTCGTCCCCATGCCTGCCATAAAGTTTCAGTTCAATTCGACCTTTGGTACAGGAGGAGGTCACTCGAGGAATTTCAAGATGGCGGCCATGGCTGAACCTGTATCTACGGGTCGCCCTGATGCCTCCCATCAAGTTTCAGCTCAATTCGATCTTTGGTACAGGAGGAGGTCACTTGAGGAATTTCAAGATGGCGGCCATGGCTGAATCTGAATCTACGGGTCGCCCTGATGCCTCCCATCAAGTTTCAGCTCAATTCGATCTTTGGTACAGGAGGTCACTTAAGGAATTTCAAGATGGCAGCCATGGCTGAATCTGTATCTACGGGTCGCCCTGATGCCTCCCATCAATTTCAGCTCAATTCGATCTTTGGTACAGGAGGAGGTCACTTGAGGAATTTCAAGATGGCGGCCATGGCTGAATCTGAATCTACGGGTCGCCCTGATGCCTCCCATCAAGTTTCAGCTCAATTTGACCTTTGGTACAGGAGTAGGTCACCAGAGGAATTTCAAGATGGTGGCCATCTTGGATATCAGAATGGAACATTTTAAGCAAATCTGAATCTCCATGGCATCCTGATGCCTTCAATCAAGTTTCACCTCAATTCAACCAAAGCAATGTCATTTGAAGAATTTCAAGATGTCCACCATGGCTGCCATTTTGGATATCCAAATGGAATGATTTTAGCGAATCTGAGTCTCCATTTCACCCTGATACCTCCCATCAAGTTTCAGCTCCATTCGACTTTTGGTTCGGGAGAGGTCATTTGAAGAATTTCAAGATGGCCAACACGGGGACCATCTTGGACATTGTAAAGGAACAATTTGAGCAAATCAAATTTCCATGTCACCCTGAAGCCTCCCACCAAGTTTCAGCTCAATTCGACCAATGGTTCGGGAGGAGATATTGTTTGAAGAATTTCAAGAGTGGCCATCTTAGATTGTGGTGGCCATCTTAGATATTGGAACAGAACAATTTGAGCAAATCTAAACATTAGGAAAACATGTCCGTAAGAAATAATAGCATCCAACATGGTGTCAGAAAATGATAAATATTAGTAAAAAATGATAACATCTTTATTATTTTTGCTTCAACATAGATTGGAGGTGCACATTAGAACCGCCTCAATGAGGCGGTTCTAACAAGTACCCACAACCTATGTTTTATTGAGGCGGTTCTAATGAGCACCCACAATCTATGAATAAGGCAGATAATGTTTACCCCCGTAAATCCCAATTTTCTCTATATAAAGTGGGGTTAAGGGGGGGCTTCGTTTCACAGACTTGTTATCGTGATTGCCCCCACAGCGGCCATCTTAGATATTGGAACGGAACAATTTGAGCAAATCTTAATCTCCAGATACCTCCCATCAAGTTTCAGCTCAATTCGATTATTGGTTCAGGAGATGTCGTTTGCAGAATTTCAAGATGGCCCCCATATTGTCCATATTGGATATCTGAATGGATTGTTTTTAGCAAATCTGAATCTCCATGTCATCCCGATGCCTTCCATTCGTTGGATGAATTTCAAGATGGATTCCATGGTGGCCATTTTGGAAATCCAAATGGAACCATTTTAGCAAATCTGAACCACCATGTATCAACTCAATCTGACTTCCGGTTTGGGAAGAGATGTGGAAAATGTGAAAAGCTAACGACGAACAACAGACCACGGCATAAGCTGACCTGGAGCTTTGCTCCAAGTGAGCTAATAAATGAAGGCAGTTAAGTATTTGTTAAAGTATACTTTGTCACAATAAGAGCTCTACAGAGCTTATGGTAGTGGTTTCCGATATGGGGCGTTAAATAAGTCTTCTTTTATCTTTTATACATATATATATATATGATCTTATGAAATGTAGGGGGCGGGACATGGCTATACTCTGGTGAGCTAAAAGTGAGTGCATAAACAATGCTCCAGATTCACAAGGTGATAACAGGCTTTGTCACTATTATTTGGAACCTATTATAGCACACAAAGCTCAAGCTTGTTTTGTGTGGGACATCCAGTCAACACATATGCTTGCATTGAGCATGTCAGTTAAGCAAACCACTCTTTCCTGAGCAGTACACTGAACACTCTTCTGCCTGAACTGGCAACTGCAATTCTTTAACCCTTTTTGTACCAAATGGAATCTTCCTCCTTATATATAGCAGGGGTCCATTTAAAAATTTAGGGGTGTCAGGTTGTGTTTTCTTCAAAACTGACTTGGAAATTGACTTAACTTTTAACAAACAGTGGAGGCCCTGATCAGACCACGTTCTGCGGTTACTGATCTGGGCCAGCAAGGTTTGCCAGGGTACCTGTTTTGGGGTTTCTGGTACTAAATGTGTTAAGCATCTTTAGTGTGAAATGACCGATGAAAAGTTTTCATTGAGATGGATATTGTTCAAGGGGCAGTTTTTTTGTTCGATTTGAGGTATAACATCCCCGTCAACACTGTATAGGTCATTTTGGAGACGTTGCTTCCAATTTTATGGGACTTTTATCCAATATTCAGATGAAATGACATCTCAAGCCCTGCCGCCCAATGTAACCAATAACGTTTATATGCATGGACGGTCAGACTTGCAACACTATTCTTGGGTAGGCTTAAATTTGTTTGTTTGATTTGAGGTTTAACGTCCCCGTCACAGTATAGGTCATTTTGGAGACGTTGCTTCCAGTTTCGTGGGACTTTTACCCGACGTTGAGATGAAATGACATCTCAAGCCCAATGAAACCAATAGGGTTTATATGCTTGGGCGGACCGACTCGCACCGCTTTGCCTGGGTAGACTTAAGATCCACTAAGCGGTTTACCGGTACACGTGTGCCGTCGGTTTCAGCTCTGCGTGGAAGCATCGTGCAACCCATCTATTTCTTCAAGCCCCGATGGGCGGGGACGGGGGTAGGCTTACAACCTAAGCGGTTTACCAGTACTCCTGTGCAGTCGGTTTAAGCTCTGCGTGGAAGCAGTATCCTGAACAGGAACTACCTGTATTCTATTTGTATAATATTCTGAACAGTCTAAGTGCCCCTAGTCCCCTAAGCCACAAGTTACAGCCACTTTTTTGCAGGGATACTTAAAAACAAGCATGTCAGTTTCATTCTAGCATGCTAAATGATGCAGACATAAGTTTTGGGTACACTTCTGTACAGTATGAAATACAAGCAGATCATCAGAATGCTTATGCAGTTCATAAATTTGTTTTCATTGAAAAGATATGCTACCACTACCACCAACCAAACAAAAGATATTTAAAACAATCTTAACTCTACACCATCTTGAAGCTGGGACAATACCACAATCCTACATAAAACTGCAAGCCATGCACCATGCTCCGCCACTGCACTAATATCAAAAACAAGTATACATTTCTGTGGTATTTGGGCTTGAAAAAAGTCGAAGTTAAAAATGCAAAAAAGGGGATAAAAAACAATTTCATGTTTCTGGAAATAACAATAAGCATATCTCAGACCATCCTACAAAGGCCTGAAAAGTTTCAAAAGGATTGGCCTAAAACTGAAGGAGGAGTTGCGCAGGCACCTGTATACATTTCTGTAGTATTAGGGCTCGAAAAAAGTCAAAGTTAAAAGTGCAAAATTGTGATAAAAATTATTTCAGGACTCTGTTAAAACAATATGCTTATCTCCAGACCATGCTAATAGCATTTGTAGAGTTTCAAAAGGATTCGCCAAAAACTGATGGAGGAGTTGCGCACACAAGGTACATACATTTCTATAGTATTAGGGCTCAAAAAAAAGTCCAAGTTGAAAATGCAAAAGAGCGATAAAAATGAATTCAGGATTCTGAAAAAACAATATGCATACCTTCAGACCATCTTCAAATCACATATAAAGTTTAAAAAGGATTGGACTAAAACTGTAGGAGGAGTTGCACACACAAGGTACATACTCCCTATGTTTCTGTTGTATTAGGGCACGAAAAACGTCTAACTTAAAAATGCTAAAAAAGTGATAAAAAATAATTCAAAGATTCTGAAAAAAAAAAAACAATTTGCATATCTTCAGACCATCCTAAAAGCATCTGTAAAGTTTCAAAAGGATTGGCCAAAAAATGTAGGAGGAGTTGCGCACAAGAATGGTTTGGGGTGCAGATGGACGGACAGAGACAGATGGACAGAGGGATGGACACAAAATTTCGGAGGGTATAACATAATAACCCGCCACTTTCTGGTGGCGGGGCATAATAAAATGGGAACAATTTTTGTTTGATACAGCCGAAATATATACCAATCAAGGAGAAAGTAGAATCCCTACCCACTAATTTCTTGTGCAGCTCAAATCAACTGCAATCTTGCTGGGATAACGCCTGACTATTCCAAATTGAATACAGGCACTTCTTGACCATCACCATGACCGTTATGTTTCCACATGACCATCACAACTCCACATGATCATCATCTCCACAGGACCACCACCATGACCACACAATCACTCATCACTTGGCCATCATATATCCACATGACCATCACCATGATCATGTATCCGCAAGAACATCTCCATGACCATCACCATGATCATGTATCCGCAAGAACATCTCCATGACCACAGCAACACCACATGACCACCATAACTCCAAACAACCTGTGAACATGACCATTACCATCTGGTCATGTTATATGCCAGACTCACAGAATGATTGGCTATGCTGCACTAAAAAGGAAAATAAATAAATGCATGCATAAACAATCACTGCTCTAGATTTACAAGGTGGTAAGAAATAGATGGGCTGTCCAGGCAAAGCAGTGCGAGTCGGCCTGTCCATGCTTATAAACCCTATTGGTTCCATGTCTAGTAAAAGTCCCACAAAATTGGAAGCAACACCTCCAAAATGACCTTTACAGTGTTGACAGGGACGTTAAACCTCCAATCAATCAAATATTTACAGTTACTGCAGCTGGTGTCTGGGAATGTGTGGCGGCCATAAAATGTCTCCTTGCCCTACATCATAGTGTAGTTTATATTTTCTTGTCCTTTTGGATCTTGTCCATTTTGGAATTTTGAATATATCTGAGGGTCACTGATGAGGCTTAATTGGCTGAAACTAGCTAGTCTGGCCCAGAAAACATTACACTTAATATTTTTAAGTTCTGTGGTGTATTTCTTGCTTCCAAAGGATAACCCTTTTATAGAACATATTTGAATCAATTATCTGACACCTTTGATTGCACACAAAGCTCCAGGCTTGTTTGGAGCATGACGTCCGACTTCTGTCATTCAGTTTTTTTAATTAGAACGAAAACATATGTAATCTGATGGAATGATAGTCAGAAATAGGCGTGGCTAATTTTAATATTTAGCAGGATAAGGGTTAATTGTAATTTGTAGTCTTGTTCTTGTTCTTCGTATTTTTGTTCCATTGTATAATTTTGAAAATATATTAGGGTCATTACTGACGCCTAGGCAGCCGAGACTAGCAAGTCTGGTCGAGACTTCTTGTACACACTATAGCTTTCAGTTCTGTTTTCCTTGCTTTCAAAGTAGAACTTCTTAAAGAAATAATTCAGTAACTCGGCAAAGGGGAGAGTGTGTAAAATATTGAAATTGCGTTTGTGAAAATTGTTTCCACGGTCCTATTTCCTCAACCTCCGGCCTTTAGAAGACCTGGTTTTAAATGTTCATAAAATACATACCTCAGATGTACAGACAGCTCCATCAAGGGCAATGCACTCCCAACACTGCTAACCCATATTTTCCAAAGGCTTGCTACATCTAAAAAAAACTATTAAAGGGTCTTAAGAAGTTTACGAATGCCAAAAAAAAAAAAAGACTGAAAACAGCTTGACAACACAAGCTGTTGCAAAATCCATCAACATCACAAAAGATCAATAAACAGTCTAAGCAGCTATCAAATGCATATTACACTGCCAAACATACCAATAGACTCACTTGACCAAGCAATACCCAAACAAAAATCACAGTCCACCTTCAGCACCAAGATCAGTTACAAAACTAACAAGAAAACTGTTACAAGAGGCTTAGTTCAAGCAGGAATGAATATCCATTACTTATCACTACCGGCAGCAAATTTTATTGACCATGTGCTTTTCTCCAGAGCAACCCATTTCCTCTAAACATAAAGGCTACCATGCACCATCAGTGACTCGTGAACGCTTAAAGGCATTTATATGAAATATGTTACTGAAGTAACATCTTAAAACAATCCTAGAAATACGAAAAAGAGAACCCAAACATTGTCACTAATGCGACTAGACATATGGCTAAATGGGACTGAGCAACTATATATACGCCTCCAGACAAGCGTTTGTCACATGATATAAGGCTTCCTGATTTAAACATTTTTTTTTCTTTTTGTATCTGTTACAATCACCACTTTTGAAAATGTGAAAATAGAAGTGGAGGCAATGATCAGAAATTGATACTATTAACCCACAGCTCCCATCAACACAAACTGCGGAAAGCCAAAAGGACTGTTACTTTCCCACAAAATGGCCCATAGGCTATCCAAAATAAAATAATATAAGTGACACAAACACCTAAAGACAAACCATAACAAAAACCACGACAGAAGAACCGCCATGGAACAGTCAGCGGAAACTAATTCCACCAGGAGGCTTAAATCAATTTTACGTGGCCACAATCCTCGCCCTTACTTCCGTCCCGATTAAGAAATAATTTGTTCAGTCTGCATGTAGGCCTCCTCACTAATCAGTGTAACATCTCCGTGAACACAAAAATCAAACAACCACAGAGATGGAACAACGGTGAGGACTCGGCAGCAAGAAACAACTGAAATGCTGGAGCAAAAGAAAACCAACAGTTACACTCGATGGGCCCGAGCTGAGACAGAGCATTGGGTACCAACCAACATAAGCCTTTACGTTGGAACCGTCATAAAATCTGAGGCCTGACCCACCTGCATGCAATTAAAGAGTGAAGCAAAGTGGTCAACCGTAATTGGGTTAACTACCATGCATACAGTCTGTCGTATAACATTAATGCTGTACCCAATCTATAACATTAATGCTGTACCAAATCTTTTTACATCGAAGAATGATTTTACGCAATTGGCTGCTGAAATTATTGGGGTTATAAATTTTTCTGAATTTATATACTAAGTCACCTTAAAATCTGTGTTCCGATAGACCTTGTTGCAGTAGAGATTAATACCAATATTGAATTTTGAAATTAAATCAGTATTTTGGAAAGGCTTTGCATTGTTCATGGTACCGATATTAATTGCGAAATATAAACGCCATAGGATGACGCACAAGGAACATCAACATCCAAAAAAGGAAAGTTTACAATCTCAAAATCAAAATCATCGAGTTTATCATAAATTTTGCATGAAACAAACCTATCTACAAAAGACAGGTGTAAATCCAAAAACAGGGCCTCGGTACAGAAGAATTTGTTTTATTTAACTGAAGTTCTGGGGGTAAATTTGACTGATCAAACCATTGATTTTTGTTTGATTTGCGGTTTAACGTCCCCATCAACACTAAAGGTCATTTTGGAGACGTTGCTTCCAATTTTGTGGGACTTTTACCCGACCTTGAGATGAAATTACATCTCAAGCACTGCCGCCCAATGAAACCAATTTGGCTTATAAGCATGGGCGGGCCGACTCGCACCGCTTTGCCTGGGCAGGCTCTGATCCTCTAAGCGGTTTACCAGTACTTGTGTGCGGTCGGTTTAAGCTCTGCGTGGAAGCATCATGCAGCCCATATATTTTTTCAAGCCCCGATGGGCGGGGGCCAGATCAAACCATCTAAATAGGTATTATCAATATTTAACTAGAATTTGTTTTTCTACAAAAACACAGATGTCTCCTCCCTTTTTGACCTCTAAGAATGACCTTGACATTGGAGGAATTAAAAAGTACATACAGAAATAAGAAAGTTATTGACCATACACAAAAAAGCCCTTTTTTACCTTTGACCTCTAAGTATGGCCTTGACCTTTGAGGTACAACACATCGTCTCCTGATAGTTAATATTTCTGCCAAGTAATTTCATAATCCATCAAAGAATAACAAAGTTATTGACTGTACACAAAAAAGGTCCCTTTTCTGACCTTTGACCTCTAGGTATGACCTCCAGAAAAAAATGTTATTGACTGGAAACAAAAAATACTTTTTTACCTTTGACCTCTTAGTATGAACTTGACCTTGGAGGTACCGACCTAGGTCTAGCGCACAACACATCGTCTCATGATGGTTAACATTTCTGCCAAGTAATTTCACAATCTATCCAGGAGTAAGAAAGTTATTGACTGAACACTAAAAAGGCCCCTTTTTACATTTGACCTCTTAGTATGACCTTGACGTCTGAGGTACCAACATGGGTCCTGCAAGAGACAAATCGTCTCATTGTGGTTAACATTTCTGCCAAGTAATTTCAAAATCCATCTAAAAATAAGAAAGTTAATGACCAAACACAAAAAAGAGGACCTTTTTTACCTTTCACCTCTAAGTATGACCTTGACCTTTGAGGTACCGACCTGCGTCATGCGCGCCACACAGTCTCAAGGTGGTTAATATTTCTGCCAAGTAATTTCAAAATCCACCTGAAAATAATCAAGTTATTGACTGGACAAGATTTGCCCATACATACCGACAAACTTCCGACAAACTTCCAAGAAAGATAACTCAAAAAGTATAAATGCAAGAGTTGTAGTTCTTGCGCTCTGCACATTGCCTAATATTGATTAATATTTAAAAGTTTTGTAAAGATAGCTTGAACAGTTTTCAAGTTATAGAGCGGACACGATTTTGTGACAGACGGACGCCCGGGGGGAAAACAATGTCTCCCTGAAAAAAAATTTCGAGGGAAGACCTAATAAAGAAGTGGAGCTAAAATCTTCAATGATTTCAGACAGGTTTTCAGCAGAAAGGGACATGAAGTCTCTCATAACAAAACAGCCACTAGTTGTGCGCAATAAGTACCCATCAGAATACCCACAACTTGTCTAAATAACTTAGTACCAATAACTTAGTACCAAATCTTATGTAAATATTGTCAAGTAGAAAGGTGAGAGCTTCTCACTTTCTGACATGACCTTGAAGTACAGTTTTTTATGCTCTTCAGAAGTGATTACATGCAAGATAGAGGGAGTCTTCCCTATGAAATGTCCATTCAATTAAATCATTAAGTTTTTCTTTTATAAGACTATGAGGAAGTGTAGTGCAAAGGGTGGAAAAATTGTAAGTAGACAGACATAAAGCACGAAAACGCCTAGATTTATTTCAAACTTCATTGGAATTTTTTATGGACCAAAACAGATTTCTACCTGATCTTTCGAAGACTTTGTTGCAATATTTTATCACATGTTTTTTTTGATGGCAGTAAAACATGAAGTTACTAATTTTTAGAGTTCAGTGGTGGTACAAGAGCTTGAATTTGCAATAAACCGTGCTTTGCATGGTCTTAAATGAAGTTTAGGTAACCAATATAACCTAGGATGCTTTAACTTTAGGTAACCAATATAACGTAGGAAGCTTGTTTATGCAAATAATCTTGTGCTTTTGTGCATAAATCACTGGATATCAGTTCACACAGTATTTGAAAAAAAAAGTAAGCCAATTGTTTCCAAAACATAAATAAATATATTCTAGCATTATCAACAGAATATATTTTGCCATCAGGTTGAGACCACTAGATAACAAGAGGGCCATGATGGCCCTGGATCGCTCACCTGATCCATATTGTACAAATGAAATTGAAGACAATATATGATAGAGTAGAGGGTTTGAGCAATTTTTGTTGACACAAGGTTTTTATAATTTTAGCCATCTTTTTCATCCAAGCACAACGGGTTGAGAAATTTTAAAACAAGTCTGAAATGAAGAGCCCCTAAACCCCACTCCATATGGAGAAAACTGGGGTTTATGGGGGTATACATTATTTTTCTTATTTCTACTCCAAGACATAGGTTGTTGGTACTAGTTAGAACGGCCTCAATGAGGCCTTTCTAACGAGCACCAACCTATGTTTTGAGCATTGATAAGAAAAATATCATGGCTTTTCATTAGCAAAGTTTCCATTTTGGAGATATGAAAAATGCACTAAGACACACGAGTGTGTTATCATGAAATTAATTCAAATCCATCCACTGGTTAAGCAGGAGAAGTTATTTAAAAGTTTTTCTATTATGAGCTCTAGCGCCACCTTTTTCATCCCAGCAGAATTGTTTGAACAAATTTAATAGAGGGTCACCCATTTGTTTGAATTGAGGTTTAACGTCCCCGTCAACACTGTAAAGGTCATTTTGGAGACGTTGCTTCCAATTTTGTGGGACTTTTACCCCGACACCGAGATGAAATGACATCAAGCCCTGTCGCCCAATGAAACCAATAGAGTTTATTAGCATGGACCATCCGTCTCGCACCGAGGTTCCTGGACAGGCTTAGATCCTCTAAGTGGTTTACCAGTACTAGTGTGCGGGCCGGATTCATCTCTGCGTGGAAGTCATGCAGCCCATATATTTCTTCAAGCCCCTATGGTCGGGGGCGAGAGGGTCACCCATGAAACATTTCTGTTAAATTATATCGAAATCCATCCACTGGTTAAGGGCCAGAAGTCGTTTAATTTTGTTTTCTATTTTTAGCCCTGGTGGCCATCTTGGTCATCCGAGCAGAGCAGTTTGAGCAATTTTGGTTGAGGGTCCATCAAGGATCATTCTTGTGCATGTTTTTTTTTTTCAAAATGCATCCAATAGTTAAGGAAGAGAAGACTTTTAAAGATTTTTCTATTTTTAGCTCTGGTGGCGGAACATTTTGAGCAATTTTGGTTGAGGGTCACCCAAGGAACATTCCTGTAAAATTATTTTGAAATCCATCCAATGGTTAAGGAGATCATTTAAAGGTTTTTCTATTTTTAGCTCTGGTGGCCATCTTGTTCATCCCAGCATAATTAACGGTTTGAGCAATTTTGGTAGAGGGTCACCCAAGGAACCTTCCTGTGAAATTATTTCAAACTCCATGCACTGGTTAAGGAGGAGAAGTTGTTTAAAGATTTTTCTATTTTTAGCTCTGGTGGCCATCTTGTTCACCCGAGCGGAACGATTTTAGCAAATTTGGTAGAGGGTCACCAAAGGAACATTCCTGTGAAATTATTTTGAAATCCATCCACTGGTTAAGGAGAAGAAGTCTTTTAAGGGTTTTTCTATTTTTAGCTCTCGCAGCCATTTTGTTCATCCGAGCATAATTAAGGGTTTGAGCAATTTTGGTAGAGGGTCACTCAAGGAACCTTCCTATGAAATTATTTTGAAATCCATCCACTGGTTAAGGAGAAGAAGTCATTTAAAGGTTTTTCTATTTTTAGCTCTGGTGGCCATCTTGTCCACCCGAGCGGAACAATTTGAGCGAAATTATTTTGAAATCCATTCACTGGTTAAGGAGAAGTAGTCGTTTAAAGGTTTTTCTATTTTTAGCTCTGGCGGCCATCTTGTTCACCCGAGCGAACGATTTGAGCAATTTGGGTAGAGGGTCACCCAAGGAACATTCCTGTGAAATTATTTCAAAATCTGTCCTGCAGTTTTGGAGAAGTCCTTTAAAGCAAAAGTTGACGGCGGACGGACGAACGCACGGCGGACAAAGACCGATCACAATAGCTCACCTTGAGCACTTTGTGCTCAGGTGAGCTAAAAAGAGGACCATGATGGTCCTATATCGCTCACCTCAGCTAGAGATTTACACATTGTCTTTATCTTCAAGTTTCCCTGGGTAGATTGCATTAAGACTATATAAATTATAAGCTCTGGAATTTATGCAACACACGGCCCCCGCCCATAGGGGCTTGAAGAAATATATGGGCTGCATGGTGCTTCCACGCATAGCTGAATCCGGCCCCCACACTAGTACTGGTAAACCGCTTAGAGGATCTAAGCCTGTCCAGGAACCGCGGTGCGAGGCGGACCGTCCATGCTAATAAATCCTACTGGTTTCATTGGAGCAGGGCTTGAGATGTCATTTCATCTCAGTGTCTGGTAAAAGTCCCACAAAATTGGAAGCAACGTCTCCAAAATGACCTTTACAGTGTTGACGGGGACATTAAACCTCAAATCAAACAAACAAATTTATGCAACACAGCTAAAATTTGAATATTCTTGGTAGAGGTAACTAGGTGTAGCCATTTACTTAATATGAAAGGCCAGGGCTTTATGGTTTAAGACAGATTTTTAAAGCTTTTCCCTTTATAAGCCTTTGTCAAACATATGGCCCCTAGGGTGGGAACATTTTTGGCCCCAGGGTTATAATTTAACCCTTTTTGTACCAAAAGGAATCTTCCTCCTTAGATATAGCAGGAGTCAATTTCAAATTTTAGGGCTGTCTGGTTGTGTTCTCTTCAAAATTTATTTGGAAAATGGCTGAACTTTTTGCAAACAGTGTAGGCCCTGATCTGGGCCTGCACTGTTTACCAGGGTACCCGATTTGGGGTTTCTGGAACTAATGGGTTAATCTTGGTAGAGGTCCACAAGATGAAGCCTCATACCAAATATCAAAGACCTTGGCCTTCTGGCTTCAGAGGAAGATTTTTAAAAGGTTTTCCATCTAATAGAATAGAAGTGGAGGCAATGATCAGGAATCGATACAATTAACCCCCAGCTCCCATCAGAGACATCCAAGGGGAAAGAAACACAAACATGAAGCAACAGACCCAAATGGAAACACCAACAGCGAAAGTCAAAAGGACAGTTACTTTCCCACAAAATGGTCAATAGGCTATCCAAAATGAAAAAATATAAGCGACACAAACACCGAAAAACAAGTTTCATACAAGAAGATTTTTAAAGGTTTTCCTATATAAGCCCATGTAAAACCAGTAGGCCATGTGCAGGGGAATTTTTTGCCCCAGGGCTATAATTTGAAAACTTGGTAGAGGTCCACAAGATGAAGCTTAATACCAAATAAGACCTGGGCCTTCTGGCTTCAGACAGGAAGTGTTTTAAACGTTTTTCCTATAAAAGCCTATGTAAAACCAGTAGACCCTGGGGCAGGGGCATTTTTGGCCCAAGTGCTATAATTTGAACAATGTTGTTAAGAGTTCCACTTGAAGAAGCTCCATACCAAATATCAAAGACCTGGGACTGCTGGTTTCAGACAAGAAGATTTTAAAGGTTCTTCCCTATATAAGCTATGTAAAACCAGTATGGTAGGTCCTGGTGCGGGGGCATTTTTTTTTTATCTCAGTCCTATTATTTGAACAATCTTGGCAGAGGTCCACTAGCTGAAGCTTCATACCAAATATCAAAGACCTGGGCCTTCTGGTTTTAGACAAGCTCTTTAAAGGTTTTCCCAATATTTGCCTTTGTAAAACCAGTAGGCCCTGATGCAGGGGCATTTTTGGCCCCAGGGATATAATTTGATCAATCTTGGTAGAAGTCCACTAGACAAAGCTTCACACTAAATATCGAAGACCTAGGCCTTCTGGTTTCATACAAGATGATTTTTAAAGGTTTTCCTATATAAGCCCATGTAAAATCAGTAGGCCAAGTGCAGGGGCATTTTTTTTGCCCCACGGCTATAATTTGAAAACTTGGTAGGTCCACAAGACGAAGCTTCATACCAAATGTCAAAGACCTGGGCCTTCTGGCTTCAGACAGGAAGCTTTTTTAAACATTTTCCCTATATAAGCCTATGTAAAACCATTAGGCCAGGGTGCAGGGGCATTTTGGCCCAGGGCTATAATTTGAACAATCTTGTTAGAGGTGCTCTAGATAAAGCTTCATACCCTGGGCCTTCTGGCTTCATACAAGAAGATTTTTAAATGTTTTCCTATATAAGCTTATGCAAAACCAGAAGGCCCTGGTGTAGATTTATATTTTGGCCCCAGGACTTATTTGAACAATCCTGGTAGAGATCCACTAGATGAAGCTACATACCAAATATCAAAGACCAGGGCCGTCTGGTTTTAGACAAGATTTTTAAAGGTTTTACCTATATATGCCTATGTAAATTATGTGTGCCCTGGTGCAGGGGCATTTTTGGCCCCAGGACTACAATTGGAACACTCTTAGACCTTCTTCACTAATTGAGATCAAAGACCTGGGCCTTCTGGTTTCATACAAGATTTTTTTAAGGATTTCCATATATAAGCCTATGTAGAACCAGCAGGCCCTGGTGTGGGGGCATTTTTGTTTTGAACACTCTAGGTAGAGGTCCACTAGATGATATATATCAAAGACCTAGGCCGTCTGGTTTCATACAAGAAGATTGTTTTAAGATTTTTCTCTATATAAGCCTATGTAAAACCAGTAGGCCCTTGTGTGGGGGCATTTTCGTCTTGAACACTCTTGGCAGAGGTCCACTAGATGATATCAAAAACCTGGGCCTTCTGGTTTCATACAAAAAGATTTTAAGGATTTCCCTATACAAGCCAATGTATAACCAGTAGGTCCTGGTGCGGGAGGTATTTTTTGATCCCAGTACAATTATTGGAACAATCTTGGTAGAGAGGTCCAGAAGATGAAGCTTAATTCCAAATAGCTTCCAGTAGGCCCTGGTGCAGGGGCATTCTTGGCCCCAGGCCAATAATTTGAACACTTGGTAGAGGTTCAAAAGTGATATATCGAAGACCTGGGCCTTCTGGTTTCATACAATAAGATGGTTGTAAGGTTTTTCTCTATATAAGCCTATGAAGAACCAGTAGGCCCTTGTGTGGGGGCATTTTTGTCTTGAACACTCTTGGTAGAGGTCCTCTAGATGATATCAAAAACATGGGCCTTCTGGTTTCCTACAATAAGATTTCAAGGTATCCCCATTTAAGCCTATGTAAAACCAGTAGGTCCTGGTGTGGGGGGATTGGGGGTGGGGGGGATTTTTTGATCCCAGTACTATTATTGGAACAATCTTGGTAGAGGTCCACGAGATGAAGCTTAATTACAAATACAAAACACCTGGACCTTCTGGTTTTAGACAAGAAGATTTTTAAAAGGTTTTCCCTATATCTGCCTATATTAAACCAGTAGGCCCTGGTGCAGGGGCATTCTTGGCCCCAGCCCAATAATTTGAACCCTTGGTAGAGGTTCAAAAGTGATATTGAAGACCTGGGCTATCTGGTTTCATACAAGATTGCTGTAAGGTTTTTCTCTATATAAGCCTATGTAGAACCAGTTGGCCCTTGTGTCGGGGCATTTTTGTCTTGAACACTCTTGGTAGAGGTCCACTAAATGATATCAAAAACCTGGGCCTTCTGGTTTCCTACAATAAGATTTCAAGGTTTTCCCTATATAAGCCTATGTAAAACCAGTAGGTCCTGGTGTGGGGGGATAGGGGGGGGGGGCATTTTTTGATCCCCATACTATTATTGGAACAATCTTGGTAGAGGTCCACGAGATGAAGCTTAATTACAAATACAAAAGACCTGGACCTTCTGGTTTTAGACAAGAAGATTTTTAAAAGGTTTTCCCTATATCTGCCTATATTAAACCAGCAGGCCCTGGTGCAGGGGCAATCTTGGCCCCAGCCCAATAATTTGAACACTTGGTGAGGTCCACTAGATGATATCAAAGACCTGGGCCATCTGGTTTCATACAAGAAGATTGTTTTAAGATTTTTCTCTATATAAGCCTATGTAAAACCAGTAGGCCCTTGTGTGGGGGCATTTTCGTCTTGAACACTCTTGGCAGAGGTCCACTAGATGATATCAAAAACCTGGGCCTTCTGGTTTCATACAAGAATATTTTAAGGTTTTCCCTATACAAGCCAATGTAAAACCAGTAGGTCCTGGTGCGGGAGGTATTTTTTGATCCCAGTACAATTATTGGAACAATCTTGTTAGAGAGGTCCAGAAGATGAAGCTTAATTCCAAATATCAAATACCTGGACTTTCTGGTTTAAGACAAGAAGATTTTAAGAGGTTTTCCCTATATTAAACCAGTGGGCCCTGGTGCAGGGGCATTCTTGGACCCAGGCCAATAATTTGAACACTTGGTAGAGGTTCAAAAGTGATATCAAAGACCTGGGCCTTCTGGTTTCATACAAGAAGTTTGTTTTAAGGTTGTCTCTATATAAGCCTATATAGAACCAGTAGGCCCTTGTGCGGGGGCATTTTTGTCTTCAACACTCTTCAAGGTTTTTCCTATATAAGCCTATGTAAAACCAGTAGGTCCTGGTGTGGGGGGATTGGTGGGTGGGGGCATTTTTGATCCCAGTACTTTTATTGGAACAATCTTGATAGAGGTCCACGAGATGAAGCTTAATTACAAATACAAAAAACCTGGGCCTTCTGGTTTTATACAAGAAGATTTTTAAAAGGTTTTCCCTATATCTGCCTATATTAAACCAGCGGGCCCTGGTGCAGGGGCATTCTTGGCCCCAGCCCAATAATTTGAACACTCTTGGTAGAGGTCCACTAGAAGATATCAAAGACCTGGGCCGTCTGGTTTCATACAAGAAGATTGTTTTAAGGTTGTCTCTATATAAGCCTATGTAGAACCAGTAGGCCCTTGTGCGGGGGCATTTTTGTCTTGAACACTCTTGGTAGAGGTCCACTAGATGATATCAAAAACCTGGGCCTTCTGGTTTCCTACAAGAAGATTTTAAGATTATCCCTATATAAGCCTATGTAAAACCAGTAGGTCCTGGTGCGGGAGACATTTTTTGATCTCAGTACTAATTTTAGAACAATCTTGGTAGAGGTCCACAAGATGAAGCTTAATTCCAAATATCAAAGACCTGGACCTTCTGGTTTTAGACAAGAAGATTTTTTAAAGGTTTTTTCTATATCTGCCTATATTAAACCAGTAGGCCCTGGTGCAGGGGCATTCTTGGCCCCAGGCCAATAATTTGAGCACTTGATAGAGGTTCAAAAGTCATATCGAAGACCTGGGCCTTCTGGTTTCAGACAAGAAGATGGTTGTAAGGTTTTTCTCTATATAAGCCTATGTAGAACCAGTAGGCCCTTGTGCGGGGGCATTTCTGTCTTGAACACTCTTGCTAGAGGTCCACTAGATGATATCAAAAACCTGGGCCTTCTGGTTTCATACAAGAATATTTTAAGGTTTTCCCTATACAAGCCAATGTAAAACCAGTAGGTCCTGGTGCGGGAGGTATTTTTTGATCCCAGTACAATTATTGGAACAATCTTGGTAGAGAGGTCCAGAAGATGAAGCTTAATTCCCAATATCAAAGACCTGGACTTTCTGGTTTAAGACGAAGATTTTAAGAGGTTTTCCCTATATTAAACCAGTGGGCCCTGGTGCAGGGGCATTCTTGGACCCAGGCCAATAATTTGAACACTCTTGGTAGAGGTCCACTAGATGATATCAAAGACCTGGGCCGTCTGGTTTCATACAAGAAGATTGTTTTAAGATTTTTCCCTATATAAGCCTATGTAAAACCAGTAACCCCTTGTGTGGGGGTATTTTCGTCTTGAACACTCTTGGCAGAGGTCCACTAGATGATATCAAAAACCTGGGCCTTCTGGTTTCATACAAGCAGATTTTAAGATTTTCCCTATATATGCCTATGTAAAACCAGTAGGTCCTGGTGGGCGGGGGGCATTTTTTGATCTCAGTACTATTATTGGAACAATCTTGGTAGAGGTCCACAAGATGTAGCTTAATTCCAAATATCAAAGACCTGGACCTTCTGGTTTTAGACAAGAAGATTTTAAAAGGTTTTCCCTATATCTGCCTATACTAAACCAGTAGGCCCTGGTGCAGGTGCATTCTTGGCCCCAGGCAAATAATTTGAACACTCTTAGTGGAGGTCCACTAGATGATATCAAAGACCTGGGCCTTTTGGTTTCATACAAGAAGATTGTTTTAAGGTTTTTCTCTATAAGCCTATGTAGAACCAGTAGGCCCTTGTGCGGGGGCATTTTCGTCTTGAACACTTGGCAGAGGTCCACTAGATGATATCAAAAATCTGGGCCTACTGGTTTCATACAAGCAGATTTTAAGATTTTCCCTATATATGCCTATGTAAAACCAGAAGGTCCTGGTGGGCGGGGGGCATTTTTTGATCTCAGTACTATTGTTGGAACAATCTTGGTTGAGGTCCACAAGATGTAGCTTAATTCCAAATATCAAAGACCTGGACTTTCTGATTTTAGACAAGAAGATTTTTAAAAGGTTTTCCCTATATCTGCCTATATTAAACCAGTAGGCCCTGGTGCAGGGGCATTTTTGGCCCCAGCCCAATAATTTGAACCCTTGGTAGAGGTTCAAAAGTGATATTGAAGATCTGGGCTATCTGGTTTCATACAAGATTGTTGTAAGGTTTTTCTCTATATAAGCCTATGTAGAACCAGTAGGCCCTTGTGTCGAGGCATTTTTGTCTTGAACACTCTTGGTAGAGGTCCACTAGATGATATCAAAAACCTGGGCCTTCTGGTTTCCTACAATAAGATTTCAAGGTTTTCCCTATATAAGCCTATGTAAAACCAGTAGGTCCTGGTGGGGGGGGGGGGATGGGGGGGGCATTTTTTGATCCCACTACTATTATTGGAACAATCTTGGTAGAGGTCCACGAGTTGAAGCTTAATTACAAATACAAAAGACCTGGACCTTCTGGTTTTAGACAAGAAGATTTTTAAAAGGTTTTCCCTATATTAAACCAGTGGGCCCTGGTGCAGGGGCATTCTTGGACCCAGGCCAATAATTTGAACACCTGGTAGAGGTTCAAAAGTGATATCAAAGACCTGGGCCTTCTGGTTTCATACAAGAAGTTTGTTTTAAGGTTGTCTCTATATAAGCCTATATAGAACCAGTAGGCCCTTGTGCGGGGGCATTTTTGTCTTGAACACTCTTCAAGGTTTTCCTATATAAGCCTATGTAAAACCAGTAGGTCCTGGTGTGGGGGGATTGGTGGGGGGGGGGGCATTTTTGATCCCAGTACTTTTATTGGAACAATCTTGATAGAGGTCCACGAGATGAAGCTTAATTACAAATACAAAAAACCTGGGCCTTCTGGTTTTATACAAGAAGATTTTTAAAAGGTTTTCTCTATATCTGCCTATATTAAACCAGCGGGCCCTGGTGCAGGGGCATTCTTGGCCCCAGCCCAATAATTTGAACACTCTTGGTAGAGGTCCACTAGATGATATCAAAGACCTGGGCCGTCTGGTTTCATACAAGAAGATTGTTTTAAGGTTGTCTCTATATAAGCCTATGTAGAACCAGTAGGCCCTTGTGCGGGGGCATTTTTGTCTTGAACACTCTTGGTAGAGGTCCACTAGATGATATCAAAAACCTGGGCCTTCTGGTTTCCTACAAGAAGATTTTAAGATTTTCCCTATATAAGCCTATGTAAAACCAGTAGGTCCTGGTGCGGGAGACATTTTTTGATCTCAGTACTAATTTTAGAACAATCTTGGTAGAGGTCCACAAGATGAAGCTTAATTCCAAATATCAAAGACCTGGACCTTCTGGTTTTAGACAAGAAGATTTTTTAAAGGTTTTTTTCTATATCTGCCTATATTAAACCAGTAGGCCCTGGTGCAGGGGCATTCTTGGCCCCAGGCCAATAATTTGAGCACTTGGTAGAGGTTCAAAAGTGATATCGAAGACCTGGGCCTTCTGGTTTCAGACAAGAAGATGGTTGTAAGGTTTTTCTCTATATAAGCCTATGTAGAACCAGTAGGCCCTTGTGCGGGGGCATTTCTGTCTTGAACACTCTTGCTAGAGGTCCACTAGATGATATCAAAAACCTGGGCCTTCTGGTTTCATACAAGAATATTTTAAGGTTTTCCCTATACAAGCCAATGTAAAACCAGTAGGTCCTGGTGCGGGAGGTATTTTTTGATCCCAGTACAATTATTGGAACAATCTTGGTAGAGAGGTCCAGAAGATGAAGCTTAATTCCAAATATCAAAGACCTGGACTTTCTGGTTTAAGACAAGAAGATTTTAAGAGGTTTTCCCTATATTAAACCAGTGGGCCCTGGTGCAGGGGCATTCTTGGACCCAGGCCAATAATTTGAACACTTGGTAGAGGTTCAAAAGTGATATCAAAGACCTGGGCCTTCTGGTTTCATACAAGAAGTTTGTTTTAAGGTTGTCTCTATATAAGCCTATATAGAACCAGTAGGCCCTTGTGCGGGGGCATTTTTGTCTTCAACACTCTTCAAGGTTTTTCCTATATAAGCCTATGTAAAACGAGTAGGTCCTGGTGTGGGGGGATGGGGGGGGGGGCATTTTTTGATCCCCATACTATTATTGGAACAATCTTGGTAGAGGTCCACGAGATGAAGCTTAATTACAAATACAAAAAAACCTGGACCTTCTGGTTTTAGAGAAGAAGATTTTTAAAAGGTTTTCCCTATATCTGCCTATATTAAACCAGCGGGCCCTGGTGCAGGGGCATTCTTGGCCCCAGCCCAATAATTTGAACACTCTTGGTAGAGGTCCACTAGATGATATCAAAGACCTGGGCCGTCTGGTTTCATACAAGAAGATTGTTTTAAGATTTTTCCCTATATAAGCCTATGTAAAACCAGTAGGCCCTTGTGTGGGGGCATTTTCGTCTTGAACACTCTTGGCAGAGGTCCACTAGATGATATCAAAAACCTGGGCCTTCTGGTTTCATACAAGCAGATTTTAAGATTTTCCCTATATATGCCTATGTAAAACCAGTAGGTCCTGGTGGGCGGGGGGCATTTTTTGATCTCAGTACTATTATTGGAACAATCTTGGTAGAGGTCCACAAGATGTAGCTTAATTCCAAATATCAAAGTCCTGGACTTTCTGATTTTAGACAAGAAGATTTTTAAAAGGTTTTCCCTACATCTGCCTATATTAAACCAGTAGGCCCTGGTGCAGGGGTATTTTTGGCCCCAGCCCAATAATTTGAACCCTTGGTAGAGGTTCAAAAGTGATATTGAAGACCTGGGCTATCTGGTTTCATACAAGATTGTTGTAAGGTTTTTCTCTATATAAGCCTATGTAGAACCAGTAGGCCCTTGTGTCGAGGCATTTTTGTCTTGAACACTCTTGGTAGAGGTCCACTAGATGATATCAAAAACCTGGGCCTTCTGGTTTCCTACAATAAGATTTCAAGGTTTTCCCTATATAAGCCTATGTAAAACCAGTAGGTCCTGGTGTGTGGGGGGGGGGATGGGGGGGGGGGGCATTTTTTGATCCCAGTACTATTATTGGAACAATCTTGGTAGAGGTCCACGAGTTGAAGCTTAATTACAATAACAAAAGACCTGGACCTTCTGGTTTTAGACAAGAAGATTTTTAAAAGGTTTTCCCTATATTAAACCAGTGGGCCCTGGTGCAGGGGCATTCTTGGACCCAGGCCAATAATTTGAACACCTGGTAGAGGTTCAAAAGTGATATCAAAGACCTGGGCCTTCTGGTTTCATACAAGAAGTTTGTTTTAAGGTTGTCTCTATATAAGCCTATATAGAACCAGTAGGCCCTTGTGCGGGGGCATTTTTGTCTTGAACACTCTTCAAGGTTTTCCTATATAAGCCTATGTAAAACCAGTAGGTCCTGGTGTGGGGGGATTGGTGGGGGGGGGGGGCATTTTTGATCCCAGTACTTTTATTGGAACAATCTTGATAGAGGTCCACGAGATGAAGCTTAATTACAAATACAAAAAACCTGGGCCTTCTGGTTTTATTCAAGAAGATTTTTAAAAGGTTTTCCCTATATCTGCCTATATTAAACCAGCGGGCCCTGGTGCAGGGGCATTCTTGGCCCCAGCCCAATAATTTGAACACTCTTGGTAGAGGTCCACTAGATGATATCAAAGACCTGGGCCGTCTGGTTTCATACAAGAAGATTGTTTTAAGGTTGTCTCTATATAAGCCTATGTAGAACCAGTAGGCCCTTGTGCGGGGGCATTTTTGTCTTGAACACTCTTGGTAGAGGTCCACTAGATGATATCAAAAACCTGGGCCTTCTGTATTCCTACAAGAAGATTTTAAGATTTTCCCTATATAAGCCTATGTAAAACCAGTAGGTCCTGGTGCGGGAGACATTTTTTGATCTCAGTACTAATTTTGGAACAATCTTGGTAGAGGTCCACAAGATGAAGCTTAATTCCAAATATCAAAGACCTGGACCTTCTGGTTTTAGACAAGAAGATTTTTAAAAGGTTTTTTCTATATCTGCCTATATTAAACCAGTAGGCCCTGGTGCAGGGGCATTCTTGGCCCCAGGCCAATAATTTGAACACTTGGTAGAGGTTCAAAAGTGATATCGAAGACCTGGGCCTTCTGGTTTCAGACAAGAAGATGGTTGTAAGGTTTTTCTCTATATAAGCCTATGTAGAACCAGTAGGCCCTTGTGCGGGGGCATTTCTGTCTTGAACACTCTTGGTAGAGGTCCACTAGATGATATCAAAAACCTGGGCCTTCTGGTTTCCTACACTAAGATTTCAAGGTTTTTCCTATATAAGCCTATGTAAAACGAGTAGGTCCTGGTGTGGGGGGATGGGGGGCATTTTTTGATCCCCATACTATTATTGGAACAATCTTGGTAGAGGTCCACGAGATGAAGCTTAATTACAAATACAAAAAAACCTGGACCTTCTGGTTTTAGAGAAGAAGATTTTTAAAAGGTTTTCCCTATATCTGCCTATATTAAACCAGCGGGCCCTGGTGCAGGGGCATTCTTGGCCCCAGCCCAATAATTTGAACACTCTTGGTAGAGGTCCACTAGATGATATCAAAGACCTGGGCCGTCTGGTTTCATACAAGAAGATTGTTTTAAGATTTTTCCCTATATAAGCCTATGTAAAACCAGTAGGCCCCTGTGTGGGGGCATTTTCGTCTTGAACACTCTTGGCAGAGGTCCACTAGATGATTTCAAAAACCTGGGCCTTCTGGTTTCATACAAGAAGATTTTAAGGTTTTCACTATACAAGCCAATGTAAAACCAGTAGGTCCTGGTGCGGGAGGTATTTTTTGATCCCAGTACAATTATTGGAACAATCTTGGTAGAGAGGTCTAGAAGATGAAGCTTAATTCCAAATATCAAAGACCTGGACTTTCTGGTTTAAGACAAGAAGATTGTAAGAGGTTTTCCCTATATTAAACCAGCAGGCCCGGGTGCAGGGGCATTCTTGTCCCCAGGCCAATAATTTGAACACTTGGTAGAGGTTCAAAAGTGATATCTAAGACCTGGGCCTTCTCGTTTCATACAAGAAGATTGTTTTAAGGTTTTTCTCTATATAAGCCTATATAGAACCAGTAGGCCCTTGTGCGGGGGCATTTTTGTCTTGAACACTCTTGGTAGAGGTCCACTAGATGATATCAAAATCCTGGGCCTTCTGGTTTCCTCCAAGAAGATTTTAAGATTTTCCCTATATATGCCTATGAAAAACCAGTAGGTCCTGGTGTGTGTGTGTGGGGGGGGGGGGGGGGGGCATTTTTTGATCTCAGTACTATTATTGGAACAATCTTGGTAGAGGTCCACAAGATGAAGCTTAATTACAAATATCAAAGACCTGGACCTTCTGGTTTTAGACAAGAAGATTTTAAAAGGTTTTCCCTATATCTGCCTATACTAAACCAGTAGGCCCTGGTGCAGGGGCATTCTTGGCCCCAGCCCAATAATGTGAACACTCTTGGTAGAGGTCCACTAGATGATATCAAAGACCTGGGCCGTCTGGTTTCATACAAGAAGATTGTTTTAAGGTTTTTCTCTATAAGCCTATGTAGAACCAGTAGGCCCTTGTGCGGGGGCATTTTCGTCTTGAACACTCTTGGCAGAGCTCCAATAGATGATATCAAAAACCTGGGCCTTCTGGTTTCATACAAGCAGATTTTAAGATTTTCCCTATATATGCCTATGTAAAACCAGTAGGTCCTGGTGGGGGGGGGGGGCATTTTTTGATCTCAGCACTATTATTGGAACAATCTTGGTAGAGGTCCACAAGATGTAGCTTAATTCCAAATATCAAAGACCTGGACCTTCTTGTTTTAGACAAGAAGATTTTTAAAAGGTTTTCCCTATATTAAACCAGTGGGCCATGGTGGAGGGGCATTCTTGGCCCCAGGCCAATAATTTGAACACTCTTTGTAGAGGTTCAAAAGTGATATCAAAGACCTGGGCCTTCTGGTTTCATACAAGAAGATTGTTTTTAGGTTTTTCTCTATATAAGCCTATGTAGAACCAGTAGGCCCTTGTGCAGGGGGGCATTTTTGTCTTGAACACTCTGGGTAGAGGTCCACTAAATGATATCAAAAACCTGGGCCTTCTGGTTTCCTTCAAGGAGATTTTAAGGTTTTCCCTATATAAGCATATATATGTAAAACCAGTAGGTCCTGGTGTGTGTGTGGGGGGGGGGGGGGCATTTTTTTTTTATCCCAGTACTATAATTGGAACAATCTTGGTAGAGGTCCACAAGATGAAGCTTAATTCCAAATATCAAAGACCTGGACCTTCTGGTTTTAGACAAGATTTTTAAAATGGTTTTCCCTATATCTGCCTATATTAAACCAGTGGGCCCTGGTGCAGGGGCATTCTTGGCCCCAGGCCAATAATTTGAACAATTTTGGTTGAGGTCCACCTGATGATATCAAAGACCTGGGCCGTCTGGTTTCATACAAGAAGATTGTTTTAAGGTTTTTCTCTATAAGCCTATGTAGAACCAGTAGGCCCTTGTGCGGGGGCATTTTCGTCTTGAACACTCTTGGCAGAGCTCCAATAGATGATATCAAAAACCTGGGCCTTCTGGTTTCATACAAGCAGATTTTAAGATTTTCCCTATATATGCCTATGTAAAACCAGTAGTAGGTCCTGGTGGGGGGGGGGGGGCATTTTTTGATCTCAGCACTATTATTGGAACAATCTTGGTAGAGGTCCACAAGATGTAGCTTAATTCCAAATATCAAAGACCTGGACCTTCTTGTTTTAGACAAGAAGATTTTTAAAAGGTTTTCCCTATATTAAACCAGTGGGCCATGGTGGAGGGGCATTCTTGGCCCCAGGCCAATAATTTGAACACTCTTTGTAGAGGTTCAAAAGTGATATCAAAGACCTGGGCCTTCTGGTTTCATACAAGAAGATTGTTTTTAGGTTTTTTCTCTATATAAGCCTATGTAGAACCAGTAGGCCCTTGTGCAGGGGGGCGTTTTTGTCTTGAACACTCTTGGTAGAGGTCCACTAAATGATATCAAAAACCTGGGCCTTCTGGTTTCCTTCAAGGAGATTTTAAGGTTTTCCCTATATAAGCATATATATGTAAAACCAGTAGGTCCTGGTGTGTGTGTGGGGGGGGGGGCATTTTTTTTTATCCCAGTACTACAATTGGAACAATCTTGGAAGAGGTCCACAAGATGAAGCTTAATTCCAAATATCAAAGACCTGGACCTTCTGGTTTTAGACAAGATTTTTAAAATGGTTTTCCCTATATCTGCCTATATTAAACCAGTGGGCCCTGGTGCAGGGGCATTCTTGGCCCCAGGCCAATAATTTGAACAATTTTGGTTGAGGTCCACCTGATGATATCAAAGACCTGGGCCGTCTGGTTTCATACAAGAAGATTGTTTTAAGATTTTTCTCTATATAAGCCTATGTAGAGCCAGTAGACCCTTGTGTGGAGGCATTTTCGTCTTGAACACTCTTGGTAGAGGTCCACTAGATGATAACAAAAACCTGGGCCTTCTGGCTTTATACAAGATTGTTTGAATGTTTTCCATATATAAGCCAATGTAAAACCAGTAGGTCCTGGTGCAGGGGGCATTTTTTGATCCCAGTACTATTATTGGAACAATCTTGGTAGAGGTCCACAAGATGAAGCTTAATTCAAAATATCAAAGACCTGGACCTTCTGGTTTTAGACAAGAATATTTTTAAAAGGTTTTCCCTATATTTGCCTACATTAAACCAGTGGGCCCTGGAGCAGGGGCATTCTTTGCCACAGGCCAATAATTTGAACACTAGGTAGAGGTTCAAAAGATGATACCAAAGACCTGGGCCTTCTGTTTTCATACAAGATTGTTTTTTAAGGTTTTTCTCTGTATAAGCCTATGCTATCTTTGTTTGATTTGAGGTTTAACGTCCCCGTCAACACTGTAAAGGAGATTTTGGAGATGTTGCTTCCAATTTTGTGGGACTTTTACCCGACACTGAAATGAAATGACATCTCAAGCCCTGTCGCCCAATGAAACCAATAGGGTTTATTAGCATGGACGGTCCGCCTTGCACCGCGGTTCCTGGACAGGCTTAGATCCTCTAAGCGGTTTACCAGTACTAGTGTGCGGGCCGGATTCAGCTCTGCGTGGAAGCATTATGCAGCCAATATATTTCTTCAAGCCCCTATGGGCGGGGGCTTATAAGCCTATGTAGAACCAGTAGGCCCTTGTGTGGGGCATTTTCATCTTGAGTGTGTGTGTGAATTCGGGCTTAACGTCGCTTTCAACAATTTTTCAGTCATATCACGACGGTGTCTGGTTGTGACAGGGAGCTCAATGCTCACTTTTATAGTGCTGCCTCCCTGAAATATCATGTCCCAGACACATTACATGATACCAAACCCAGTCACATTATCCTGGCACTGAGTCGACCAGTCCTAGCTCTACCCCTGTATATCTGAGTGCCAAGCGAGGAGCAGCTAGTACTATTTTTAAAGACTTTGGTATGTCGCGGCCCGGGATCGAACCCGTGACCTCCTGTTCCCCGAAGCGGACACTCTACCAACTGAGCTATCGGGGCCGCTTTATTTTCATCTTGAACACCCTTGGTAGAGGTTAGGGCTGGCTAATTGGAGCTGAAAAGATAATCGATTATCAGTCCTGTCGTTGCGATCGATAATCGATGAGTAATCTCTGAGGTTTTTGTCATAATTTTACCTGTCTGGCTTTCTATCTGAGCACAACTATAACCATATGTTGCACTTTATCATATGTATATTTAAACAGACAGACCTGAGCAAACAGTGTAGACCCAGATGAGACGCCGCCTTCTCTGCGGCGTCTCATCAGAGTCTGCACTGTTTGCCACTCATCCAGCTATTTTAGGCATTACTTTGGGTAGTAAATTATACCTATCAAGTAATCGATTAAAAGCAACTCAGAAATGATAAACATTTTTGGGGGATTTATCGAACGATTAATCGATTATACGTTTAATCGTGTCAGCCTTAGTAGAGGTCCAATAGATGATATAAAAAACCTGGGCCTTCTGGTTTCATACAAGAAGATTTTAAAGTTTTCGCTATACAAGCCTATGTTATACCAGTAGGTCCTGGTGCGGGAGGCATGTTTTGATCCCAGTACTATTATTGGAACAATCTTGGTAGAGGTCCACAAGATAAAGCTTAATTCCAAATATCAAAGACCTGGGTCTTCTGGTTTTAGACAAAGATTTAAAAAGGTTTTATCTAAACATGCCTATCTGAAACCAGTGGACCCTGGTGCATGGTCATTTTTGGCCAAAGGGCTATAATTTGAACAATCTTGTTAGAGGCTCACTTGATGAAGCTTCATACCAAATATCAAAGACCTGGGCCTCCTGGTTTTAGACGAAGATTTTTTGAAGGTTTTCCTGTATAAGCCTATGTAAAACCAGTAGGTCCTGGTGCGGGGGGGGGGGGGGGGACAATTGGAACAATCTTGGTAGAGGTCCACTAGAGGGCACTTTCATTATAAATTAGAAAAACAAAATATGAGCATACAGGTATAAATATTTTCAGTAGTTGTATGTTTTAATTAATATATTGGGTTCTTAAATTTGTCACTGGCTGCCAACTATTTTCTGTGAAAATTTGAGGTGAATATGCCCACTTGTTCATTTACAATTCATAAAAATGTCAATATTTTGGGACAAAAAGGCAGTCTCAATATTGAATATTCAATGTTAAGCACGCTGCTACTCTAAATTTGTGGTGATTTTTCAAAAGGATTTGTGTTGTTATAAATTCTCATATGCCAAAATTATAGTGTGTAAAAAATTATAGTCATCCTTTCTATAATTCAGAAAAAATCATCAAAAGATGATAACCTTGAATTTGTCCCCAAAAATGTCCACTACAGAACATAGCCATAAACAAATAAACTTGTGTATGTTATTAGAACAGGATTTTGATTTAAAAAACAACTTCAAAATCTAAATAAGTGAATAAAACATCTTCCTTTCAGGTAAATATCATATCTAATGTATTGTGTCAATCCAAAGTGATCCACATTCATTTGTCCCAAAAAAATGTCCTCTACAGAACTGCTTTTTTTTCTGTTCTGTACTTTCTATGATGGAAAAAGGTTGTTTTAGAGCATACATTAGTAGATTATCTATACCTATAGAGGATTTTAGAAAAATAAAAATTGTCATTTCAGTGGAAATAAAACCAAATACAAGAAAATAGCAAATGTCCTCTACAGAACGTTTATTATTGATTTTGAAATCTTCACTATACTCTAACATTGCTCATTCACACACCCTTATTTTATCAGGTGTTCCACCCAGAATGATTTTCGTCCCTAAATATCTCATTGCATCATGCTTATGACTTTCTAATTTAAGTGAATTTACAGATTTGATGCTTGGCATATAAACAGTTTAGTTGGGGAATCAAAACAGAAGTTAGAATTATCCACAAAGTGTTGAATATTTTTCCCTAATAATACTCTCCTGGCCATATTTTCCAAATTTGGTTCTTCTTAAGCTACCTGGTATAGCATGGATTCCAAAATATTCCACCTATGAAGACAAGTACATATTGTTCTGTAGAAGACATATTTTTGGGACAACTTTCTGAAGTCCCAAATAGTGCATTTTCTGAATTATTTCATCATAATTATACATGGAACGGTAACTTATCTCCCTTCCTGTTCCTGTTTCTTCTATTTTTGAATATCTACATGTATGCTAATTTTTCTGTCCTGTTTCCTCTATTTTTGTCTATATATGCTAATTTTTCTATTCTTCCATAAATATTTTCTTCGTTCAGCACATTACAAAACCTTTGTCATGATTGTTCAACAGAAGATTACAATTGTTTGCATTAATAAATTAAACAGTCCCCTCAAGTTAATATTGAAATGTTGCTGATCTACTGTTTGTTTGTTTGATTTGAGGTCAACACTGCATAGGTCATTTTGGAGACATTGCTTGAATTTTTGTGGGACTTTTACCCGACAATGAGATAAAATGACAGCTCAAGCCCTGTCGCCAAATGAAACCAGTAGGGTTTATAAGCATGGATGGTAGGACTCGCACCACTCTGTCTGGGCAGGCTGGGATCCTCTAAGCAACTTACCTGTACTCGTGTAAAATCAAAGGCCATGAGACCTAAGTCCCCATGTTACCAGCTGCCTAATTTCTTCTACTTATGTCTGTCTGCACAAATTCTTCCATCACATTATATGTGTTCCCTTCTTTCTACACTTCTTAAAAACACTATTTATTTTGTGATTTTTTCTAGTAAAGAAAATTTAAATATCTCAAATTTCCCTCTGGAGAGCTGTCATATTTGCAAATTGGGCTGAGTGGTAAGAAATGATTTATTTTAGGACAAATGAGATACAGAGTATTTTATCAGATATTGGGATTGTGTAGTAAGAGTTGGGAAGATGAGATACATGTACCTGTTGTCTTCTTAGCCAACCTTGAGTTTTGTTTGGGTGTGACATAACTCCAAATTCAGGCTTACAGCTATTTAGAGATAAACTATACACTGCCAGTGTGGCTAGCTATGTAAAACCTGTACATTGAACCCTAAGCTCTAATCATTGTATGCTATCCATTCCTCATCAGCAGTGAAACTTGACCATTTAAGTAAGAACACTGAAGATCATTTGTCAGGCGTACAACCAATCAGGCGCCCCCATCGGGGTTTTAAGAAATAGATGGGCTGCATGATGCTTCCACGCAGAGCTGAAATTGACCACCTTTGCCTCACTCAACTTTCCCAGTATCAGGAGGAGATACAAATTGTATGAAGCAAAATCACTCAGCCATAAAATATTGCCATCCCACTGCAGTTTGGTTGGTTTATCCACTGCAGTTTGTTTGGGTAGGTCATACATGCAAGTTTCAGGATAATTGCTATCTGGAGATGATTAAACTGTCCTATATGAGGTTCATTAAGCTGAAAGATATTGTCTTTTGCTATTATGTAAGATTTGGTAGGCAGACAAGACAACTTCTATCTTTCTATCTTCGGATAGATGACAAGGAAAGCTGTTCAAGCAGTATATGTTTTAAACAGATCCGAGGATCGATCTAACCATTCAGAGATTGGTCTTTCAACAGATACATCTGTACAGTAAAACTAGGAAATTCAGAAATTATTTATACCTGTACTTTTGTCAGTTTGTTGACTGACACACCTGAAAAATTAAAGGGATCATATTAATTTTCAATAGTTGTTTGAGATCTGCAGGTAAATATGCCCTCTTTAGTATAGTAAGAAATCTGACACTGGCCAATTTACTTGTCCATCAAGAATGCTTGTGAGCTATGTGGAAAAGGTCAGTAACTACTGTAACTACCAGCAGTTCTCTTGATACAAGCTTTTTAGGCATATATCACATTATATGTAAGGGAAAGAGGGGTTAACAGGTAAATTACCAGGATATTTTATTATAACAACTTCTGCTGAAAAACTGCCTCATTGACACAGTTATAACACAGACCAATAATCCATATTTTTAACACATTTAAGAAATTTAAAAATGTTTTCATCCAACCAGCATAAAAAGCATATGGGCCAATAGTTAAAATATGTGGCATTGAAAAGGTCAAGTATTTGTTTGGCAATAAGTTTAGCAAGAGTTCTTCATCTTTTATACACTATAATTTAGGCATTCAAGAATTCAGAAAAATTACCACAAACTCATTAAAAATTCATCACAGATATAGCGTGGCAACATGCTTAACATTAGATAATGGTATTCTATTCAGAGACTGCTTTTTTATCCCAAAATACTGACAGAACCTTAATGGGCATATTCACCACAAACTTATACAAGCAGTTGTAAAAGGGTAGCCAGTGGCACAATTAACAACCAAATATTTTATTTGAAACATACTACAACCGAAAATATGAAATTTTAGACCTGTATGCTCATATTTCGTTTCTGTAATTTATAAGGAAACTAACCAAATTTTTTTTATAATTATGAATGCTGGGCTAAAACCTCTAATATTTCTGACACTGCTTTGTTGCAATTTTTGTTTTCTTGACACTGATGTGGCTCAAAAATTTGTTCTGTAGGGGACACATTTTTGGGACATGTTACTTCAGTAAATAGGTATGTCAGCGTTAAACTTTCTTACTTTAAGTCTTGTTTTACACAATCACATGTATACTACTAGTGTTCTAACTAATAACAATTCACTTGATAACCTTAATTTTATTTTTACTTTGTTAGTTATGCTCTGAATTTTACATGAACCTATTCATTTTTCATCTCTTTATAACTCTTTGCTGGGAAGAATACTTGTTTTGGATTCATAAGATTTCCATGTTAGTTTTTCTGATAGATATAAACTGAAAGAATATGGCAATTTGCACTTATGCTTTTGAATTTTCAGAGTTTTACTATGATGTCCCAAAAATATGTCCTCTACAGAACTAATTATTTAGGATAATTTGACACTACTGCAAAGAAAAGAACCAAGCCATTATGCATTTGATAGATTGATACACAGACATTAATATACACAAGTTTTGCTTGTAACTGAAAGCTTATGTAGGAAGATATATTCTGTTTCAGTAGTTTTTAGAGTATTTACCAGTAACTGGTTTTAGCTGGAAAATAAGCCGCTTTGATATATATACTAGTTTTAATAAAGTTTGTTTTTACTGTTTAGATTCAGATTTGAGGATAAACTTCTGTTTTGACCTAAATCCTGTGTGTTTCCTGTATTATATACTGTCCCTGTTCTAATGTCCTCTACAGAACACTGTTCTGTAGAGGACATATATTTGGGACATCTTCCAGCATCAAAATCACAGTAGATATCTAAATAAAACTTTGTGAGCATGTTTAAACCAACATAACTTGCATGTTTACTAAACACAGCAGATCTGCTGTGCCCATGATTTAAAATACAATAAATGAAAGAAGGGTAAATCAAATTTTTAAGACAGGTCCCAAAAGGACATTTGTAAGGTAACCAAAATCTTTTTGAATGCAAGGTTTTGGGTACTTCAAGTCACTTATACCACCCCATTCCAATAATATGAAACAGTTTTTTAAGCAACATATCATCACATGCTTTTTGGCAGCCTGAAAAATGAAACATTACACTTTTTTTAAGAAACGGGTACTTTTGAATTTAAACAACGTTTTTTTTTCAATAAGCCTAATGAAAACAAGTTATGATTTTTTTCTATACAATTCAAGGTATGTACAGTTGAATAGAATAAGGGAAACTCTATTGGGAGGGTACTTTTTTCAAGTACCCTGTGAGACTCTTTTTTCTAATTTATAATGAAAGTGCCCTAGATGAAGCTATAATTTGAACAATCTTGTTAGAGGCTCACTTGATGAAGCTTCATACCAAATATCAAAAACCTCGGCCTTCTGGTTTGAGACGAAGAGTTTTTAAAGGTTTTGCCTATATATGCCTATGTGAAACCAGTGGGCCCTGGTGCAGGTCATTTTGGCCAAAGGGCTATAATTTGATTTGTTTGATTTGAGGTTTACCATACCCTTCAACACTGTATAGGTCATTTTGGAGACGTTCTTCCAATTTTGCGGGACTTTTACCAGACAACAAGATGAAATGACATCTCAAGCCTTGCCGCCCAATGAAACCATTAGGGTTTATAAGCATGGACGGGCCGACTGGCACTGCTTTGCCTGGGCAGGTTTAGAACCTGTAAGCGGTTTACCAGTACTCGTGTGCGGTATGTTTCAGCTCTGCGTGGAAGCATCATGCAGCCCATCCATTTCTTCAAGCCCCGATGGGCGAGGGCTGTGATTTGAACAATCTTGTTAGAGGCTCACTTGATGAAGCTTCAAACCAAATATCAAAGACCTGGGCCTCCTGGTTTTACACAAGTAGATTTTTGAAGGTTTTCCCTATACAAGCCTATGTAAAACCAGTAGGTCCTGGTGCAATGTGCATTTTTTTTAATCCCAGTACTATTATTGGAACAATCTTGGTAGAGGTCCACAAGATAAAGCTTAATTCCAGATATCAAAGACCTGGACCTTCTGGTTTTAGACAAGATTTTTAAAAGGTTTTCCCTATATTTGCCTATATCAAACCAGTGGGCCCTGGTGCAGGGCATTTTTGGCCCCGGGCCTATAATTTGAACACTCTTGGTAGAGGTTCTTAAGATGATATCAAAGACCTGGGCCTTCTGGTTTCATACAAGAAGATTGTTTTAAGGTTTTTCTCTATATACGCCTATGTAGAACCAGAAGGCCCTCGTGCGGGGGCATTTTTGTCTTGAACACTCTTGGTAAAGGTCCACTAGAGGATATCAAAAACCTGGGCCTTCTGGTTTCATTCACGAAGATTTTAAGGTTTTCCCTATATAAGCCTATGTAAAACCAGTAGGCCCTGGTGCGGGGGCATTTTTGGCTCAAGGGCTATAATTTGAATAACGTTGGAATATGTCCACTACATGAAGCTTCATACCAAATATCAAAGACCTTGGCCTTCTGGTTTCAGACAAAAATTTTTAAAGGTTTTCCCTATATAAGACTAAAACTATAAGGCCCTAGTGTGGGGGCATTGTTGGCCCAAGGGCTATAATTTGTAAAATATTGGTAGAAATCCACTAAATGAAGCTTTATATCAAATATCAAAGACCTGGGCCTTCTTGTTTCAGATGAAGTTTTTCTTTTTCTAATTGTCCCCTTTTGGTTGCAATGGCAACCAGAATTCTGCATAGAATGGAATTCTTTGAAAAAGTCAGAGAGGACTACCCAAAGATCATTTCAGCCAAGTCTGGTCAAAATCTATTGAGCGGTTTAGGAGGAGAAAAAATTTTTGAAGGATGGAAGTATGGACATATGGATGGATGATGACAGGGCGACCAATCACAATAGCTCCCCCCGGAGCCTTCGGCTCAGGCGAGCTTAAGAAAAACAAGAGGGCCAAGATGGCCCTGAATCGCTCAACTGTCACCAGATGATCATCAGCAATGTTTAGAAAACAAGAGTTGGCATTAGATGCTAGACATACGAGTCGGTGGTTCCATGTGACAATACAGAGCTGACTTGTATGTCACTATTTGGACACCTTCTGGACACTGATAGTCAGGTCCTAGTGCACCAGTAGGAGATAAGCCGGCTCAGTCTTACTAACAATACAATACCTGGGCCTTCTGATTTCAGACAAGATTTTTAAAAGTTTCCCTTTATAAGCCTTTGTAAAACTGGTGGGCCCCAGCGTAGGGGAATTTTTGGCCCCAGGGCTATTTGACCAATCTTGGTAGAGGTCGGCTAGATGATGCTTCATACCAAAGACCTGGCCTTCTGGTTTCAAACAAAAGATGTTTTATAGGGTTTTCCTATACAAGTCAATGTAAAACCAGTGGGCCCCAGGGTGGGGCAATTTTTGGCCCCAGGGCTATAATATGAACAATCTTGATGAAGTCCACAAGATACAACTTCCTACCAAATATCAAAGATCTGGGCCTTCTGGTTTCAGACAAGAAGATTTTCCCCATGTAAGTCTATGTAAAACTGGTGGGCCCCGGTGTGGGGGCATTTTTGGACCCAGGCCTATATTTGAACAATCTTGGTAAAGGTCCACTAGATGAAGCTTCATACCAAATATCAAAGACCTTGGCCTTCTGGTTTCAGACAAGAAGATTTTTAAAGGTTTTTCCTTATATAACTATTAAACCAGTGGGCTCTAGCATGGGTGTATTTTTAGCCCCAGGGCTATAATTTGGCCAATCTTCATAGAGGTCCACAAGGTAATCTCGTTTATGAAAAGTTACAAAAAGATCAGATCATTAACGGCTGAGAAAAGCTGGAGATACCAGTTTTCACTTATATTTATGCTCAAGGGCAGGTAACTCCAAAGCTGTTTGTCCCATGCAGAACAAATTCGTACTTGACGTAGACTGTAAGCCCCTCCTGGTTATCTGCAAGTTTGATGAAGATCGGATCAGAAATGGCCGAGAAAAAGTGGAGACGTTTTCCCCATTATAAGTCTATGGAACCTTTTTGTTTCCATGGCAACCAGAATTCCAATCTGATCAGCCCAAAAACCTTATGGAGCCTTTCCCCCTACCTGATTATGCTTCTCATGAAATTTGATCAAGATTGGCCATGGGTTATTAGAGATATACTTATTTGAAATTGTTTACGGACGCATGCACGGCGGAAGACGGACAAAATGTGATCACAAAAGCTCATCTTGTCATGTAGTGGCAAGGAATGTGACAAGGTGAGCTAAATACAAGTATCAGTATTCAGGGGTTTGTAGCATGACATTGTCATGCTGTCTTCTTCATTACTGAATTATTTATTTTACATATATTTATGATCAATTCATTTAGATGCACTTATCTGTATTTACGGATTATAAATTTATATATATAGGTATTAGCCTTATGATTTATTTATTCATTTATGTATATGTTTGCTTTTTTTATAATATTATATTGTTTATTATTTTTTTCATTCATTTACCAATCAACTTAGCTACTATTATTATAGTGTTTATTTTTTTTTTCATTTATTTACCAATCAACCTAGCTACTTTTTTAATTTATTTACCAATCAACCTAGCTACTATATTTTTTTTTTATTTTTATTTATTTGTTTACTTTTTTTTTAATTTAACTCTAGATATTTATTTTTTCACTTATTCAAGTACTTATTTAAGTTTTTAGAGGAATCAGAAAACGAGAAAGACATGCTACAAGTTCAAAAAGTAAGTGAAAAGAAACCCAATCAGAGAAAAATAATGAAGTCTTGCACACATGAGACAGTTGAAAATCCATAATTCATGCTCTGCCAATAAAAAATGCTAGAGGCACTCAGGAAATGCCTATGAGTACAGCTTTCATAAACCTCACAATATACAACTAACATACCAGTTGGCCCAGTTAGCACCAAACAATCTAGATGGATGGAAAGAGTAGCTACAATATCATAGTGTCAATCTCAAAATATCCTTGACTTGGAGGTACAGATCTGGGTCTTGCGCACATCTCTTGATGGTTAACATTTCTGCAAAGTAATGTTTAAATCCATCCAGGAATTAAGTTATTGACTGGACACTGGAAAGGTCCTTGTTTACCTTTGACCTCTAAGTATGACATTGACCTTGGTACTGACCTCAGTTTTGCGCACTACAGATCGTCTCATGATGGTTAACATTTCTGTCAAGTAATATCAAAATCCATCTGGAAATAGGGAGGTTATTATTGACAATGTTTATTTCTGACCCTTTTTTTACCTTTGACCTTGTATGGACCTTGACCTTGGAGGTACTGCCCTGGGTCTTGTCTGCGACCATCTAATGATGACAAACATTTGTTAAGTTATTTCAAAATCGAACAAGAAAGTTGTTGACTGCGCACGAAAAAACAAGAAAGACCTTTTTTTGCCTTGGACCTCTTAGTACGACCTTTATCTTGGAGGTACTGACCTGGGTTTTGCACGCCGGTGGGTCAGGCCTCAGATTCTATGACGGTTCCAATGTATAGGCTTATGCGGGTTGATACCTGATGCTCGGTCTCTGGTTGGGCCAACTGAAGTCTAACTGTTGGTTTTCTTTTGCTCCAGCATTTCTGTTGTTTCTTGCTGTCGAGTCCTCACCATTGTTTCATCTCTGTGGTTGTTTGATTTTTGTGTTCACGGAGATGTTGCACTGATGAGTCAGGAGGCCTTCATGCGGACTGAACAAATTATTTGTTTTAATCGCGACGGAAGTAAGGATTGTGGCCATGTAAAATCGATTTAAGCCCCCAAGTGGCATTCGTTTCCGCTGGCCGTTCCAAGGTGGTTCTTCTGTTGCGGTTTATTTTTGTTATGGTTTGTCTTTGGGTGTTTGTGTCGCTTATATTATTTTATTTTAGATAGCCTTTTGGCCATTTTGTGGGAAAGTAACTCCTTTTGGCTTTCCGCTGTTGTTGTTTCCGTTAGGGTCTGTTGCTTCATGTTTGTGTGTTTTTCCCTTTGGTGTCTCTGATGGGAGCTGTGGGTTAATTGTATCGATTCCTGATCATTGCCTCTACTTCTATTTTTTAAAAATATTAAATCTAGGTTTTGCAAGTAATTACAGAAACCATCCAGAAATGAGAAAGTTATCGAGGGTGTTTATGTTTCGACCCTTTTTGGACCAGGGACCTCAAGTATGACCTTGACTTTAGAGGTAAGGACCTTTGTTTTGCACGCAACACATGGTCTCATGATGGTTAACATTTCTGCCAAGTAATTTCTAAATCCATCCAGAAATAAGAAAATAAAACAAACATGACAAGCTTCATCTTACTTTCAGCCATAATCAGCAGGGTTTTTGAGATGCCACAAGATACACACCATCCCAATCCCAAGACATTCAGCCACCTTGTCACCTTGAATGAGCTACTGCAGTGTCGGGTTAGCAAAACCTTCTCTTCTCAAAACCATGGCAAGGACATCACCATAACTTGACCAATGCTGAAAAATAATGAGTAAACAATTAACCAAGTTAATTGGCTGCTTTGTTTTTATCCAAGTTATACACTAAAGTTAAGTTTATACTATCCTCCATTCATTTTTTCAACAGACAATTTCTAGGTAATATAAAAAAAAATATTACTCATTTTTTCTAATAAACAGCAGGACTGCGAACAGCACTTGTCAATGTCAAGGTAACCATTGTTCAATCCAATTTGAGAGTATGCTTTATTTTAACAACACATCACCTAAGGGTTAAGTTCTGGCATTCATTAACCCATTTAGTACCAGATACTTCAAAACGGGTACCCTAGCAAACAGTGCAGGCCTAGATCAGACGCTGCAGAACGCGACATCTGATCAGGGCCTACACTGTTTGCAAAAAGTTCACCAGTTTTCCTAACAAATTTTGATGAAAACAACCAGACACCCCTAAATTTTGAAATGGACTCATGCTATAAGGAGGAAGATTCCATTTGGTACAAAAAGGGTTAAAGAATACACAATGTAAAAAGCCCGAGATCAATTTGTAGGTTCCAATGCTCAGATTGTAACAGAGCGAAATTCAAACAGTTTCACTTGCCCTACACCAGTAGGACGTTCAGCACTGATTTATATCTCTAGTTAAACCAGATTCAAAAAAGAAATAGGCAATGGTCATTAATCGATACAAGTAACCCACAAGCTACCATCAGAGACCCTATGGAAGTCTATGTAAAACCAGTGGGTCACTGGACGTAGCCATTTTTTGGCCCTAGGGATATAATTTGAACAATCTTGGTAGAGGTCCACTAGTTGAAGCATCATACCAAATATCGAAGACCTGGGTCCTACAGTTCCAGAGAAGAAGATTTTTAAAGGATTTCCTTATACAAGCACATGAAAAACAGGTGGGCCAAAGGGCATGCCATTTTTGGTCCCATGGCTATAATTTGAACAATCTTAGTTGAGCTCCACTAGATGAGGCTTCATACAAACTATTAAAGACCTAGGCCCAGTGGTTTCAGAGTAGAAGATTTTTAAAGGATTTTCCCTATTTAACCCTTTACCACTCAGACCCGTGTTTTACCGTATCTATCCATTACCACACCGACCCGTATATTTACGTGTCTATCCATTACCACTCCGATCCGTATTTGCCCGTATATCGGCCATTTGAACAAATACGTGATTTCCCGTGTCTCAAAATCAATCGCGTCATTTTTACCTTTTTCCTAAATATAAAAACGCCGGATGTTTATTAGTGTTAAGTTTGGTCTTTTGCCAACAATATTTGCGAAAAAAACAAATATGTTTCTGTACAAAGTTTTTGTGTAATTTACAACCAAACACACCAGGGGTTTCTTCTACTGAATCACGATGACCTTGCCTGACCGTTATGGAAAATTACTGGGTTGAGTTACTGAATGACGCAATATTTGTGTGTCGGTCGCGCATGATTTGCATGATTTAGGTAGAGACAATTAGCGCTGTATAATCAGTTAGATTCAAGGGATTTATGGTTCAAGATAATTAGTTAATTGGGGATTATGATACCCTAGGAATGTTTATACAGCGGATGCCACCCGGAGCGTGCCGAGCTTTGAGCTGCAATAAATTACGTAACAGTACCCAAAAGTGTACCCAGGTGGTCATCGGAAGGGCAATAAAACCCAGATGGGTAGAAGGCCTTTCATTGGTCAATAGTTTCACCCCCTTTAATGAATATTAATTTCTAAAAAAAAAAAAAATATGCGACGTCTGATCAGGGTCTCACCGCCGACACGTTAACAGACAAACAGATGCAATTATTAAGCGGCACCTGATCAGGGTCTTCAGGTTTTTGGACCTTATAATGCTACGGCACCCGGATCAGACCCTCCACAATTATTGCCGCGACGTCTGATTCAGCTCCAACCGCCGACGGTTCATTTTATTTTATTTTCCGCGACCGATTAGGTTTGGAGGATATAGCGACCGTCCAAATGTCCGTCCGTCCGTAGACACAACAGACAGATGCAAACAATGCAGACTCGGATCAGACGCCGTACTATTATTGAACGGCGTCTGATGAGGGTCAGCATGTTTGTAGAAGGCATCTGAGACGGCGCAGACCAAGACAAGACGCTGCGCAACGGTTATGCGGCGTCTGATCAGGGTCTTATTGGCGACGGTGGTTTTTTTTATCCCTAGTCTAAACAGGTTCGGAGCCTGGCGTCCGTTCATTCGCCCGTTCGTAGACACAAAATTATTAGTGACAAGACGCTGCGCAACGGTTATGCGGCGTCTGATCAGGGTCTTATCGGCGACGGTGGTGTTTTTTATCCCTAGTCTGAACAGGTTCGGAGCCTGGCGTCCGTTCAAACGTCCGTCCGTAGACGCAATAGACATATGAAAACAATGCAGATCCGGATCAGATGTACAATTATTAAACGGCGTCTGATGATGGTCTACATGTATGTAGAAGGTATCTGAGACGGCGCAGACCCGGACAAGACGTTGCGCAACGACGCGGCGTCTGACCAGGGTCTTATCGCCAACGGTGGTGTTTTTTTTTAACCCTAGTCTGAACAGGTTCGGGGGATATAGCGATCAGCGTGGCGTCGTTCACCCAACCGTCTGTATAACAAAAGACAGAACACAAAGGTGCAAACAGTGCAGATTTGAATCAGACGCCATACAATTATTATACGGCGTCTGGATAGGGTCTACAAGTTTGTAGACGGAATATACGACGGCACAGACCCAGACCAGACGCTGTACAATGATCATGCGGCGTCTGACCATGGTCTGACCGCCGGTGCGTTTTATTTTTATCCCCTGACCAAATAGGTTCGGGGATATAACTATCAGCCTGGCGTCCGTCCGTCCGTCCGCAAACAAAATTATGAGTCTGGCGTCCGTTCACATGTCCGTCCGTTCGTCAGTAGACACAACAGACAGATGCAAGCAATGCAGATAAGAATCAGACCTGTACAATTATTAAACGGCGTCTGATGAGGGTCTACAGGTTTGTAGACGGCATATGGGTCGGCGCAGACCCGGACAAGACGCTACACAACAATAATGCGGCGTCTGATCAGGGACTAATTGCCGACGGTGGTGTTTTTATCCCTAGTCTGAACATGTTCGGGGGATATAGCGATCAGCCTGGCGTCATCCACTCAACCGTCTGTATAACAATAGACAGAACACAAAGGTGCAAACAGTGCAGATTTGAATCAGACGCCATACAATGATTATAAGACGTCTGGATAGGGTCTACAGGTTTGAAGATGGCATATGCTACGACACAGACCATGCGACGTCTGATCATGGTCTGACCGCCGCCGGTGCGTTTTATTTTTTATCCCCTGACCAAATAGGTTCGGGGATATAACAATCAGCCTGGCGTCCGTCCGTCCGCAAACAAAATTGAGTCTGGCGTCCGTTCACATGTCCGTCCGTCCGTAGACACAACAGACAGATGCAAGCAATGCAGATTCGAATCAGACTTTAACAATTATTAAACGGCGTCTGATGAGGGTCTACAGGTTTGTAGACGGCATATGGGTCGGCACAGACCCGGACAAGACGCTGCACAAAGGTAATGCGGCGTCTGATCAGGGACTCATTGCCGACGGTGGTGTTTTTTATCCCTAGTCTGAACATGTTCGGGGGATATAGCGATCAGCCTGGCATCATCCACCCGTCTGTGTGTATAACTATAGACGGAACACAAAGGTGCAAACAGCGCAGTTCGGGATCAGAGCCCAGAAAATTATTATAAGGCATCCGATCAGGGTCTACAGGATTGTAGACGGCACAGACCCAGACCAGTAGCTATCAACCTGACGTCATCCACCCGTTAGTCTGTATGACAATAGACAGAACACAAAGGTGCAAACAGTGCAGATCGGTATCAGAGCCCAGACAAATATTATAAGGCGTCTGATCAGGGTCTACAGGGTTGTAGACAGCACATGCGATGGCACAGACCCAGACCAGACGCTGTACAATGACCATGCGCATCAGATGTCATTGCACCTCAATGTTGGGTAAAAGTCCCACCAAATTGGAAGCAATATCTCCAAAATGTCCTAAATAGTGTTGATGGGGATGTTATACATCTAATCAAACAAACAAATCTTATTTATATAAAAAAAAAATACAGAGACGGCTCTTTGGGGTGAGCTGGCTATGGGCTGGTTGATACATTTATTAAAAAAAAAAAAAGGTAAAGTTGGGGATGGGGGCAAAACACACCCATGTGTCATAGCACATTCTTTAATTTCTCCAAAATGGCTACTTTTCCATTGAAAACTTTTATATTTTTCTTATTTATACTCAGAACATAGGTCGTGGGTGCCGATTGAGGCAGTTCTAACGAGTACCCACAACCTTGGTCTTGGTGCAGAAATAAGTAAAATAATGTATACCGGGTTCAGATAGATGTTCATTTCACAGACTTATGAACATGATCTTATTTCTGCATAAAAAGTATGTTATGGAAACTTGTTGGAAGACCCTCAGTGACATGCCCTAATGATTACCTACAAATACGTTTTTGTGCGGAAATAAGAAAAATAATACGTGGATACCCCCTCTTTTCTGGGGCTATGGTGGTTAAAAATACTTTCTCTGACCAACCCAAAACAGAAATTTTTGCTAACGAAAATATTTTGCTTACTTTGACACCTCATATTTTCAAAACGCAAAGAGAAACTATAATAAATTTAGTACCATTGGAAAGAAAATTTAATTTCCTAGAAACTTTACATTTACATAAATATTGTCAAATGTACAGAAAATACTAAAATAATCATTTTTGTAACATAAGGGTGAAAATCACACAAAAATGCCAATATCTCTGTTCAGATAAGACTGTCAGGCCTATCAGCCATATATGGACTATTGGTTATTGATTTACCTATACACCTCAACCTCTTTATAACACTATTGTTGGGGTCCAAAGCAGAAACCGTGTTAGTTAAACAACCATGTTATATCCAAACAAAAATGTATAGATTATACAGAAAAATGACCATTTATGGTCATTTTTCTATATAATCTATACATTTTTGGGATCCATCTTGAAACCGTGTTATATCCATAATCGTGTTATAATGAACCGTGTTATAATGAGGTTGTGGTGTATCAGTGTTCTGTTAAGATGCTGTATTGGATAATTTTCTGAGTGGTAAAGGGTTAAGTCTATGTAAAACCAATGGGTCCCTGGGTGCGGCTTTTATTGGTGCTAGGACAAAAATTTTAATCTTGGTAAAGGTCCACTAGTTGAAGCTCCATACCAAATATCACAGACCTGGGCCCTTGGGTTCCAGAAAAGAATACAAAATAGGCATTTTCAGCAATCAAGGGGACATAACTATGACTTAGCCAGTTTGCAAACTCATTCGAAGACCTGGGTCCCGGGTTCCAGAGAAGAATACAAAATAGGCATTTGTAGCAATCAAGGGGACATAATTATGATTAATGGGCCGACTTAGCCAGTTTGCAAACGCATCCGAGTTTTTATCCATAGTTACCTTACATATTATAAGTCTAAGAAAGATGGGATAAAAACTCAAGGCGCTACAGCGATGACGAGCATTTTCCCATTGTAAGTATGGGACCTTGTTTGTCCTTGTAACCAAAGTTTCCATTCCAATTCGAAAACAAGCCTAAGTCAACAATGCCACACCTGAGCCATGCTACAGATGAGAAACAGTACAGATCAGCCTGCAGTGGGCCCCGGGGCAGATCCATTTATTGGCCCCATGGGGTTATAACTTGAACCATCTTGGTAGAGGGCCACTAGATGAAGCTTTATTCCAAATATCTAAGACTTGGGCCTTCTCGTTTCAAACAAGATTTCTAAAGTTTTCCCTATGAAATATGTACAATAGTTGGGCCCTGGGGTGGGCCATTTTTGACCCTAGGGCTATGCTTTGAACAAGAGGCTCAATGAGCCTAAACCGCTCACCTGAGGAACTTAAGTTTTAACAATTCACAGACTTGACTACTAAATCTGCTAATAGAATCCAGCCCATTGACCCTTACAGGATATAAGTCATCATTATTGCATTGCATTCCAAGTTTGAGACTTCTAGCTTCTATAGTTCCTGAGAAATCTTTGACGAAAATTTAACATTGGTCAAAATGGAGAGAAAGAAGAATGAAAGAACAGATGAACAAATAAGCTGAGAAAGCCCAATGTCTCTTACACAAAATAAGTCATCATTATTCTATTGAATACCAAATTTGATGCTTCTAGCTTTTATAGTTCCTGAGAAATCTTTGATTAAAAATTTAACATTGGTCTATTATCTCTATATGGAGAGAAAGAAGAATGAAGGAACAAATGAACCAGACTAGCTCCAAAACCTAATGCAGCCTTTCCCTTTGCCCAATGGTGCTACACATAAAATTGAAACAAGATTGGTCGACTGCCTTCTGAGATATGCTTCATTGAAAGTGTGGACGACGGATGGACGGACGACAGACGACGGACTCCGGAGCCTTGGTATACTATCAGCTCACTGGAGCCTTTGGCTCAGGTGAGCTAAAAATTCAAGTCGCTATTTCTGTCACAACATTTTCCCTATGTTAAGTCTATGGGCAAATTTTTTTGTCTCTCAAGGTCACGTAACTCCGAGGTCAATATTCCGATTCGGCCCAAAATCGAACTTAACCGAGATTTTATGCCTGTCCTCGTTACCTGCAAGTTTGAAGCTGATATGATTAAAAATAAAGTTGCTATCGCGGTCACAACGTATTTTTTTATGCTCAAGGGCAGGTAACTCCAAGGCAAATATTCCGATTCGGCCCAAAATCGAACTTAACCGAGATTTTATGTCTGTCCTCGTTACCTGCAAGTTTGAAGCTGATCTGAAAAAAATTCAAGTCGCTATCGTAGTCACAACATTTTCCCTATGTTAAGTCTATGGGCAAATTTTTTGTCGCTCAAGGTCATGTAACTCCGAGGTCAATATTCCGATTCGGCCCAAAATCGAACTTAACCGGGATTTTATGCCTGTCCTCGTTACCTGCAAGTTTGAAGCTGATCTGAATAAAAATAAAGTTGCTATCGTGGTCACAACGTATTTTTTCATGCTCAAGGGCAGGTAACTCCAAGGCAAATAATCCGATTCGGCCCAAAATCGAACTTAACCGTGATTTTATGTCTGTCCTCGTTACCTGCACGTTTGAAGCTGATCTGAAAAAAATTCAAGTCGCTATCGTAGTCACAACATTTTCCCTATGTGAAGTCTATGGGCAAATTTTTTGTCGCTCAAGGTCACGTAACTCCCAGGTCAATATTCCGATTCTGCCCAAAATCGAACTTAACCGAGATTTTATGCCTGTCCTTATTATCTGCAAGAATGAAGTCGATCAGAAAAAAATTGACGGAGCTAGAGTGATGACAAGCTTTTTCCTATGTTAAGTCTATGGGAGCTATATGTTGCCATGGTAACCAGAGTTCCACTCAGATCTGCATGAAAACCTTAAGCAGTCTTTCCACTTGCCCAATAATGTTACACATGAAATTTGATCAAAGTCGGCCAAGTAGTCTTCAAGATATACATTTTTGAAATTCACATTAACCCTTATGCAAAAATGCACAAGGGCAGGTAACTCCTAAGTGTATGATCCGATTCTGCCAATTATCGAGCTTGACCGAGATTTCATGGCTGTGCTGGTTATCTGCAAGAATGAAGCCAATCTGAAAATAATTGAAGCAGCTACGGTGATGACAACATTCTCCCCATGTTAAGTCAATAGGCAATTTTTTCAACGCTCAAGGGCACGTAACTCCTGAGTGAATAATCCGATTCAGCCCAAAATCGAACTTGATCGAGATTTCATGCCTGTCCTCGTTATCTGCAAGACTGAAGTCGATCAGAAAAAAATTGACGACAAGCTTTTTCCTATGTTAAGCCTATGGGAGCTCTTTGTTGCTGTGGCAACCAGAGTTCTCATCCGAGCTGCACGAAAACCTAATACAGCCTTTCCCCCTACCTGATGATGGTTCATATGAAATTTGATCAAGGCCGGCCCACTGGTTCCAGAGATATACTTCGTTGAAAGTGTGGACGACGGACGCCGGCTCGTGGTATACTAATACCTCACATGAGCCTTCGGCTCAGGTGAGCTAATAATCTTGGTAGAGGTCACCCACATCTATATCAAGCAAAATATCCCTACCTACAATAAGATTTCGAAAGGGTTTCCTTATATTTATAAGTGTGTGTAAAACCATTGGGCCCCACTGCAGGGCCATTTTTGACAGCAGGGCCATAATATGAACAACCTTGGTAGAGGCATACTAGATTAAGCTTCATACCAAATATCAAAGATCTTCTGGTTTCAGACAAAGATTTTTAAAGGTTTTTCCCTATAGATATACAAGTCTATGTAAAACTAGAATGCCCCAGTGCGGGGCATTTTTGGCCCCAAACATCTTGTTAGAGGTCCACTATCCACTAGATGAAGCTTCATACCAAATATCAAAGACCTTCGCCTTGAGGTTTCAGAGATTTTTTTTTTAAGTTTTCGGTAAAAAAATATATATTTTTGGCTCCCGTGACCTAGATGTGCAACGGACTGAAGTCAAAATCCAATCAGTGGTTTAGGAGATGTTGTTTGAAGAAATTGTTTATGCATGCACGGACGCACAACAGACAAAAAGTGATCCCAAAAGCTCACCTTGTCACTTCATGACAGGTGTGCTTAAACAACTATGCTATTTTCCTACAAGTAATCTGTCATCACGAAAACACACCTATTTAATTCTGACCCCCTTGGACCCCACTTTTATATAGTGAAACTGGGGTTAATAGGGGTAAACCTTATTTTTCTTATTTCTGCTCTAAAATATATTGTGGGCACTCGTTAGAACCGCCTCATTGAGACGGTTCTAACGAGTGCCCACAATCTATATTTTAAGCAGAAATAAGAAAAATCTCACAATTTTTCATCTTAATTTTTTTTTTCAGCAATGAAGGTGGCAATGTATATGTATAGGCATGTTTGCATAAAGAAAATTTTATTTTTGTTTTTATCTCTTATCTATATTTCTGAAACATTTTATTATTATAGTGTTATAAATGTGGAGATTTGTTGTCAAACTTTAATAGCTCAAACACCTTTGGAATCTTGAAATTCTTTCTGGACAGGGTACACTGAGCCAATGAAGGTTACTGCCAGACTGCATAAAGAGATACATAAAATTATGTACATCTTTTCTATACTGAAAATGTATGCTGTGTTTTCTATTAAAATCACCTCATTGAGGCTATTCTAATGAGTACTCACAGCATACATTTGTAAGATAAAAATGACCAAAATCTCCAAAATTATCCCCACTATTTATTTTGTAGAGGATTTCCTTAGGGGCACAAGAACAGGTTCAACTCAACCATGGTAAATGGCTTTAGTTTCTGTTTGTTTGATTTGAGGTTAAATGTGCCCGTCAACACGGTACAGGCAATTTTGGGGACATTGCTTCCAATTTTGTGGGACTTTTACCCGACATTTAGATGAAATGACATCAAGCCATGTCCCCCAATGAAACAAATAGGGTTTATAAGTATGCAAAGTCTGACTCACTGCTTTGCCAATGACCAATCTCTGCCTCTCCATGACCAATCTCTGCCTCTCCAAGACCAATCTCCGCCTCTCCAAGACCCATCTCCGCCTCTCCAAGACCAATCTCCGCCTCTCCAAGACCAATCTCTGCCTCTCCATGACCAATCTCCGCCTCTCCATGACCAATCTCCGCCTCTCCATGACCAATTTCTGCCTCTCCATGACCAATCTCTGCCTCTCCATGACCAATCTCTGCCTCTCCATGACCAATCTCTGCCTCTCCATGACCAATCTCTGCCGCCTCTCCATGACCAATCTCTGCCGCCTCTCCATGACAACCTCCGCCGCCTCTCCATGACCAATCTCCGCCGACTCTCCATGACCAATCTCCGCCACCTCTCCACGGCCAATCTCCCCCTCTCCATGACCAATCTCCGCCTCTCTATGACCAATCTCAGACTCTTCAATCTCATCTTCCATGACTATGACTTCTACATTCGGCAACTCAAGGTCCTGAAAGTTAAACAGTACCCAATAAAACAGAAGAAAATTGACAGCCCAGACTATTATTCATCCCTATTCTGCTGCACACAATAAGCCCTAAGTTTGCAAACAGTATAGTTCCAGATCAGATGGCTGAAAGATCTACACTTTGTCATTCAGATTGAGAATCTTCATACATTATGTTAAGTAATTTGATTGGTTAAAAGTCAGCAAAGGGAAAGGTAAAATTAATTTATTCAGAAGGATAAGCATTAAGGTTTCAGGGGGATACGGATTAAGGTCACATGGAAACAAGGCATCGATGTTGGCTCGGTGGGTGACGCCTATACGGATCGGGCGTCTCTTGCCTGATGCCTCCAGCTGACATGTCTCCTGACCTATGCTGGTCGGTGTGTGCTCAGAGGGGGGATGTGCTGTGTTTGCCAGGTCTTGTCTATCATCCGTTTCAGTTTCAAAACTTTGGGGTTTAGACACTGATGAAGATTAAATATCAGAAAGGCCTCTGTGTCACTAAATTTGGTATAGTTACACCTTAAATGCGATACAAATCCCCTCGCACAAGGCAACTGAGTGTGGAAAACACTGAACTGGCTGGAGATATTATCATTTGCAACATTTGCGTAAAGTTTGTTTAAAATCCATCAATAAATGTAGGTTCTAGAGGGATGACAATGTTTCTCTAAAAATAGCCATTGTGACCTTGACTTCAGGCTTTGACCTTGAAAGTCTATCTTGCTCGAGATATTCCCATGAGCATTTTTTGTGTGAAGTTATATTAAAATCCGTCAATAAATGTAGGCGGTAGAGCAATGACAAAGTTTTTCTAAAAATAGCCACAGTGACCTTGACCTTGAGGCCATGACCTTGAAAGTCAAAGCAACTCTAGATAGTACCATAAGAAACATTTGTATTAAGTTCTGTTAAAATCCATCAATAAATGTTGGCGCTAGAGAGATGAAAAAAAATTCTAAAAATAGCTACAGTGACCTTGACCTTGACGCCATGACCATAAAAGCAAACCTGCTTGAGAAATTATCATAAGTAACATTTGTGTGAAGTTATATTAAAATCCGTCAATAAGTGTAGGGGCTATAGCAATGAGTTTTTCTAAAAATAGCCACAGTGACCATGACCCCATGACCATGAAAGTCTAACTCTCTTGAGACATTATCATAAGCAGCACATGTGAAGTTACATTAAAATCCTCAAGGGCACAACCTTGAAAGTCGAACTCCATAAAGATATTGCCACAAGGAACATCTGTGTGAAGTTATATTGAAATCAGTGGAGAAATGTAAGCGCTAGAGCAATGTCAAAGTTTTTCTCAATATAGCCACAGTGACCCTGACCTTGAGGCCATGACCTTGAAAGTCTAACTCGCTCTAGATATTGTCAGCAGAAACATTTGTGTGAAGTTATATTAAAATCAGTGGAGTGAAATCGGTCAATAAATGTAGGCGCTAGGGCAATGATAAAGGTTTTCTAAAAATAGCCACAGTGACCTTGAGATTAAGACCAAGACCTTGAAAGTCCAACTCGCTCGAGATATTGTCATAAGGAACATTTGTGTGAAGTTATATTGAAATTGATGAAAAAATATAGGCCATAAGGCGATGAGATTTTTTTCTAAAAATAATTAGCCATAGTGCCCTTGACCAAGACCTTGAAAGTCCAACACGCACGAGATATTGTCATAAGTAACATTTGAGTGAATTTATATTAAAATCCGTCAATAAGTGTAGGGGCTATAGCAATAACAGTTTTTCTAAAAATAGCCGCAGTGACCTTGACCTTGAGGTCACGACCTTGGAAGTCAAACTCGCTTGAGATATTGTCATAAAGAACATTTGTGTGAAGTTATATAATATTATAAATCTGTGAAGAAATGTACATGCAAGAGCGATGACAAAGTTTTTCTAAAAATAGCCACAGTGACCTTGAGGTCACGACCTTGGAAGTCGAACTCACTCAAGATTGTCATAAGGAACATTTGTGTGAAGTTATATTAAAATCTGTCAAGAAATGTAGGCGCTAGAGCAATGACAACAGTACGTAAGTACGTACTGGACAAACACTATCCCCACCCCCCCAACAACTATGTTGTGGGTGGACAAAAATATGTTACTCTTTATCACAAAACCAACTGATGTAAAGCTTGATCTTTTATCACTCAACGTCAGCACTTCAAACTGAAGTGAAGTTTACTGATCAACCTCAGCAGTTCAAACTTGTATTCTCGGAAACGCCGAATCCGCGTATTTTTATGCCTGTTTTTGCTTTCGTAAGCGTAAAATTTCCTGCCCTGGATTCTTAATAATGCCAATTTTGTTTTTGCCCGACGCGTCCGTAATAGTGGGTAAAAATGACCTCAATCACATCAAAAGATGACAGCGGGTGTCCAGTTGATCTCCAAATTTAGCTACTGCTTACAGATGAAAAGTTTACCGTTAATCGTCGCCGCCAGGCTTGTTCAAGCATTACCTAGCACGGACAGTCCTCTGAATTGCTCTCTCGGCCAATCAGAGCATCACGGCTAGAAGACTGACAGGTCAGATTTGCGGTTTGCGAGATGCAGGTGTGTGTGTTTAAATCAAGCTCGTGGATGATTAACATTAAATTGATTGATTGTTTTGTTTCCGGATACTTGTACACAAGTGGATTATCGGTAATTCGATTGTTGAAAAAAATGTCTAAGGCATAATTAAAGGATGCGATCTAATCTAGTGAATAAATCTTTCTTTTTTTTTCTCCTGCATTACTGCCGCATTACGAGCAGGATTTCCTCGGTGGTAACCAGTACTTTTTGGGTCGATCGGTTTACGATCGACCCAAATTTACTAAATGGCCAAACGGAATGAATGCAGTTGTCCACGTGACCATCACTGATTTGGGAAAACCAATATTATATTTTATTAATAGAACTTGAAACGTTGCGCTATTTTTATCGATGCAACAGGAGCTATCTATAGAGACCATCGATGAATTGGGAAAACCAATATTATGTTTTGTTAATAGAACTTGAAAAGTTGCGCTATTTTTATCGATGCAACAAGAGCTTTCTATAGAGTCTTGACAGGATTCGTGTGCTGAATAATACCAGATCAGACGCCACGGAATGTGGTGTTGATCACTGATCAGCAGGTTGCACAGGAACTTCACTGTTTGCTTAAATAGTGGCATTTGAGGGTTAAATGAAATAGTATAAGAATGCCAGGTTGCTCACGCAATGAAAGAAGGCCTCGATGTCACGCGACGTCTTTCGGTATGCCAAGTCGAGTAAAAACAGATTTTTCCCACTCCTGCTAAGAACTTAATTTTAGAATGCTTAAGTGCAAAATGAGTAGCCTAGACTTTATAGGTGGTACCGTTATTAGACATACAGCGTAGACCAAGATCGGATATAGAGTACATTGCTTCTGATGTTCGCCATATGTATGCAACAACAGTTTTGAACAGGATTCAGGGCTGTGCGCAGACTCTGAAAAGGGGCGGGTTGAGGATGCGAATTTCAGGTATTTTGCAGAGAGTGAAAAACTTATGAATCTGAAATAATTTCCAAAAGATATGAGGGGGCTGCGTTTGCACCATCCCCACTGTTGAACAAAATCCAAGTACTACCTAAGACATCAGGGCGCAGCGTAAGAAGTAAATTCTGGACTGTGCTCGTTTGTTTGATTTAAGGTTTAACGTCCCCGTCAACACTGTATAGGTCATTTGGAGACATTACTTCTAATGTTACTGGACTTTCAGCTCTGCGTGGAAGCATCATGCACCCCACCTATTTATTCAAGCCCCAATGGGCAGGGATGGGTGGACTGTGCTTGTACACTTGGGCATTGGCAAACAGAATCTACATAATCCGACGCCACATAACGCGATGTCTGATCAGCTCTACTGTGCTTGCTAAAAGTTAAACGAACAGTTCGATTCTCAGCTCAGGACTATTTTCCCAACCTACACTCGGAGACGATCGACCCACCAGTACTCTCAGTGCTTTGATTTTACATCTTTATTATCCCCACGTTTTTAAAAAAAAGTGGGGATATTGTTATCGCCTCCGTCCGTCTCTCCGTCTGTCCGTCTGTCTGTCCGGCTATCTCCTCCTAAACCGTTAGCCGGAATTCAACCAAATTTGGTATGCGAGTTGCTTACATGAATGGCTTGCGCAAGAGCACATTTATTTTTGTCCCCGCCCCCAGGGCCCCTGGGGAGGGGTCAAAAGGTCAAATTTTGACAGAAAACGTGGGTATTTGCGATGGCTTGCCATCGACTGCGCGCTCTAGTTACGATTTAAGAAAATTATGACTCAAGTTTGTCGCACTTTCGTTTATTGTTTATGAAGTTACGACTAGGCCCAATTGAATAAAGAAATTAATTATCAGAAACCATGGCATATTAGCATTAAGTAAAGTGTTGCTAATAGTGGTCCTGAACAGACACCTGTGGCATCTGATCTGGGCCTGCACTGTTGGTGTTTTTTTTTTGGGGGGGGGGGGATATTAGTGACAAACTGGATATCAAATAAAAACAACAACAAAGTTTTTTTTTTTTTAATGAAAGTCAAAATTTTCGAGTCATGTTCTTTTTCCATCTTTTTTCTTCAAATCCTGGTTATTTTGAAGAAACAAAATGGACTTGACTGGAAATTTTGGCTAGTGTTACGTCTTTAATCATTATGCAAAATAGTGTAAGAATCCAAAAGTTTCAGATGCCATTTTATGTACTAGGATGTAGTGAATGACCTGAACAGACTTGTCCTGTTGGAGCAGCCTGTACTACTGTTAACTGCTCACACTCAACTTAAACCATTATCCTGATGAATAAATTAATTTAGCTGCAGTCCACTCTTATCTTTCAAAACCTAATGTAATTTATCCATTCAAATTCACAATCTGAGTGACAGTGTAATACTGATTAGATGGAAGCCATCTGATCTGGATCTCCACTGCAAGAAAATAGTTTGTCATGTTAAGCAGGATAAGCATTCAAGCCCCAAAGTCGTTTGGAGTCTTACAGACACACTCTACAGCTGTACGCATTTAGCCATAATTTACACGTTTTTTAGGTAAAACTCCAACTTTTCAAAATTTGACTCCAACTTTTTCTATGGATGGATTCTTAAACTCCTGTTTTCAAAATACTAGTGAGAACTCTGCTGAAGTGAGGTTTACTGAAATATTTCAAAACAGTTTTTTTTCACAGACTAGATATAAGTATTGTATATCAGAAATCATAACATGTATATTAACCCTTTTTGTACCAAATTGAATCTTTCTCCTTATATATAGCAGGAGTCCATTTCAAAATTTAGGGATGTCAGGTTGTGTTTTCTTCAAAATTGAATTGGAAAATGGCTGAACCTTTTGCAAACAGTGCAGGCTCTGATCAGACACTGCATTATGTGGCGTCTGATCAGGGCCTGCACTGTTTGCCAACTACCAGTTTTGGGGTTTCCGGTACAAAATTGGTTAAACGTTCAGAGCCATAACTCGAAAAGTAGTAAAACAGGTCATCTGATGTTGCTTTGCTTCCCAAGAAAATCTTTGGACCAAATTTCCAGATATAGAAAGGGCCGTTCTGTACCAGAAACCCCAAAACAGGCAATTGGCAAACAGGGCAGGACCAGATCAGATGACTCACAGCGTTAGATCAGACCCTACACTGTTTGCAAAAATGTGTCTTATCAAAAGAAACAAGAGTATATCATATGGTTTAGGAAGGGGGATGTAAATGGTTTCCGAGATATTGGGCCTTTTACAAAGTGGAGGGGGCAGGCATGGTCTGGGCACATCCCAGGGAAACTCAAGTTGGTGTCACTGAATGCGTCTTATCATTAAGAACAAGAATATATATGGTTTTGGGGTGGGGATCTGACTGGTATATCGCCTTTTATGAAGTGGAGGGGTAAGCCATGGCCCGGGCACATTCCAGGTTGAAATCACTGAATGCGTCTTATCATAAGGTACAAGAATATATATATAGTTTAGGGGTGGTGATCTGAACGGTTTCTGAGATATTGGACCTTTTATGGGGTGGAGGGGGTGGGGCAAGGCCCAGGCACATCCCAGGGGACCCAGAGAGCCAGATAAGCTTCGTATTTTCGTAAATTACGGATTAAAAAATGCAAAATACGAAGTGGTTGAAAATTTAAATCGTACCATTTACGGTAGACCTTTCTTAGGTTACGAAGGAGACAATGATATGGCGCGTATTTACGCAGTAATCCTTGCATAACGTTTCGTAACATGACCATCTACAATTGTCAGCTCAAAGACAATGAAAGGGTATGTAATTAATACCCTTCCTCTACCCAACGGCTATCCGCTGTGATTAGAAATAAGAAGAAGAATCCGAAACATGTTTTCACACCTGCAGCTGTAGTTAGTCACTTCACTGGTCTCACAAATGTTTTTTTTTTTTCCGTGCACATAATTTCCCGCATGTACATTTGTTGCATTAATACTTTAGCGGAAAATATGACTGTGGGATAGGTGAAAACAGACAAGCCTGTGCAGTCTGATCTGTCTGTACACTCCTTTTATGCCTCTGGTGTTTTAAAACAGCAGCACGCGGGTTGTCTAGACTCACTAGTTAATCTGGTCTTTTGTAAAAAAGTAACAAATTTTTGGCTGTTCGTAGACTCATTAACCTTGTTTGTTTCGACCGTAGAATGCGCCTGAATGCAAACTATTACAGGGTCCGAAATTAAGCTCGCATTTACGCTAAATGCGAGTGAGAATTTCAAAATGCGAGGCCAAAATATTTGTACTAGAAAATTTTCGCGAGTGTCCGATCGTCGGTAAAAAATAATAATAGTAATCATACAGACGACAATAATAACTCGCCATTTCCGCGACTGCTTCTGCAATTCCGACGTTCTAAATTTAGATTATAAACTTTCCAGAGGTCAGGAGGCGTAGCACGTAAGGCCGGTGCACCGGTAAACCGCGGTATTTTCTTTCTTCTTTGCCGTATCGGTACTTTTGGCAAGTGACGGATTTTATCGGAAATTTTATATCATTTAATTCAATGTTTGCGAAAGAACAAAAATATGTTTGCAAAACGATTTCACTAGCGTCGGCTGCGAAAAAAAACCTCGCAGGGACGCAAAGTATCTTTTATAATGCGCCGCTAGTCATGCTGAGCACTGTTAAGTTCAAAGACGCCGACGCAACCGATAGGGCGCGAAAATTATCGGATACTTGAGATGAATAGCGGTAATAACTAATAGAGCATGCTCCGCATGCCGGCCACTTGGGATTAACACAGATAAATAGTAATAAATTTCTAATCAAAACCTAACAGTTTAATCCTGCTAATTGGGGCTCAAAGTAATCTTGCGTGAAAACTTTGTAGCATATATATGCACTGCTTGTCGGAACACGACTGACAAAGATGACATTGCAAGACAGCATGTATGTTGATCAGTCTGTGTAGCGCTGTGTCGAACTGTGAATAAATAATTTTATCACAAATTGCCCAGAGACAGTTCAAATGGATAATGCAGGTAGATAGCATGTGGCGACTTCTGAAAAACCCCGACGTCTTTAATCCTATTAATGTGGTCAATAATTATAAAATATGCTCAATACTTAGCCAACTAAAGCCATTCACGAAATATCAAAAGAACCGCTATATATCGGTGGGTTGAACATCAGGCGCGGTCATGTCCTGAACCAGCAGGTATTGATATTAAGTGACACATGAAAAGAATGACTTGCAATCTTGGCTTACTTTACGCTCATTATCCCATAGCAATTTGGAAAAAAAAACATTGTGTCTTATTTGTTAACAGGATTAACTAATTTATTGGCATAATATTAGTGATAGGTCATGGACAGATTAACAGCAATCAGTAAAGATCGCATCCAGATAAACTGCAAAGACAATATTATTGCCAATGTCACATTTTTCGCGACCGTAAACACCTAGAAAACGCGTAATGAGTCTCTGTTTACTTGTCTGTTTTATTTTACGATGTACAAACACCTGGTGTTTGAAACATGTGGTTACTGTTACTGTCCTACGACACAGACGGTATTTTAATTCGCGTCTACGCTACTGATATCGAGTGCCCCACTCCCACTTTCCGGCTAGCGCAAACACTGAGCATAATATGTTCAGAAAGTGTAGTCTGATCTGGGTGTGTGCTGTTTGCTAAGACATCTGTCCAGAAACATAAGGGTGATTCTGTTTACTGGCTTGATATGTCTTTATAATCAGTATCAGTGAACTATTAACTAGCTTAAATTGTAATGAATCGGTAGTTAACCAGGTTCATAAAAATACGAAACGACCTCCCGATTTGATCAGTATATTTACTGACCCATTTTTTCAGTTTACTGAAAAGGTTTTAATTTTGATAAGTAAATACGAAGTGGGGATAAAAAATTATCTGGAGCTATGGGGACCCCAGGTTGGTGTCACTGAATGTGTTTTATCATAAGAAACAATAATATATATGGTTTTGGGGTGGGGATCTGGATGGTTTCTGAGATATATCACCTTTTATTTAGTGCAGGGGTGAGGCATGGCCCCGGCGCACCCTGGGAGACCCCTAAGTTGGTATCACCGAATGCGTCTTATCATAAGGAACGAGAATTATAATTATGGTTTAGGGTTGAGGATCTCAACGGTTATAAAAGCATGTGGCTAAAAGAAGCTCACTGAAGGAATATGTCTATAAAAGTTTTGTCAAAATATCTGCAACGGTTTGGCAGTAAATGCCATTTTTCTATTTTCCCCAATATAAGTCTATGAAAACTAAGTTGCCATAGCAACCAAACTAATGAGCCGATTTTCATTAAAAACAAACTTTCAATCCCCCAGCCCAAGGATGCTACAGATGAAATTTGGGCTGAATCGGCCCAGTGGCTTCAGAGGAGATGTTTGAAAGTTGACGCCAGACAACTGCCTATCCTATAAGCTCCCCCCGGAGCCTTCGGCTCTGGTGGGCTAAAAATATGAGGTGAATAAAAACCCACCTCTGCCTGTGATCGTACTCCAACTCTCCCTCCTGCTGTGATGGTCTCAGACGTGGTAGTACCTTCAAACTCCCAAGACCTCTGACCTTAAGACCTCAAGGTCCTGAAAGTTAAACAACAACCAATAAAACAAAAGAGAGCTGACAGCCCAGTCTATATGATCCTTAACCTGCTAAACCTATTTAGTACCGAAAACCCCAAAACGGGCACGCTGGCAAACAGTGCAGGCCCAGATCAGATGCCGCAGAACGCGGCGTCTGATCAGGACGTACACCGTTTGCAAAAAGTTAAGCCATTTCCCGAAGAAAAACACAACCTGACACCCCTAAATTTTTAAATGGACCCCTGCCAAATATAAGGGGGAAGATTCCATTTGGTTTGTTTGATTTGAGGTTTAACGTCCCCGTCAACACTGTAAAGGTCATTTTGGAAACGTTGCTTCCAATTTTGTGGGACTTTTACCCGATATTGAGATAAAATGGCATCTCAAGCCCTGTCGCCCAATGAGACCAATAGGGTTTATTAGAATGGACGGTCCGCCTCGCACCGCGGTTCCTGGACAGGCTTAGATCCTCTAAGTGGTTTAACAGTACTAGTGTGCGGGCCGGATTCAGCTCTGCGTGGAAGCATCATGCAGCCCATATATTTCTTCAAGCCCCTATGGGCGGAGGCCAAGATTCCATTTGGTACAAAAAGGGTTAACACAATAAACCCTAACCAAAGATCTCTGGCTGTAGGGAGTACTAGTGACCTACAAAGCCCCCAAATGAGAAAATAAAAAAGGCTTTTAGAACGTCAGAGAAGGCTCTAATTAAATAAACCCTAGCTTTGCAAACAATGTAGCTCCAAATTACTGTAAAAACCCTAAATATTCAGACACCTTGAGCAGTTGCTCTATTTTCCTAAAATTTTAACAAATCGGTTTCTCAATCCAGCAAGTAGATGAAGGAGGTCTGATCTGGGTCTGCAATGGTTGCTCGAGCCTGTCTGTCCCCAATACTTAAGATCATTACAGTAGATGGCTTTGAAGAAGTGTCTGATCAGGATACAGTCATTCAGAAATTGAATATGAAGGAATACAATACCTTAAAATCTCTAGTAGAGGTTTATAAGAATCATGACCTTTCCTGAAGAGGGGGTGGGCATTTATTAGAGGCTAGAGAAACCTGCAACTCCATTATGATGGTCCAAAACACTAGTAGTAGTTGTTGCTCATTTTTTATTGATCAACCCTCATCGACCAGTGGGCGTTTATTTGAGGCTGGTATTTTTCTGAGAATTGTACAAAAAAATTGTCATTTTAACACCCATATCAGGATGGGTGTTTATTAGAGCCTGGGCTTCTAATAGAGATTTTACGGTATGTCAAGTAATCTGATTCGTTTAGCAGTCAGGTGCATAACCTGAACAAGTTAAAAAACAAAATAACTCATTTGCGTTATATTTGGTTTTTCGAGAATCAGTAAAAATCGGCCTAGCTTTTCTCTTCTTTTTTGAAATTTGCGGTGTTTTGCGTCATTATAACGTCACCGCGAGATTCCACGAGAAGCGCTCTTTCTAACAAGATGGTGGATTCGTCAACACAATCAAGTTTTCATTCAGAAACTAGACATGTGTCCAAAGTACACAGATGCCCCCGCCATATAACTTTGTCGATATGGCTTGTACCCATTCTCTAGAATTCTCTAGGGGTGTCCGGAGGGACCCGGAGCTGTCCACAGGGACCCAAGGTCTGTGTCAGTGAATGCATCTTATCATAAGGAACAATAATATATATGGTTAAGTGGTGTGGATATGAATTGTTTCTGAGATATAAGGCCTTTTATGAATTGAAGGGGGCGGGGCATGGTCCGGGGTTGACCAGAGGGAGACAAAGTCTGTGTCTTAGAATGAGTCATATCATAAGGAACAATAATATGTATGGTTTAGGTGTTCGAATCTGATTAAGTCTGTGTCAGTCAATGCATCTTATCATAAGGAACAATAATATATATGGTTAAGGGGTGGGGATATGGATAGTTTCTGAGATATAAAGACTTTAATGAAGCAAAGGGGGCGGGGCATGGCCCAGGGGTGACTGTAGGGACCCAAAGTCTGTGTCATGGAATGTGTCATATCATAAGGAACAATAATATATATGGTTTAGGTGTTCGAATCTGATTAATTTTCAAGATAATTAGGCATTTTGACAGTTTTGCATACAAATTTCTATATAAATGGGTGGGGGGGGGGGGGGGGGGGGGGGGGGGCGTCGGGATGAACCCAATGTCTGTATCAGTCAATGCAGCTTATCATAAAGAACAATAATATATATGGTCAAGGGGTGGGGATATGGATAGTTTCTGAAATATAAAGACTTTAATGAAGCAAAGGGGGCGGGGCATGGCCCAGGGGTGACTGTAGGGACCCAAAGTCTGTGTCATGGAATGTGTCATATCATAAGGAACAATAATATATATGGTTTAGGTGTTCGAATCTGATAAATTTTCAAGATAATTAGACATTTTGACAGTTTTGCATGCAAATTCCTATATGACAATTTTGACCTGTTACGCAATCTGACCCCTAGTCCCACCCAGAAAAAATGTCCATTTTGTGTTAAAATGGAGGACATAAAGTATGCTGAAGACAAATGATACACTGCAACTTTTATTGGGCATATACTGTAAATTAAACATCTGTCAATTTGTAATGCGATTATTACATGTTTTTGTCATGCTATATCTCTTTATTGGTTTCATTGGGCAACAGGGCTTGAGGTGTCATTTTATCTCAATGTCGGGTAAAAGTTCCACAAACTTGGAAGCAACGTCTCCAAAATGACCTACACAGTGTTGATGGGAACGTTAAACCTCAAATCAAACAAACAATTCCTTTCGCAGAAAATTCTTCCTTTCGCGAAAGGAACCTTCCTTTCGCGAAATGGTTCCTTTCGCTATATAGACCAACCACGTGAAATTAGGTCAAAATAGCTATTCACCGCAGCAGTTTCAGAATTCACTAGAAACACAATTATACAAATGACGTATGGTCATCAAAGGACAAGATGGTGAGCAAGCCGAAACTGTATATATTTTTCATTCATGTCTCACATAAAAATGAAATATTTCCTAGGTTAAAACTTCAGTAAACTGTCGTATTTTTGAGTAGATTTATTTATGCAAATCATTGACCAATGAAATGGTCATCTTCTTGGACATGTGGTTTTATTGACCAATGGAATAACGAAAAATGTAGGACAAAAGCAAAAACATAACGGCTACGCCGTAAAAAAAATAACTTGTATAGGTTATGCACCTGACTGTTCAGAAATAGGTATGGCAAAATTAAATTTACTAAGGATAAGGGTTAAGGTCACACAAAATTTTTGGCTCTTTATCACAAAATCAAGACTGAAATGTTAAGAGTTAGCTCTGTCTCAATCTCTGGTGCCAACTACTGAAAAAGTATGTACACAAATTAAGGGGCATTGTTGGTCCATGACCTTAAATGCCAAAGATTTGATCCCAGCCTGTAAAATCCAAAATTATTCTAACACAGCACAGCAATATAATTATTGGCAATGGGAAGAAAGTAAATTTGTTTTGTTTTGGTTTTTACATCCATGTCAACACTATTTAGGTCATTTTGAAGACCATGCCTTCAATTTTGTGGGATTTTTACCAGCATAGAACTGAAATGACTTCAAGCCCTCATGACCAAAGAAATCACTAAGTTTTACTGAACACTCCAACTTGCACCATTTCTCCTTAACCCTTATCATGCTGAATATTCATTTAAGCCACACCCATTTCTGTCTATCAACCAATCAAATTACTTGATGTAATTTATTGCCACAAATTCATAAACTGAATGCCAAACAGTGTAGATCCTGATCAGATGGCTTCTTCAGAAGCCATCTGATCTGGATCTACACTGTTTGCCAAGATAGGGGTTGTCGTGAACAGCAAGATAAGGGTTAAGCAATTTACAGTAGACTGAGATAAGATAGATAGGGCTGAGCTATTCTTATGTCAATGACTCAATGTACAGTCAACCCTCTTTATACCGACATTCATTATAACTGCATTAGCATTCATAAACGAGACATGGGTTTTTACTGGTCAAAGAAGTTAGAATTATGCATGCATGCACCCATTTATAGCATCAAAAGACACACCTACTGTATATAATTTTGACCCTCTTGAACCCCACTTTTATATAATAAAACACCTTTTTTTATCATGTTTATTTCTGCTCTAAAATAAAGGTTGTGGGTACTTGTTAGAACCGCCTCGATGAGGCGTTTCTTACGAGTTAAAATAACCCACAATCTATTTTGAGTAGTTAAAATAAGGAAAATACTGTATCACAATTTTCATCCAAAATTTTAGGTTTTTCAGCGAAAAATTTACACTATTAGTATCTATGCGATTTTTCTTCATACATAACTATTGTGCATAAATTCAATTACATATAAATTTATAACAGGCTCAGCATTTTACTGTAAAATATGAACATCTGGAATGCAGAACTCATGGATAATAAGTCAGCAGTGTTCAATCTAGGATTTGGGGTTTGGGGGCCATCTGGGCCCACAGGCCTCAGAAAAGGGGGCCATTTGGAAATTTGGGGGGCCCTTAAATTCTACTACATAAAGTTGCCAGATTTATCTTTAGGTTTTGGCTGCATGATAAAAATGGACACAAAATAAGTTAGACATCACATACAAAATAGATTTTGTCTATCTATCCATCTTCTAATACAGAGTTGGTCACATATGCCCATATACCAATCTCCTCCAGAAACCCAAACTCAGCCAAAAATAAATAAAATCTCAGGACAAAGACTCGCCTAGGTCATGTGCATAACGAGGCCAATGGGTGAGTGAGTGTTGGAATTTTACGTCCCACCAACAGATAAGGTCATACAGAGACTGGACCTCAGTTTAAAGACTCATCCGAAAGTCTGGAGAAGCCTGGGATGGTTCCTGTGAGTAACGACCCCTGGTTTATAAGGTGAGTAGCCTAACCATTACACCATGGAGGCTTCTAAGAGGTCATTGGGTAGATTTGTTTCAAGTCCATGACTATCCAATGAGCGCTTCCGCCTGACAAAATATAATTAATGCGAGATCACGACTTTCCTCTCAAAATGGTGGCAGAGCAGTAACTGTCTATCGCAATGTTTCTTCTAAACATGAACGAAATGGAAATATTGTTTGCTGGTAAACTAAATTAGATAAGAGAATTAAGCATTGTCGGTTGAGCTTATGTTTCTGTATTAGGCCATCCTTAAAAAAATGTATGTTTGCTGTGCTCCGACCGACCCCAAAAAAATCGACGTGACCCATTTTTTTTTTTTTCGCATTTTCCGATGAGTTTGTTTTTTATCCCGAAGCGTCCGCAAACCTTATTCGGTACATTGCGGTTAGTAAAATTCCTTTTCGGATGGCGTTGCGGTTAATTTAAATCACCAAGCGCTTAAGGCTTTCAATTGTCGATTTTTTCAAGAACCGACAAGCGTGTATTACTTTCCTTTTAAACATGGCGGAGTGTCACTCGGATGTGACATTTTCTGTCAACGTTTTGATGAAAAGGGCGATTCTGTGAACAGAATCATATAGGAAATCAATCCGTAAAATGTCAACAAAAAGCAGCTGGTATGATCTATTCGACAAGGTGACGGGACACATTGACAAAAGTCGAGATACTCCCAGTAGTGTGTGGGATCAAAGTTAAGGGAAAACGGAATTCTAAAAACAGATTTGCCCAATTTCAATCTGCATTTACGCTTGAAACTGATGGTGAGCTACCATCCAAAGGTAATAGTCAGTTCCCCTCAATGGGAGACATAACAGTTGACCCAAATGGGGTTGCTAAACTGTTAGTAAGGCTTTAAAGCTCAAGATACATAAGGCATCTGGGCAGGGTGCTTAAGGAATGTGGTGTTGAAATTTCACATGTACTGGCCTTTTACCTTCAATAAATCACTTGCCCAGGGCACTGTGCCAGATGACTGGCGGCAAGCAAATGTTACCCTGGTCTATAAACAAGAATTCCGCCGAAGGCTATGTCGCGCCTGTGGGGGGCGCAAAGTCACCCAACCATGATATGTAGGTCAAGGTCAAACATAGATGCTTGCACAAAAGTTTCCATTCTTCAATGCAAGCTTGTACCAAGTATCATTAATGTAGTTCTTGAGAAATAAACTTGACCATTAGGGTGAACGCTATGGTGGTCGCAATATTTTACAAAGTCAGTGAACCATGAAATATAGGTCAAGGTCAAATATGGATGCTTGCATTTAAGTTACCATATCCAGATACAAGTTTGTATTAAGTATCATTAATGAAGCTCTTATAGTTCTTGAGAAATAAACTTGAACCTCAGGGTGAACGCTAGGGTGGTCGCAATATTTTACAAAGTCAGTGAACCATGAAATGTAGGTCAAGGTCAAATATGGATGCTTAGTTCTTGAGAAATAAACTTGAACCTCAGGGTGAACGCTAGGGTGGTCGCAAATGTTGACGCCTTGACAAACGGACGGACGAACGGACGGAAAACCGGGCGCCTATATCGCGCCATGCTAATAGCAGGCGCGACAAAAAGGAGAAAAATATGATGTAGCAAGTTATAGACCAGTGTTGCTGGCATGCATCTGTTGCGAAACCCTGGAGCATATAATAGTTAGCAACATTTACAAGCACCGAGCCTTTGGGAGCATACTTGCTGACTGTCAGCAAGGTTTCTGAAGTCGAGGTTCTTGCGCGGCTCAATTAGTTCAATTTTGCTGTGGCATTGCTAGCAGTCCGAATGGGGCCATAAACCGTAGACACAGGCAAACTGACTTAATTATCATGGATTTCACTAAGGCCTTTGACAAGGTACCTCACTGCGCAAGAGCACATTTTTTTTGTCCCCGCCCCCAGGGGCCCTGGGGAGGGGTCAAAAGGTCAAATATCAATAAAATTCAATTACAAAGTCAATTTTGAAGATTTTGATGCCAAACTTTGCACATGTACTTAGTTATGAAAAAAGTAAAACATATTGAACGGGATTTTGGCTGTGACCCCTAGGTCACGCCCTGGGGGTCGGACTTGGGGGGGGGGGGGGGGGGGGGGGGGTCGGGGGTCAAAATTAAAGTTTTTCAGAACATAGTCATGTTGCATATCTATGCGAAGGGGATAATGGGTAGAATAAACTACAAGTAAAATTTTGACCCTGGGGTCAGATTGGGGCCCTGGGAGAGGGGTCAAAGGGTCAAAATTTAAGTTTTTTGGAACATAGTCATGTGGCATATGAAATTGAAGGGCATGATTAGTAGAATATAATACAGGTAATATTTTGACCATGGAGTCAAATTAGGGCCCAGGGTGAGGGGTTTTCGGTACTTGGCCCCTCTGTAGAAAACGTGGGGATTTGCGATGGCGCGCCATCAACAGTACTCTAGTTTCAATTTGAAGAGGGAAGAAGATTTGTAGGGGGAGGAAAGTGAGTCACAGAGTGGATCAATCTGGTACAACAATTTTTGTTTTCTGTGTCAAACAAAATAGGACCTTTCATAAATCCTCCAAAATTCATTCAGCTTATTCATATTCCTGTAAATCAAAATATGAACAATCAATGTAACCTATAAAGGAAAAAAGAATAATAATAAATATTGTTTGATCGAAAAAAAAAAACAGGCCTGTCTAAAGTTCAGTGAGTCAATCCAGCCTCTTCATTTGACCAACAATAATGTCTTTTGACCAAATAAAAATACCTCAAATAATTACTGTTTACATTAATAAAAACTATTTTGTCTTGTTCAGTGATGAAAATAAAGTCTAGCATCATGTACATGATGTAGGGGGAAAGCTTTTAAGACCAGTTTAGCAACTGGGCAGAGGCATATACCCCAGTGATTTAATCGACCACCAATCGACCAGTATTGACCAGTAATGACCGGTTAAAACCGGTTTTAACCACCAGCCCGGTCAATACTCATATTGACCGGCTTTTTGCCAACCTTGGTCACGACACCATCCGGGCAAGCAAATTGAGTTTGACTATACACCAGCAAGTTTTGGAGCCGGTTCGGTCCGCCGGGTACCTTGGTGTCACAATCACTGATGATCTTGATTGGGGTCAACACATTTCAGAAATAACTTTAAAAGCAACTAGGATTTTAGGATTTCTTAGACGTAACTTGGCTATTGCACCTAGGCAGACAAAGGATGTTGCATATGGGGCATTGGTGAGTTTTGTGATACACATGAAAATTTCCTCTATATTTTTTAACATACAATTGCATGTTGTGGGTAACCATTAGCACCATTTCAAAGAGACAGTCCCAGGAATTTCAACATTGGCTTTGAACGGAAAGTTTTCACTCAATTTATAATATCACCTAGCAAATACCCCCACTTTATTATCTGCTGCAAACAGCAATTGTACTAAGCTGTTGCCACCATCCCACCACCCTCATATAAACTTCATTGTGGTTTTCAGAGGGATATGGAGTAGTAAAAATATTGAAGAGACCAACATTGAATCAGGAACTATCAGATTCAATCATATCCCATTCCAAAGATCCCATACAAATCTGATATAGCTGCATGAATAGAACAGTTTATGGCTTTCAAAAGCTGCTCAATGTGCCACCCGAGACTACCATCGCACCTCCAGTGTGACAAAAATGATCCAGGACCTAAATTGGCAACGGCGTATAGACAGCTGACTTATCCTTTAAGTACAAGATCAAATATGATCTTGTAGCCATAGCTGCAGCAGACAAGCTAATTCCTAATACTTTTATCTATACTAACCCCTTCATTTCACATGAATGAAAAAAGCCTCTTTATTATACATTTACCTCTATTCCAAATTTAAATACCAGGTAGAAACGTCATGTGGTATTGTATTAGATATGTATAAAACACTATCATATACTTACAGTCCCTCTCCAAAAAAAAAATACCTACCTACCTACCTACCTCACAAATGATGGGTAGGAGCACAGCAAATATACAATTTTTTAAGGATGGCCTTATTTAATTTATTTTTTCTGTCTTAAGTACAGCTAGAATACATAACACCGGGCTAGCAGGAACAATTCAGAGAACACATTACCCACCTGCCATGGGTGCAGGATCAATGCTGGGTTCAACTCTAGATGCAAAACTCTGGTATACTGAGTGATCAGAATCAGTATTGTTACTAAGGACACATCAAATGACTTTCATATGCCAGGACATAAGGCCACATTTCTGGTGTTTGTTTGATTTGAGGTTTAACGAACCCGTCAACACCGTAAAGGTCATTTTGGAGACGTTGCTTCCAATTTTGTGGAACTTTTACCAGACATTGAGATGAAATGACATCTCAAGCCCTGCCGCCCAATGAGACCAATAGGGTTTATAAGCACCGCTTTGCCTGGGCAGGTTTAGATCCTCTGTGGGGTTTACCAGTACTTGTGTGTGGGTCGGTTTCAGCTAGATGCGTGGAAGCATCATGCAGCCCACTCTTTCTTCAAGCCCCGATGGGCGGGGGCACATTTCTGATGTATGAATGTCACTATAGTCATATTGATGTTTTGTTTTGTTTGTTTGATTTGAGGTTTAACCTCCCCGTCCACACTGTAAAGGTCATTTTGGAGACCAGGCTTCCAATTTTGTGGGACTTTTACCCGACATTGAGATGAAATGACATCTCAAGCCCTGTCACCCAATGAAACCCATAGAGTTATTAGCATGGACGGTCCGCCTCGCTGGACAGGCTTAGATCCTCTAAGCGGTTTACCAGTATTAGTGTGCGGGCCGGATTCAGCTCTGCGTGGAAGCATCATGCAGCCCATATATTTCTTCTATATGGGCACTTTCACATTACATTAGAGGTATATAAAATGTCCTTTTGAGCCTTAATTCCTTTACTGAGTATGATATCTTGTTCAATTTTTCAACTGTGTTATAAGCATATGGTTATATTTTTTCAGTGGTGAAAATTTGATGAGAATTGGTCCAGTAGTTTTTGCACAATCTGCAAAAATGTCTCTTTTTGGGTACAGAAAAAATTCTCATTTTATAATTTGCATAATAAAATTTGCTTTACATGTAGAAATAGTGAAGATCAGTTGTGTTCAGACAACACTATTTTGAAGCCACAATGCATCAGTTTCAACAGGAAAAAAATTGTGAACCTGTCTTTGAAATTTACAAAAATGCATCGATTTGTGTAAATTGCAAAAATTTGTCCCAAAAATGTCCCCTCCAGGACCAGGGGTTCAACATCAGTGTTAAATACATAGATAAACAGAAGATTTTTTATGAAAACAGAAGTTCAACATGATATTAATTAAAGTATGTGCATCTTGTGGATGTAAATAGCTCTTACAACATGATATGAAACATGGAATAGCTGTACTATCATTTGTCCCCAAAAAATGTCCTCTCCAGACATAGTTTTTTTTCTCATATCTCTTAAGTTTTAAAGTAAATCATGATTGGGGACAAGAAGTTCCAATGTTCAGTGTCCTTTTTTCGTTGATTCATAGTATAGGGTAGGCTTCTTTGCAAGAAATGTAAAAAAAAGACGGAAAATTACTAATGTCCCCTCCAGGACATTTTATATAGCATCATAACACATATAAAATCTGCTGAGGAGATGTCTTCATTTCCTTTATTTAACTTATTTTTTTATGTCCAAGTGAGTGTTACACAAAATTATTTGCCTGTAAACATACCTGAAGTACTAAAAAATAATAATTGTTCATATAAGTTTTATGCAGAGCAAGTGGAAAACTAATGAAATTATGGCAAATTACCACAATGTATTAATGTCAGTAAAGAAGGTGAGCTTTTTACTCACCTGACTATGAGAAATGATACTTCAAGTCTTAAATAGCATATGAAATATTATAAACAATAATATATTTGTGCATAGCCACACAAAGAAAGTGTACTGGAGAGGACATTTTTTGGGACACTTATGAAATTATATCAAGGAGCCCTAAAACTACCCTATATTAAAGGGCTAGGAACATTTTTGAAGGGGTCAACATAGGCTTTCCCTTCACCCTCCTGCTACCAAAAGTATTGTTGAAAATTCTTTTATCTATATATGAACCAGGGCACAGTATTTCCTACAATTTACATGATCACCCAGCGAAGACCAGCCTGTGCATCCGCTAGCCATATGAAGGAGCATTGGGCCATTAGCTATCGTCAGAGCGCACAGCCGAGATTGAACAGACTGTGGATGCACAGGCTGATCTGAGTCTTTGCTGGGCACACACGTTTATTGTTGGGTATGATGTGCCTCAGTTCTTAAATCAGACTGTCTTGAATGTGTGAATTGCTTATATCTTTTTGTTTTGGATAACCAATTGGCCACTTTGTGAGAAAGTAACTGTCCTTTTGGCTTTCCGTTAGGGTCTAGTTATTTCATGCTCTTGTCTCTTTCCCTTTGATGTATCTGATGGGAGGTGTGGGTTAATTGTATAGATTCCTGATCATTGCCTTCACTTCTGTTTTACATATAGAAATTCTGTACTTCAAAACAATGAGTCTCACAAGTAAACCCAATATGCACTTCCCCCACACAGGGAAGGAAATAAGAAGAAAGATTTTTTTCTTCGCACCTTTTATGTAACCGGTTCAGCAGCTCCAAAAACTCACTTAGTTTTAAACAAGCAGTTCAAAATTGCAGACAACTTCTGAAGCTGGAAACAAAACTGTTGAAAAAATATTAAATTTTCATAAAATAGCAGTTTAAAATTTAGGTAACTAAATTATAAAACAAAGCTCCCTTATTCCATGCCTGATAGATGTTACTGAAATTTCTAAGTGTGTGACCTTGTCATCAGGAACATTTATGAGAAGTTATATTGAAATTGGTGAAAAAATGTAAGCGCTAGAGTAATGACAAAGTTTTTCTACAAATAGCCACAGTGACCTTGACCTTGAAAGTCGAACTCGCTCGAGGTATTGTCATAAGGAACATTTGTGTGAAGTTATATTGATATCAGTGAAGAAATGTAGTCGCTAGAGCGATGACAAAGTTTTTCTAAAAATAGCCACAGTGACCTTGACCTTGAAAGTGGAACTTGGTAGAGATATTGTCATAAGGAACATTTGTGTGAAGTAATATTGAAATTGGTGAAAAAATGTAAGCCCTAGAGCAATGACAAAGTTTTTCTAAAAATAGCCACAGTGACCTTGACCTTGAAAGTCAAACTCGTTCGAGGAATTGTCATAAGGAACATTTGTGTGAAGTTATTTTGAAACCAGTGAAGAAATGCAGGCGCTAGAGCGATGACAAAGTTTTTCTAAAAATAGCCACAGTGACCTTGACCTTGAAAGTCAAACTCGTTCGAGGTATTGTCATAAGGAACATTTGTGTGAAGTTATATTGAAATCAGTGAAGAAATATAGACGCTAGAGCTATGTTGTGCGCGGGGATAATTAAAATTTTTTAAGTCTGTGACCTTGACCTTGAGCTCATGGGCATGGGTGGGTGTATTGCTGAATAAAATGGACAGGTATCTAACATCATATCAAATATCAACTCAATCCATCGCACGATTTGGAAAATATCAACTCTTAAAATATCTAATTAAAAATTTCTAAGTCTGTGACCTTGACCTTGAAGCCATAGGCATGAGTGGGGGTATTGCCAAATAAACATTTGGACCTGTATCTATCATCATAGCATACATAAGCCAAATCCATAATATAGTTTGGAAAATGTGAGATATTTAAAATCTTTCACATTAAAATTGTCTAAGTCTGTGACCTTGACCTTGAGGTTATAGGCATGGGTGGGGGTATTGCTGAATAAAACATTGTACCTATATCTATCATCATATGAACCAAAGCCATCATAAAAGTTCAGGTTCTACCAGGTACAAATACCTTAACTGGAGTCTTTAACATGGGAAATTTCTAAGTCCATGACCTTGACCTTGACGCCATGGGCATGGGTGGGGGTATCGCTGAATAAAACTTTGGTCCTATATCTATAATCATACCAAATATGAACCAATTGCATCAAATGGTTTGGAAAATATGAGTTCTAAAATATTCAAGTCTACCTGTTACAAAAACCTTAACCTGAGTCTTTAACATTGAAAATTTCTAAGTCTGTGACCTTGACATTGAGGTCACAGGCATGGGTGGGGGTATTGCTTAATAAAACTTTGGACCTATATCTATCATCATACCAAAGATGAACCAGTTCCATCAAATGGTTAGGAAAATATGAGTTCTAAAAGTTCAGGCTCTACCTCTTACAAAAACTTTAACCTGAGGTTACAAGATCACGTACGTACGTACGTACGTACACACACACGTACAGACGGACGTACACATGTACGCACGTACGGAAAACCGAAAAACTATATGCCCCCGGCATCATATGATGCGGGGGCATTAAAATAATTTGCCCATCATCACCAACTTAACCCCCTACATATCTGTAGCTATGATTTTAGGTTTGAATTAATATGTCCCACAAGTGTGTCCACTCCAGGACTCAACAGTCTGAGTCTTTCTTGCTTTGGTAAACATTATGGTATTGAAGGGTGATGATCCTTTCTTTCTAAATACATGGTTACTACTTTTAATGTGACATTGATAGCTTTCAAAACTTATAAGATATGAAAAAGATACAGCAAACAGTTGCACTTGTAAGGTATTGAGTTAATGAATACACATACTTAGATATAAATTTGATAAGTCATTTTGATGTTTTTCTCAGTGACTTGCTTGATATTTCAGTGGTTTTCTTAAGACTTTGGAACATCCTGTACATATGTTACCTGTTCTTATCCATTTTGTAGTTTCATCATGTTACTGTTTAATGTCCCAAAAATGTCCCCTCCAGTATTTTACCATCTGTCTATGTTTAACACCCTGGTGCAGATAAAAAGTTCATGGAAACTGATAATATACAACTACTGATGCACACCATTGGATGAAACAATTGGAATTATTCTACTATTAATGAAAAAGAGCCACTTGTGTTCTTGACATATTTTTTAAACAGTCAATAGACATGAATGCCTTATATTTATACCATAATTATTTATTCAGAAAACTTCCTAAATTTGTTTCATTTTTCCATTGATGTGACTGTATCCTTAATGTTTGAGAAAAGTACAACAACTTTTATTGTAATTTAAGCAGAATTAAGGGTCACAGATACCTGTCCCATAAAACATGTCCACTCCAGTACGAATAACATGTTAATTTGAGTGTCACTTTTTTCTGGGAAATATTAAAATTTGCAATGATTTAGGTCAATATAACTGGGTACTGCGTACAAGGCTTGTGAAAGTTCTAGAGTGTTGGCAACACTCATGATATGCAGTAATTGTCATTGACTGCTGTAATAGCATTCTTCCACTGAATTATGGGACTCTGATTAAAAGTGACAGCCATATACAGTCCTCTAGAATTTTTCCTGTTTTATGTTTGCATATGTTTCAAATTAAACAAAAAATTATGGAAGTGTCTCCTGACAACCGGTTGTCAGGAGCATTTTTGCTATATAAAATGCTCCTGACAACCGGTTGTCAGGAGCATTTTATATAGCAAAAATGCTCCTGACAACCAGCAATATTTTTCCAATATAAACCTATAATATTAGTATTATTTTAGTTACCTTTTTAGTATTTCATGGTTCTTGATACATGTTTAATGCTTTTTGTCATTTTTTTGTATTCAAATGAACTTAATTGAAGTTAATTCATGTAATTTTTATTCAGATTTTTAGGTCACCAGAGCCAAATTAGGCTCCGTGGGAGCTTATAGGATAGGCAGTTGTCCGTCGTGGTCTAAAATATGGCGTCAACTGGCGTCAACACTTTCAAATGACATCTCTTCTGAAGCCACTAAGGCGATTTGACCCAAATTTTATCTGTAGCATTCTTGGGCTGGTGGATTGAAAGCTCACCGTCACATAGAGACAAGTGAGCTTTTGGGATCACCTTTTGTCCGTTGTCCGTGCATCCATCCGTGTGTAAACACGCCTCCTCCTAAACCCCTTATCGGATTTTGACCAAACTTCACAGTAATGAGCCTTAGGTGGTGCCCTTTCAGAGTTGTTCAAATGGATCCGGTCCGTTGGGGCACATCTAGGTCACAGGAACCAAAAATAGATTTTTTTCCCCGAAAACTTAAAAAAAGATATTCTTCCCTGAAACCACAAGGCCCAGGTCTTTGATATTTGGTATGAAGCTTCAACTAGTGGACCCAAGAATGTTCAAATTATAGTGCTGGGGCCAAAAATGCCCCTGCCCCTGGGCCCTTTGGTTTTGCATGGGCTTATATAGGGAAAATCTTTAAAAATCTTATTCTCTGAAACCGCAAGGCCCAGGTCTTTGATATTTGGTATGAAACTTCATCTTGTGGACCTCTACCAAGGTTGTTCAAATCATAGCCCTGGGGCCAAAAATGCCCCCGCTCCGGGGCCCTTTGGTTTTACACAGACTTGTATATACATGTATATAGGGAAAATCTTGAAAACTCTTCTCTGAAACCACAAGGCCTAGGTCTTTGATATTTGGTGTGAAATTTCTTCCAGTGGACCTATATCAAGATTGTTCAAATTATAGCCCTGAGGCCAAAAATGCCCCCGTCCCGAGACCCTTTGGTTTTATATTGAGTTATATAGGGACATCTTTAAAAACCTTCTTCCCTGAAATTGCAAGGCCCATGTCTTTGATATATGGAGCTTCATCTAGTGGACCTCTACCAAGATTGTTCAAATTATAGCCCTCGGGGGGCCACAAATGCCCCCACCCCGGGACCTTGGTATTGTTGATATTTGGTATGAAGCTTCACCTTTTTAGACTTCCCTCAACATTATGCACATTATAGCCATGGGGACAAGAACGGCCCTCCCCGGGGACCCACTTGTTACTCTATGGATAAGGTTAGCGATCCCGGGCCATCATGGCTCTCTTGTTTATGAAAATCAGCTCATTAGTTTGGTTGCTATGGAAACTTATAGATTCCATAGACTTATAATGGGGAAAATTGAAAACTTCTCTAAGACATATGCTTTTATGTCAACTTTGGCATCCCCGAGGTTGTGCCGGGGCCATGTCTCACCCCCTCCACTTCATAAAATGCCATTTATCTCAGAAACCATTCAGATCCCGACCCCTTAACCATATATATTGATAATAAGAAGCACTCAGTGACACAATCCTGGGGGTCCCCCGGGATGTGCCAGGGCCATGCCACACCCCCATCCACTTCATAAAAGGCCGAATATCCCAGAAACCTTACAGAACCCCACCCCTAAACCATATATATTCTTGTCCCTTATGATAAGTGGCATTCAGTAACACCAACCTCGGGGTCCCCCAGGATGTGCCGGGGCCATGCCCACCCCATTCCACTTCATTAAAGGCCCGATATTCCAGAAACCTTACCGCCCCCCGCCCATAGGGGCTTGAAGAAATGTATGGGCTATACGATGCTTCAGCGCACTGCTGATTCCGGCCCACACACTAGTACTGGTAAACCCCTTAAAGGATCTAAGCCTGTCCAGGAACAGCGGTGCGAGGCGGACCGTCCAGGCTGATAAACCCTATTGGTTTCATTGGGTGACAGGGCTTGAGATGCCATTTCATCTCAGTGTCGGGTAAAAGTCCCACAAAATTGGATGCAACGTCTCCAAAATGACCTTTACAGTGTTGACGGGGATGTTAAACCTCAAATCAAACAAACTAGAAACCTTACAGATCCCCACCCCTAAACCATATTTATTTTTGTTCTTTATGATAAGACACATTCAGTAACACCAACCAAGGGGTCACCCAGGGCGTGCCCGGGCCTTGCTGCACCCCTCAACTTCACCAAAGACCATATACCTGAGAAACTGTTTAGAGCCCGGACCCTAAACCATATATATTCTTGTTCTTAATAATAAGACCCAATCAGTGACATCAGCATGTCGCCTTGGGGGTGCCAGGGGCCATGCCCCACCCCTTAACTTCATTAAAAGCAATACATCTCAGAAACCGTTCAGATCCCCACCCCTTAACCATATATATTCTCTAAAAGGGAATTGATGACATGTTTTTTCCATAGCACTCAAGTGAAATTGACCCTATATTTAGTTGGTTTTTATTTTCAGTATTAAATAAAACATTAAATTCTGCAAGTACCATATGTTTTTTTCTCTTTAATTTTCAATCCAGTAGTTATGTTAAAATACCAGAGAACACAAAAAATTATAACAAGAAACTAAAAATACTGTGTTAAGTAACCAAAATAATGCTAATATAGCAGGTTTTTATTGGAAAAATATTGCTGGTTGTCAGGAGCATTTTGGATAGCAAAATGCTCCTGACAACCGGTTGTCAGGAGCATTTTACATAGCAAAAATGCTCCTGACAACCGGTTGTCAGGAGACGCAGCCAAAAATTATATTGGAAAGTCTAGTCTATATGTTCTTTGGTTTTCTTTGGTGTCCTTCACTTATGTCCCCTCCAGAACATTGTACTGGAGAGGACACAAATATGGGACACTCTCCAGTTCAATAACCATTTGATTTTGTCCTAGAAATTTATTGGTAGTTTCAAGAGCCACACGGTTCCATTTGATAAGTAAAAAATCATTGGCCAAAGTTCACCATTACAGAAGCTACAATAAAAGAAAGCAGGTAAAATTTTAATTGGAAAACAAGCATTTACTTCAAGATTGAACTTCACAAAGTACTAGAAACAGAGTCAGCTGAACACCCTTTCAAATCAGACATGGGATCCGTATCTCCTTTTTAATTTGTCTAACTCGTGCAAAATCCAAACTTAGTCAATGAAATTCCATGAATAATACAGGCTTTACATTTCTATTAAAATACATAATTCCTGCTTTCAAATCCCTCTGAAGAAAATTAAATGGACAATCTGTTGTTCAACACTTTTTTTTGTGAAATTAAGCATATATGGGATTGGAAAAAATGTATAAGAACCATGTAGAAGGGTTCTTTTTTTCACTCCCTATGAGAATTTTTGCTCTAATTTAATGTGAAAGTGCCCATATCTATCTATCTTCTGATACTGCGTCGGTCACATTTGACCATTACCGCAGGTGTATATGACATACACTCCAGGTTTTGCAGGAGTGAGTGATCGAGTGAGTTTAAGTTTTACATCCCAACGAACAGCTAAGGTCATACGGTTTAAAGACTCATCCGTACGTCTGGAGAAGCCTGGGATCGATCCTGTGATCCCTGGTTTACAAGGCGAGTAGCCTTACCACTGCACCACGGAGGCTTCTAGGTTTTGCAGGATGAAAGCCTACACAGTAATCATGTAATTACGGTAGGGATCTTTAACCTGCACAGGGGATGGTTCCAGGGTTCGTGCTAGGATTTTTCTTTCTTTCGCCAATCTAATTTTTTTTGTGCCAAAATCTTAAAAAAAACCTGAGCCAGCTGTAGAAACTTCGCAAAATGCAGAACATGGATAACAAAAGATTTGTCATCTGCTCTACAATTTTCCTTGGCACTTAAAGGGTTAAGGCTTAAATGCACAGACTGTCCTTTTGTGGCCTTTATGGATGTGTGTAATGGTGCATTATCCAAGAGTAGATGCGCCTAAGACCCCAGGTTTTTTTTATCAAACCAACACGGTCACACTTCAAACCAGTCATCAATAGATAGCTTAGCAAAATCCATAGACCAAAATCATGTAAATAGCTCGAGTTTTCCGACTTCCAGTGGCATTACCTTCTCTCCCTAAAATGCAACAAAACCTTGCTTAAATGCTTTTGTTTTTGCTCCAACAAATAAGCGTTGTTAGGTCATGGAGGCTGCCATTTTGGTTGATCACCAAAGGGAAGGACCTAATTAAACAGGCATAAAGAGCGTGTTCGATTAGCCATTTGATAAATCATCGGAAAGCAAAGACTTTCCTGCATTTGGGATTTCATAAAACAATCAAGTTTTTATTGCGAAAAAGTAAACTTAGAGATGGAATGGTAGAGAGAAAAGGCTACCAAACTAATTATTTCACGCCATTTTTAAACAAACAAAATAAGGAATGACCGATCGCAGAAAAATAGATAGAAAGAAAAGGACATTTATTTTTATATTCTGAATTAGCCCGCTCATATTTCTGAATATTCAAGCCCAAATTTATATAATGCAGGCATAACAAAAGAACTTAACTTTAGGTCAAACAAGAGCTAATTTGTATAGACGGATCCAATGTTTTGACACGTGACCTTGTTTACCTGTCATTGCGCATGCGCAAAATTACTTTTCATTCCGATAACGATCTTTCGTGGTTGGCAAAAAGCCCCTGGTTCCATATAAACACATTGTAAATTGGTTTAATATTACGGGCATATTTTAGTTGACTGTCGCAGAAAATCGATCGAATTGCACTTTAAATGGGTAGATATATATATTTTAGAGTTCATTCATGCATCTTCCGCATTTAGTCATTCGTTTTGTGCATTTTTATTACAAATAATTAAGACCGTCCCGCCTCGTTACCTGCATAAGTTTATTACAGGTAATTATCATCAAAAACATCCTCAAATCTTCTAGAAACCAATAATTACTAGCTTAGAAATGTCTATTATAAAAGTTTAAAGCTCAAATTTGTCGTTTCGAGTCCAAACAAAATACAAGTTTACAGAAAATAACATCGCATTTACAATGGCGATAAACGGCCAAATACGTTTTTTGCCCACCACCGGTACGTCCCGTCAAATAGTATTATTGAGCGATGACGTAGTGTTTGGATGTGTCTATTGAAAACCCAATTAAGGACACCTAGCTGCCCAAAGTCGGTCAGGTGACTAGATTTAACACCGGGTATTCAATTACGTCATGCGGAACAGAAATGATATTCTTCACCCACTGATTGATATTCGACCTAGCCGCACCTTTTTATAATAAGGAGGCGGAGCTAAATTGTTGATGCGTGTCGATAATAAAACAACCTCCAATTTTGCTAAAGGTGTTAATTGTCGAGTGAGTGCAGGAAAAGGTGTGAAATACACGTCAGTAAACGGCTGAAGACGGCAATAACCTGCAGGGGTGTAAAATTCCACTCGCCCGCTCGCATTTGCGAGTAAGTTTTAAGGCAGGGCGAGTAAGATTTTCAAAACTGACCTTACTTTTTCTTCATTTTTAGCACCTAAATGAAAAGTTTAGACGATAAGGGCGAGTAAGTTAGAGGGAAATTTTACACCTCTGACCTGGATAGGACTTTTTCTTTTTTATAGTTTTTTTTTCGCCACTAGTTTTCGCCAAATGACACAGATTTGCGCCAGATTTATTTTCTTTTCACATTTGGCGACCGCTAGTGCGAATCCTGGGTTCTCCCTGCACAGGGGGCCTCCAGTTAACGTCCCGATCCAAAGGATGGTGCACTTTATGACATTCATCCCTGCAAATGATGCCATGGAGCGTGTTCGGACACCGAAATTTTATCGCTGCTGCCAGGGATCGAACCCTGGACCTCTAGCATCAGAGGCAAGTGCACTAACCACTGAGCTATCACGCTCCTTCAAGCCCCTAGGCTATGGGCGGGTATCACCAGTAGCAACATTCACCTGGACACGCACAGCTTTACCTGGGCAGGCTTAGATCCTCTAAGCGGTTTACCAGTTCTCGTGTGCAGTCCGTTTCAACTCTGCGTGTTCATGGAAGCATCATGCAGCCCATCTATTTCTTCAAGGCACGAAGGGCGATTCTGAATGGAGCGTTTTCACATATTCGCACATAATTTCAGTGTTTTCTTACCAAAGCAACCAGTAACTCCAACAAAGAAAAACTTCCTGGTACATGGGTAGGCAAAAATAGCACACAAGTGCTTGAGCTTGTAGAAAATATACATGTGTATCTTCTTTCAACATGTTCAATCTTTGAGACTTTTCGGAAAGAGTGAAAGCTGTCCAACTTCGGTCTATTACGCGTTCAGCGATTGGTCAATCTTCAACAAGATATATATACTGTCTTATTGAACAGTCTCGACAGAAATATTTTGCAAAAAAAAAAAAATATGCAGACAACATAGCCTAAGCAGACGACATTTTCTCTGCGTCTTAAGGGCTAACATTTCCTTTAGCCTTTACCTTCCTGGGTGACTGGACATCTCGGCCCCTCGACTGAGTTTTTAGGGACGAAGTTGAATGGGGGCCGAGTTTGCTAGGGACCGAGTTTGTCAGGGGCCGGGTTTGTCAGGGGCCGAGTTTGTTAGGGGCCGAGATGTCCATAAATCCCTTCCTGTACTCTAGGCCCCCGCCTATCGGGGCTTGAAGAAATATATATGGGCTGCAGCAGAGCTAAATCCGACCCGCACACGAGTACTGGTAAACCGCTTCAGGATCTAAGCCTGCCCAGGCAAAGCGGTGCGAGTTGCACCGTCCATGCTACATTGGGCGACAGGGCTTGAGATGTCATTTCATCTCAACATCGGGTAAAATTGCCAAACCCAACCCATAATTCCAGAAGAAATTAGTTACTTCCGGGTTTAACGTCCCCGTCAACACTATTTAGGTCATTTTTGAGACGTTGCTTTTGTGGGACTTTTACCCGACAGTAAATGACATCCCATGGACGGTCCGGTCCGACTCAAAGTGCTTTACCCATTTACCTGTTCAAAGCGGTTTACCAGTACTCATGTTCGGTCGGTTTTAGCCTTGCGTGGACGCATCATACAGACCAGTCCCGATGGGCGGGGGTCAATCAATTACCTGGATTTCCTACAAATTAGTGGTGGACTTTAGCATTGAAGAACAGCTAGTCCTTTATTGATAAACAAGGTAAAAAAGAAAGAAAGAAAAACCTCAGGACTTGGCATGGAATACTTGGAAAATTAAGGCGAGGGCAACTTAAGAAAGAAGGACAGCCCGTCAACACTCGTATGTGTTTGTTGAGGTTTTACGTTCACGTCAACACTGGTGAGGTTAAACACTGTTGGGGTTATTTTTGTGTTTTTTCATTTCAATGACCTAAATAGTGTTGACTGGGTCTTTAAAACTCATTTCAAACAAACAAATACGATGCACGTTCTGAATGCGCCTCTGCGAAGCTACGAAGTGGGGATGCATCACATATCTGATTCTGGTGGTTGCCGGCGATCATTTTTGTGGTCACAGACATAATGGAATGCCGACAAGGCAGTGCCTGTGAAATCACATGCGGAGGCAGCAAAGACACTGCAAAGACTGTGTGGCTTGATTCTCCTTTGTTTTATCTAAATCACCAGCAAACGTGTCAAAACAACGTCGGTGCAACGTTGCAAGTGTGTAACGTTGCACCGACGTAGATGTGACTTTCTATAAATGCCGACAATGCATCGAAGTGGGTGTGACGTTGTGGTAATGTCATGACGTTACACATGCACGTCGATCCGACGTCCCATTAACGTCATGTGCCAGCTGGGATGACCGTGTATGTGTGTTTTTGTTTGAATTGAGGGTTAACGCCCCGTCAACACTATTAAGGTCATGTTGGAGACGTTGCCTCCAATTTTTATGGGACTTTTACCCGAAATTGAGATGAAATGACATCCCAAGCCCTGCCGCCCAAAGAAACCCAAAGGCCTTTATACATTGACCTTCTAAGCGGTTTACCAGAACTCATGTGTGGCCAGTTTCAGCTCTGCGTGGAAGCACCATGCAGCCCAATTTATTTCTTCAAGCCCCGATGGGCGATTGGGGGCGGGGGAGGAGGAGGAAGATAGATTGTGTGTGTGTGTGTGTGTGTGTGTGTGTGTGTGTGTGTGTGAAGTTGTATGGTAGCTCGGCATGTGACCATAACTCACACAAAGCAACAAACAAAGCAAACTAAAAAGCCTACCCGATTATGTAAACCTAGAGATTGGTTAAACAATGAACGAACCCCGAGGAATGCACGCACGGATAGCAGCAATACTGAGCTTACTCAGGCTGCGAGATTAAGCTTTTTCTTCTCCTTTCTTGGTTTTACGACCTTCAAGATTATGACACTTATTTCGAGCCGATTGCTAAGCTGAGGTGTACGAGTAGAAAAACACGAACCCAACATTTACACCCAAATAACCTGCACATCATCATACTATGAAACACGCACACACACGCTCGCACACACACACATGCAATGTTTAACTAGGAGCGGTTTGATCAGCATCTACACTGTCTGCCTTCACGCAAAAAAGTTTGAAAAGTTTGAAATTATATATAAAGCAGACGACATAAACAATCGCATACGGCCCCGCCCATCGGGGCTTGAAGAAATAGAATGGCTGCACGATGCTTCCACGCAGAGCTGAAACCGATGTTAAACTGCTTAGAGGATCTAAGCCTGCCCAGGCAAAGCCGGGTGCGAATCGGACCGTCCATGCTTATAAACCCCAATTGTTGGGCGTCAGGGCTTGAGATGTCATTTCATCTCAATGTCGGGTAAAAGTCCCACAATTGGAAGCAACGTCACCAAAATTACCTATATAGTGTTGACGCGGACGCAAACAAAACAAACAATCGCATCTTAACCCATTTTGTACCGTAAACCCAAAACGGGTAGTTGGCAAACAGTACACTCCCAGATCAGACGCAACAAAACCCGTTGTCTGATCAAGGCCTACACTATTTGCAAAACATTCAGCCAGTTTACAAAGAGATTTCGAAGAAATCACAACGTGAGACCTCTAAATTTTGAAATGGACTCCTGTTATATGCAGGAAGCAGGAAGATTCCATTTGGTGCAAAAAGGGTTAAAGGTTATATAGTGACAGCAATGGTTTCTTTTACTGTTCCCTGAACATCATCAAACGCCGTGTTGTTCGGCTTTTGACCGGGTCGTCACCGTCTGTCAAACTCAACACATGATTCCTTTCCAGATCCAGATTCACCTGGGCGTGCACTGATTGCCTAGACCGTGGCCTGGACCTGCATGTGCAAATAAAATAAAATAAAATAAAATATAAAGGATCATTTCTGTGTGAAATGAACAGCTGAATTACCTTATTTTCTTCGGGCCTCCGTGGCTTAATGGGTAAGAGCGCTGGCTCTTCACCATTAGGTCGGCTACATGTGAGAACGTGAAGCTCGGATAGGTTTACTCCTCCGGGTGCTCTGTTTTTATGCCCCGCCAAAAAGTGAGGAGGGCCACATAGTTGTCCTCTGTACGCCACACTTTGTAGTATTGTTCTTGTCTCCGCAACTCCTCGTACATTGTTTTATGTAGGGCACACAGTTGAGACATGCATTGAAAATATGCATAAAGCAAACAGGATTCTGAATGCAAAATTATGTCCCCTTGAACGACAAACATTTTGGTCATATGTGAAGCAGAAGAGGTTAAATAGTACTGTTCGTGTCTCCGCAACTCCTCTTACAGTTTTTAGTGCAGGACATTGAAACTTGCTACACAAGTATATATCTGACCATGTTTGTGGTTTTACGGACCAGTCAACACCTAAGATCATGTTGGGTCGGTCAGTTACCTGCACTGTTCCAATACAAGCTTAGACCTTATAAGCTACTAAGTGAAGCCCCTACCCCACCCCTCCCCGACAATAACTGTCAGCAGCCGATGAGTCAACTGCCGAGTGATCATGCAACCGTCCATCTGAAGCCGTTGCCAAGCGATGAGGTATTAGAACTAGGAAAGATGGTAAAGAGCAGAAAACAAACAAACAAACAAACAAACCGAAGAGCCCACCGAGTCTTGAAAAAATAGATGGGCTGCATGGTGCTTCCACGCAGAGCTGAAACTGAACGCACACGAGCACTGGTAAACCGCTTAGAGGATTTAAGCTTGCCCAGGCAAAGCGGTGCAAGTCGGACCGTGCATTCTTATAATTCATCTCAATGTCGGGTAAAAGTCCTACAAAATTGGAAGCAACGTCTTCAAAATGACCTATACAGTGTTGACGGGGACGTTAAACCTCAAATCAAACAAACAAACAAACGAAGAACGCCCCGGCACTGAAAGCGTCACAGCGTCTTCACACATACATTACTTTGCGTAGAGGCGCAGTGGTTTAAGCACTTATTTCTAAAGCTAGAGGTTACAAGTTTGATTCTCGACAAAGGTTGATAAAATTATTGTGCAAGAACATACTCAACTGCCATCATTTAATGGAATGAATGCCATTACGTGCGTCATCATTCGGTGCAGGACCACAGCAGGGGAGCGTACGTGAATGGACAATTGCGATTGAACAGGACTTGTGATTTGCACAGTGGGCGATCAGTCACTTGTGGTATCAAATATTCATTTTTGTTCCGATAAAATAAGGATTATACGTGATTTACATGTCTTGTTGATAAGACACCAGAGGCATATTATTTTGTGGACGCATGAGAAGAGCTAGATTATTGATCGCCTTGTTTATCGTTATGTCGTAGCCGGTTGACACAATTGGAAATAGGCATGAAATGTGTGTAAAGAAACATTTTCTTTGTTGTTTATAATTTTATTCTTCTAAAATTATCACTTTTTGAATAGGAAACAAAGACATCTTCAAAAATTCAAATCAGACGTCGGGCTGTTAAAAGTATGGCAGAGGAGAAAAAGTAAACTGTTCAGGTCACTTGTTTTTTGTAAGTATTCGGATTGTACAGGTCAACTGCGATTCGGTTGAGCGGTCACTTGTTCAGTGACATTCTGAATATGTGTTTCGCTTACTGGCACCTAAATTCCCCACCTGTCCACCTTTCTACTCACATTCTGTATTGACATAACACAGTAACCCCTCCCCGCCTTTTTAGGTTAAACAGGTTAAAAACAGGTACCCATTTTTTTATTTTGTTTTTAAGAAAACATTACTTTATAACTCTTATTTGTCAAAATTGTTTGAGGATAGATATGAAATTAACTCCTGCCTATAGACCCACTTTAATAAAAAAAAATTTTTTATCCCCGCTGCGAAGCGGAGATGGGATTATAGCAACGCCCTATGTCTGTCCATCTGTCTGTCCGTCTGTAAGACTTTATTACCCGCTTCGTATACCCTGAACACTTTAACAGATTTTTACTAAACTTTGGTCTTATATTCGCCTCAGGAAATTGATATGCATAATCTATAAATAAACCATGCCGACTTAAGTTCAAGGTTAAATTTGAAGGTCATAAGTCAGACTTAAGATGAAGGTTGCAGTTGAAGGTAACGAGTTTAATTTTTTTCCGTTCCTTATTTTCTTCACCATTCGATCGGTTTTCATTAAACGATTGGTAAAATATTCGCCTCGGTAAACTAATGTGCAAAACCCATTTATAAACAATGCCGACTCAAGATCAAAGTCACAAATGATGGTCACGTGTTTGAGCCTTGAACTTTGTGTCCATTCCATATCTCCTTTACCTCTTGAAGGATTTTCATTAAACTTTTGGTCAATTGATGGCCAAAGTGAGATACAAAATGTGCAGAACCCATAACTCAATCATACCGACTCAAGGTGAAGATCACAGTTGAAGGTCACGAGTTTGAGCCTTGAACTTCGTGGCCGCTCTATATCTCTTTAACCCCTTAAAAGGTTTTTTTTTAACTTTGACAAAATATTTGCCTCGGTGCGCTGATGCACAGAATCCAAAACTACACCATGACGACTCAAGGTGACAAGGCCACAACTGAAGGTAATGAGTTTGAGCCTTGAATTGTGGGTCCGTTGCATTTATTGTTTACCCCTGGAAGGATTTCATTTAACGTTGGTCCAATAATGGCCAAAATGAGATGATGTGCAGAACGTGTAACTCAGCCATGCTGACTCACGGTCATGATCACAATTGAAGGTCAAGAGTTCGTTTCCCCTCCATATCGTTACCGCTGAAAGGATTTTCATTAAACTTTGGTCCAGTGTTGGCCTATGTGGGCTGATATGCAAAAAAAAACAAAAAAAAAAAAAAAAAAAAAAAAACATAACTATACCGTGCTAGATCAAGGTCACAATTGAAGGCCATGAGTTCGAGCTTTGAATTTTGGATCCGTTCCATATCTTTTTATCCATGGAAAGATTTTCATTTTACTTTGGTCAAATATTGGCCAAAGTGAGATGATGTGCCAAACACGTAACTCGGCCATGTTATCGCAAGGTCATGGTCCCAATTAAGGGTCAAGTTTGAACCTCAAAGGGGCAGTCTCTATAAGGCCATTTTCATGGCTGAAACGGATTTTCTTTAAACTTTGTATACTTAAACTGATATGTATTGACTCCCTTAAGCATGTTAAGGTGCAATACCAGATTGTTTTGCTGTATACACGATTTAAGTGGGTGGGGGTAATGTCACCCCATTAAAAGTATAGATACAATTAAAGTACTGAAAGTAGTGAGGAAAGTTGATTTATGAGGAATACTATTGATTGCAGAAAGATTTAGCAATTGAACTGACCCAAAAACTGAACTTGTCTGTCGTTTTTTGTCACGTAGGCAAGTTATTTTTGGATGGAAAGCTAGAGCGTAATTATAGCCTATTTCAAAAACTCCACGGCTGCGAACGTTGATTTCGCATTTCCTATTTGTGGGTCATATGCCTCGAACGGTTGATGATCAACGGCTCCGAATGAATATCAGTTTTTGAATTGAGTCAGGACTATTTATGCCATTTTGGAGACGTTGCTTCCAATTGTGTTGGACTTTTACCCGACACTGACATGACATATCAAAGGGAGCGTGGTAGCTCAGTAGTACACCTGCTTAGAATGTGCCCGATGGCGTATGGCAGTTATTAGGGTAAAGACAAAAAAAAAAAAAAAAAAAAAAGAAGAGAAAGAAATGACATCTCAAGCCGTGCGACCAAATGAAAACCAACTGGGTTAATATGCATGGATGATCCGACTCGTATTACTTTGCCTGAGAGAGCTTCGACATCCTAAGCGGTTTACCAGTACTCAGGTGCGGTCCGTTTGAGCTCTGTGTGAAAGCACCATGCAGCCCAGTCAATTTCTCCCAACCCCGATGGGCGGGGCGTTTGTACGTATGTGCGTTTGTTTGATTTGAGGTTTTACGTCACCGTCCTCACCCATCGGGGCTTGAAGAAATAGATAGGCTGCATGATGCTTCTACGCAGAGCTGAAACCGACCGTCCATGAGTACTGGTAAACCGCTTAGAGGATCTAAGCCTGCCCAGGCAAAGCGGTGCGAGTCGGACCGTCCATGATTATAAACCCTATTGGTTTCATTAGGCGATAGGATTTGAGATGTCATTTCATCTCAATGTCGGGTAAAAGTCCCAATAATTGGTAGCAATGTATCCAAAGCATGGCCTGTACAGTGCCGACGGCGACGTTAAACCTCAAACCAAACAAACAAAACGTCCCAGTTAACATTCTATAGGTCATTTTGGAGACGTTGCTTGCACTCGTGTGGGACTGAGATGAAATGACACATTAAGCCCTGGCGCTCATTGAACCAATAGGGTTTATATGCATGGAAGGTCCCGACTCACATCCATTTTCATTGGAAGGCTTAGAACCTCTAAGCGGTTTACCAGTACTCATGTGCAGTCAGTTTCAGCTTTGTGTGAAAGCACCATGCAGCCCAATCTATTTCTTCAAGCCCCGATGGGCGGGGGTGGTGTGTGCGTGCGTGCGCGCGCACGTGTGTGTAGGAGAGAGAGAGAGAGAGAGAGAGAGAGAGAGAGAGAGAGAGAGAGAGAGAGAGAATAAGAGTTTGATTTGAGGTTTACTACGCATTGCAGAAAGACGATCCTAGCGCAAACATGATGTGTCAAATTTTGACGTGATGACGGAAATTTACAAGTCATTTTAACCTGTATCAAAACGCGACGAGAGGCTCAGCGGTTTACGGTTGGTTTCAGATCATTTCTCCAAGCCACGATGGGCGGGGCCGAAGTATATGATGTTTAAATCTGAAAATGATTGTGGCGATGAATGTGTCAATTTATGTTTTATCAGCTATTTTGTTTGTTTCTTTGTTTGTTTGATTAAAGGTTTAACGTCCCCTCAACACTGTATAGGTCATTTTGGAGACGTTGCTTCCAATTTTGTGGGACTTTTACCCGACACTGAGATGAAATGACACCTCAAGCCCTGTCGCCCAATGAAACCAATAGTGTTTATAAGCATGTACGGGCCGACTCGCACCGCTTTGCCTGGTCAGGCTTAGATCCTCTAAGCGGTTTACCAGTACTCGTGTGCTGGTCAGTTTCAGCTCTGCGTGGAAGCATCATGCAGCCCATCTATTTCTTCGAGCCCCAATGGGCGGGGCGGATTTATCAGCTATCGCCAGCTTTAATGCTAAATGTGGACACCACAAAAGCTCCCTGTTGATATACACGAACATCAAAAGCTCTGACAACATTATGCGCAGACCTTTCAAGTACCAACATCTTTCTGGGTCGATTGTTTGTCAATCGACCCAAAGTACTAAGCATAAAAAACGCTCCAGTGCTGAATTTCATGTGACTATCACTGATTTGCATGAAACCCATATAACTTATTTATAGAAAAAAGTAGCGCTAATCTGGACTGGAACGATGGGTCGGGCTTGACAAATGTCGTAGACCCAACTCAGACGCTACAGAACGCGACGTCTTATCAGGATCTGGACTCTTTGCTCGCAGAACAGGAATTAAGGATCAGACGACGCAAAACACAGCGTCTGATCAGGGTCTACACTTTTTGCTTAAAAACTTGAATTTTAGGGTTATACAAAAAAATTTTAGTCCAGGACTATTTTCCCAGCCTACATTCAGAGACAGTCGACCCACCGGTATTCAATGCTTTTATTTTTCATCAGCTTGTTGATTAAGTACCATTCCGAAAAGTTTTGAGATTAATTTTGTCATACACTGTTGCCTGGCCCCCGCCCATCGGGGTTTGAAGAAATATATGGGCTGCATGATGCTTCCACGCAGAGCGGAAACCGATCCGTACACTAGTACTGGTAAACCGCTTAGAGGATCTAAGCATGCCCAGGTAAAGTGGTGTGAGTCGGTCCGTCCATGCTTATAAACCCTATTGGTTTCATTGGGCGGCAAGGCTTGAGTTGTCATTTCATCTCAATGTCGGGTAAAAGTCCCACAAAATCGGAAGCAACGTCTCCAAAATGACCTTTTACTGTGTTGACGGGGGCGTTAAACCTCAAATCAAACAAACAAACAAAAAAATACACTGTTGCCACGCATCTGGCTGAAAAAGCCGTAAAAACCGAAGTTGAAAATCTTAGCAAGTGTTCTAATGACCCTCTAATGACTCTCTCTCTCTCTCTCTCTCTCTCTCTCTCTCTCTCTCTCTCTCTCTCTCTCTCTCTCTCTCTCAGTCGACCGCTTCGTCACATAGTCTTCTGTCGAGACAAGACAATGAACGAATGAGCACTCTGTGTCTTGCTAAAAGAGTGAGTGAGTGTTTGAGTTTAACATCTCACCAACAGCTAAGGTCAAACGGAGACTGGGCCTCGGTTTAAAGACTGATACGAAAGTCTGGAGAAGCCCGGGATCGAGCCTGTGATCCCTGGTTTACAAGGCGAGTAGTATAACCATTAACCACTGCACCACGGAGGCTTCTGTCTTGCTATTAAGAAGAGAGTATGTATGACGGATAGCATAAGTTGTCTCAGACATCTTTTTTTTCGTTCGACAAATTACTGTCATTACTAGAAGTATGGTGAGCTAGTTCACGCTCACATGCTGACCATTTCATGGAAGACGAAGACTAGGCGGCTCTCTTGAATTCCCACATTCTGTTATTGTTAGGAGCAAATATGAGGCAAATTGCTGCCTTGGTTAAATTGCCTAGTAGTTACACAGTTTCATTGACCATTTCGAGATCATGATATGATAATCTTTATGACCTACGTTTCGTCTTGCAATAACATATCAATCATGATTATGCGTTAATAGGTCCTTCAAAAACATGTCGGAACACTTGAAATTCTTACGTTTAGTTCTAATTTACATATAGCGGGAACTACCCTCTAATCTGAATACTGGTTTCTGAATTTTGTTAACAAATCACAGGCCTAGCTTACATATAGCAGGCGTTTCAATCTCTCCGCCGTACCCATGAGCCCATAATATAAAAGTGTATTTTGGGCCTCTACACGGGCACAAGAGCGAAATATTTCTTTAAATTACAACTTGCTAGGCATCTGCTATCAGTGATGGCATCTAAAATGGTCCTAGAAGATCTCGTTGACAATGAGGTCTACACGGAGTTCAGTGAGCACACCCGTTGCTCTTTAATTGAAGCATAAATGGGGAATTTATACAGAATGACGTATACTGAAATTTGCAACTTATTGCAAGAGGAAGTAACTCGTTTAAGAAAGTTTCAGGTTCTGTGAGTTTCTTTCCTGGATTTGGAAAACGAGTACATAGAACGTAACCCAGCAGGCACTCGTCGCTAGGGCAACGTCAGATCAACGTCGGTGCAACGTCACGACGTTGCACCGACGTTGATGTGACGTTGTATGAACGTCATGACGTTGCACCGACGTTGATATGACGTCATAATTACGTCATGTGCCTGCTGGGTAACTATCACGAATTTATAAGACTAGCAACTAAATCTTGTGGGAGCACCGATTCATTGAGAATTAATATCATAATAACGGAGGGCACCGCGCCAGCTCCTGCCAAGGTAGGTCTTTCTTTAGTATACTTAAAACCATGTACAAGAGATGCAAAAAGGAATAATCTCTCTCAGGATTATACGTAAGCGGTTAACCAGTGCAGTGCTTTTTTCGCCCAAAAATGACAACTGCTGTTCTTGAATCAGCAGAATGAATGACCATAGAAAAGATTCCATGATCCATCTCCACGACACCGGCATGTATCGAACCCGCGTCGACCTGATCGCCAGTCTGACGCGCACCCGAATGAGTTAAGAAGCCGGCCGTTAAGTGTTGGCTATTCGATCATGAGTGTAACTTTACCGAATTCAGTGCGACAGATGTGCATTCGTATGTGTTGCTAGACCAAAACATTATGAAAAGCAAAATAGATGGAAGCCTAAATGAGAACGTGTGAGTTAAAATATCTATATGGACCAAATCCCGCTAAAATGCATGTCACACCTCTTGGATATTTTTGGTCGGCTTTTACGAACCTTTTAAAATCATTTCACATATCGGGGCGGTCCTTCATCAGAGTCGGCGAAAACGGGAGTACTCGGAGAAAAACATCTGACCTTCCGTTGCAGAATTTGGCGTTTCACATGTGATCGTGGTGGGATTCGAATCACAGCGGAGAGACCCAAAGATTAAGAGTCGACGACCTTACCCATCAAGCCAGGAAGGCCCGGTTAAGCACTTGAGCATAGTGTCACTGTTTATATCTGCTATCCATGTCGGGTAAAAGTCCCATAAAATTGGAAGCAACGTCTCCAAAATTACCTTAACAGTGTTGACGGGGACGTAAAACCTCCAATCAAACAAAATCAATATCCAGCAAAGTCTGAAGATGTAACTGTTTACCGCAGTCATAATAACATACTTTGTCTTTAACTACAGCTCGAAGTTTGCTTGTGTGAAGAAGTTTTTTGACGTACTGTTTGTTTGATTTGAGGTTTAACGTCCCCGTCAACACTGTAAAGGTCATTTTGGAGACGTTGCTTCCAATTTTGTGGGACTTTTACCCGACATTGAGATGAAATTACATCTCAAGCCCTGTCGCCCAATGAAACCAATAGGGTTTATTAGCATGGACGGTCCGCCTCGCACCGCGGTTCCTGGACAGGCTTAGATCCACTAAGCGGTTCACCAGTACTAATGTGCGGGCCAGATTCAGCTCTGCGTGGAAGCATCATGCAGCCCATATATTTCTTCAAGCCCCTATGGGCGGGGGCCGTTTTGACGTACTGAAAACAGAATTCTACAGGGTTTAATGTGGACGCGAAACCAGGCTTGAACATGCATTCAATTCGTGCTTGCTCCAACATTACAACCATAATCTGTCCGGCTTGGAAAAGTCCCACAAAATTGGAAGCCACGTCTCCAAAATGATCTACACAGTGTTGAAGAGGATGTTAGATCCTAACAAACAAAACAAACGGTGTATAGCACAGTTTGTCTATTCTAACCAGGTCCTCTGGATTTAAACACATATTTCCATTATTGTCAAATGAATGCACGGCCTCATGAAAAAAAAAATAATCAAAAACCGCATCTGTATTGCTGGCCCCACCCACAATATTTGCGGGGGGAGGGGGGGGGGGCACCGGGCTTAATGAAATAGATGGGCTGCATGATGCTTCTACGCATAGCTGAAACCGACCGCATACGAGTTCTGGAACAGCTTAGAGGATTTAAGCCTGTCCAGGCAAAGTGATGCGAGCATTTACACCATCTTTGTTTCATTAGGTGGCAGGTATTGAGATGTCATACCATCTCAATGTCGGGTAAAAGTCGCACAAAATCGGAAGCAACGTCTCAGAATGACCTACATAGTGTTGAAATATGTGTTTAAATCCAGAGACCCTCCTGACAAACAAATTAAGTTTGACTATAAACTACACCAGCAAATCTTGGAGCAGGTTGAATCCGCCAAATATCTTGGTATCACCATCACTGATGATCTTGATTGGGGTCAACACGTTTCAGAAATTACATCAAAAGCAACTAGGACTTTAGGATTTCTTAGACGAAACTTGGCTTTTGCACCTAGGCAGACAAAGGATGTTGCATATAAAACATTGGTTCGCCCTCAGCTAGAATATGCATCACCCATTTGGCATCCCTATGTTAAAACTCAGATTCAGCAGGTGGAGAAGGTGCAGAGGACAGCTGCTCGATGGACCTGCCGACGATGGCGCAATAGAAGCAGCGTCGGTGACATGCTTAACGAGCTAGAATGGCCGTCCCTAGAGGCCCGTCGTGAGCAGTCCTCTTTAACCTTCTTCTATAAGATACATTCAGGTACAGTGGCCGTTAATAAAGATAAATACTTGACCCCTGTGACAGTTTCAACTCGAACAAGGGCATCAAAAGTAAACAACTCACAGTATCACAGGTACCAGTCCTACAGTGATGCCCTGAAAAATTCCTTCTTCCCTAGGACTATTCCCCAGTGGAATAGTCTTCCCTCTTCTGTGGTGAATGCTAAGACTGCAGAGGAGTTCAAAGCCCATACAGTGTAAGATTGAGACTCAGAGGTATGCGTTTTAGTATACCTCTGTTATTCAGATTGTAAATAGTTTTAAGGACTCATCCAGTGACTTCTCTTTTTTTTTTTCAGCTAAATTCTAAATTTAGCTACGCACCCAACTGAGGTAATGGCCAAATATGACCGACTCAGTATAAGAAGATAGATAGATAGACGTGGACGATTAAACTGAAATCAAAACAATATTCTCATATGAAACACCGTGTACTCCAATAAGAAAATTGAGTTTTCTGCCCGCGGAGAAATTCAAGGGCTAATTCTCCCTTTCTCGTACGCCCATCAGGGGCGTAGCCAGACAAATAATGAAGTTGAAGCCCACGCCGAAGGCGTGGGCCGAGTGCCGAAGGCACGAGTGGGGGGGGGGGGAGAGAGCATGAGAGGGGGTTACCCACTCCGGTTGGTGGGGGTCCGGGGGGTCTCCCCCGGGAAAATTTTGAAATTTTAATACGATTTGGTGGCCACTGGTGTCATCTGGAGGGGGATTTTTACTTATCTCTTATCCGACTTTTTCGCCAATTTGTTTGAATTTTTTGGTTACTTGTACGTTTGTATGGAAGTCACACTTTAATAAAGCCAACACTCTGATTAAGGCTTTTTTGTGGTTTTACTTTTGTGGTTTCGTGCATCTGAGTTGTTGAAGTAGTTGGTTATCGCAATATGATCCCCTGTTACGGGGAAGGAGTTGGTTGTTTGCTGTTAAGTTTTGGGGTTTTGGTGGTTCATTTATGAAGAAGGGCGCCACGATACGGACCGAACATTTGCTGGTTATCTTCATTTTTTAATTTTAGGTGTTAATTTCGTATTCATTCTTCCTCCTGATACATGAGATGAGCTGTGTTCTTTGGCCGTGGCTGTTTCTTGGACTTTCTTATTATCATTGACAGACTGTTTGAGTTTTCCACTCAAGGCTTTGCACACTTTGCAAATAAATATTTTTAACTGTATACATGAAGCTCATTTATTTCATTAACATGCTCGTTGAGACGCGATGACACAATGAGCATGTTCATGATATAAATGGACTGTATATAAAGCAGACTAAGGACCTGCTGGACTGAGGGCTATTGACAAACAAGAGGACCATGATGGTCCTATGTGCTCACCTGAGCTAAGAGATTCATATGTGGGTCCCAGGTCTATGATTTGAACAATCTTGGTAAAGGTATACTAAATGAAGCTTAATATCAAATATCAAAGGCCTGGGCGTTCTGGTTTCAGACAAGAAGATTTATAAACATTTTCCCTATATAAGTCAATGTATAATCAGTGGGCCCCGGGGTGGGGTGCTTTTTGGTCCCCGGTCTATAAATTGAATAATCATGGTAGAGGTCCACTGACTCCACTAAATGAAGCTTCATACCAAATATCAAAGACCCTGGCCTTCTGGTTTCAGACAAGAAGATTTTTAAAGGTTTTCCTTATATATGTCTATGTAAAACCAGTGGGCCCCAGGGTGGGGCCGTTTTTAGCCACAGGGGTATAATTTGAATAATCTTGGTACGGGTCCACTAGAAGAAGCTTCATACCAAATATCAAACATCTGAGCCTTCTGGTTTCAGACAAGAAGATCTTTAAAGATTTTCCCTACATATATATCCAATTGGCACCGCCCAGAGGCCAGATTTGGTCCCAGACCTATAATTTGAACAGTCTTGGTTGAGGTTCAATAGATGAAACTTCATACCAAATATCAAAGACTGGGCTTTCTGGTTTCAGACAAGAAGATTTTTAAAGGTTTTCCCTATATACCTTTGTTAACCCAGTGGGCCCCGCCCCTGGGCCATTTTTGGCTCCAGGGCTTTAATTTGAACAACCTTGGTAGAGGTCCACTAGACGAAGCTTCACACCAAACATCAAAGACCTGGGCCTTCTGGTTTCAGACGAGAAGATTTTTAAAGGGTTTCCCTATATAACCCTATGTAAAAACCAGTGGGCTCCGCCCCGGGGCCATTTTTTGCCCCAGGGCTATAATTTGAACACTCTTGGTAGAGGTCCACTAGATGAAGCTTCATACCAAATATCGAAGACTTGGGCCTTCCGGTTTCAGACAAGAATATTTTCAAAGCTTTTCCCTATATACCTCAATGTTATCCTCGTGGGCTCCGCCCCTGGGCCAGTTTTGGCTCTAGGGCTATGATGTGAACAATCTTGGAAGATGTCCACTAGATGAAGCTTCATACCAAATATCAAAGACCTGGGCCATTGGGTTTCAGACAAGAAGATTTTAAAGGTTTTCCCCCTTATACCTCTATGTAAGCCCAGTGGGCCCCGTCCCGGGGCCATGTTTGGCTCCAGGGCTATAATTTGAACAATCTAGGTACAGGTCCACTAGACGAAGCTTCATACCAAATATCAAAAACCTGGGCCATTTGGTTTCAGAAAAGAAGATTTTCAAAGGTTTTCCTTATGTAACTCTATGTTAACTCAGTGGGCCCCGCCCCTGGGCCATTTTTGGCTCTGTGGCTATAATTTGAACAATCTTGGTAGAGGTCCACTAGATGAAGCTTCACACCAAATATCAAAGACCTTGGCCTTTTGGTTTCAGACAAGAAGATTTATAAAGGTTTTCCCTATATAACCCTATATAAAACCAATGGGCCCGCCCCGAGGCCATTTTTGGCCCCAGGGCTATAATTTGAACAATCTTGATAGAGGTCCACTAAACGAAGCTTCACACCAAATATCAAAGACCTGGGCCTTTTGGTTTCAGACAAGAAGATTTTTAAAGGTTTTCCCTATATAACCTATGTAAAACCAGTGGGCCCCGCCCCCGGGGGCCATTTTTGGCCCCAGGGATATAATTTGAACAACCTTGGTAGAGGTCCACTAGAAGAAGCTTCATACCGAATATCAAGGGCCTGGGCCTTCTGGTTTCATACAAGAAGATTTTTAAAGGTTTTCTCCTATTTTTTTCATTTTTGTTGCCATGGCAACCAGAGTTCTGCATGGAATTGAATTCTTTGAACAACTTGGAGAGAGGACCACCTATGGATTATTTCTGTCAAGTTATGTCCAAATCTGTTCAGTGGTTTAGGAGGAGATATTGGTTAAAGAAATTGTGAACGGACGGACGACGACGGAGGTGACCGATCACAATAGCACACCCTGAGCCTTACTTTGAGGAATTTATTTCATGTGGTTATTCTAAAGGCCATTTCATTAAAATGTTGCTGTAATCATGCAGTGCAGACATATTGTACACTAAAGATTCCCGACACTTCAAGATAAACTGCAAACTCGAAACACCTTAGAATCATCTCTGACAATAGCCATTTTCGATTATATACTGGAGTTTATTCAGGTTTCATGATGTAGTCGCAGGTGCCTCTGAAAATGTGACATATTTTGTTTGTAAATTCTTATGTAAAGGCATACTTGGCAAAATATTGTGGAAGCCGGGGCTTCCGGGCTTCCGCCTGGCTACGCGCCTGCCCATAATACTTGGTGACAACAAGCGACAGTCCGCCCCGCCCATCGGGGCTTGGAGAAAAAAATGGGCTGTAAGGTGCTGCCATGCAGAGCTGAAACTGACCACACAAGAGTACTGGTGAACCGCTTATAAGGACTAAGCCTGCCGTCCAATGCATCTACAGACTTTGGCTTTATTGGGCGACAGGGCTTGAGTTGTCATTTCATCTGAATGTCGGGTAAAAGTCTCAAATAATTGGAAGCAACGTCTCCAAAATGACATAAATAGTGTTGACGGGGACGTTAAAACTCAAATAAATAAATAAATAGTTAGTCTCTATATTATATATAACAATGTTAGTCGTAGATCAAGCAGTTATCTAAATATTTTGTTGAGAAACAAAATATAGAGACTAACTTCCCATATCACAGGTCCTGATGTATGAATGACATTTGACGATTCTGATTCTGGTTCTGATTTGACAAGGTCCAAGTGGGTTAAAAAATTCGACAAAGAAAAAAGGATTCATCGATTGTTTTGAGTTTAACGACAGGTCAACCCTAGTGGATCATTTTGTCTTCTCCAAGAGAAAGGGGAAAAGAGATAGAAGAGACAGTAGAGGAGATGATTTGTTTGTTTGTTTGTTTGTTTGATTTGAGGTTTAACGTCCCCGTCGACACTGTAAAGGCCATTTTGGAGACGTTGCTTCCAATTTGTGGGACTTTTACCCGATATTGAGATGAAATGACATCTCAAGCCCTGCCCCCCAATGAAACCAATAGGGTTCATAAGCATTGACGGGCCGACTCGCACCGTTTTGCCTGGGCAGGCTTAGATCCTCTAAGCAGTTTACCAGTACTCGTGTGCTGGTCGGTTTCAGCTCTGCGTGGAAGCATCATGCAACCCAAATATTTCTTCAAGCCCCGATGGGCAGGGCCGTTGTAGAGAAGATGAAAGTGAGGGACAGAGGAGAAAGAGGAAAATGAATGAAAGTGTAGAAACAGAAGAAATGTCAACACTCCCTCACTCTACCGTTACCTGCTACAAGGACAGGTGTTGCCCAACTGTAAGTCAATATCAGCTGGACTACCCAGTGACACAAGATACCCATCGCCATTGCCTCACTCAACTATCCCCTCGAAGAAAATACGGAAGAAAAACGTGCCTGCTAATTTCTTCATGGTCCAGCCATAAATTTCTAAATTAGCTCAGTACATGTCTGCAAGTAATCTTACAGAGAAGCACACGATGTCTTAAAGCCCCTGTCACACTATGTCGCGTTTTCACTGCGATGGGACGGCGTTGTTTAATTTTTCAGAACGCCGCGAGATCGCAAGAAATATTGGATATTTTTGTGAACATGGACCTGTCATGGCGTCCCTACAGCGACCAAGACGTTGCTACGGAGCTTACATGGCGATCTATCGCGATTATGTGGCGTTCTTGATGGCGATTGTATGCGCTCTCACGGCGCTTCCTCTGCGCTTTTACGGCGCTCACAATGCGTGCACTGCGCTTTTACGGCGCTCTCAATGCATGCACTGCGCTTTTACGGCGCTCACATGTTGAAGACGTTCTCAAAGTGTAAACAGACATCTTCATCGATCGAACAGTTTTGTTTGTTGTAAGGTTTGACGTCCCATCAACACATTATAGGTCATTTTGGAGACGTTGCTTCTAATTTTGTGGGACTTTTACCCGACATTGGGATGAAATGACATCTCAATCTCTGTCATCCAATGAAACTAATATGGTTAATAAGCACGGATGGTCCGACTCGCGCCCCTTTGCCTGGGCAAGCTTAGATCCCCTAAGCGGTTTACCAGTACTCCTACAGGTGCCGTCGGAAGCAAGTCCACCGCAATCACCGCAACTACATAAAAATAGCATCACACAAAATGAATATTACCAGGATATACATAATAATAAATGTAGTGTGCATTATTTCACCTCTCTAAATATTGATGCGAGTCTTAATAAAATATTAAGCAGAGGCCCCAATTTTGTACCAACAGTACTAGAGAATGAGGGCAACTTTGAAAAATTATATATAGAAGAAATACTGAGTACATTAATGAAATACTCAGATATGGTTAATAGTATAGAACCATATAGACATATAAGAGATGTGGCCCTAAAACTGAACCTTAACAACCCCCAGTTATCACAACAAACTAAATCTTACATGTTAGATATACTAGAAAAATCATGTGAGACCTATCACAATAACCCTACCAAAACAATAGTAACTAATACTAATATTACATATACTGATAATAATCTTATACAGCAGATTGCTGATAAGCCTGATATAGTTATTAATACAGCAGACAAAAATCTAGGGTTTTGTATCAATAACTTAAGTTGGTACGTACATGAGTATGATAGGCAACTCAGTGATTCTACAGTTTACCAGAATATACCATATACCGAAATACAAGGTATAATAGAGCTAGGTATCAAAAATCTAGAAAATCTCAATCAAAAATATAAAGACTATCAAGATAAGATACAATTAAACTTAAAAATATTACTACATAGAAATGCTACAGATGTACAACTACCTACACTAAACATCAGCCCTAAAGTCCATAAGTTCAATGAGGAAGCAAAACCTCAATTGGAACCTATGCTGAAAGGTAGACCTATAGTAAATGGTTTTTCTACCTTAAACACGGAACCATCAAAACTTTTAGGGTCTATATTCAGATCCTGTTTAGAAAAATGCATATATAAAGCAAATATAGAAGGCATAGAATCGCCCATAATCAAAAGCTCCAGAGATGTTGTGGACAAACTTAGCAAATTGTCATTACAAAAGTGCTGTTTAGACAATATCTACTTTATCACATTTGATTTCTCATCATTATATACATCAATCAGTAAACGCACCCTATTTGACACAATACATTTTATTGGGGACTTTTTGAAACTTGATAAGATTCTTATCAACTTAATGAAAGATTTATTTAACTACATAAAAGAGAATGCATACTTTACAGTAGGTAATACTAAACTCTATGTACAAAAAGAAGGTTTTGCTATGGGATCATATGATTCAGCAGATGGTGCTAACTTAGTACTCTTCAAAGCTGAATATTTTATGGCCAAGCACGGCTGTGTAAACAGACACATTTTGTGTTTTAACAGATTTATAGATGATGGCAGCATTATTGCACACGTAACATTTGAGACTGTAGAAGAACTCATCAAATGTATAGCATCCTACTATCCCAAAGAACTTGAAATTGAATTCAACGTTAAGAAATTTCAAACAGATTTCCTAGACCTTACATATGGAATAGGGCATACTACATATGTAGACAAAAAATGCTACTACCACATATACCAAAAGAAATTTAATACATATACCTACACCCACTTTCAATCAAACCACCCAGAAGGGGTGTTTAAAGGTATCATTACCACAGAATGTCACAGATATAGATACCTCAGTAGTACAGAAAATGAATATTTGCATATATGCAACCTATTCAAGCACAGACTTATGAAATGTGGATACCCAAAAGAATACATACAAAAACACCTTCTACCATATAACAAGGATACTCAATCAGACAACAACAAATCAAATATGAAAATATTAAAAAACAACTGCAAAATCAGATGCAGACATATAGTAAACAAAACTAACAATTCCAAAAATTTACTCAAACATATTTTCAAAACCAAAGACAAACAAATACAAAAAATACAGCTTTGCAATATAACAATGAAAAAGCTTAAGACAATTCTGTTAACAAAAAAGAAACTGCATAAGAAAATACAAAAATATATGGAAACAGATATGAATGGGTAATTTTAATCTCATTACAGTAAACAAGTTAGAGAAACAACAAGACACATTGCTAATTTTGCAACATCACATATTTATATGAAGGAGCAACACCCATATGGATTAATCTACTTTGACAATATAAAAGAAGGACCAGAAGAGATATCTGTAATGGATGAACTACAAGTCATAGAATTGCATAGGCAAATCACTAATGACACGCGATATCACGCGAACATAGGAAAAAGACACTTACAAATTGAGCTTGGAAAATATAAAACCTACATAATGATTGTCATCTGCTCACTGAAGACTGATTCTTTCCTAATCATTGAGTGTGACCCATGTAGATTAATGGACAGGTTTAAACAAAAGATGTATAACAGCCTAAAGATACTGGTGTATAGAGAACTATATGAACATTTCTATATGGAAAATGTCTGAATTATAACCATAATGGTTTTTTATAGGGCAGCATTCTAGCTACAACTGAATTTATTGCCTTAAATATAGTGGCTGCACCATGTCCTATGCTCATCTTATACCTTAGTAATTTTATCATACCCCAGCCCTCCGCTCAGCTCCGGGCTGGGTCCTGTTATGGTAATGAAATGTTAATAAAAGCAAAAAAAGAGTAAATTACAATGATATACAGTTAGTGTCACAAACAAATCACACTTTTATTATTACTAAGTATTACTTCCTGTGTAGTCATTTCTGACATACATACACATTAATACGTATTTGTGAAAATAGCAGGGTTATTAAGATGGCTGCATTGTGGCGACCCGAGGGTTGGCGCCAATAAACCGGTTAAGGGTCATTGGTGTGACAGTTGGTGTCAGATTTAGAATGATTACCAAGGGTTTCACCGACACGGTCCCAAGTCCGTGGTCACAATGCGTTCATCCAATGATAACTAACATGTCAACAAAGTTAACAATATACGATACGTTGACATATAAACATATAAAAATATAGTAACAGAACTGTGAAGGTTTGGGTTACCGCATGGTTTTGTTTTCTAAATAATATAGTATATACCAGGAGGCATTATTTAGCTTTACTTATCAGCCATGGTTGATGCACCGGTGCTATTGTATATTTTTGTATAACCTTAAATGCATGTATAGTATATGGTAATCTTGAATCAGTGCTGCTGCCATGATGTTGGAAGAAGCTACATAATTCTTCTATTAAAACAACATTTATGGTACATGCCGAATGACTTGCCATAATACATTGTGTGTGGCATGCCATTTTGCAAGTGCTAGTATTGCAGAGGCAAAGCATCATGGAGCAGATATATGACTTGTTGCAGACGTATGGTTGCAGATGACGATTTGTTACTAGAAATTACTGAAATTGTTATGACTATACCAATGTGCTGGTTATATGCTAGCATGCTGGCCTAGTCTATCAGAAAATCAGACAGACAGTCCAGTATATGGGTAGTATGCTGGTGTCAAAGATAATCTTCGAACAGGTCCCATTTGTATGCCATATACATATTGACCCTTATCTTGTTGTTTGCGACAACCCGTATCAGTGTGGATCCGGATCAGATGGCTTCTGAGGAGGCCGTCTGATCAGGATCTACACTGTTTGGCATTCAGTTAATGAATTTGTAGCAATAAACTACATAAAGAAATTAGATTGGTTTGGAGTCAGAAATGGATACGGCTTGTCTGGATGTTCAGCAAGAGGAGGGTTAATTAATAAAAAAAAAATAAAAAAAATACCTGTACCATTGTGAGAGGGGACAGAGAAATGTCATTCATACCTGTTGTACTAATATATGTGTATTATGGATATTATGTGCAGATATATGCATTTGTTGAATGTATGTGCATATAATGTTTTCTTATTGTGGTTACCAGAACTGTTTTGGGTTTTGCATCTTAATACTGACATTAAGTATAATTATAATGGTGATGAGTGGTATGCTTTAGTGGCCTTCTCACATGGTATATATATGTTCAACAATGGTTCTGTCATGTTACAAGTACCTAACTACAAAGCATTATACTAATGCTATTTAAATACCCATCTTAGTAGGGAATAACTAGGAGAACTGCTCTTACATAGTGTAACAGGGGTTCTGTAAGATATTCCTTCAGCAGACTGCTAATTGAAAACAGAAACCTTGTACCATGAAGGGAGCATACATGTGTGAACCTATACATTAACAAAACAAGATGCAAAGTTATGAATGAATATTTGGTCAAAAAAGAATGAAAATAACACTAATTATATGATTGTACCATGATCTCTGCCTTTTTTGTTATTTAGATACTGTATATACAAAAAACTGCCACTAATATCGTGCTCAGTTACCATGTGCCATATCAGACCAAAAAGCCTCAAAGTGCCATTCCAAACCAATATGCCATATCAGACCAATATACCATTCAGACCAATATGCCATATCAGACCAATATACCATATAATATCATAGACCTATGTACCTTTCCATATACCTTGCCCAACTATTGTCCAATATGCCATATATATAAGACCAGAGAATTATCATATGCCATATCAGACCTATATACATTATCATAGGCCATATCATGCCAAAGCAGACCATATGCCTGAGTAGACCATTGTGAAGCAATAAACATTGACCAATGTGCCATATCACGCTAATGTACCCTAACAGATCAATGTACCATATCAAACCAATATTCCATATAAGACCAAATCAGACCACTAAGCTACTATGTGACATATCCAAATAATGTCATATCAGAACACAGAACAAATATCTGTCGTATTATATCCCAGATAAGTATGCCATACTGGAACAATGTACCTATCAGACCATTGAGCTACCTTATGCCATATAAGACCACCAGACTAATCAATTGGCATAATTCATAGAACTGTCATATACAATATTGGATCAGGTTGACAGGTTGAAACGGTTTACAATATTAGACCATAATTTAGGCTTTTATAGGGAAAATCTTTAAAAATCTTCTTCTCTGAAACCACAAGACCCAGGTCTTTTATATTTGGTATGAAGCTTCATCTAAAGGACCCCTTACAAGATTATTCAAATTATAGTGCTGAGGCCAAAGAATGTCCCCGCCCCGGGGCCATTTGGTTTTACATAGGCTTATTTAGGGAAAATCTTTAAAAATCTTCTTCTCTGAAACTGCAAGGCCCAGGACTTTGATATTTGGTATGAAGCTTCATCTAGTGGACCCCTACCAAGATTGTTCAAATTATAACCCTTGGGTCAAAAATGCCCCCGCTCCGGGGCCCTTTGGCTTTACATAGACTTATATAGGGAAGATCTTTAAAAATCTTCTTCTCTGAAACCACAAGGCTTAGGTCTTTTATATTTGGTATGTAGCTTCTTCTAAAGGACCCCTACCAAGATGATTCAAATTATAGTGCACGGGCCAAAAGTGGCCCCCGCCCCGGGCCCTTTGGTTTTACATAGGCTTATATAGGGATAATCTTTAAAAATCTTCTTCTCTGAAACCACAAGGCCCAGGACTTTGATATTTGGTATGAAGCTTCATCTAATGGACCTCTACCAAGGTTTTCAAATTATAGCCCTGGGGCCAAAAATGCCTCCGCTCTGGGGTCCTATGGTTTTACATAGACTAATATAGGGAAAATCTTTAAAAATCTTCTTCTCTAAAACCACAAGGCCCAGGTCTTTGATATTGGTATGAAGCTGCATCTAGTGGACCTCTATCAAGATTATTCAAATTATAGCTTTGATACCAAAAATGTCCCCGCTCCGGGGCCATTTGGTTTTACATAGACTTATATAGGGAAATCATTAAAAATCTTCTGAAACTGCAAGGCCAAGGCCTTTGATATTTAGTATGGAGCTTTATCTACTGGACCTCTACCAAGATTGTTCATATTATAGCCCTGGGGCCACAAATGCCCCCCACCCCGGGGCCCTTTGGTTTTACATAGATTTATATAGCCCCGGGGCCATTTGGTTTTGCATAGGCTTATGTAGGGAATATCTTTAAAAAATCTTCTTGTCTGAAACCGCAAGGCCCAGGTCTTTGATATTTGATGTATAGCTTCATCTAGTGGACCTTTGCCAAGATTGTTCAAATTATAGCCTTTGTTAATGTTTGGTATGAAGCTTCACCTTTAAGACCTCCCTCAACATTATGCACATTAAAGCCCTGGGGCCAATAATGGCCCTCTCTGGGACCCACTTGTTACACTATGGATCAGGTGAGCGATCCAGGGCCATCATGGCCCTCTTGTTTTCAAAAACCCGTCCATAATGCCTTTTGGCGTTTTTCTTGTTCAATATCAGCATGCATGTGTCAGTCCATGTAACTCTTTTGATGCAAGTATTTGTTGATTTTATAGGCATTGGAGCTACTTTTGCATGCGACGATGTCATATTTTATGTAACTTTGAAAAAAAAAGATGCCTCGCATCTGGAAAATTATCAAATTGCAAACGACATACAAAGAGGGGTTGCTTAGTTTTTGCAACTTATACTTAATACTTAAATTAAAGTCCTTAAGGCCCATTCCTGTTTTTACGCTGGTTATTATTAGGGTCCCCAAAATTTTTGCGGTGCCCTATAGTAATCACTCTGTCTGTCCATATGTCTGCCTGTCCGTCCATCCACATTTTTCATGTTTTCTTAATAACATAAAAACCATCAACCGCAACAACTTCAAACTTTATTTATAAGTTCAGAATACTATTACACAGTTTCATGACAAGTTACGTAACTCTAACTATAATATTCTTAGAGTTATGGCCCTTTGAAATACTTAAAAAATCAGTTTTTTAGGCTTTTTTCCATCTTTTTTCAGAACCCTATAGATATACAAATGAAACTTCCTGTAGTAATTGACAGTTGCCCTATAGTAATACACTGTCTGTCTGCCCATCCGTCCATCTGTCTGTCTGTCTGTTAACCTTTTTTAATGTTTTTTTTTCTTCTTAATAACTTACAAACCTTTAAACGCATCAACTTCTATCTTTAAACCTAAGATCACAACATTACACAATTTCATGGCAAGGTACATAACTCTAGCTACAATACTCAAAAAGCTATGGCCCTTTGAAAAACAAAAGCTCAGGCAATCTCACCAGGTCTGTTGCTGCATACATAAAGAGAAAAAATCTTGAGATAGCTTTATGCAATTAGTAACTAAATTGGCTGTGCAGGTCATAAATCGAAAAATGTCAGGAACCTTTTTTTTTTCTTATTCGTATACAATGAGAACTTGATGTCCAAATCACTCCACTCAACCACAAGTTATAGTATATGCGGAACCCAGGAAGTACGGAACCCGGGAAGGGACATGATTTTTTTTAATATGTTGTGCGAACAAGATATTAAGTTGTGCGAGCAAGATATTATCTTTTGCGGACAACATAATTTATCTTGCGCGGACAACATATTATCTTGTCCACACAAGATAATATCTTGTTCGCACAACTTAATATCTTGTGTGCACAAGATATTATCTTGTTCGCAAAACATATTATTTTGTTTGCACAACAAAGATCTTGGGAAGTTGTGCGAGGAGGATATTATCTTGTGCCGACAAGATATTATCTTGTTCGCACAACATATTATCTTGAGCGCACAAGATATTATTTTGTGTGGACAAGATAATATCTTGAGCGCACATGATATTAAGTTGTGCGAACAAGATAATATCTTGTCCGCACAAGATCTATGTTGTGCAGACAAGATATTTTCTTGTGCGGACAAGATTATATCTTGTTCGCACAACTTAATACCTTATGCGAACAGGATAGTATCTTGTCTGCACAAGATAATATGTTGTCCGCACAAGATAATATCTTGTGCACACAAGATAATATGTTGTGCACATAAGATAATATCTTGTGCGCACAAGATATCTTTTGCGCACAACTTATAAAAATAAAAAAGAACATGTCCCTTCCCGGGTTCCGTAGGGAAGGGACATGATATTTTTTATTTTATAAGTTGAGCGCACAAGATAATATGTTGTCCGCACAAGATAAAATGTATGTATTTATCTTGTTCGCACAACTAATTATCTTGTTCGCACAACATATTAAAAAAAAAAAATTCATGTCCCTTCCCGAGTTTCGCAAACATGTGCGACGTTTTTTTCTTTCTTTTTTTTTTCAAACTGATCTTTGCCAGGTCATGGGAAAATACATCACGAAAACATGCCTATATAATTTTGACCCCCCTTGAACCCCACTTTTATATAGTAAAACTGGGGTTAGCAGGGGTAAACCTTTTTTTTCTTATTTCTGCTCTAAAATATAGGTTTAGGGTACTCGTTAGAACCGCCTCGATGTGGCGGTTCTAACGAGCATCCACAATATAAGAAAAATATCACAACTGTTCGTCTAAACTTTTCGTTTTTTAGGTGGTAAAATTTACACTGTATTTGAATAGGCGTGTTTTCATAATGTAACAAAACATGCTTGTTCAGTAAAGGTTCAGACCAACCTGTGCAGCCAAATATTGATCAAAGCTTTTGGTGTGAGGTAGTAATAATTAATGATTTTACTCAAACCCATGTCACAAGTCTTTTAAGTACAGCCTCGTCACAAGAAGACCTGTCTTCGAGATTTGCGACCACAAACTGGCATGTGTTGTGTCTTAAAAGTGGCCTCGTCTGCATGTACCTCAGTACCCATAATCAAGAGTTAAGGTGCACATGAGATTGCACAAATGCACAGGCTGATCTGCCCCTTTGTTGCTCGCAGATCGCAAAGCAGGTTTTCTCATGACCTGGCTTGTTAAACAGTTAGCAAAAGCAGGCATGCACAGCGAAATGGGAATTACAAGGGTATTTGTTTGATTTGAGGATTTATGTCCCCGTCAACACTATATAATTTTGTGGGACTTTTACCCGACATGGATATGAAATGACATCTCAAGCCCTGTCGCCAAATTAAACCAAAATGGTCTATAAGCATGGACGGCCCCACTCGCACCGCTTTACCTGGACAGGCTTAGATCCTCTAAGCGGTTTAGCAGTACTCGTGTGCAGTCGGTTTCTGCTCTGCATTAAAGCATCATGCAGCCCATCTATTTCTTCAAATCCCGCTGGGCGGGGGAAATGGAATTACATGGGTCTACACTAATTATGTTTACATCAGCTCAAAATAGTGTGTGTTGTTCTCGACAAACCCGCTTCAGTCTAACCGGCATCAATACTCGATCATCGCTCTTCTTTCTGGGACGTCGGAAGGCACCATATCAGCAGGTAGGAATTGAGTCTTAGTGAGTCAGCTGTAAAATCTGACTGTTTGATTTGAGATTTAACGTCCCCATCAACATGTTGGAGACGTTGCTTCCAATTTTGGAACTTTTACCCGACGTTGAGATGGAATGACACCTCAAGCCCTGTCACCCAATGGAACCAATAGGGTTTATACATGTAAGCATGGACGGTCCGACTTGCACCGCTTTGCCCGGGCAGGCTTAGCGGTTTCCCCAGTACTCGCAGCTCAGTACTCGTGTGCGGTCGGTTTCAGCTCTGCGTGAAAGCATCATGCAACCCATCTATTTCTTCAAGCCCCGATGGACGGGGGCTTTGGAATTGTCTGGTGTACTGGGTCATTGGCAAACGGTGTGGACCCAGGTCAGGGTCTAAACTGTTTGCTGAATGTACAGGAATGTAAGGGTTAAATCAAATAGTCTAAATTCCAGTTCAGGACCATTTTCCCAGCTTACACTCGGGGACAATCGACCCCCCAAAAGAAGTAGGAAGTCAGAAGTAAGAACCAAGAAGTGAAAAAGTAAGAAGCCCTTTCATACAAACATTGCTATATGGGCCCCGCCACGCGAATTTGTGTCTTCGAGCATTCCTTCATGACAAATTTTAACTGCGCATGCCCAGCCATTCAGAGGGGCCATGGATATGGCTTTCTGTCTGAAGGTTCCTCTTGATTCACTGCTTGTATGAGCGAGCAGCGAAGGTTTTGGCGAGACTGCGCGGATGCGCAGGCTCGCCTAAACCTTCGTTGCTCGCATAGGCGATAAGTGCCAAACTTGATTGACGGGGCCCATATGTTTGACTAGGAGCCTGGAAATGGACAGTGCCGTAACAGGATAATACTGCTTACTGTCGTGACTATAAAATGACATTTGCGACTTTTTTTCTTATTTCTGCTTCAAATATGTAGGTGCAAAGTAGAACCTCACTAAGGCGGTTCTATCCAGTACCTGTAGTATTCATTACCATGCAGTCAATTATAATAATAAGGAACCGCCTCCCTGATAAAGCTGCGCCAATGAAGTATACTTAATGAATGAGTCGTGTGCGAGATATATAATTACTATGTATGTTGCTTGTTGCAGTTAGATAGTAGCTTTTGTAAATAAAAGAATATAATACTATACCCTAGTGGTTCAGTGACTTAACCATCCTTTTAAGGGTCTCGTACATACACAAACACACTACAATTGGCGACGAGGATGCCCATTGTTTCGGGAGAAAATATATGTGTCAGGACATAAAATCGGACTAAACAGAATCGCTCTATAAAGATGGCAGCAGCATTACCAGTTTTTCAGAAGTTTGACATTTTTAGTGATGAAAACAGTGTCGGTATACGTTGGAACAAGTACATTTCTAAACTTGAAAATTTGTTTACTGGCTTGGCGATAGAAGCTAAAAAGAGGAAAAAGGCACTTTTATTGCACTACGCTGGGGACGAAGTTTACGAAATTTATGAGACCTTGAATTTGAGTGCCGACGATTCCAACTACGATGCGACAAAGACAGCTCTCAGTAATCATTTTAATCCTAAGAAAAACAAGGAATTTGAACGTTTTGAATTCAGGAACATTAAACAAGCACAAAATGAAACAATTGACCAATTTGCCACAAGACTGCGTCAAAAAGCAGAGAACTGTGAATTTACTGTAAAAGAAGATGAAATCAAAAGTCAAATTATTCAGGGTTGCTATTCACAGAGACTAAGAACAAAATGTTTGGAAGAGGATAAAGAGCTGAAAGATTTATTGACAATGGCTCGTACAATGGAAATTGCAAGTAAACAAGCCAAAACTATAGGAAATAAGGATAGCAGTTCCATGGACAATAATGTGGACAAAATAAAAAGCAAGTTTTCGGATAATACGCCGTCAAGACGCCCAACGTTCAATCAGCGTAGATCAGGACCACCGAAACCTCAACAAAAATGCAGGAATTGTGGGGGAAATTTTCCCCATGTGACAAAATGTCCAGCTCTCGGTCTAGAGTGTCACTATTGTCACAAACGAAATCACCTTATTTCGGTGTGTAGGAAAAGGCTTCGGAATAGAAATAATCAGCAACGTTTGAGGGAAATTGCGGAAAATAGAGGGGATTCTGGAATTGATGCAGAGTTTAATGAACACAGTGACATAAACCTTGATTCCGACCCGGAAATCTCCTTTGGATTAAAAAGCGACAAAGTGAGTCAAACAGAAAGTAAAGTTCCATGCATGACGTTAAAAATCAATGACGTTGTTACAAAGTCGCTCATCGACACAGGGTCGTCTATAAACATTATTGATGAACGTGTCGTGGAGAAAATGTCTCCAAGGCCCCGTTTACAAAAATAAAAAAATAAAGGCCTTCGCGTTTGGACAAAATAAACCTTTAGAAATTAAAGGGAAATACACATGTACAGTGGAAAATTCCATGAAATTCACGACTGCAGAATTTCATGTTGTGCCGAAAATAAAGAGAACAGTATTAGCTATCAGACAGCTATAGCTATTCCAGCCATTCGATCATTAACAGAGGGACACTTCTCGGATTTATGTGACAAGTATAAGAGCGTTTTTGAAGGGCTTGGAAAGTTAAAAGATCGTGAAATCAAGTTTCATATAGATGAATCAGTCGTTCCGGTAGCACAGAGTCCACGGCGGGTCCCGTTTAACCTACGTGAGAAGGTAGAAAAAGAACTTGACCGTCTGGGGAAAATGGACGTTATAGAACCTGTAACTGGAGCTACCCCGTGGGTCTCAAATTTAGTTGTAGCACCAAAAGCAAACGCCCCAAATGAGATACGACTTTGTGTGGATATGCGTAAAGCAAATCAAGCAATTAAAAGAGAACGTCACGTTACACCAACAATAGACGACATAATTTTAGAATTAAATGGCTCAACAGTGTTTTCAAAAGTTGACCTAAATAAAGGTTTTCACCAGCTGGTCTTCTCCGAGGAAAGCCGAAACATGACTACGTTTGCAACTCACGTCGGTCTCAGACGTTACAAACGCTTAAATTTTGGCGTTTCTTGCGCGCCGGAAATTTTTCAAAATGAGATTCGCCAGGCCCTGGAAGGATTAAACGGAACATTAAATATCAGTGACGATATAATTGTACATGGTAAGACCCGTGAAGAACATGATCAAAACCTAGAAGCGCTGTTGAATAGGTTGCAAGAGAAAAACTTAACTTTGAATAAAAACAAGTGTGAGTTTGGAAAAACCAAAATAAAATTCTATGGATTTATTTTCTCTGAAAGTGGATTTTCTCCTGACCCGCAGCAGATTGAGGCCATTAAAAATGTGGAAAGGCCGAAAACAGTGACTGAAATCCGTAGTTTTCAAGGCATGACAAATCACGTTGCACGCTTGATTAACAATTATTCATCAATTACTGAACCTCTGCGTCGGTTAACAAAACAGGATTATGCCTTCGAATGGACAGATGACCAAGAACAAGCATTTATTCGTTTAAAGGAGAGCTTGGTAAGTGACCAAGTTATGACTTATTTCGACCCTAGTTTGCCCTCAGAATTGTGGGTAGACGCGAGTCCAGTTGGTGTGTCCGGTATCCTAATACAGCAAGGGAAAATAGTATCATACGGCAGCCGTGCACTGAGTCCAACAGAACAGCGGTACAGTCAAACAGAACGAGAAACGCTAGCTTGTGTTTTTGGCTGCGAACATTTTCATCTGTATCTGTTCGGGAAAGCATTCGTATTAATCACTGATCACGCTCCACTGGAAAGCATATTTAATAATGTGAAACAGATACACAATGCTCGTTTGGAGAGATTTAGACTTAGGTTAAATACCTACAATTTCAAAGTAAAATATCGTAAAGCATCAGAAATGATCTCGGATTATTGCTCTAGGCATCCCTATAAACCCTATACAAACACGAACATTGCTGAAGATTATGTCATATTTATGACACGTGCCGCGCAGCCTGCCGCATTATCATTATCAGACATTGCAGAAGCCACAGATGATGACGTTATCTTGAAATCTGTTATGGACGCGGTGCAGCGAAATACATGGGAAAAACAAAAGTGTAAAAATGATGAGGTTTTTCAGTGCTATAAGACACTATCTACAGAACTATCGGTTGTGTTAGTAGAACAAGGTACTGTCTTACTACGAGGTACGAGACTGTGTATACCAGAAACATTGCAAAAACAGGTTGTTGATCTTGCCCATGAGGGTCACCAAGGTCGAGTTAAATGTAAGGCATTGCTTCGAGAGACATTGTGGTTCCCATATATGGATAGACTTGTTGATGAGATATGCAGGGACTGTATTCCATGTCAGGCATTTTTGAACCAAACAACTCCTGACCCGATCAAACCAACTGAATTACCAAAACAACCGTTTAGTGACCTATCTGTGGATTTTTGTGGACCGTTTACGTCGGGATATTATTACATGGTAATTTTGGATGACTATAGTCGTTTTCCCGTGGTCGAGAAACTGTGTAATCTTACGGCAAAGACCGTAATAGCGCGTCTCGAGAAATTTTTCAGTATCTGGGGTATCTGTAATACATGCAGAACGGACAATGGTCCTCCGTGGAATTCAGAGGCAATGAGAGAATTCGCAGCACATATGGGATTTGTACATCGGAAGGCTATCCCATATCACCCAATGGGAAATATTCAGGTAGAAAGCTTCATGAAACCGCTTCAAAAGGCAATAAAGAATGCAGTGGCAGCTGGCTTAAATTATGAGACAGAAATCACGAAATTTCTCATAAATTTTCGGAACACGCCGAATGGAGCTTTAGGGCTAAGTCCGAGTGAAATTGTGTTCAAACGAAAGCTAAAAACGAAACTACCCCAATGACAACTATCTAAGATCAAAGCGCCAAAGGCACTGAAATGACAGATTCTATGAGAAAATCAAAACACTGTGAAAACTTACAGACAACCTTTCTAAAAAGATCTTAAAATTTAGAAAAGTAGTTCTGCAAATTCCATTGTATGATATGTTTGCAGATGTCTATACACCGGTGGTATCATGATATGCCATTCAATGTTTCAAATTTTGGAAAGAAACTATTTATGTTTTCAAAACAAACATTAAAATTCAAGTTTTAACAATGCTACTGTCAATTAGTAACATTTTTGTCTGGTCGGTTGTGGATACCTCCCCACAAAAGATACTCTATTTTTCACAAAGAGGTCGGAGGAGAAAGGCTGGTCAGTCCAGTACATGAATTCCATAGGCTTGAAGACATTTTTGAGTAAGAGCAGCACTATAAACCAACGCGTAATCCTGCTGGATTAGATATCCCGGATTCTGAGCGTAAACAAATAAATGGAACTACGTGAGGCCGACGCACTTGATTGATGTAACGTCTCGCTGTTTAGTTAACGTCTCAGCCATGATCTTGAATGTTCTTAATGTCGCTAGCTACATGCGATGGCTCGACATACCATTTCGCTTATTCCATCCGATATGTAATGCTCTATTACGCACGCGTCGCCTCGGCATACCTTACACCTATATGTCGAAACACCCCGAAACGACAATCGGCGTGATTCACGCTGAAGTGCGATGTGTCACTGAAACGCATATCCCGCGAGTCGCTTAGACGCCAATATACATACATGTATTTCATGCACCAGCGTAAGTGTTCCGTACTGTGTCGACGTCTTAATTTTGGTCACGAAAGGGAAGTCTAGCTCTCAAAAGTGCATCGCATAAGGGCGACGAACTGCGTCAGTCGGTAGTTGAAACCAGGTACAGTGTAGCAGATACCGGCGGAAATCTGCTTCGCATATGCGTCTGTCGGATGAATCGATCTTCCGCTACGTCGACGTCCACTAGCGTCTTCTGTTGATAGTAAGATGTCGCTCCAACAGACAAATAGATCACACACATGTGGCACCAAAAATCAGAGTCAACGCCATCCGCCCTCCGGCCAGCTTCTAACTGTCCATTAGAAGCCTCCGTGGTGTAGTGGTTATCCTACTCGCCTTGTAAACCAGGGATCGCAGGATCGATCCCGGACTTCTCCAGACTTTCGGATGTGTCTTTAAACCGAGGTATCGTCTTCGTATGACCTTAGCTGTTGGTGGGACGTAAAACTCAAACACTCACTCACTCTAACTGTCCAGGGTTTAATGAAAAATGTTGCAATACGTTCTCACTTGATGCTTTTTGAGAACAAAATACAATTTCTTCTTTTCTAGGCACGACCTTACATCACACATCAAAAGTTTGATCCTGAACATGTGGTTTCTATCAGTGCTGGTGTGAAGGTGGTACACAGGATCGTTGGCTACCGCCCATCGGGGCTTAAAGAAATAGATGGGCTGCATGAGGCTTCCACGCAGAGCTGAAACCGACCCGCACACGAGTACTGGTAATCTACTTAGAGGATCTAAGCCTGCCCAGGCAAAGCGGTGCGAGTCGGACCGTCCATGCATAAAAACCCTATTGGTTTCATTGGGCGGCAGGGCTTGAGATGTCATTTCATTTCAGTGTCGGGTAAAAGTCCCACAAAATTGGAAGCAACGTCTCCAAAATGACCTATAAAATGTTGACGGGGACGTTAAACCTCAATTCAAACAAAACAAAACACAGGATCGTGGCCGGACTGGTAACCATACGTCACGGTTGATTGATTTAACCTTTTTAGCTCAAGGGCGTGGTGCCTAAGCGACAGCGTGTTGTAATCATGCAATCATTTGGTTTCAGAATCAAAGCACCGAAAGTGTTGGTGGGATGTAGGTTGGGGTAAAAGTCCTGGGCTGAGATTAAACTGTATAATTTAACTCTGAAATTCCAAACGAATAGTGAAGATTTTGATAAGAAGCGCATTCTGCAGCGTCCGAACTTGGTCTACACTGTATGCCAAGCTCACCCTATGATTCCAGGAAGACCTTCTTCAGTCTTATGGAATACCCTGATATCACTGCGGGTTTTTTCTGCAAGAAAAAGGTTATTCTGAGAAGTCAGTGATAGTCACGTAGACGTTAGCTCTGAATCACTTTTTTATTAGTAACTTCGGGTCGAATGCCAAACAATCAACCCAAACATAGTCAGGTCGTTTGTCAGTCTTGGGTACTGTAAAATCTGCACTTGAATAAAATGTTCGATCTGGCAAACAATGATGGCTAAGACCAAACGCCACAGAACACGGTGCTGATCTTGTTCTACATTTTTTGCATCAGTTACTAACATCTTAAGTTTAAACGGATCAGTCCAAGTCCTCGTTCATGACCAGCCTGCATTTAGAGACAATCGGCATGAGTGTTGTCAGTGCTTTGATTTATTCACTGCCTTGAGTTTCTGGAGTGTACTCTTCCATCACTGAAGTTGGGCTCGTCCATTCTGCTAAATATGGCACCTAGAATTATATCACAGGACCTACACTGTTTGCATAGGTATTTGTACCATATTCCAGGGTTGAAAGGGACAACCTTTCTCGCAAAGTCTGATATACACCTAGTTGTAACTGACCTAGACTTGACCTCGAATATCGGAAAACCCATTAATATTCTGGTCTGCAGCTGACCGGCTTGTCTTTAAGGATTAAATATTGACAGCACTGTTAGAAAATAGTGTAAAACCTGAGCAGACGTATGAGCAGACGCCGCATTGATCTGGGTATACAGTCTCGCTTGATGCATCTGATTCATATGAAATGCTGAATCTATTCTCTGAAACGTAAGATAAAATAGTCAAGTCGTCTGCTTCAAAAGTTTGTATTGCGGTTATAGGATGTACAATTTTGATAACTGCGCCAAACCGGACTACATTTTTGTGCGGACTCATATTTCTTTGGCGGTGAAAGCCGGAAGAAAGTCGTAAGAAAGCCGGAACTACTTTACAACACGCAGGATAAGCTAGAAACGACAGATTGAATCTGTCATTAAAAACGAGACAAAAGTACAAACTGAAAAACAAACAATACGCTGATCAGAAACGACGTGCAAAGCCATGTACCTTAAAACAAGGGGATTACGTTTTGTTAAAACGTCAGAGTCAGAACAAAGAGGAAACCGCGTTTTATCCTACGCCGGCCAAAGTGATCAAAAGGAAGGGTTGCATGATAACCGTTAAGTTCAAAGACAGATACGTTACTCGGGATGCTTCAAAGTTCAAATTCATCAGATATCCCGGTAACACGACGACAGAACAACAGCGACGTCAACAAAATAAAAAGTCAACGTCGAGTCAGTCGGATTGTCGGGGGTCAGTACAGCCTCCGAAACCAACGGAATTGCGACGTTCGAGACGGGAAATTCGCCCACCACGTAGATTTAAGGATTAATATGTGTAATAAGTGTGATTGTGTGCGTTTTCGTATTTCAGTTTATGTGCATATGGAATAAGGATTAAAGTGTATTTTCCTGTGACACGCGATGTTTTTTTTTGCATCTGAATAGTACAGGCATTAGCTCATAATACCTGTATTATATGAGTAGTGGCATATGAAAATAAAGTTTCAGTCAGTGCGCGTGTTGATTCGAAATCACCTTGGAATAACAATTTTTTTTATTATTTTTTTTTCTCTATTGTAAATACATGTAGCAGATTTATTTTTTATGACTCAAGTGTGAAACAATTTTCATGAACATACATCAAAGATAGGATTTCGCCTACACAGACATTATCAGAACATTTCAAAGGAAATAGTTCCAGCGGCCTGACAGCGAAATAAAACATGAGAAGAACATTGGCGAACTCTATTTCCATGTGTCATTGATGTTAATGCTTGCATTGTTTTATCAAATATATTTTGTGAGAAAACAGACTTTGGGTGTGTGGTATTTTGTAACACTTGACTTTCTTTCGCATAAACTTTCACGGGGAGGAAGAAAATTAAACTATGCCGAGACTGTGACAGACATTTAATTGCCATATCAGTCATTTTATTTCTTCACGCTGATATGTTTTAATTTGATCAATTATAATAATAAGGAACCGCCTCCCTGATAAAGCTGCGCCAATGAAGTATACTGAATGAATGAGTCGTGTGCGAGATATATAATTACTATGTATGTTGCTTGTTGCAGTTAAATAGTAGCTTTTGTAAATAAAAGAATATAATACTATACCCTAGTGGTTCAGTGACTTAACCATCCCTTTAAGGGTCTCGTACATACACACACACACACTACAGTACCCACAGTCAATTCTTTTGGACAAAAATAAGAAACATATTTTATTTCATTGTTAGTGTCCATTTTTTGTACTAATATAAACATATTCATCAAAAGGACTTGATAACGTAAAAACTACATACACAGGTGGATTTGACATAAATTAATGGCCATAAGTATTGGAAGCCATGGATCGAGAAACTTCTAACTTCATCAATTCTTAGTTCTTATTTCGGACTTCAACTGCCTACTTCTAACTTCCTACTTCAAACTTCTTACTTCTAACTTCCGACTGCTTTTGGCTTTCCGCTTATGATGTTTTCATTAGGGTTTAGTTATTTCATGTTCGTGTTTCTTTCCCTTTGGTGTCTCTGATGGGAGGTGTGGGGTAGTTCTATCTATTCCTGACCATTGCCCTCACATCTATATTCTAACTTCCCACTTCCAACTACTTACTTCCGACTTCTAACTTCCAACTTCTAACTTCTTACTTCAAACTTTTAATTTCTGACTTCTTAATTCTAATTCCCAACTGCTTATTTTCAACTTATTACGCCCTGCATTTCACATCCGTTGTTTACTGATTTGTTTGTTTGTATTGTTTTTTTACGGCACAGTCAACACTATTAAGGTCATTTTTGAGTCGGTCAGTTTACCTATCCACACTTTTCTGGGTAGGCTTTAACGTAAGCGGTTAACCAATACAGTGCACATTCTTTCGCCAGAAACTGACAACTGCCCACCGCAGAAACTATTTCATGATCAATCTCCACGAAAGAATGTTGCCGACCCCGGCAGGTATCCAACCCGCATTGTCCTGATCACCGACTGAGCTACCGAGGCCGGCTGTTGTTTACTGAATGTGATGGAAACGGGATTTTTAACTCCGATACTTTTTTTCTTCCTTCTTACTGCCAGCTTGTAACTTCCTACTTATAACTTCCCGCTTATTAAATCTAGAAAGATGTGAGGTTAAAAGTAAGAAGTCGGATGTAAGAGATGGAAGCTAGAAGTCGAAAGTTAGAAGTAAGAACTCGGAAGTAAGAAGTTAGAAGTCGGACGTTAGAAGTCGGAAGTAGGAAGCCAGAAGTAAGAACAAACATGTGATGAAGATAGAAGTCCCGTCTCCATAACACACAATGTTATTTGGATAAAGACGTTAGAAGGAAATGAGAAGTCGGAAGTTAGAAATAAGAAGTCCAGCGTTAGAAGTTGGAAGTTAGAAGTAGGTAGCTAGAAGTCGGAACCAGAACATCCAAATTTGACATTACTCTTGAAAGATTAGTAAACGACTCGCTGACGGTGCGTACTACGAGTATAATCGAAATGCCTGTATGTGGACAGCTAGAAGAATATGTTAATTGTTAACACATCCATACACAGGTGGGATTCAAAATCTATCCAAAGAGCTGCTTACAAATACTATTTGGCTTTTTTTTCGAAGAGAGGCCGAGGCAAATATATAAAGAATTGTATTATTATTCCTGAACTGTCAGATATAGTGCGGACCCGGATCAAACTGCTCCTAGAGCTTTTGGATCTGGGCCCACATTGTGTGCAACAATGTACTTCAAAGTTCCAGCAGACAACATAAATATATGAAACTGGTCATTGTATTATTCTTGAACTGTCAGATATAGTGCGGAGAAGCCTTCGTGGTGCAGTGGATACGCTACTCGCCTTGTAAACCAGGGATCTCAGGATCGATCCCGGGCTTCTCCAGACTTTAGGATGTGTCTTAAACCGAGGTCCCGTCTCCGTATGACCTTAGCTGTTGCTGGGACGTAAAACTAAAACTCGCCCACCCTCAGATATAGTGCGGACCCAGATCAAACTGCTCTTATAGGAGCTTTTGGATCTGGGCCCACATTGTGTGCAACAATGTACTTCAAAGTACCAGCAGACAACGACTTTTGTTGGGACTGGCATCTTAATGGTTAAAGTTGCGTGCTGTTTGAACCCGCCTGCAAGCCGCAGGAGGTTCATCGGCTCGGCAGACTTCGTTTTAGTTTAATCTTGCAAGCGGTCTGACGAATATTCTTCCATCTAATAATTTCGTATACTAGGTGGGTGTCTTGATTTATTCTATTTATTGCAAGTTTTTTCTTTGTCTAAACATACATGCCATACATGATTGGGCTACAAACTGGGGTTTCAAATTATCAACTGAAAAAACAACAGTGGTGGTTTTCAATAGAAATTTCGCAGACACAAAGGGCATGCCCAGGCTGGCTTATGACGGGCAGGAAATAAAGTACGCCAGTCATGCCAGATTCCTGGGCATGTACTTTGATAGCAATCTAACATGGAGACTGCACATTGAAAATCTGGTGTCCAGGTCCCAGCGGGACCTAAATGTGCTCAGGGCGGTCTCGGGGGCAAACTTTGGAGCCGACAAGAAAACCCTGATCAAAATGTACACGGCACTCATAAGAAGCAAAATTGATTATGGCTGCCAAGCATACGCGTCTGCGGCGCCATCACACCTGATAAAACTAGATAGCATACAAGCCGCAGCCCTCAGAATCGCTACTGGGGCATACAGGGGAACGCGGAACCTGGACCTGGAGATTGAATGCAGCGTCATGCCCCTGCACCTGCGGAGGGATGAACTGCAGCTCAAGTACTGGGCCCGCTCAAGCAGTCTTAGGGAAAGTCTCCCCATAAACCAAATGATCGCCGACACGCCCAATCATGTTAAAAGAGATAGGTTAAGAGGAAAGATCCCCTATATTATCAAAGTCCAGGACCTAATTAAAAACCATGACCTCGAACAGGTCAAAACAGCAGAAAAAACATATCCGGAAGTTTTTAATTTAAGAAGCCTACGCGCAAAAACAACACTAACGGGTGTCGTAAAGAAAACTGAAACAACACAGAAAAATGCAATGAGATCGCAGAATCACACATCAATGAAAACTATAAGCAAGCGCTTAAAATTTTCACTGATGGAAGCAAAGATGCTGACAAAAAAGAAACTGGGTGCGCTTTCACAATACCAGAATTAAATTTCGACCAAAAATTCAAACTTAACCATCACCTCACAGTCTACTCTGCAGAACTTATAGCAATACAGAAAGCTTTGGAATGGATACAGGAAGAAAAACCCGATAGTGTTGTTATACTAACGGGCTCATTAAGCTCATACAAAGCATAAACTCTGGAAACAGCACTACAAGACCGGATATACTGCAGGACATTCATATCCTAATACACAAAATACTAAAACAAGGCATCACCCTGAACATAGATTGGATCCCCTCCCACTGCAACGTGCAGGGGAATGAGCGCGCAGACACGCTGGCCAAAGAAGCTCTGACCCGGGGGAAGGAACTTGACTACCTCCCCACCCCACAAGAAGTCTACACAATCATTAAGGCCAGCATCAAAAAGGAATGGGCGCGCATATGGCAGGGACAACACGGATTCAGACACTCGATCTGCCAGTCCTTGACCCCGAAAATAGTTCAATACAGCGACAGCCGAAAGCTCGATCGCATATATACACGACTAAGACTTGGGGTCAACGGACTAAATGCACACAACATCTTCTATTACGCGGCCGATCCATTATGCGGGCACTGTGGCGGGGTGGAGAGTGTTCAACACTACCTCGCAGAGTGCCCCGCACACGGCCCCGCCAGGAGGGAACTAAAGGGAGAACTGACCGCACTAGGATACCAAGGGGAGATAAACGCGATTTCTTTGCTCAATCTAATGTCACAGGAAATGAGGGACGCGGTTTTCAATTTCTTTGAGAAAACAAACTACCTGGACAAAATATAGGGGAAAGCTAAGGGCGCAGACTAAATTTATTGCACTGTTACGAGAGACACACCCCGTACGAGGTTATACACAAACATGCCTGAAACCAAAACCGTTACAGACCCGATTTCAGAAACAATAAATGATTTAACCGCACCTGAGACGCTACCAACCAAAAAGGAGCGTAGTGATCAAAGGGCGGCCGTCTCACGGTGAAAAGGGGAACAAAGTCAACGGTAGGCACTGTGGTTTGCGGCCTCGGTTTTGCACTTAAGACTGCCTAACGGTGACAGCGATCCCTGGATCACTGTGAGAAGACCATAACAGAACGGGGCATGGACCCACCACAAGGAAAACCCATAGCCTCGACCCACCCTCCAAAGGGGTGTGGCAAGCGAGAGGTTAAGACGAGGTGTAGCGTTGTGGTTGCGGTCCACTGGCTTTGCACTTATGAGCGCTGCACCAAAATCCTAGCTGATCGGGAGCCACACTGCCCGAAATAGGATCACACGAGAACACGCCAGAACTGGGCATGGATCCACCACAAGGAAAATCCATCGCCCGGCCTCTCCGGAGGGGGGAAGGCAAACGGGAAATCAGGACGAGATGTAACGCTGGGGTTTGCGGTCTTAGGACTTTGGCACTGAGCAGCGTTGCGTCAAAATCCTGGCTGATCGAGAGCCACACAACCCAAAGGAGAACGGCACACCAACACACTAGCAAACAAAAGGCTCTCCTTCAGGAATGCACATAGATTAGTTGGACAGAAATAAGAAACAATAGGCCTTATCACATCTCTTTGTTTTTCTTTTTTTTTTTCGCTTTCGAATAAAGGATGTACATTATAAGGTTACCCAAACGGAATGATCTGGGGGCCACAAAAGGACCCTTTTATAAACACCTGACTAGCAGAAAAATCACAGGAAGGCTCTCTCTAAGCACACATGGTATTGCTTCTGTCCCTCCCTTGACAAATGAATACGGTCCCTATAATAGTGCCTGTGGAGGCGGCCATCGCTGTCCCAACGTTGCCTTCGGAAAATATGAAACGCTGTCCCACAAGTCAACATCATAGCTCGCCACGCGCATACCACCATGGCCGAAAAACCGAACCTCGCCTGGTACATCAAACAGCCCTCGGTACTGCCCTTGTCGTTTAAAATAAGAATCACCAAAAAACAGCAAATCGCGCCATTCAAGACGACCATATGTTTATACAGATAAGGGAAATAAACTAACTAACTAGGGCATGACTTAGCGCGACCCTGAAGGAGGGCATCAGCACATAACCACCCACGCAAAACTAAAACAACATACATCCACCCACGCAATGCTAAAATAGGTAGATAAAGCGATAGTTGTAGAATAGTTGTAGAGTAGGAATCCCGTAGAGAGGATAGTATAGGAAAAGAGAGATCAAAAACCTGGAGATAGAAGAAGAAGAAGAGTTTATTTCCCAAAAAGCGATTTCAAACATTGTTAACTGTAAATATGACACATAAAAACAAGATCGCACAGGAGTGCTCGACTGCGCACATGCGCAGACGGACGCTTGTATGCGACCTACATGATAATATGAATTTGTACTAACTGCATTGCTATCGAGATCGGCACACGATATCTCGGGCCCTCAAACGACTAGGTAGGAATACAATTCCTCCTATGGTGCCTTCCTTCACGTAGGATGCGATAATGACATGTAAACATGGCGACTCAGAATGGCCCACTTACGGTCCCACAGAATATGACATCCTACGTGGAGAAGGGCACCACATTTTCCTAACTTTAACAAAAAAATGCAGAAAAGGGGATTGACCTACTTCCACATCCTCCGCGATAGAGGTCACCCACAAACTAAAAAAAATACGAACTTGGGCCCGAGACGGCAGAGGCCGTCACACTATACTATATGTTGTATGTACAGAATAAACAAAAATCACAAAATATAATCTACAAGCACAACCTTGCAGGTACAAAAAGTGTCCTACGCAGCATAATAGAGCGGGTGGGCTTGCCCCAAAACGGACAACACCATCTTTAAAGCACAAGAAAAACAAACACGACAGGTCCGTGGCGGGGCGAGCACATCCGCCCGCATATATACTCAATAAGCTGGGGGCACAGACCAAATAATGTAAAAATGTACATGCGTTACAAAAATATGCAAAAATCAAACAAAAAAATAAAAAACCAAAATACCAATATCAAAATTGATACAAAAAGCGTAGACGACATCCATAGACATGGTGCTGGCGTGAGGGTGTAGATGTTGCTGAAGCTACAAGCTAGAAGAAAGAAATGGATGGACTCTACAATTTTGTGGTGCAAATAAGCACCACAAAATGGCTTAAAAACTTTGTCTCGAATCCCCTGATTGAATATAAGGTGCATAACACGTAACATGGAAACGTGTATAGCAATCTTTAGAAACGTCTTCCAAATCGCAATGAAACTTTCAAACAAAATTAACTGCTAAAGATCCCCTTAATGATAAGTTCAAACTCGGAGCCTACCCTGTTACACAAAACAACCCACACCCCTTTGCGGCAAACCGCAAAAACCCAAGGCACAGCACTGCTATAACTTAAACGCAGTGCAATCGCGTAGCCAAACCTTTAGAATGGAGTTCCAAATTACTACAACTAAACTATGTTGCACAAAAACAAAGGCTCACATTGGAACTGTGCAACATATCCGCAGCCCTTGAAATATGAAGCACGCCTAGCCCAGAAACTCCTACATTTAATGATGCCCTTTAGCGACAGGACACATGCACTCCTGAAGCAAACGGGAAGACAAAATATAAGCCCCACCGAGACCTGGAAAGGTCACGGCACCGTTTCACAAACCTCTCAGGACGGAGCTCGGCGATTGGCTACAGGGCAAGGGGATGTTCGTGGGCTCGGAGACACCTGAGACGTGAGACGACAAACATGGACCGACGGGGCTGGAGTCGAGCGATGGTCTCCCTGTTCACCGGCAACGGGGAATAGGGGTGCATGGATTCGTTCCCTGGGACCCCACCAGCTGACGACCCGCGACACGGGGAAACGGGAAAACAACAACATGTCTAAACAAAGTGAAGCCAGTGATCAGTCGAAGTGTTCTTCACTGCTTGCCAGCGTCTTATGGACATGCAAGACAATTAATGTTAGTTCTTATCCCGTTGAATAAATTAATTTAGCAACACCCATTACTGACACTCAACCAAGCAGATCACTTGATTACTGAATCCATTCAAATGCACACATTGAATGACAAATAGTGCAGATCCTGATCAGATGACTTCTTCAGAAGCCAACTGATCTGGATCTACACTGTCTGCAAAAGAACATCAGAATATGAGTTTAGTGTGGAAAGTGTTATAACTTTTCCAGCAAAGATTGTCTTGCATATGAGCTTAAGCATTATCAATGAAATATTGTAACTTCAGAAAGCTGAATCTGCTACGCTGGTCCTTATTGGAATATACATGTACAGTCGAACTTTAATGGCTCGAACACCTTTGGGACCTCGAAAATCTGTTCGAGACAGGGGTAGTTCGAGCCACTGAGGTTTACTGTCAGGAGGCATAACGAGATACTTTTAGACATCTTTTCGGTGTTCTATAAAGACGATGTATGCTGTGTGTACTCATTAGAATCGCCTCATCGAGGCGATTCTAATGAGTACACACAGCATAATTTGCAAGATAAAAGACTGAAATCTCCTTAATTATCCCTCATTATTTCTTTTGTAGAGGATTTCGCTAGGGGCTCAAGAATGGGTTCGACACATCCATGGTAAACGAGCCATCGGTGTTCGAGCCATCGAAGTTCTACTGTATATAGAAGGGTATTGAAAAGTCTAACACCAAGAACGTCATATTTTTTCAGACAAAAATGTACTGAATACTTTCCATATAATGAAGCATTTAAACGACTACCCACCGTCTACGTTATAGACCAGAGATCTTGCCACCTTCTATTGTCCACGTGACAATCGTTGACCATGTACAAAACCCAGGTATTGGTTATTTATGGCAGTGTTAGTCTTCTCCCTGTGACGTCAGAACGCTGTGTAGAAGGTAAAATCTGGACTGGGCTAGTGTACGGGGCATTGGCTTATCAATCGACCCAAAGTAACTAAGTACAGAGGCTTTCCATCTGCTATTGTCCCACTGACTGTCGCTACCATGTACAAAAGTCAACTACATGTTGTTTATAGCTTCGATAGTCGCCTCCATGTGCCGTCAGAGCGAAATCTGGACTGAGCTTGTACACTGGGGCATGGGCAAATAGTGGATACCTCAGACGCCACGTATGCGGCATCTGATCTGGAGTATACTGCTTGCTTACAAATACTGGCATTTAATGGTTGAACAAAAGCTCAATTCTCAGTTCAGGACCGTTTGCCCAACCTACACGCAGAGACAATCGACCCACCAGTACCCTCAGTGTTTTGATTTAGTAGCGGTATGGCCATTATTGGGACAACAACTGTCCTGTTGGCTTTCTACTTGTTATGATTGATATGTTAAATGACGTTCGATGGCAGAAAAATTTCCCCGTACTTCATCAAAGTGTAAATTATTCCCTATGGGATAACGGAGTCCGTTTTAGTACAGTAGAACTTCGATGGCTCGAACACCGATGGCTCGTTTACCATGGATGTGTCGAACCCATTCTTGAGCCCCTAGCGAAATCCTCTACATAAGAAATAGCGGGGGATAATTAAACAGATTTTAGTCTTTTGTCTTGCAAATGTATGCTGTGTGTACTCATTAGAATCGCCTCCATGGGGCGATTCTAATGAGTACACACAGCATACATTTTCATTATAGAACACAGAAAAGATGTCCAAAAGTATCTTGTTATGCCGCCTGAGAGTAACTCTCAGTGGCTCGAACTACCCCTGTCTCGAACAGATTTTCGAGGTCCCAAAGGTATTCGAGCCATTGAAGTTCGACTATATTTCAGTATATATGAAGGGCGAAAGCAGTGATTTATAAATATCTTTACTGCTTTTGAAAAGATTCCCAATAAAACTGTAATGCGTACATCCTATCTTAAATGTGTTCTTTGTTTTCAAAGACCATCATACGACTTATAAACGTATTTCACTTTACTTAGCTTGTCTTAAATGTCATCTTTTGGCGTAAAACGTCTTCCCGTGCTTCGTAAACAATATTTATATTTTTATTTCTTTCAGATCTTTGTCTCATTTTAGTAGATTCGAACCTCGAGCTGTGTACACGGTAGAGGGTGCAACCAGTGTTTCAAATTCATTAATGCTTTTGAAGACACTCAATAAAACATAGACTCCAATTTTCTACTTGCAAAGTGCCTTTATATTAAATAGCTATATTTCACAGTGTCGTACATTGGTCCATTCAGTGTATGCTAGTACAAGTGACAACTGCAAACAAAGTCAAGACAGTTTCGCTGCTTTAAAACAGTCAACTTACACTAGAAGTCTTAGCCTTGCTTCCAAAGGATATCCCTCTATAGAACATATTTAACGTCACTACAGCCGGTGTCTGGGAATGTGTGGCGGCCGTAAAAAGTCTCCCTGACCTACATCATAGTGTAGTTTATATTTTCTTGTCCTTTGGAATCAATGATTCCATTGTTGAATTTTGAAAATATTTGAGGGTCACTGATGAGGCTTAATTGCCGAAACTAGCTAGTCTGGCCCAGAAACTTGTACACTCCATATTTTCCAGCCAGTTGTTTTTTTTTTTTTTTTTTGTGTATTCCTTGCTTCCAAAAGGTAACCCTCTATAGAACATATTTAACGCCACTACAGCTGGTGTCTGGGAATGTGTGGCGGCCGTAAAACGTCTCCCTGCCCTACAACATAGTGTAGTTTATATTTTATTGTCGTTTGAGATCATTGGTTCCATTGTTGAATTTTGAAAGTATTTGAGGGTCAATGATGAGGCCTAATTGGCCGAAACTAGCTAGTCTGGCCCAGAAAATATGTACACTCCATATTTCAAGTTCTTTGGTGTATTCCTTGCTTCCAAAGGATAGCCCTCTACAAAACATATTTATCAGAAGCATTATGTCTTTTTTTACAACAAGATGCACTAGTTTACAACTGCCACTGGAAACAAAATAAGTTTGATAAAGCTACATGTATACATAAATTAGGTATCTGGTGTCCAAATGTATGTAAAACGCAGAATATCAGTCTACATATATCTGCCAAATAGAAGTGGAGGAGGCAATGGCCAGGAATCGATACAATTAACCCACAGCTCCCATCAAAGACACCAAAGGGAAAGAAACACAAACACGAAACATCCTAATGGAAACATCAATAGCGAAAAGGCAAAAGGACAGTTACTTTCCCACAAAATGGCCAATAGGCTATCCAAAATAAAATAAACACCCAAAGACAAACCATAACAAAAATAAACCGCGACAGAAGAATCGCCTAGGAACGGTCAGCGGAAACGAATTCCACTTGGGGCTTAAATCGATTTTACGTGGCCACAATCCTCGCCCTTACTTCCGTCGCGATTAACCCTTGTCCTGCTGAATATTTTAATCTGCCACACCCACCACCGATTATCAACCAATCAGATTACTTGGTGCAAATTATTGCAACAATTTCCCAATCTGAATGACAAACGATGTAGATTCAGATCAGATGGCTTCTTCAAATCTGGATCTTCATTGTTTGAAAGATAAGACATATCCGGGCTCAGCAGGACAAGGATTAAGACAAATACTTTGTTCAGTCCGCATGAAGACCTCCTAACTCATCAGTGCAAAATCTCCGTGAACACAAAAATCAAACAACCACAGAGATGAAACAATGGTGAGGACTCGACAGCAAGAAACCACTGAAATGCTGGAGCAAAAGAAAACCAACAGTTAGACTCCGATGGGCCCGACCAGAGACAGAGCATCAGGTACCAACCAACATAAGCCTTTACGCTGGAACCGTCATAGAATCTGAGGCCTGACCCACCGGCGTGCAATTAAAGAGGGAAACAAAGGGAACAATGAAGCCTCCCTTCGAGTTTTCGACGGGTTCACATTGTTTCCTCACGTCGACTGTGATTGCAAATAGCAAGTTGTAGAGAGAAGTCTGCACTGGAGCAAAAATGCTTCAAATTTCACATGAAAACTGTGGAAAGGTCTTTCCAATGAAAAAAAAAAAAAAACGGGTAGTATGGAAAAAGATTGATGACACAAAGCTTGACAATTTTACAGAGTTGACTGAGGATGAACTAAGGGACCTGACCATGGGATTAGTTCGGTAGCTCAGTCGGGTGCGCGTCTGACTGGTGATCAGGTGGACGCGGGTTCGATACCTGCCAGGGTCGGCAACATTCTTTCGTGGGGATTGATCAATAAATAGGTCATTCTCTCCCTTACGCTGATTCAAGAAGGACAGTTGTCATTTTTTGGCGAAAGAATGTGCACTGTATTGGTTAACCGCTTACGTATACGCCTGACCACGAAAAGTGTGTATATGTAAACTGACCCCTCAAAATGACCTAAATAGTGTTGATTTGGCCTTTTAACTCCAATACAAACAAACAACACAACTTAAACAGACCAAATCCTACACAGATGAACAGTGACGGAAATGGATAATATGAGATACCGCACACAAAGAAAATGACGGTGTTCTCAAAGCACAGATACGTTCTTGTCACGCATCAAATTAAACATATAACTTGTGTGTTGAATATACTTAAGGAGGGTGGGGAGTAATTCATTTGTCTTTAGATTTTTTTTTATTTGCTTATATTTTGTAGCTTAAAGTCTCTGCTTTCGTTTGCCGGTATAAAAATATAGGCATACCATGCTTCTTTTCTAGCTTTTAAGCCTTATAGAGGGGTACTGATTTCGAAATTATCAAATGTTTCAAGAATTATCCCGTTCATTGACAAAGTATCGATAGCGAATGTGCAAAACAATATTTCCCCGTTTGTTTAAAGAAAACACAATGCAGGATAATGTCATGTTTGCGTACTTAAGTATGAAAGACAATCTCTTTCATAGATTTTAATAGGGCATTTTCTGCATTTTTTTGCTATTTTGATATGCAATTTTCTCAAAATTGACAAAAGAATGCATTCGTCGTCTTTAGATTTTTCTTATTTTCACATATATAACAATAATTGATACGAAATAGGCATGAAATTTCCCCCTGTTACCATGCATCTGGTTGAAGTAATTCAGAATAATGTACCCCACCCCCAATAAAAATGACTGAAAAACCACTAAGATATTGTTTAAATGACAATAACAATGACCATATCTTCATTATTGCACATACGTTTGCTTCCTTAATGTGATACGAATCAAACTCTTTCATTTGAAGTGAAACACACTTTTATTTATAAGATTATTGGTGTAAAATTTGATTTTTGGCCAAAAAATGCATTTTCTTATATTGCAATATTTGCCATTAATTTTGTTCACGTTTAAAGTATACAAAGCTATTAACATTGTTGCAGATGGTCAAACAGTGCTAGTTATAAGTTATTAATTGACCTTGGAAAGATTATTGGATATTTTTTTATCTTACTTTGTTGTCAATTTATTAACTTTGTTGTCAATTTATTACCCCACTCCCGAATGAAACGGGTTGAAATAGATAAAAAAAAATGCAATATGCTGATGCAAAAACTGTCTAATTTTTTTTTTACCGTTTTAGTTCCTGCCAAAGTTATAGGGAAAGTAGAAAACAGCTAGTACAAGTTTGTCTGTGACAAGTTTGTTTCATGTCATATTGACCTGAAACGTTAGCTCATTCAGAAAAAAAAGTGTAAATTGACCACAAGACAGTCAAAATGTGAAAAAAATAATGGTCGCCGCGAGCGAGAATGAAATAAATCACTGATGCAGCATCAGAATCGTGTAACTGTGCAGAACAGGGTACCTTATGATTCCAAATCGAAGCAAATTTGAAAAGAGATGTCTCTTACCTTCCCAAGCATGTGTCCTTCCCAGGTATTAATTTACCAAATTATATTGAGTTTTAGTGTTTTTCATAAACATGGTGTATTTTTGAGCGTATAGTCGCAGCAGCTTCCGATTTCAGAACCTGTACGATGGTCAACTGTGATTGCGGATGGCCTCATTCGACAGTTGGTGTCAATCCACAATTCCCATCAAACCCCTCACCCAGCACCCCCACCCCGAAAAAAAATTAAAAAAATAAAGAAATGAATGAATTAATGGCTTCTTATAAAAGGCACAGTAGCATCAAGGGTATCTCGACGTCGACACTACGTCTCTACGCAGCGCCGACGCCGAAGTCCTTTGTTGTCTTAAAACAAAACGAAAAACAATACAATAACCTCACACCTCCCATACAAGAAACCGAATGTGCCAATTACATATGATACAGCGCGCGACAAAAATTACAATGAGCATTGTGTGACCAGCGAAAACTCACATCAGCCTGCGCATCTGTGCTTGATGATCTCTTCTGCCTGCACTTCCGTCCAGGCTGACCGACTTTTCGGATCGCATGAACCTTTTTGTAGTTGTAACGCAATCAAAAGGGAGAATCCTGTGAATATAGGTCTGATTTTGTTTCTGCAAGCGCCGACTCGTATCAATCTGTGCATCACTAAATACTTACGTATACACAGCTATCCACACAGATATATGAGTTAAACCCATTGTCTTACATAATGACTTCTACGTTCAAAGTGTTCCTTCTTTTATTTGTAATGTTTTTCAAATAAGTTCAGAGAATCATAAGCAAAATACCATAATCGCCACGGTATGCACCATCATAACAGAACTTTGTCAATGCACCGGCCCCCGCCCATCGAGACTTGAAGAAATAGATTGGGCTACATCATGCTTTCACGCAGAGCTGAAGCCGACCGCACATGAGTACTAGTAAACCGCTTACAGGGTCTAAACCTGCCCAGGAAAATGGCCCGAGTCGGACCGTCCATGCATATAAACCCTATTGGTTTCGTTGAGCGGCAGAGCTTGATACTGTGTCATTTTTAACGTCAATTCTGGAGACGTGACTTCCCAATTTGTGGGACTTTTACCCGACGTTGAGTTGAACCCTGTCGGCCAATGAAACCAATCTATATGTTTATAAGGACGGTCCGTCTTGCACCACTTTACCTGGGCAGGGCGACCTACCAGTACTCATGTTCGATTGGTTTCAACTCTGCGTGGAAGCATCATGCAGCACAATCTTTTTCTTCAAGCCCAGATCGGCGGGGCCGGCTATCATGTATTGTACAGACTAACAATATGAGAAGTTTTTGGACGACGAAGCACACTGATGCAACTTTCCCTCCTCGATTCCAAAGTTCGAGCCTCAATTTTGATTCTCTCTCTCTCTCTCTCTCTCTCTCTCTCTCTCTCTCTCTCCCGCTCTCTCTCTCTCTCTCTCTAACCACCCCATGCGTACGGACCTGTTGAGTGTAAGATCCTAAATGTGGTTTCTGGAACAGGCTATTTGTTTGTTCACTGTGGTGGGTTAACAATAATTGAAACTGAGATTAACAGAGTAATCTGCGCTACCAGGTATTACAGTTGTGTCTGCACTTTTAGATCATACAAATAACTAGGTAGGTAAATATGGCAGTGTTTTTTTTTTTTGTTTTGTTTTTTTCTTCATATATATGACGTCACGCAGGCTAAAGTAAAGGTCACTATTGATTCATTGTTTTGTTTGTGTTGACAAAGTATGGCCATGAAATATGTGCAGTGGCGGATTCTTCGAGTGGCAATGGCAAAGACTTGAAATTACGGCAGAGTCAATTATGCGCGACCCTCCTCAAGGGCTGAACATAATCACTGGATAGTATTGCAGGTGCAGAAATGATGCTCACACAGTGCTTTGGTTTTAAGGATATAACAGCAACGAAACAGAATACAGTGAAGCCAAACCGAGCAAGGTGCACATTGATTATGTAAAAGATGCTGCTGTTGACACATGGAGTATGTCTAGCGATTCTGAAGAAGATGAATAATAACCAGCATAAAAAGATTGGGCCATAAAGACTTTATGCATTTAGCAAAAGTTTAATGAGGTTGCAAAAACTAAGCAAAATAGAAGTAGAGGCAATGATCAGCAATCGATACAATTAACCCACAGCTCCCATCAGAGACACCAAAGGGAGGGAAACACAAACATGAATCAACAGACCCCGACGGAAACACCAACAGCGGAAAGCCAAAAGGGCAGTTACTTTCCCACAAAATGGCCAATAGGCTATCAAAAATAAAATAATATAAGCGACACAAACACCCAAAGACAAACCATAACAAAAATAAACCGCGACAGAAGAACCGCCTTGAAACGAATTCCACTGTGGGGCTTAAATCGATATATCGTGGCCACAATCCTCGTCCTTACTTCCGTCGCGATTAAGACAAATAATTTGTCCCATTAACGTGATGTCCCAGCTATGATGATTGTGTGTGTGTGTGTGTGTGTGTGTGTGTGTGTGTGTGTGTGTGTGTGTGTGTGTGAATTGAGGTTTAACGTCCCCGTCAACACTATTAAGGTCATTTTGAAGACATTGCTTCCAATTTTGTGGGACTTTTACCCGACTTTGAGATAAAACGACATGCCGCCCAATGAAACCAAAAGGCCTTTATGCATTTGGTCGTCTGACTCATATCACTTTGCCTTTTCTAAGCGGTTTATGTGTGGCCAGTTTCAGCTTTGGGTGGAAGCACCATGCAGCCCAATCTATTTCTTCAAGCCCTGATGGGCGGGGCCGAGATTGTGTGTGCGTGCGAAATTTTATGGTATCTCGGCAGGTGACCATAACTCACACAAACATAGCAAACACAAAACTCACACCAAAAAGCCAGAACGAGCCAACTTATCCGATTATGTAAACCTAGAGATTGGTTAAACCGAGGAACACATGCACGGATAGCTAGAGCTGACACTTACTCAGGTTGCGAGGTTATTTATTTGTTTTTTTTTTTTTTTGCTTTTACGACCCTTTCAAGATTATTTAACTTATTTCGAGCCGATTGCTAAGCTGAGTTGTGTGAAAACCGTAGTACCACTAGTAAAAACACTGATCCAACAATTACAACCATACCACATGCTCTTCCCCATACTAGGGTTTTGTTTGGGTTGAGGTTTAAAGTCCCCGCCAACACTATTTAAGTCATTTTGGAGACGCTGCTTCCAAATTTGCGGGACTTTTACTCGACATTGAGGTGGAAGACATCTCAAGCTCTGTCGCCCAAAGAAACCAATAGGGGTTATAAGCATGGGGGTCCAACTCGCGCCGCTTTACCTGGGCAGGCTTAGATCCTCTGAGCGGTTTACCAGTACTCGTATGCGGTCGGTTTCAGCTCTGCATGGAAGCATCATGCAGCCCATTTATTTCTTCAAGCCCCAATGGCTGGGGGCCGTTGGACTCACTCCACTTTGTCCCGGCAGGCTTAGTCCTTCTAAGCGGTTTATCAGTACTCATGTGTGGTCAGTTTCAGCTCTGTGTGGAAGCATACACGCACACATGCGCATCCACGGCCCCCGCCCTTCGGGGCTTGAAGAAATAGATTGGCTGCATGATGCTTCCACGCAGGTAAACCGCTTAGAGGATCTAAGCCTGCCCAGGCAAAGCGGTGCGAGTCGGACCGTCCATGCTTATAAACCTTAATGGTTTCATTGGGCGACAGGGCTTGAGATGTCATTTCATCTTAACGCCGAGTAAAACTCCCACAAAATTGGAAGGAACGTCTCCAAAATGACCTATACACTGTTGACGGGGACGTTAAACAACAAATCAAATCAAAATCACATGCCCTATTCATGCTATCGTGGGGCCCCGATCACGACTGTGATGGTTTTAGTTTCAGTTTTATCTTCTCACTCGACCAACATGCCTTGCGAATAGTGCCTACTAGGGTGGAATAAGGTCGGTAAGACAAATAGGGCTAGATAAGATTTTCTAAACCCTGTGCAAATTTTGGATATTCTCATCTTTTATGCAAAACATTCTTATTTCACCCACCTTATCTCATCAAATAGGTATGATACTCTGATACTCGAGCATTTTCAGGCTCCTTACCTGTCAGTGATAGGTGGGGTAACTGGGGATCATGGAGCCAACGCACGTTTTCATGTGTTGTACAACGTCGATTCAGGTGGGACAAATTTATTTAATTATTTTCTATAAAAGGGTTATCCTTTGGAAGCAAGGAATACACCACAGAACTGAAAAATATGGGATGTATATGTTTTCTGGGCCAAACTAGTTAGTTTCGGCCAATTAGGCCTCATCAGTGACCCTCAGATAGTTTCAAAATTCCACAATGGAATCAATGATCTCGAAGGACAAGAAAATATAATCTACACTATGATGTAGGGCAGGGAGACGTTTTACCGCCGCCACACATAACCCTACATTGACAAGCTCGTGGTATGAATACACCTGTCAAACCAACTTATATAGAGAAAAATGGGATTACAGGTCACCTTGACTTTACATTGTTTCTTTATTTCTACGAGATTGGTTCTAACTCACATCAACCACGCCTTCTTTTTTTTTTGGTTTGTTTTAGGTAAAAGAGGATCTCACGGGAGTGTTCATGTATTATTGAATTTATTAAACGAGCAGAGAAACATGTATACAGTGCGAGCAATTTACCCCTCTTCCTCAACGAGTTTGATAAACTCAACAATACACCAGCACGAATGCAAAGTTCTGTTTATTTAAAACGCATTTTATTCACGATTGTTTTGCAAAAATGTCAATATTACACCATTAGTAAACGCGTCGTTAAATAACGATACGGGGCGTATCTAACTTATTTGCATATTTAATCCACTACTGGATTATCGAGTTTATTAGATAGAGATTTTATACCACAATCAGGCATTCTAGTAACCTAAAAATGGGTGTCGAATCACTGCACGCTATAATCGTTAGTGACCTATAATACCTTGTACTGACCTATTATACGTTTAGTGACCATTTATAGACCGGACCCACTTTTCAGGTCCCTAATTTACAAGTATAAACAATAACATGCAATCTTTTATATACGGTAAAACAACGAAACTGCAGATTAAAATCTTTGCAATATTTTTTCGAACAAATTTTCAGAAATTTCAGCTTAATTATTAGCTTCTCGGCCTTTCCTGGTTTGAATGGCTCGTTGTGATAACTGCGCACTGCTACTGCAGTTGCGTCTCAACCTCGAAAATAATTTCTAAAGCTTAAATAAACTATCTATTTGCAAGTTTTCATGCAGAATGTAAAGCGCTGAGAAACTTTTATTCGAGCGTCCATGTTGTTTCCTACGTCTTTGTGTTGCGGTCACGTCAGAAACTTTGCACTCGTTGACGTTGCGTTAAATTACGTGTGCGCGCCATGGCACTGAATGTCGTTTAACATGCCACACTGCCTGCTGTCTTTTTTTTTTTTTGCTTAAATTTGCTAAATTATTGCAAAATCCCTTGATTGTGTTAAATTGCGATATAAACTAAATACATGATTAGTGTCTTTAATAACAAGAGGGCCATGATGGCCCTGGATCGCTCACCTGACCCATATGATAGAGTAACAAGTGGGCCTCGGGGAGGGCCATTATTGACCCCAGGGCTACAATGTGCATAATGTTGAGGGAGGTCTAAAAAGGTGAAGCTTCATACCAAATATCAACAAAGCCTATTATTTGAACAATATTGGCAAAGGTCCACTAGATGAAGCTACACACCAAATATCAAAGACCTGGGCCTTGGGGTTTAAGAGAAGATTTTTTAAAGATATTCCCTACATTAGCCTATGTAAAACCAAATGGCCCCGGGGCGGGGGCATTTTTGGCCTCAGGGCTATAATTTAAACAATCTTGATAGAGGTCCACAAGATGAAGCTTCACAACAAATATCAAAGACCTAGGCCTTGCTGTTTCAGAGAAGAAGATTTTCAAAGATTATCCCTATATATAAGTCTATGTAAAACCAAAGGGCCCCAGGGCAGGGGCTATAATTTGAACAATCTTGGTAGAGGTCCACTAGATGAAGCTCATTACCAAATATCAAAGACCTGGGCCTTGTGGTTTCAGAGAAGAAGATTTTTAAAGATTTCCCTATATAAGTCTATGCAAAACATAATTTGAACAATCTTGATAGAGGTCCACTAGATGAAATTTCACACCAAATATCAAAGACCTAGGCCTTGTGGTTTCACAGAAGAAGATTATTAAAAGATTTTCCCTATATAAGTCTATGTAAAACCAAAGGGCCCCCGCGACAGGCATTTTTGGTCTCAGGGATATAATTTGAACAATCTTGGTAGAGGTCCGCTAGATGAAGCTTCATACCAAATCTCAAAGACCTAGGCCTTCTGGTTTCAGAGAAAAAGATTTTTCAAGATTTTCCCTATATATAAGTCTATGTAATACCAAAGGGCCCTGGAGCGGGGGCATTTTTGGCCCCAGGGCTATAATTTGAACAATCTTGGTAGAGGTCCACAAGATTAAGCTTCATACCAAATATCAAAGACCTAGGCCTTGTGGTTTCAGAGAAGATTTTTAAAGATTTTCCCTATATAAGTCTATGTAAAACCAAAGGGTCCCGAGGCGGGGGCATTTTTGGTCTCAGGGCTGTAATTGAACAATTTTGGTACAGGTCCACTAGATGAAGCTTCATACCAAATATCAAAGACCTAGGCCTTGTGAATTCAGAGCAAAAAAGATTTTTCAAGATTTTCCCTATATAAGTCTATGTAAAACCAAAGGGCCCTGGAGCGGGAGCATTTCAGGCCCCAGCACTATAATATGAACAATCTTGGTAGGGGTCCACTAGGTGAAGCTTCATACCAAATATCAAAGACCTGGGCCTAGCGGTTTCAGAGAAGAAGATTTTTAAAGATTTTCCCTATATATGCCCATGTAAAACCAAAACGTCCCGGGGCTGGGGCATTTTTGGCCCCAGCACTAAAATTTGAACAATCTTGGTAGGGGTCCACTAGATAAAGCTTCATACCAAATACCAAAGACCTGGGCCTTACGGTTTCGGAGAAGAAGGTTTTTAAAGATTTTCCCTATATAAGCCCATGTAAAACCAAAGGGCCCCGGAGCGGGGGCATTTTTGGCCCCAGCACTATAATTTGAACAATCTTGGTAGGGGTCCACAAGATGAAGCCTCATACCAAATATCAAAGACCCGGGCTTTGTGGTTTCAGAGAAGAAGATTTTTCAAGATTTTCCATATATAAGCCCATGTAAAACCAAAGGGCCCCGTAGCGGGGGCATTTTTGGCCCCAGGGCTATAATTTGCACAATCTTGGTAGGGGTCCACTAGATAAAGCTTCATACCAAATATCAAAGACCTAGGCTTTGCAGTTTCAGAGAAGAAGATTTTTAAAGATTTTTCCCTATATAAGACCATGTAAAACCAAAAGGCCCAGGGCCCGGGGGGGACCTGGGCCTTGTGGGGTGAAGCTTCATACCAAATATCAAAGACATTGGCCTTACGGTTTCAGAAAAGAAAATTTTTAAAATTTTTCGCTATATAAGCCCATGCAAAACCAAAGGGCCCCGGAGCAGGGGCATATTTGACCCAAGCACTATAATTTGAACAATCTTGGTAGGAGTCCACTAGGTGAAGGTTCATACCAAATATCAAAGACCTAGGTCTTGCGGTTTCAGAGAAGAAGATTTTTAAAGATTTTCCCTATATAAGCCCATGTAAAACCAAAGGGCCCTGGGGCGGGGGCATTTTTGGCCCCAGCACTATAATTTGAACAATCTTGGTAAGGGTCCCCTAGATGAAGCTTCATACCAACTATCAAAGACCTGGGCCTTACGCTTTCAGAGAAGGAGATTTTTAAAGCTCTTCTCTATATAAGCCCATGTAAAACCAAAGGGCCCTGGAGCGGGGGCATTTTTGGCCCCAGCACTATAATTTGAACAATCTTAGTAGGGGTCCACTAGATGAAGCTTCATACCAAATATCAAAGACCTGGGCCTTACGGTTTCAGAGAAGAAGACATTTAAAGCTCTTCCCTATATAAGCCCATGTTAAACCAAAGGGCCCTGGAGCGGGGGCATTTTTGGCCCCAGCACTATAATTTGAACAATCTTGGTAGGGGTCTACTAGATGAAACTTTATACCAAATATCAAAGACCTGGGCCTTGCGGTTTCAGAGAAGAAGATTTTTAGCTCACCAGAGCCGAAGGCTCCGGGGGAGCTTATAGGATATGCAGTTGTCCGGCGTCTGCGTCGTCTGCGTCTGCGTCGTCTGCGTCTGGTGACGTCAACACTTTTAAACGACATCTCCTCTGAAGCCGCTAGGCCGATTGGGCCCATATTTCATCTGTAGCATCCTTGTGTTGGGGGATTGAAAGTTTGTGTTTTTTATGAAATTCGGCTCTTTAGTTTGGTTGCTATGGCAACTTAGAGTTTCCATAGACATAAATAATATGGGGAAAATTGAAAAATGGCATTTACTGCCTAGCTGCTGCAGATATTTTGACAAAACTTTCATAGAAATATTCCTTAGGCAATCTACTATCTGCCATATGATTTTAGGCCTACTGCTCATTTGTATTGGTTGCCATGGAAAACAAATTGAAAAAAAAAAAAAATAGAAAAAAAAAAATACTTAAAAATTCATCTCCTCAGAAACCGTATGCTCCATGAGGCTGTGAGTTTATGAAAATATTCACCACATTTGCCTTTACAGGTTTTGTGTTTTTTATGAAATTCGGCTCTTTAGTTTGGTTGCTATGGCAACTTAGATTTTCCATAGACTTATAATGGGGAAAATTGAAAAACGGCATTTGCTGCCAAGCCGCTGCAGATATTTTGACAAAAGTTTCATAGAAATATTCCTTAGGCAATCTACTATCTGCCATATGATTTTAGGCCTACTGCTCATTTGTATTGGTTGCCATGGAAACCAAATTGAAAAAAAAAATACTTAAAAAATCATCTCCTCAGAAACCGTATGGTCTATGAGGCTGAGAGTTTATGAAAATATTCACCATATTTGCCTTTACAGGTTTTGTGTTTTTTTATGAAAGTCGGCAGTTTAGTTTGGTTGCTATGGCAACTTAGATTTTCCATAGACTTATAATGGGGAAAATTGAAAAATGGCATTAACTACAAAGCCTTTGCAGATATTTTGACAAAACTTTCATAGAAATGTTCCTTTAGTAAACTTCTCACAGCAATATGCTTTTATGTCAACCTGGGGGTCCTGTAGGTTGTGCCGGGGCCATTCCCCGCCCCAGTACTTTATAAAATTCCTTATATCTGAGAAACCTTACAGATCCCCACCCCTAAACCATATATATTCTTGTTCCTTATGATAAGATGCATTAAATGACACCATACTGGGGATCCTCCCGGACGTGCCGGGACATGCCCCACCCCCTCCACTTCATAAAATGCCATTTATCTCAGAAACCATTCAGATCCCCACCCGTAAAGCGTATATATTCTTGTCTCTTATGATAAGATGCACTCAGTGACACCAACCTGGGGGTCCCCCAGGATGTGCCTGGGTCATGCCCCACCTCTCCATTTCACAACAGGCCCAATATTCCAGAAACCTAACAGATCCAAACCCCTAAATGAAATATATTTTTGTTCCTTATGATAAGTTGCATTCAGTGACACCAACCTGGGGGACACCCGGGATGTGCCGGGGACATTCCCAACCCCCTCCACTTCATAAAAGGTTGGCCCCTGCCCATAGGGGCTTGAAGAAATATATGGGCTGCATGATGCTTCCACGCAGAGCTGAATCCGGCCCGCACACTAGTACTGGTAAAGTAGAAGTAAAACAAAGATCAGGAATTGATACAATTAACTTACTCCATCCATAAAAGACACCAAAGGGAAAGAAATACAAACATTAAGCGACCAGACCATAATGGAAACCTAAACAAAAGAAGGCCATCTGGTCGCTTAATGTTTGTATTTCTTTCCCTTTGGTGTCTTTTATGGATGGAGTAAGTTAATTGTATCAATTCCTGATCTTTGTTTTACTTCTACTTTACCAGTACTAGTGTGCGGGCCGGATTCAGCTCTGCGTGGAAGCATCATGCAGCCCATATATTTCTTCAAGCCCCTATGGGCAGGGGCCAACCTTTTATGAAGTGGAGGGGGTTGGGAATGTCCCCGGGGATGTGCCGGGGACATTCCCAACCCCCTCCACTTCATAAAAGGTTGGCCCCTGCCCATAGGGGCTTGAAGAAATATATGGGCTGCATGATGCTTCCACGCAGAGCTGAATCCGGCCCGCACACTAGTACTGGTAAAGTAAACCGCTTAGAGGATCTAAGCCTGTCCAGGAACCGGGGTGCGAAGCGGACTGTCCATGCTAATACACCCTATTGGTTTCATTGGGCGGCAGGGCTTGAGATATCATTACATCTCAATGTCGGTAAAAGTCCCACAAAATTGGAAGCAACATCGCCAAAATGACCTTTACAGTATTGACTGGGACGTTAAACCTCAAATCAAACAAATAAAAGGCCAAATATTCCAAAACCTTACAGATCCCTTCCCCTAAACCATATATATTCTTGTTCCTTATGATAATTAAGTGACACCAACCTGGGGGTCCCCCCAGATGTGCCAGGGACATGCCCCACCCCCTCCACTTCATAAAATGCCATTTATCTCAGAAACCATTCAGATCTCCACCCCTAAACCATATATTTTTTTTTCCTTATGATAAGACGCACTCAGCGACACCAAGCTGAGGGTCCCCCGGGATGTGCCAGGGTCATGCCCCACCCCCTCCACTTCATTAAAGGCCAAATATACCAGAAACCTTACCGATCCCCGCCCCTAAACCATATATTTTCTTGTTCCTTGTGATAAGATACATTTATTAACACCAACATAGGGTGCCCCCAGGGCTCGCCCGGGCCATGCTCCATTCTTCAACTTCACAAAAAAACCCATATATCTGAGAAACTGTTCAGAGCCCTACCCCTAAGCCATATATATTCTTGTTCCTTATGATAAGATGCAATCAGTGACACCAGCATGGGCCCCCTCCCCCTTCATTAAAAGCCATATATCTCAGAAACCGGTCAAATCCCCACCCCTTAACCATATATATTCTTGTTCCTTATGATAAGACCCCACTTCATAATAGGCCATATATCTCAGAAACTATTCAAATCCCCACCACGTAATCACATATATTCTTGTTCATTGTTATTAGACACATTCAGTCAACCCATCTTGTGGGGTCTGCAGGGGCCATTTCTCTCCCATCCATTTCATAAAAGGGCCTCATATCTCAGAAACTGTTCAGCATTAGGTTGCAACAATCTTGGGCTTTTCTGAAATCCACCATGCCCGAATCCCTCCACTGCTTAAAAGGCCTTACATCTCAGGAGCCATACATATCCCACCGCTAAACCATATATGTCTCTGTTCTTTTTTATAAGACACATTTAGTGGCACCAACCAGGGCTCCATTGGGTTCATGTCCCACCCTCTCTACTATATAAAACACCTAATATTTCAGATACAGTTCACATGAGTGCTCATTTGGGAATTGGGGGACTTTATAATTGGTAGATTAAAATCATACCATGTTAAAATACATGTCTGCCATTGGGCAATGCCCATCTGAGCTCCGGTTTAGAAATTTGGCTCTTTGGTTTGTTTGCCATGGCAAGTTAAGAGTTTCCATTGACTTATAATGCGGAAAATTGAAAAATAATATTTATACCTTTCAAGATATTTTGTCAAACTTACATAGAAATGTTCCTTTAATAATGTTATTTTAGGCCTATTGGTTGCCACAGATGGGAAATTGTCAGTTGTCATCTGTTGTCCTGCCACAACACATTCAAGCGACATCAGACCTCTGAAGCCACTAGGCTGATTGGGTCCAAATTTTATCTGTAGCATCTTTGGGCGCAGGTTAATTAAAATACTTTGCTGCCAGTCGGCAGTGACCCCTGAGCTCTGGTGAGCATAGTGGCCCATGGGCCTCTTGTTTAAGTTTTTGGTGAAAAAAATCTATTTTTGGCTCCTATGACCTAGATGTGCAACGGACCGGAACCATTTGAACAGCTTTGAAAGGGGAAATTGGTGGGAAATTGTTCTTTGAATGCAACTTGTCCGAAAAAGAAATAGATAAACTTAATTTTAATAACAGGTTTTTCGAAGAGGTTATGAAAGCATGGTGTAGTGAAAACTGGAAACCCACGATCTGCAGCTATGGAAATGAAATCTTGTGGAACAATTCGTATATACGAGCAGATAATAAAACAATATTATACACTGAATGGTGCAATAAAGGGATTAAATATTTTAAAGGTATAATTAACGAAAGAGAAAGAACAGTAGAGACCTTCGCTAGTTTAACAAGAAAATACGACTTATCAAGTAACGATTTTTTAAAATACTTAACTTTGTTGCACAGTATCCCCACAGTTTGGAAATCAACTATAAAAAATGAAAATTTAGATATACCCATAAAACCAACTTTCATAAGTCAAATATTGAATGCAAAACAAGCCAACCGATATATTTATAAACATATTTTGAAAAACCAGACGCCAATAAATAAAGCAGAACAAAAATTGAATGATAAATTTGCTAACCAGAATTTAATTTGGAAGAAAATCTACACCAATACACTAGCTGCTACGAGAGACATAAAGCTTCGGAATTTCCAATCCAAATATTATGCAAATAATCCCAACCAACAAATTTTTATTAAAATGTGGTTTAGGGGAATCGGCTCTTTGCGATTTCTGCAACATGGACATTGAAACAACGGATCATCTATTTTGGCAATGCATACACGTACAAGCATTTTGGGTGGAATTTTCCCACTTTCTTGCAAACTTTAATATAAACGTTAATCTCAATTTAGAAAACATAACATTTGGACTTACCTTTTCGACCGGAAAGCCAGAATTTCAGCTAAAAACTTTCTCATTCTACTTGGAAAATATTTCATATTCAGGGAAAAATATTTGAAAATCATACCTACCATGGATCATTTTAAATCATTCCTAAAATACAGAATTAAAATAGAAAAAGAAATCTACTTCATGAACGACAAACTTGCCCAATTCGAAAACAAATGGGAGAAATTTAATACATTCATAGTTTAACAAATTTTAAAATAACATTAAACCGATATTAATGAAGGCAGCATTGTGTATATGATTTTTTGCCTGAAATCATCTTCAAAATGGTACACCTCTCTTAAATTTGATTTGATCTGTTTTTTTTTTTTTTTGTTCGTTTGTTTGTTTTTTCTCGAAAATATCCTTTTTCTTTTTTTTCCACTTAATTAAATGTTTCTGGAAGTACATCATATGGACGTATTAAAGATAGAATAGTATTTTGTACAATACAATAAACAAAACTGCACGTACATCTACATAAACATCTTTATAATAATTGAAACATGTCTATAGATATCTGTTTTATATAGTATACGCTGATATATTGTTTGAATGTAATATGTTTGTAAAATGTATTTACAGAAATAAATATTAAATAACAAAAAAAAAAAAAAACAATCGGAGTAACTGCATTATGAAAAAAATCCACTCTCAGAAATGAAGGATATACAAGAAAGGGAGTCTTACATGAGTGTGAGGGTCACAGTTCGGCATCACGAGGTTTGCCGAGTGATGTCGGACTGTGATCCCGAGGGACGGATATTCTATTCTCCCCTCACACCCATGTAAGATCCTTTTTCTTGTATACCTTTCGTTTCTGCGTGTGGCTTTTTAATACTGCAGTCGCTCCACTATATTGTGATGACAATGTTGTGATTTTAGTGACGTCACGTAACGTGCTGCGACGTCAGCCTTAACGACAGCAAATATGAGGTCGTATTTAAATAGTGCATATCGAACACGTGAGAATATTCGATTTTTACCCTGTCCCAGGGAAAGAATACCAGGATAACAACAGAATTTCTATCCCAATTAAATTCAATTCAATATTTTATTTTCGTGGCACCTTATGTACAAACAAGTTATAAAATATAAATACAACATACATGTTTAAAAAAAGTACACAAGCTACTTTAAAAGAGTTATGAGACACGATTAAGGCAATATAAACAGGTTGCTACATGTAGTTTTTTATATAGAAAGCGTCTCCGTCTGTCTAGAATGTCTTTGTAGGTTTTGGCAACAGTTTTTATCGTATTATTTGTAGTAAATAAGAAAGTAAGTTTCTAAAAAAAAAAAAAAAAAAAAAAAAAAACTTTGAAAGGGGACTACCTAAGGATCATTCCTGTGAAGTTTGGTCAAAATCCGATCAGTGGTTTAGGAGGAGATGTCGTTTAAAGAATTGTTTACGGACGCATGGACGCACAGACGCACGGACGCTCGGACGCACTGACGCACTGACACACGACGGACGAAGGACGAAAAGCGATCCCAAAAGCTCACCTCGTCACTACGTGACGGTGAGCTAATAAAATATAATCGGTTCGCCGCGACAATTGTATAGGGGCTTGCTAAAGCCCGCCCCTATAAAATTGTCTTAGGCAAGGATGTCCTTTTTCTTGAATCGAGGCTAAACCTTGAGCTAATAAATTCATTCCATTGTAATTGTCGTTATAACGAGTTTTGCCGTTATAACGAATGTTGTTATAACGCGGGTCCTCTGTAATGCTTAGTAAGCGATACCATTAACGTACACCTCCCATCCAAAACACAAATAAGAAAGGCGCCACCGCCCATCGGGGCTAACCGGAGCTTTTGTTTGTTTGATTTGAGGTTTAACGTCCCCGTCAACACTGTAAAGGTCATTTTGGAGACGTTGCTTCCAATTTTGTGGGACTTTTACCCGGCATTGAGATGAAATGACATCTCAAGCCCTGCCGCCCGATGAAACCAAAATGGGGTTTATAAGCATGGACGGTCCGACTCGTGCGCACCGCTTTGCCTGGACAGGCTTAGATCCTCTAAGCGGTTTACCAGTACTCGTGTGCGGGTCGGATTCAGCTCTGCGTGGAAGCATCATGCAGCCTATATATTTCTTCAAGCCCCGATAGGCGGGGGCCGAGCTAACCGGAGCTGATAAGATAATCGATTATCTGTACTGCCATTGTGCTCGATAATCGATTAAAAATCACTGTAGAGTTGGTCATAATATTACCTATCTGGCTTTCTGTCTGAGCATGAGTCTTATCACATATGTTTAATTTTGCGATATGTATTTGAACAGACAGGCCTGAGCAAACAGTGTAGAACCAGATGAGACGCCGTATCAGGGTCTGCACTGTTTGCTACACATCCAGCTGTTTGAGGCACCAAATTGAGCAGTAAATTGTACTTATCAAATAATAGATTACAAGCAAATCAGTAATGATAATCCTTTTTGTGGAAATTATCGATCGATTATTCGATTATCCGATTAATCATGCCAGCCTTAGCCACCGCCCATCGGGGCTTGGAGAACTTGGACTGCATGGTGCTTCATCGCAGAACTGAAACCGACCGAACTTGGGTACAGGTAAACCGCTTGGGACTAAAGTAGATGTAGAGGCAATGATCAGGAATCGATACAATTAACCCACAGCTCCCATTAGAGACACCAAAAGGAAAGAAACACAAACATGAAGCTACAGACCCTAACGGAAACACCAGCAGCGGAAAGCCAAAAGGACCTTTACTTTCCCACAAAATGGCCATAAGGATATCAAAAATAAAATAATATATGCGACACAAACACCCAAAGACAAACCATAACAAAAATAGACCGCGACAGAAGAACCGCGTTGGAACGGTCAGCGGAAACGAATTCCACTTGGGGGCTTAAATCGATTTTACGTGGCCACAATCCTCGCCCTTACTTCCGTCGCGATGAAGACAAATAATTTGTTCAGTCAGCATGAAGGCCTTCTAACTCATCAGTGCAACATCTCCGTGAACACAAAAATCAAACAACCACAGAGATGAAACAATGGTGAGGACTCGGCAGCAAGAAACAACAGAAATGCTGAAACACAAGAAAACCAACAGTTAGACTCCAATGGGTCCGACCAGAGACAGAGCATCAGGTACCAACCAACATAAGCCTTTACGTTGGAACCGTCATAGAATCTGAGGCCTGACCCACCGGCGTGCAATTAAAGAGGGAAGCAAAGTTGTCAACCGTGATTGGGTTAACTACCACGCATGCAGTCTGTCGTATAACATTTATGTTGTACCCAATCGTTTTATATCGAAGAATGATTTTACGAAATTGGGTGCTGAAGTCATTGCGGTTATAATTTTTTATAAATTTATATGCTAAGTCACCATAAAATTCGAGTTCCGATAGACCTTGTTGCAGAAGAGATTTACGTCCAGTATTGAATTTTGAAATTAAATCAGAATGACGTCTATAAAATTTTGAAAAGGCTTTCCGTAGTTTATGATACCGATAACCCTGATTAAGAAGTTTAGCCGTTAACAATTTATTACGAGTGTTGAGGTCAGTTACATGACTTCATGCTCTGGCAAATCGAATTGTGAAATATAAACGCCATAGGATGGCGCAGGTGGCACATCACCATCCAAAAATGGAAATCGCGTTTATCATAAATTTTGCAAGAAACAAACCCCTCCTAAATAGATAGATGTAAATCCAAAAACGGGGCCTCGGTATATGAAGAATTTGCTTTATTTAACTGAAGTTTGGGGGCGGGGGAAGGGGGTAAATTTGACTGATCAAACCATCGAAATAGGTATTATCAATATTTAATAAATCATCCAAATATCTAGAAGTGGAGCTCAAAGCTTCAATGATTTCAGACTGGTTATCAGCAGAAAGGGACAACATGAAGACTTTCTCATAACAAAACAAAAGCAGATCAGCCACAAGTGGTGCGTAATTAGTACCCATTGGAATACCCACAACTTGTCTAAATAACTTTGTACCAAATCTTATGTAAATATTGTCAAGTAGAAAGGTGAGAGTTTCACACACCTTCTGACATGACCATAAAGTATAGTGTTTATGCCCTTCAGAAGTGAAAAACGCATTTCTTACATTACATGCAAGATAGAGGGAGTCTTCCCTATGAAATGTCCATTCAATTAATTAAATCATTAAGTTTTTCTTTTATAAGATTATGAGGAAGTGTAGTGTAAAGGGTGGAAAAATCATAAGTAGACAGACTTGAAGCACGAAAACGTCTGGATTCCAATTTATTTAAAACTTCATTAGAATTTTTACAGACCAAAACAGATTTCTACCTGATCTTTCGAATACTTTGTCGCAATATTTTATCACATGTTTTTGATGGCAGTAAAACATGAGGTTAATACTTTGGAGAGTTCAATGATGGTACAAGAGCTTGAATTTGCAATAAAGCGTGCTTTGTATGGTCTTTTCGGCAACCAATATAACGTAGGAAGCTTGTCTTGGCCTTCTGTAACACAGCCAGCAAACTTAGTGGATGAATGACAAATGTGGTCATCAACTAAAGCCCTCTCTACAGCTAAAGGCTGAAGTTCATAGGCCTTAGTACCACCAAGTTCTTGCTGAAGAGTGTTAACATAGTGAAGTCGTCCAACAACAATCATATTGCTAGCGGCCTAATCAACTGGGGCCAAAACAAACATCCTATGAAATTCTTGAATACCTAGTTTAAGGTGACGTAAAGATGTCTTAGGTTTAGGAGGTATTAAGGTCGTATTTTGCGAATAAAAAGAAATTTGCGTTTATATGCTCAACATACTCTCGTTTACACCATCGATTACCAAATTCATTCAAGGCAGCAGCGATTGAAATCAATTTTAGAAGGAAATCGATATTTAGGTCCTTTAGAAATTATATTACGTATCCCAGAATCAGGAATACTTTTTAAATTGCCAGTGATAATATGACCAGCAGGAAGATAGCAATACACTGAATTTTTACAATCACATGTATCAGGAGTGTTAGTGTCAATATCAAGATCAGAAACAAGTTTATTGAAATTAAAAATGATAGATCTAACAGGTTTATTGTATTTATAGCAAATTATGGGTGTTTCAGTATTTTGAAAATATGCAGGAATGGATGAAATAACCGAACTGTCCCGGAAGATACTAGGTTAATCTATCAAATCCAAACCCTTATTAATGAAGGATATTTTGATGTAATGAAGTTTGTGATTAATTTCCGAATCGATGAAAGGACGAAGACGTGCTGAGTATAACCTCTAGAGCAGCGTCCTATAACTGATTAGAACTATCGTAGAATTTCCCAGATTCTGAGTGTAAACAAATAAATGGAACCATGTGAGGCCGAAGCACTTGACTGATGTAACGTCTCGCTGTTCAGTTCACGTCTCAGCCATGATCTTGAATGTTCTTAATGACACTAAGCTGCGTTCGCTAACTACATGCAATAGCTCGCCACACAATTCGATATGTCATGCTCTATTACGCACGCGTCGCCTCGGCATACCGCTAGTACTGGTCGACCCAGTGTCAGGATAATGTGACTGGGTGTGGTATCATGTAATGTGTCTGGGACATGATACTTCAGTGAGGCAGCACTATAAAAGTGATCATTGAGCTCCCTGTCGCAACCAGACACCGTCGTGATATGACTGAAAAATTGTTGAAAGCGACGTTAAACCCGAATTCACACACACACACACACACACACACACACACACACACACACACACACACACACACACACACACACACACACACACACACACACACACACACACACACACACACACACACACACACACACACACACACACACACACACACACACACACACACACACACACACACACACACACACACACACACACACACACACACACACACACGATCCTGTGCACCACCTTCACACCAGTACAGATAGAAACCATACGTTCAGGATCAAACTTTTGATGTGTAATGTAAGGTCGTGCCGTGATATGACTGAAAAATTGTTGAAGCGACGTTAAACCCGATTTCACACACACACACACACACACACACACACACACACACACACACACACACACACACACACACACACACACACACACACACACACACACACACACACACACACACACACACTACCCCGTAAATCTGAGTGCCAAGGAAGGAGCAGCTTGTACCATTTTTAACGACTTTGGTATGTCGCGACCCGGGATCGAACCCGTGACCTCCCGTTCCCCGGAGCCTACACTCTACCAACTGAGCTATCGGGGCCGGTATGCACAGGATCGACGTGGCCGGACTTGTAACCAGACGTCACAGTTGATTGATTTAACCTTTTAAGCTTAAGGACATGGTGCCTAAGCGTGTTGTAATCATGCAATCGTTTGGTTTCAGAATCAAAGCACTGAGAGTGTGGGGTGCAGGCTGGAGTAATAGTCCTGGGCTGAGATTTAGACTGTTTCATTTAACTCTGAAATTCTAAACAAATAGTGAAAATTTTGATAAGAAGACGCGTTCTGCAGCGTCTGATCTTGGTCCGGCCACGTCGATCCTGTGCATACCGGCCCCGATAGCTCAGTTGGTAGAGTGTCCGCTCCGGGGAACGGAAGGTCACGGGTTCGATCCTGGGCCGCGACATACCAAAGTCGTTAAAAAAGGTACTAGCTGCTCCTCGCTTGGCACTCAGATTTCCGGGGTAGAGCTAGGACTGGTCGACCCTGTGTCAGGATAATGTGACTGGGTGTGGTATCATGTAATGTGTCTGGGACATGATACTTTAGTGAGGCAACACTATAAAAGTGAGCATTGAGCTCCCTGTTGCAACCAGACACCGTCGTGATATGACTGAAAAATTGTTGAAAGCGACGTTAAACCCGAATTCACACACACACACACACACACACACACACACACACACACACACACACACACACACACACACACACACACACACACGATCCTGTGCACCACCTTCACACCAGTACAGATAGAAACCATACGTTCAGGATCAAACTTTTGATGTGTAATGTAAGGTCGTGCCTAGAAAAGAAGAAACTGAAATTTGTTCTCAAAAAAGCATTAAGTGAGAGCGTATTGCAACATTTTCATTAAAGGATCGTAAGCGTGTCCCTGGACAGTTAGAAGCTGGTCGGAAAGCGGATGATGTTGACTCTGATTTTGGGTGCCACATGTGTGTGATCTATCGTCTATTGGAGCGACATCTTATTTTATACAGAAGACGCTAGTTGACGTCGACGTAGCAGAAGACCGACGACAGTACGTCAAGATCGTTTCAACCGTCAGACGCATATACGAAACAGATTTCCGCCGGCAGCTGCTACACTGTACCTGTAGATAAACAAGAGGACCAAGCTAGCTTGGTCCTGTATCGCTCACCTGAGCTAACAGATTCAAAGTTTAAGGAAGTGCCAACCTTTACTGAAGGCTTTATGGGAGGACATGGTGATGACAGGGTAAGCATTTTCTGAAAATCAAGTAGAATGTAACTCTATGATAAACAGGCTGACCTCACCGGTTTTCAAACTCATTCAAGCTTTTATTCCTGACTTGCTAAGAAGATCCGATCTAAACTGAAGTGGCGATGGTGATGACAAGTTCAAAAACAGGAGTTTTCAAACTCCTCCAAGCTTTCTGCCTGACTTCCTTGTTTGTAAGTTTCATGAAGATCCGTTTAAAACTAAAGGGGCAGCAGTGATGACAATGTCGAAAATAGACATTTTCAGCAATCAAAGGCACGTCACTCTATGATAAATGTGCCGACTTGGCCGGTATTCGACCTCACCTGAGGTTTTATTCCCAGCCACCTTACATGTAAGTTTCAGAAAGATCCGATCAGACTTGGCCAGTATTCAAACTCATCCAAGATTTTATTCCCAGCCACCTCACATATAAGTTTCAGAAAGATCCGATCAAAACTGAAGGGGCTACGGTGATGACAAGGTCAAAATTTGGCATTTTTAGCAATCAAAGGGAGAAGTTACTCTAAAATAAATGAGCCGACTTGGCCAGTTTTCGAACTCATCCGAGGTTTCATCCCCAGCCACCTTACATATAAGTTTCAGAAAAATCCGATCAAAACTGAAGGGGCTACGGTAATGACAAGGTCAAAAATCAACATTTTCAGCCATCAAAGGGACATAACTCTACGATAAATGGGCTGACTTGGCCTGTTTTCGAACTCATCCAAGATTTTATCCCCAGCCACCTTACATATAAGTTTCAGAAAGATCTGATCAAAACTGAAGGGGCTATGGTGATGACAAGGTCAAAAATCGGCATTTTCAGCCATCAAAGGGACGTAAATCAATGATAAATGGGCCAACTTGTCCGGTATTCAAACTCATCCTAGGTTTTATCTCCAGTCACCTTACATATAAGTTTCAAAACGATCCGATCAAAACTGAAGGGGCTACAGTGTTGACAAGGTCAAAAATCAACATTTTCAGCAATCAAAGGGACCTAACTCTATGATAAATAGGCCACCTTTGCCGGTATGTGAACTCATCTGAGGCTTTATCCCCAGCAACCTTGCATATAAGTTTCAGAAAGATCCGATCAAAACTGAAAGGGCTACGGTGATGACAAGGTCAAAAATTGGATTTTCAGCAATTAAAGGGACGTTACTCTGTGATAAATGGACCAACTTGGCAGGTTTTCGAAGTCATCCGAGATTTTATCCCCAGCCACTTTACATATAAGTTTCAGAAAGATTCGATCAAAACTGAAAGGGCTACAGTGATGACAAGGTCAAAAATCAGCATTTTCAGCAATCAAAGGGACGTTACTCTAAGATAAAAGGGTCGACTTGGTCGGTTTTCGAACTCATCCGAGATTTTATCCCCAGCCACAATACATATAAGTTTTAGAAAGATCCGATCAAAACTGAAGGGGCTACGGTGATGACAAGGTCGAAAATGGGCATTTTCAGCAATCAAAGGGACGTAACTCTATGATAAATGGGCCGACTTGGCCGGTTTTCGAACTCATCCGAGATTTTATCCACAGCCACCTTACATACAAGTTTCAGAAAGATCCGATCAAAACTGAAGGCGCTACGGTGATGACAAGCATTTTCCCATAGTAAGTCTATGGGACCTTGTGGTTGCCATAGGAACCAAAGTTTAAGAGCGATTTCAAAAAAAGTTTATGTCATCAATGCCCCACCAGAGGCATGCTACAGATGAGAAATGATTGAGATCAGCCTGCAGGATACAGAGATATAACTGCTCAAAAGTGTGGACGGACGACGGACGGACGACGGACGACGGACGACGGAGGACCCACTATACTATAAGCTCCCCTGGAGCCTTCGGCCCAGGTGAGCTAACAAGGGGTCTCAACTACCGACTAATAAGCACTGGCACTGTTCGTCGCCCTTATGCGATGCACGCTTGAGAGCTAGACGTCCCTGTCGTGACCAAAGTTAACGCGTCGACACAGTACGGAACACTTACGCTAGTGCATGACATACGTAAATTGGCGTCTAAGCGACTGACATATGCGTATCCACAACCGACCAGACAAAAACTGCTACTTATGGACAGCAGCATTGTTAAAACTTGAATTTTAATGGTTGGTTTTGAAAACGTAAATAGTTTCTTTCAAACATTTGAAACATCGAAAGGAAAGAAAGAAAAGTATAAAAAGTGTTTGCGAAAACCATGACTTGCACGCGCAGATGGAGTTGTTTCCCATAGAAGCTACCTGTTTTTTTGGATTTGTTTACATTAGCAACGCTCAATACTGACAACGTCCGCATTTCGTTATTGAAGCTATTTACGTATCTTTTCGGGATTGCACGACCCGCAGAAAAAGCGACCGACTGAAGTCGGTTTATTTCTAAGAGTGCCCTAAAGTCACCGTGTCGTTCTGTCAGTCTGTCATTCTGTCAGTCTGTCCGTCTGTCCGTCTGTCCGTAACCCGTTTGTGAAAATTGGTGATAGTGACTTAACCGCTTGGAATATTTAAACAATTTTTGGCATACTGATAGATATCAATGAGATCTAACTAATGAACTTGCGAAATATTACATTCCATTTAGTATAGCCTCGCCGAGGCGAAAAATGTGAAAATTTTCGAACCGCTTCTCCTCGGAAACCGTTGGGCCGATTGAAGTCAAATTTCATATGGAGCCTCTATGGGATGGCGGAAACCAAAATTTGCTCATGGGGTCCAGGTCACATGACCAAAATGGCCGCCAAGCCATATATGGTCTGTCTGTCTGTCCGTCCGTACCCGTTTGTGAAAATTGGTGAGAGTGACTTAACCGCTTGGAATATTTAAACAATCTTTTGGCATACTGATAGATATCAATGAGATCTAACCAATGAACTTGCGAAATATTACATTCCCTTTAGTATAGCCTCGCCGAGGCGAAAAATGTGAAAATTTTCAAACTGCTTCTCCTCGGAAACCGTTGGGCCAATTGAAGTCAAATTTCATATGGTGCCTCTATGGGATGGGGGAAACCAAAATTTGCTCATGGGGTCCAGGTCACATGATGAAAATGGCCGCCAAGCCATATTTGGTAAAAACCCTTCAAAAATAGTCTTCTCCAGAACCACTGGGCAGATTTCCACGAAACTTGATAAATAGCATCTGGGACGTAGGCCCATCATAAATTGCTAAAATGGTGACCCTGGGTTGACCTTGACCTTCTTTGTGCCTAGGTCAAACTTTGACACATATGCTTTTGTTGGAATATTTAAACAATTTTTGGCATACTTATAGATATCAATGGGATCTAACCAATGAACTTGCGAAATATTACATTCCATTTAGTATAGCCTCGCCGAGGCGAAAATGTGAAAATGTTCGAACTGCTTCTCCTCGGAAACCGTTTGGCCGATTGAAGTCAAATTTCATATGGAGCCTCTTTGGGATGGGGGGAAACCAAAATTTGCTCATGGGGTCCAGGTCACATGACCAAAATGGCCGCCAAGCCATATATGGTAAAAACCCTTCAAAAATAGTCTTCTCCAGAACCACTGGGCAGATTTCCACGAAACTTGATAAATAGCATCTGGGATGTAGGCCCATCATAAATTGCTAAAATGGTGACCCTGGGTTGACCTTGACCTTCTTTGTGCCTAGGTCAAACTTTGACACATATGTTTTTATATTGGAAAAGTGAGAATGCATTTTATCCTGCAAACGATTCAGAATACAGAACTAAAGTATAAGATATATTTTTGCTCCTTACGATAAGGCGCATTTATTGGGGAACCGTTTTAGGTCCAGGTCACATGACCAAAATGGCCGCCATACCTATATATGGTAACACCCATAAAGCTAAAAGCATCCGGCGGGTCGTGCACTTCAGCTGAAGCACTGGTTCTTCTTTCAAACTATGTAACATCTAGAAAATGATCAATGATATAAAAAATAACGAACAGTTTGGCCACATTACAAGCCTAAAAAAGGCAGAATTTATTTGGAAAGAAAACACAAGTGTTTCGGAAGTAGATCGGGACATTTTTATTTGGGCGTGGGGAAGCGGACACCCTTAACCAACAGAGACTTCCAGCTCTTCATCAGTGAAGGGATCTGCATGCATAATCTTGTTGCTAAGACGTTATTACTTCAGAGACACGAGACACGAGAACATCTCTGTTGTACTTGATGGCATCGATCGTCCTTAAGATTTTTCGCTTATCCTAAGTAGCCTACTGTTGATGAGCCAGATATACCGATGTAAGATTGCCTGGCAGGCTTTCAGTGAGTCAGATTCGTATTCCTTTGATTCAGACATTTATATAAATCTACTGCTATTACTCTCTTATAAGTCCAAAAGTCGTTCGAGTGTCTTTTGTACGGCCATTTTGAAGCTTGTGAAGCACGAGCTAAACATTCTATTTCTATAGTAACAGAGTGAAGAGGTGCCAATACTGAAAGGCTGCAGTGCCAAAAACCCATATTGTATGGATTTTTAGCACAGTAGCGAAAAATGAGTCAGTATTGAAAGATTCTAATGTGATTTTCCTATGTATTCTATAGAAAAATGTAATAAAAACAAATAATCCACGACATTTTTCTGCTGATAGACGATATCATACCTGTCTATGCTTATAAACCCTATTGATTTCATTGAGATGTCATTTCATCTTAATGTCAGGTAAAAGTCTCACAAAATTCGAAGCAACGCCTCCAAAATGACCTTTATAGTGTTGACGGGGACGTTAAACCTCAAATCAAACAAACAAACAAAACTTGTGGTTATTAAATATTGCATAAAACGATCGTCGGGGAGTTTATAGCACAATAAAAGCACTATATTGAGACTACCTTTGGGAGTGCACTTTTGAATAGTCCGAAATTACGAGTTCTCTTACTAATGCAAGACTCTGGGTGTAGAAAAGACAAAGAAGAAAAATAAATAAATAAACTTTTAAACAGTCAATAACGTCCTCGTCACGTGTGAACGTTGTTAGCGTCAATTCTTATTCAGTACATTAATTTTCAATAAGCTGACAATGGGAAAACTGACCACAGAATTAGATTTCGAGAAAAATGTAGTTCCAAACAGTGAAAAATAAAAATTGATATCAGTCCCTGTTTGAAACCGTGACAATCTCGTTTTTCGATTTCCCTGAGAAATCTCTATATTTCATTGAAAAGCATGTAAGAAATTTATTTGTGGGGTTAGGGAAGTAATTTTTTTAGGACTTAAGAATGGATTCGAAACAGCCGTGTTAAGCGAACTATCGGTGTTCGAGCCATTGCAGTTTCATTGAATTTGTGTTATATACGAAGTTACTCCAAATGTTATCGGTCTCGCCAGGAGTGTGACAAGGAAAAGCCATTGTCCATGTTTTATTTGGGCAATCTGATTGAAACCCGATCTAAGCTGAACTATGTACGCCTAGCCGCAACGAGATCGGATTTTAATCAGATTGTTATTTGGGTTAATTGTTTGTCAGTCGAACCAAAGTTACCAAATATAAAATCACTTCAGGAAATAGCTGCCATGAGATCAGACCGTTACATAAGAGGGTTAACTGGAATCATGCGTTGGGCTGGGCAAACAGTGTAGACCCAGATCAGATGCCGCAGGATGCGGCGTCTGATCTGGCTCTATACAGTTTGCTTATAAACTAGAATTTAAGAGTGAAACGAAACAGTATTAATCTCAGTCCACGCCCCGAGGATAAAAAACGTTTTTATGCTCAACTCAGCTGAGCATGAAACTTGTGATGCTCATAAAAAGTAAAATACTAAGAAGTTGAGCGATTATTCTTTTACAGATGGCAGAGAATGTTATTTGTCCTGCTCACAAATTTTAAAATGTCAACGATTGTTGGCAATTTAAAATTTGTAAGCAGGACAAATTTCATGCTCAATTGAGTTTTATAAGCTCAGGGCCAGGGCGATGTTCTCAGCCGACACGTAGAGACAATCCACTACGTAGTACTCTCAGTGCTAAGATTTTCAATTAGTCTCCAAGACCGTCACTGCACCTAGCCCGTTCGAGCTTTTGAAGCTCTTTTAGAAGACGGCTGCGTCTTAAGCTTTCAATGACGTAATCATCTCCCAAGCATTTGTGATTTCCGTTTTAACAGGAAAACGTAACACGATCCGGTGAGAAAGGAGATCTGATAAGCGTCGTCCAAAGAACACCGCTGTAAAATTCGAATAGATTATGAGAAGAGTATTTATACATGTGGACACAAAACCGTTCAGATGCATGTATGTTCTATGAAGGGGCTCAAGTGTTCAAGTTTTTCTGGGCCAGATTAGCTCGGCTAATTAAGCCTCATCATTGACTCAACATATTTCCAAAATTTTAAAATGGGATCATGGATCCCAAAGGACAAACTATAAACTACACTATGATGAAGGACAGGTAGACCTTTTACGGCGCCACACATCCCCTTAACACCAGCTGTAGTGACGTTAAATATGTTCTATGAAGGGGTTATCCGTTGGAAGCAAGGAATACACTTCACAACTGAAAATTAAGAAGTGTTCAAGTTGTTATTGGCCAGATTAGCTAGTTTCGGCCAATTAGGTCTCATCAGTGACCCTCAAATATTTTCAAAATTCCACAATGGAATCAATGATCCGAAAGAACAAGAAAATATAAACTACACTATGATAAAAGGCAGACGATTTTAATGGGCCTCATTTCATGTTTATCTGAAGCATCATTCAATATATCCTAACATCCTGTCAGTCAACTGCCAGTCAAGAATAAATTCAGAACACATATTGGTGTACACTTGATTGCAGACTCCCAAAATGTCCAGTCCAATCAAAATACATCTCAACTGTCGATCAGATCTACAATGAAAAAAAAAAAAACTGCTTGCTAAAATGAGTCCAGTCAATGTATATTGTTTGATCCAATTTTAGAATTATTTGATGAATGTCATTTGCTTGTCAATCTAAATTGATGCAAAGAGATTCATTGATCGGTACTACATAGGAGTTTGAACAGTTTTGTGTCTAAAGGTGTACGTATTCCTTCCCGTTGCCATGGTAACTAGAGTTCTGTAGATTGCTGCCAGCTATGTTTTCAAGCGATCAAGATTCTTTCTTTCAGATTTGATCGCGAAAATTCTCTCCCTTCCGCTGTTGAAATGTTGATGGACAGATGTCTTTTTTTTAAATTTCTTCTCCTCCTCCTTTTTTTTGGCGCAAACTGACATGTTCATGAAATCACCTTACTGCTTAACCGACTATGTAGATTACCCATTTTGTTTAAGCTGCAACATTCTATTCTTGGCACTGCTGGCAATTGTTACTTTTCCATGTAAAGATCAAAGATATGAATTGCAATCAAGATTTTTTATCTGAAATATTTTGACAACCAAAAGGTTCACTTTACAAGTTCAAGAGCTCACTCACTTATCATCTGTCAATTGCACCAAACAAATACACTAGACAGTGTTCTTTTTTGATGTCATCGCTGCAAAATTTGCACCAATGGTTGACTTGTCTTCACAGTGCATTGTGACAAAAGGAGTATATTCTGGCCATCAAAGACACAGAGGTAAATCAAAACCGTTTGATCTAACGATTTGGAAATCAAATTGTTTTTGTTAAAAGAAGGTAGGTTGAAGCTAAAACAAAATGCTAAGTAAATTAGAAGTGAAGACAATGATCAGAAATCGATAAAATTAACCCACAGCTCCCATCAGAGACACCAAAGGGAAAGAAACACAAACATGAAACAACTAGACCATAAAGGAAACATCAATAGCGGAAAGCCAAAAGGACAGTTACTTTCCCACAAAATGGCCAATTGGCTATCCAAAACAAAACAACACAAGCGACACACACACACACACACACATACACACACACACACACACACACACACACACACACACACACACACACACACACACACACACACACACACACACACACACACACACACACACACACACACACACACACACACACACACACACACACACACAGCCAAGCCATAACAAAAATAAGCCGCGACGGAACGTTCCGGTCAGTGAAACGAATTCCGCTGGGAGGCTTAAATCGATATTACGTGGCAACAATCCTCGCCCTTACTTCCGTCGCGATTTAGACTAATAAATTGTTCAGTCAGCATGATGGCCTCCTAACCCATCAGTGCAACATCTCCGTGAACAAAAAAAAATCAAACAATCATAGAGATGAAACAACGGTGAGGACCCACTGAAATACTAGAGCAAAGGGAAAACCAACAGTTAGACTCCGATGGTCCCGATCAGAGACACAGCATCAGGCACCAACCAACAGTACATACAATTAGATACTTTCTAATTCTCAGCTAACCTATACGATTGAACCGTAATGGAATCTGAGGCCTAACCCACCGGCGTGCAATTAAAGAGAGAAGCAAAGTTGTCAACCGTGATTTGGGTTAACTACCATGCATGCAGTATGTCGTATAACGTTTATGTTGTACCCAATCTTTTTATATTGATGAATGATTTTACGAAATTGGTTGCTGAAGTAAATGCAATTATATATTTTTCTGAATTTATATACATGTATTAAGTCACCATAAAATTCGGGTTCCAAAAGACTTTGTTGCAAATTTAAGTCCAACATTGAATTTCGAAAATAAATCAGAATGACGTCTATAAAATTTTGAAAAGGCTTTCCGAAGTTTATGATACCGATTACCCTGATTAAGAAGTTTAGCAGTTAACAATTTATTACGGGTGTTGACGTCAGTTTCATGACTAGACACTCTGGCAAGTCGAATTAATTGCGAAATAGAAACACCATAGGATGCCGCACGAGGAAGTCTGCCCAGAAAAATGTGGTTAGGTAAACTGTTTTGCTTGACATGACCCAAAAAGTGTTGCCTGGGCCGTTTAGCTCAAAACAAATGAACAATATAAGAATCTTATATGGGTGTGAGGGGTGGATGGAAAAATCCGTCCCCATGGTCACTGTCCGGCATCACGAGGCTTGCCGAGTGATGCCGTACAGTGATCCCGAGGGACGGATTTTTCTATCCACCCCTCACACCCATATAGGATTCTTTTTCTTGCATACCTTCTATTTCTATTTTTAATGCTGCTGTCACTTCGGTTACCGACGTCCGCCATTTTGTGATGACGCAACAGGAATGTTTAGTGACGTCACGCATGACGACGCCGCGCATGAGGTTGTAATCAACCAGTGCATTTATCAAACACGCGATTATATTCGATTTGGGGTCGGAACACCAGGGTCAGAACATAAATTTCTATCCAAGGGTAAAATCACGGATTTCCTCGTCTGGTGTGCAAGAAAATCCTTTCTTATATCCTCTAGGCTATCAAATGGGCTTTGGCCATTCTGTCTGGATACAGAGGCTGCTCCGAGTACCCGAGGTAATTACGAAAACATGCCTCAATATATACATTATAAACTTGACCGCTGAAAAAAAGGAAATTTTAAGATAAAACAAAATGTGACATTTTTCTTATTTATGCTCAAAATATAGATTGTAGGTGCTCATTAGACCCTTATCGAGGCGGTTCAAAAGAATACCCACAATCTACAGTTTACGAGCAGAAATAAAAAATAAGGTCTACCCCTGTAAGTCCCAGTTTTGCTATATGAAAGTGGGGTTCAAGGGGGTCAGAATTATATAGGCGTGTTTTCGTGATGTTATTAAACTTTTTTTTTCATGCTACTCAATTTAGCAGAAAATTTGTCCTGCTCGCAAATGTTGAAATGCCAGCAATCGTTGGCACTGTGAAATTCGTGAACACGATAAATAACCCGCTCTGTTGAACTGAGGAGCATTACCAAAACACGGTTATTGAAATATATTGAAAAAATGAAAATTTTCAGATAAAAAATTAATAGTTTTTATATTTCTGCTCAAATCATAGATTGTGGGACCTCGTTAGAACCGCCTCGTCGAGGCGGTTATAACGAGTATCCACAATTTATGTTTTTGAGCAGAAATATAAGCTCAACTCAAAGATTGTTGGAACTCGTTAGAACCGCCTTGTTGAGGCTGTTCTAACGAGTATCCACAGTTTATGATTGTGAGCAGAAATATGAGCAATAATGTATACCCCTGTAAATCTCAGTTTTACTGTATAAAAGTGGGGTCTAAGGGGGTAAAAAAGACGTGTTTTCGTGATGGGAAAACATATTCTCTCATCTGTATTTTAATTTTATGAGCATAATAAATTCATGCTCAGATGAGTTGAGCATGAAAAGGTTTATAACATCGGGGCATGATCTTGCATGGTATAGTTTGGGAGCAAGCAAAAAGGGTCTTCGATCATGTGCGTCCTGCGAAGAATCAGATCAGTCTGCGCATGTGCTTAGCCTGATCAGAGTCTTTGCTGTGCGCTGTTCGGATGTCCCTTGACCCAAAGTTGCATCATTTTAGACCGACCAAAGTAAGGTAGCATTGTGCCTTTATTTCGTTTGGACAGCTAGCAAGGTTTCTTCTAAGGAAAGCCAAGCTGCTGTTCGCCCTCTTTGTTTTAGCATCTAAACGGACATTCCAGGTCAGGTTGTCAGAGATTGTCACTCCAAGATACTTGCCCGTCTTAGCACTGTTAGGTCTTGGCCATGTATATGATAAGTGGTCTTGATGGGATTGCGTTTCCTTGTAATCCTGATTACCTCACATTTTATGGGACCAAACGACATCTGCCAATCTTTCTCCCATTTCTGGGGTCTGTCGAGATTTTCATGTAGTGTCTGAGCAACCTCTCCGATACAAGAGGCTGTCATCGACAAACAAGCGGGTGGTCGAAGATACTTTTACTGGCATGTCGTTTATGTAGATGAGGAAAAAACAGGGGACCGAAGACTGTTCCTTGAAGCATCCCGGAGGTTTGTTTGTTTGCTTGTTCGATTTGAGGTTTAACGTTCTCGTCAACACTGTATAGATCATTTTGGAGACGTTGCTTCCAATTTTATGGGATTTTTACCCGACATTCAGATGAAATGACATTTCAGGCCCTGTCGCCTAATGAAACCAATAGGGTTAATAAGCATGGACGGTCCAACTCGCACCCTTTTGCCTAGGCAGGCTTAGATCCTCCAAGCGGTTTTCCATTACCCGTGTGTGGTCGGTTTCAGCCCTAAGGGGAAGCATCATGCAGCCCATCTATTTCTTCAAGCCCCGATGGGCGGGGGCCCGGAATCCCTGAGTTAACATGTGCTGATGAGGAAGGCTGGCCTTCAACAAAATCCTGTTGAATTCTGTTGGCAAGAGTTATCCCGGATTCCATAGTGATCTAGTTTGATGGCAAGGCGCTGGTAACCAACCTTGTCAAAGGCCTTACTGAAATCCAGTAAGACTGTGTGGTGAGAAACGTCCGTGGTGTACTTCTTAAGCTACTCGCCTGATAAACTCACTGAGGCTGTTCTAACAAGTACCAGTAACCTTTGAAATGGAACATAAATAAGGAAAAGAACGGAGATCTTTCCATTTCCCAGTTGTCTTTTTACATGGTTATTCATATCACGGACTTGTTCACATGATAACCAACTCAAACATCTCATCACATTAACAAATCCATGAAACGAACACCCCGTAAAACCCACTTTATATTCTATTGAGGAAACTGGGGTGTAGGGGTATCCATTTTTTCTTCTTGTTTTTTCTCCAAGACAGAGGTTATGGATAATCGTTAGAACTGCCTCACTGAGGCGGTTCTAACGAGCACCTACAAACTATGTTTTAAACATAGATAATAATTATTTCACAAATTATCCATTTTGGAGTTGTGAAACAATTCACTATTCTACACGGGCGTGTTATCGTAATGTAGGCGCTGCCGTTTGCAGAAGAATAATGAAAATTCCGGAAACAATACGGACACATAAAAACAAAGTAATATTCATCATCGACACAATTCTTTGTCTAGTTATAATAATCGATGACATCGACTTTGCTATAAGATTCTCTGGTCTCAGATATTTTTGTCCGTTTAAATATCAATAATTTTCCATTGTTTTCCAGCTTATGGAGTTCAACCACATGATCACCAACCTGACCACGAGTTACTGTCTGCAAATGAAGAATTATGAAGAATTATAACACGACACTCATAGGCAATGGAAAGGCATAGCAACAGATACAATTCGTATTTTGTGATAATTGAATAAACAGTTCTCTATAAAATTCTATGTTGTGGGTATTCATTAGAACCGCCTCGGCGAGGCGGTTCTATTGAATACTCACAACATAGGTTTATATGGAGAAATAAGAAGTTTAAAACTATCCTCCATTCATCAAAAAATACACACCTTAAAGTTAATGTGATATATCCTGAAACAACTCACTTGGACGAAAAAGCCTGACGCGACAAGCCGCCGTTTTATGAGGTAATTTGTAGATACTTTGACGTTAGACGGTGTAATGTTATATTCTTGCACACCAGACAAGGAAATCCGTGATTTTACCCTGGGATAGAAATTTATGTTCTGACCCTGGTGTTCCGACCCCAAATCGAATATAATCGCGCGTTTGATAAATGCACTGGTTGATTACAACCTCATGCGCGGCGTCGTCATGCGTGGCGTCACTAAACATTCCTGTTGTGTCATCACAAAATGGCGGACGTCGGTAAGCGAAGTGACAGCAGCATTAAAAATTCGCAATAGAAATGGAAGGTATGCAAGAAAAAGAATCCAATATGGGTGTGAGGGGTGGATAGAAAAATCCGTCCCTCGGGATCACTGTCCGGCATCACTCGGCAAGCCTCGTGATGCCGGACAGTGACCCTCGGGACGGATTTTTCCCCTCACACCCATATAAGATTCTTATATTCTAACACTGGTCGCCTCTATAGCCAATAGTAAAATCTGGTGATATATTGTGTGATAGATTACTTGGGGGAAGAGCGCGACACAAATATCCACATTTTTATCCCGTTCCATAACGTCAGTCATTGTTACCTTGACGTTAGATGGTGTGACGTCTTTTTTCTTGTATCAGCTATGTTATGCAAATAGGTAAACACATAGATGATCTTGCATGAGTGTTCATGTATTGTTGAATTTATTAAAAGAGCTGGGGAGGGGGGAGATAAACTACGAGGCTTCGGCGAGCGCTTTATCCCTTTTCCTCAAAGAGTCTAATAAATTCAATAATACATGAGCACCAATGCAAGATTCTATTTATCATATGACATTTAAAACGCAGTTTATTCACGACTGTTTTACAAAAATGTCAATATTCCTCCATTAGTAAATGCGACGTCGTAATCTAATTAATTTGCATATTTAATCCACTAGTGGATTATCGAATTTATTACATCACGTCATTGCATTCTCAGAAGCAAAGCCATATGATAAATAGAGATAATCATATGGCATTTGACAAATCATGCCCCATATCATGATATGGGTATGATATGAAAAATGCCATATCATAATTTATTTATCATACATTTCACCTTTAAAAAAAAAATGTTCAAAATAAATTGTATTAATTGCATCTGCCTAATACCATATTCAAATAGAAAAAATAGATCCAAAAGTCTGTCAGCAATCCCTGCATCGTTCTTTCGCCCATTTTCCTCTCGTATTCGCTGAGCCGTGCCATGTTTTTTTTGTTTTTTTTTTGCCAAACAGTTCGAACAGACGAAAATATTGCAAATTGCAAATGGCGTCCTGAACAACAAATGCGAAATGCCGCAAAAGGAAGAACGTCGCGTGTTCCGAATAGGGTTACGTCAGAGGTATGATAAAGGCTAAGGGGTGCGATAAAGGGTTGTGATATGGATTTTTGGGGTATGATAAAGCCCATGCGATATGGCAGCACGTGCAAGCGTGATACGTGCATTGGTGTCACGTACGTATCGCATATTCAGCTAGAAAAAGTGTCCATAGGACACGGATGCTCCCGCCAAAATGCCATTCATAAATCAGGCTCTACCTGTTACAAAAACTTTAACCTGAGGTTACAGGATCACGTACGTACGTACGCACGTACGTACACACACACGTACAGACGGACGTACACATGTACGCACGTACGGAAAACCGAAAAACTGTATGCCCCCGGCATCATATGATGCGGGGGCATAAAAACTAATTATCATATGACGTCGTTGATAAGCAGTGGATAACGTCATGTAATAAATATCGTATGACCACACGTATAATAACACTTTGGCGGGATTAAGTAACGTCATGACGACGTCCATGTCAACAATGCATTTTTCGTAGAAAACTTGTCTAATTAAAAGGCGCTAAAATCCAATTTAAAGTAGTCATATGATAAAGAGAATCTTACACTCGTGGTCATTTCATATGAAATTTATGAAACTCGCCAAAGGCTCGTTTCATAAATTTCATATGAAATGACCACTCGTGTAAGATCCTCTATGTATTTTATACTAAATGTATGATAAAGGCAGATATATTGGCGAGATACCGTTAAATAGTGGTGAAAGATAGGAATATTCTGAAGGAATCAATAGCATTTTCGTCGTGATTTAATCTACTTTACAACTGACCCTCAAACAGTGATTTATCACTCAATAAATCACTGCTAGAGCTGATTTGTTTCTTAATGCTCGAGTCAAAAACTTTACAGATGGGCTTAAATGCATGTGTTGCAGCCAGTAGTGTTGGTGGGGGGGGGGGGGGGGGGGGGGAAATAGGTTGTAAGAATTTGAAGGAAATAACAAATTAGTGTGTTAGAATCGAAAATGATCAGATCTAGTACGTAAATTGTTGAGTAATAAATCTCGATTTTTCGGTCAGCTGTAAGTAGATAAATCACTCGCAATGTTTGGAATAGTAACAAGAAAACTATAAAAAAATGTTCATCTGAAAATATGCTAGTTCTAGACACATTACATGGTACCACACCCAGTCACATTATCCTGACACTGGATCGACCAGTCCTAGCTCTACCCCGTAAATCTGAGTGCCAAGCGAGGAGCAGCTAGTACCATTTCTAACGACTTTGGTATGTCGCGGCCCGGGATCGAACCCGATACCTCCCGTTCCCCGGAGCGGACACTCTACCAACTGAGCTATCAGGGCCGGTATCGTAAATAGGAATAAGTGAAATATATGTCCCCTATCATAAATAGAGGAGCTTACATAAAGGTTCGTGTGTTATTAAATTTATTAAACGAGTTGAGGAAAAGGGATAAAATGCGAGGCTTCGCCACGCATTTTATCCCTTTCCCTCAACTCGTTTAATAAATTCAACTATACACGAGCAAAGCCTCGCATTTTATCCCTTTTCCTCAACACGTTAAAATAATTTAATAAAACATCAACGCATTTTATTCACGAATTTTAAATACAAATGTCAACATCCCGCCATACGTAGACGCGACGTCGTAAAGGACATGTGTGTGTGTGTGTGTGTGTGTGTGTGTGTGTGTGTGTGTGTGAATTCGGGTTTAACGTCGCTTTCAACATTTTTTCAGTCATATCACGACGGTGTCTGGTTGCCGTGACAGGGAGCTCAATGCTGACTTTTATAGTGCTGCCTCACTGAAGTATCATGTCCCAGACACATTACATGGTACCACACCCAGTCACATTATCCTGACACTGGGTCGACCAGTCCTAGCTCTATGCCGTAAATCTGAGTGCCAAGCGAGGAACAGCAAGTACTATTTTAACGACTTTGGTATGTCGCGGCCCGGGATCGAACCCGTGACCTCACGTTACCCGGTCTAAAGGACACCGTACGTGTAACGTTACAGGGCGTATCTCACTTATTTGCATATTTAATCCATCGGTGTATTACTAAATTTATTTCATGGCGTTTTTACATTCATATGCGACGTCATATGATAAATATAATTTAACAAACATCTGGCTTGAAAACGAGTTAAAGGTCATCAACATTTAATTAAGTCTATGGTAGGTTAAATGTTATTTTACACCACACATTTGAACATTGATTCATTCAGGAGATAGGGTGCAGACAAGCCACCAACATAAATCATGGATTCATTTAGGAGATAGGTTGCAGACAAGCCACCATTTGAACATAAATCATGGATTCATTTAGGAGATAGGGTGCAGATAAGCCATGTTTCGTCTACAATTGGCTATTGTAATAAGTTTGACCAAATTTAATTTCGTTAATGATAGCGTAGACATTTATAGACGTATGGTTTAACACGGAAGTACAACAATTAGTTACCCACCGTGCAGGTTGTCAGTTATATTATGCAACAGCAAGTGTTAGCTTTCACAGAAAGAAAAACAGCAGCACATAACAAGTATAAGCTTTCACACAAAAAAGAGCCCCATGGGCAAAGCTCTAGCACATAATTTCCATCACATTTGTACAAGCCCATACTTGCTTTCATATGTGTACAGGCTAATACAAAATGTACATCTCCAAATGCTCGACCGCAATGATCCACTGTCTATTCTATACGCTCTCCAGGAGACTTCGACTCTGGTGGGCTAAAAAACTTGCCTCGTCGTTGGCAAAATTTTGGGTTAATCTTCAAACAGTGTGCTAGTATAAAGTGTAGGAAATTTGTCTACTTAACTTTTCGAACAGTTTTTAAGCATTCCATTAAAGGAAATGTTTTAAGCATACTGAAGTTGAGCATGTGTCTTTTTAAAGTTGAAAAAGTACTTTTTGACAAAATTACAGTATTTGCAAGGTTGACATTTCAGATGTTATATTTCAGTCGGCAGGATTCTGGGTGCAGACTTGCAATTTGAATATTGCCAAAGACAGTTAATTGTATAAAGCTCATATCTGGGACATAATTCTAGACTTTCACATTTAATATGTGCTAAGCGTAGACGTAGCTTTTGGTAAAAGCAATACTTGTGGTGCTTACAAGCTTTCTTTGGTCCAAATTTGGCTTTTTCGAGAGACCGTGACCTTAAAAATGAGGTCAAGGTCACCAAACACTCATAAAATCTTTGATAGGTAGCAATTATATTATTGTCCCGCGTCCAACCAAAATTCACGGTTTTTGATGCAATAGGGTTCAGACAAATTATGGTTGACACGAAATGTGTTTTTCGAACCTCCGACCTTGGAAATGAGGTCAAGGTCTCCAAAACCTAAACACATTTTTGGAAAGTTTACATGTAGATTTACAGTCATCAATTTGTTCATGAAATAGGGCGCCGACAAATCATTTTGGCAGGAAATTGACGGTTTTCGATTATCTTTGACCAAAAACTTACCAAGTCTGTGGTAGGGTGCACTGATGTGTACTGCAACAAAATCGACCGAATTTTATCTTTTCGTGAGACAGGATGAAGCCATTTTGTGGCCTCCAAATCGACACTGTATGTGAGCCTGTGACCTTGAAAATGAGGCAAATTCAGCGTCATGAAATCGTAAAACATGTTTATCTGGACCTAGATTCAGCACAGTTTTTATATACTAACAAATATAATTTGCACACTTTGACGTTTGGTGGAAAAATCTGATAAAATCATTGAAATCAGACTTGAAATTTTCACGTCCATTTGAGGTTCTTTAGGAAAGACTTGCAACACGAAGATAACCTATGATTTTCTTAATAATGCAGTTCTCCTTTCATGATATTGATATTTCAAGTATGGGATAATTATTGAATTAACACGAAAACAAGATGACGACTGATTTTCAAACTAAACCACGCCTCCTGAAATTCATCTCCTGACTGGAACTTTTGGTAGGAAATCAGAACGGCTGAATTTGATAATTCAAAGGTAAAATATAAATGAAAATGTAATTAATAGTTTATTTTGTCGTTTTGATTAATTAAGGATAAATAATTCACTCGTGTTCAAACCCTTTCGTGTAAAAAATCTCGTTCGCTATCGCTCCCCGTCGTGTAAAAAACTCGTTCGCTATCGCTAACTCGTTTTTTACTCGGATGCCTTAGAAGACTAGGAAATTATTTCTGTGTAATCGACCCCCCAAACCAAAAATAAAAAAAAATAAAAAATAAATAAATAAAACAAAAAAAAAAAAAAAACAACAAAAAACAAAAACAAATAAACTCTCTGTCATTAGACCACACGCGTACTAAAACATGACGTCACGACGTCGTCCGGGACAACCCAATGTTTTCTTTTGTACTTCTTCGGTTAAAATCGTAATTTGCTCAACAGAAGCTTACACTAGTGTTCATTTCATATGAAATTTATGGAACTCGCCGAGGACTCGTCTCATAAATTACATATGAAAGATATCGTGTAAGATCCTCTTTTACTACTATTTAGTGGATAATGCAATGTCATAAAAATCATATGAACATTTTTAAAATAAAACAAAGGTACTGGCGTATGTCGTCATCAGGCCGTTCGTGTTAAAATCCGATATGATAAACGGGGTAGCCCCTATGTGCTTTTAGCGCCCGGTTACCTTACAAAATCTATCAAGTTAAGTCATATATGATAAACAGATCTTACACTTGTGGTCATGCCATATGAAATTTATGAAACTCACCTAGGGCTTCTTTCCGGAAATTTCATATGTAATGACCCCTCGTGTAAGTTCCGCTGTACATGTATTTCTAATCTCAACATGAAAATGAATATGACTTACTGGTCCTTTATTTCGGACATTAGTCGGCTTCATTTCCATGAAGTCAATAAGACCTTGATTAAATCCTCCATTCTTCCTAAAGAATTCGTAAATTCCCCTTTTCCTGACAAATTCACAGCTGCCTAAGACAAAAGCTGAAAAATATTAGGATAATTAGGATAGTAAATAAATAGTTTATATAATTAAATGAGCCATATCGAGAAGAAAACTCTCTACGGAGTTTCCGACCTACTGGCCCCGAGGTTATAAAACTTTTTCATGCTCAACTCAGCTGAGCATGAAACTTGTGGTGCTCATAAAAATTAAAATACTAGGAAGTTGAGCGATTTTTCTTTCTCAGATAGCAGAGAATGTTATTTGTCCTGCTCACAAACTTTAAAATGCCAACAATTGTTGGCATTTTAAAATTTGTGAGCAGGACAAATTTCATGCTCAAGCGATTTGAGCATGAATAAAGTTTTATAACCTCGGGGTCTGGTAAGAAAACACCGACTTCATTGCGAAAAGCGACTATTCAAATACATTGTAAATTTTAACGCAAAGAAAGAAAATTTTAAGATGAAAAATTGTGAAACTTTTCTTATTTCTGCTCAAAATATAGATCATTGAGGCGGTTCTAGCGAGTACCCACAATCTATATTTCAGAGCAGAAATAAGGAAAATAAGGTTTACCCCTGTAAACCCCAGTTTTACTGTATAAAAGCGGGGTTCAAGGGGTCAAAATTATATAGGCGTGTTCTTGTGATGCGAAAAGCGACTTTTCAAATACATTGTAAATTTTACCGCGAAAAGAAAGAAAATTTTCAATGGAAGAAATGTGTTATTGTTCTTATTTCTGCGCATATTAAAGATTAAGGGTACACGTTAGAACCGCCCTGATGAGGCGGTTCTAACGGGTACACAGAATCTGTATTTTAGAGCAAAGTATAGTTTGAGGGTACACGTTAAAACCGCCTCATCAAGGCGGTTCTAACGAGTGCCCACAACCTATATTTCGGAGCAGAAATAAGATAAATAATTCTTACTATATACATACAAGTATAAAAGTAGAGTTCGATGACGTCAAAATTATATGGGCCCCGTTAAGCGATTTTGCTACTTATCGCTATGCGAGCAGCGAAGGTTCAGGCGAGCCTGCGCATCCGCGCAGTCTCGCCAGAACCTTCGCTGCTCGCTCATGCAAGCAGTGAATCAAGAGGAACCTTCAGACAGAAAGCCATATCCCTGGCCCCTCTGAATGGCTGGGCATGCGCAGTTAAAATTTGTCATGACGGAATGCTCGAAGACCCAAATTCGCTTGGCGGGGCTCATATGGGCGTGTTTTCGTGATGTGTTCAGCCATGCAGATTAGCAAGAATCTCAAAACTTCATATCTAGAAGCTATAAGTACTGTATTGTCTGTACAGCGAACACAACTTAAACAATAATGCATCGCTGCATTCAATTCATAGAAGATGTAACTTATTGTCTTTGTCTTCCAGGAGATGACTTAAATAAGCACTTGTGCTTACTGTCAAATCCTGTGATATATATTTCTAATATTGTGCATTGTATATGTTTACTGTAAAGTCAAATAAATACAGTTTAAACCAATAATGCATAGGAGTGTTATAAAAAATACTGCAAAGGCATGTTATCTAAAACAATATTGCACACGCTCATCTTTAACAATATTGCAAAGGTGTGTTACCTGAAAATTTACTTCACAGGCTGAGGTAATGGCCAAATATAACCGACTCAGTATATGAAGATAGATAGATAGATAGATAGATAGATAGATAGATAGATAGATAGATAGATAGATAGATAGATAGATACATAGATAGATACATAGATAGATACATAGATAGATAGATAGATAGATAGATAGATAGATAGATAGATAGATAGATAGATAGATAGATAGATAGATAGATAAATAGGCTCATCTTATGGCAGTGAGTTACCTTAAATTTTACTTCACAGGCTAAGGTAATGGCCAAATATTACCGACTCAGTATATGAAGATAGATAGATAGATAGATAGATAGATAGATAGATAGATAGGTAGATAGATAGATAGATAGATATGCTCATCTTATGGAAAGATGAGTTACCTTAAATTTTACTTCACAGGCTAAGGTAATGGCCAAATATTACCGACTCAGTATATGAAGATAGATAGATAGCTAGCTAGATAGATAGATAGGCTCATCGTATGGAAAGGTGTGTTACCTTACCCTTTACTTCACAGGCTGAGGTAATGGCCAAATATTACCGACTCAGTATATGAAGATCGATAGATAGCTAGCTAGCTAGCTAGCTAGATAGATAGATAGATAGATAGATAGATAGATAGATAGATAGATAGATAGATAGATAGATAGATAGATAGATAGATAGATAGGCTCTTCGTATGGAAGGGTGTGTTACCTTAAGCTTTACTTCACAGGCTGAGGTAATGGCCAAATATTACCGACTCAGATAGATAGATAGATAGATAGATAGATAGATAGATAGATAGATAGATAGATAGATAGATAGATAGATAGATAGATAGATAGATAGACTCATCTTAAACAATATTGCAATGGAAAGGTGTGTTACCTTGAATTTTACTTCACAGGCTGAGGTAATAGCCAAATATTACCGACTCAGTATATGGAGATAGATAGATAGATAGATAGATAGATAGATAGATAGATAGATAGATAGATAGATAGATAGATAGATAGATAGATAGATAGATAGATAGATAGATAGATAGATAGATAGATAGATAGGCTCATATTGAACAATATTGCAATGGAAAGGTGTGTTACGTTAAATTTTACTTCACATGCGTGTAATCTTAGGGGGGATTATCTTAAAAATAATGCAAAACAATGTTACACATGTGTGTTATCTCAAACAATACTACAATTATGAAAACATTTTTAAACAATACTGCCAAGAAATGCTATCTAAAAGAATACCGCAAAGGCGTGTTATCTTAGTTACCTATTATGTTGGGCAAAGATCGCTTTTTTCTTTGGCCTCTCTCGTCTGAAACAACAACAACAACAAAGATATAATATCGATATCCTGACTTATGCGCGACTAACGTGGAAGGGTCAACCTGTTAAGAAAACACACCTATACAAATACATTGTAAACTTTCCGCCGAAAAACGAACATTTTAAGATGAAAAATTGTGATATTTTTCTTATTTTTGCTCAAGCTATAGATTGCTGGTACTCGTCGGAACCGCCTCGATATCTAACGAGTACCCACAATCTATATCTTAGAGCAGAAATATGAAAAAATAAAGTTTACCCCTGTAAACCGCAGTTTTACTATATAAAAGTGGGGTTCAAAGGGATAATTATATAGGCGTGTTTTCGTGATGAAATAACTTCTTTTGTATTAGTTTATGCTCAACTTCACAACTCACTATACATGTACAATATTTACATAACAACTACGAGTACTGTATAAAAATCAAGCATAACTACGCTATTTTGAATCCTAAGACAGTTTATAAGACATATTTAATTTTGCAAGAATAAAACCTGGGCTAGCAGGTATGTTGCAAATGTATCCGTTCCAATAACAGTCCTAACATAACGATAACACACCCGTGTGATAAATTGCATTTTTCAAACCTCAAAAAAGGTATTTTTTTCTGATGAAATATGTGATATTTTCCTTATTTCTGCTCCAAACATAGGTTTTGGGTACTCGTTAGAACCGCTTCATTGAGGCGGTTCTAACGTGTACCCACAACCTATGTCTTGGAGCAGAAATAAGGAAAATAATGTTTACCCCCGTAAACCCCAGTTTTATCAATATAAAGTGGGCTTCAGGGGGGTCTTTATTTCTCGGACTTGTTCACGTAATGTGCTACTTTATTTTAATAGAAGCGAAGGCAATTGTCAGGAATCGACACAATTAACCCAAAACCCCGCTTCCCCACCAGAGACACCAAGGGAAAGAAACACAAACACGAAACAACCAGACCCTAATGGAACATCACTAGTGGAAAGCTAAAATGACAGTTACTTTCCCACAAAATGGCCAATTGGCTATCCAAAGCAAAATATACAATCGATACACACACTCCAAAGACAAGCCATAACAAAAATAAACCACGACAGAAGAACCGCCTTACTCTGTGTAAAAACAAAACAAAACAACAACAACAAAAAAAAAAAAAAAAAAAAAAAACAACAAAAAAACAAAAAAACAAGAAAATTAAATAAAGTAAATAAATAAATAAAAAAGCACACATTATAGACACAGCTCAGAGGTCTTTGAGCGCGACATCTGTAGAAGGTCTGTTCTGTATAAATGTATTAATTGAAAGAGGACTCTTATCAAAACGTAATGTTTTATCTATAGATATTAAATCACTTTGCATGAAAAAAAAAAAAAAAGAAAAAAAAGAAAGAAGTGAAAGCAATAATCAGGAATCTATACAATTAAGCAACGATTCCCGCCAGAGACACCAAAGGGAAAGAAACACAAACATTAGATAACTAGTGTGTGTGTGAATTCGGGTTTAACGTCGCTTTCAACAATTTATCAGTCATATCACGACGGTGTCTGGTTGCGACAGGGAGCTCAATGCTCACATTTATAGTGCTGCCTCACTGAAGTATCATGTCCCAGACACATTACATGATACCACACCCAGTCACATTATCCTGACACTGGATCGACCAGTCCTAGCTCTACCCCGTAAATCTGAGTGCCAAACGAGGAGCAGCTAGTACCATTTTTAACGACTTTGGTATGTCGCGGCCCGGGGTCGAACCCCAGACCTTCCGTTCCCCGGAGCGGACACTCTACCAACTGAGCTATCGGGGCCGGTATTAGATAACTAGACTCTAATGGAAACTGGAAACAGTAATAGCGAAAAGCCAAAAGGCAAAAGGACAGTTACTTTCCCACAGAATGGCCAATTTGCTATCCAAAACAAAATAATATGAGCGATACACACAGTCAAAGGCAAACCATCACAAAATAAACCGCGACAGAAGAATTGCATTGGAACGGTGCCAGTGAAAAGAATTTCACTGGAGGGGTGGGATGAAGGTGTGTGTGTAGGGGGGGGGGGGGGTTAAATCGATTTTAGGCGGCCGCAGTCCTCGCCCTTGATTCCGTCGCGATTTAGACAAATAAAATTAGAAATCTGTTCAGTCCGCATGAAGGTTTCCTCACTCATCAGTACAACATTTCCGAGAACACAACAATCAAAACACCACAGAGATGAAACAGCGGTGAGGACTCGACAGCAACAAACCACTGTAATACTGGAGCAAAAGAAAACAAACAGTTAGACTCCGATGGGCCCACCAAGAGACAGCGTATACTCAGCTTTAGGTGCTAAGTGTAACATTTTTACGAGTATACACCTTTTTCCAAAGCAAAACAGTGATACGCTCCAATTGATTGCTAACACATAATATCTACATGTAAACATACATTACTTTTATCATGGCGATTTTAAATTCATTGCAAGCAATTAATATTTCACTTAACAGTTGGGCCCCGTTAAGCGATTTTGGTACTTATCGCCTATGCGAGCAGCGAAGGTTCAGGCGAGCCTGCGCATCCGCGCAGTCTCGCCAGAACCTTCGCTGCTCGCTCATACAAGCAGTGAATCAAGAGGAACCTTCAGACAGAAAGCCATATCCCTGGCCCCTCTGAATGGCTGGGCATGCGCAGTTAAAATTTGTCATGAGGGAATGCTCGAAGACACAAATTCTCTTGGCGGGGCTCAGTTAATGTATATATTGTTTCTTCATCTATTAATGTTGACATAATTGTTTTCATGCATGACCTATTGTGACCTTTCGTAGGGGCACCTGAAGGTTATTGTGAAGATAAACATGGTTTGAGAACATTTTTGGATTTGTTTGTTTGTCTGTATTGGAGTTTAACGGCCCAGTCAATACTATTTAGGTGATCTTTGAGCTGGTCAGTTTACTTATCCACACTTGTCCTAGGCAGGCTTATACGTTAGTGGTTAACAAGTACAGTGCACATTCTTTCGCCCGAAACTGAGAACTGCCTTCTTTAATCAACATTTTTGGCGCAATGCTTATCTGATTAACAATCTTTTTATAAGTCTATGGTTTATGGGAAAAAAATAGTTGATGTGTTACGCTTTTTCATAAGTTGTTGAAGAAGTTGTCGATGGAAGAAGATACTGGTTCTGTTTGCCGCTAAGTTGGAATAGATTTATCCTATTTTGGGCCTAATTGAATCTGTGCTGATCAACTGTCGATTCAGAGGAGTTTATTCGAAATACATGGACAGGTTTGAAATCCGGGATTTCCGAAATTCCATTGTTTCTTTGTTTATTACCCCCCCGACACACACACACACACACACACACACACACAGCCACTAGCAACTTGAAAATAAAAAAAATATTGTTTGCCTTGACAAGTGATTTGTTTCCCATATTTTTTATTTAATTTTAATATACCAAAATGTTGCATCTCGCATATTTTACAATTATAAACAAACACATGAACAACCCCGAGAAAAGAAGGTTTTATTATCGAAATGCAAACATAAGTGAACGCATATTAATTGTCAAACGACAACTGAATTACATAACTTTTCGTATTAAAATAGATTATACAGTCGAACTTCAATGGCTCGAACACCTTTGGGACCTCGAAAATCTGTTCGAGACAGGGGTAGTTCGAGCCACTGAGGTTACTGTCAGGAGGCATAACGAGATACTTTTAAACATCTTTTCGGTGTTCTGTAATGAAAATGTATGCTGTGTGTACTCATTAGAATCGCGTCATTGAGGCGATTCTAATGAGTACACACAGCATACATTTGCAAGATAAAAGACTGAAATCTCCTTAATTACCCCCACTATTTCTTATGTAGAGGATTTCGCTAGGGGCTCAAGAATGGGTTCGACATATCAATAGTGAACGAGCCATCGGTGTTCGAGCCATCGAAGTTCTACTGTATATGAATATGATCAATATTATGAAACAGGTATGAAAAGCTGGAACATGACACCCTTATTACGATACGATATACTTTATTGAGAAAACCCCCGTCATATACATGACATCGAGCTGCAGCCCAATAGAAATATCAAAACATGGCAATACATTTTCAAAAAATATTTATATAGAGGATCTTACATGAGTGTTCATGTATTATTGAATTTATTAAACGAGTTGAGGAAAAGGGATAAAATGCGAGGCTTTGCCGAGCATTTTATCTCTTTTTCTCAACGCGTTTAATAAATTCAATAATACATGAGCACGAATGCAAGATTCTATTTATCATATGACATTTAAAACGCATTTTATTCATGATTGTTTACAAAAATGTCAATATTCCACCGACAGTAAACGCGACGTCGTTAAGGACGTCGTACATGTAACGTTACGGGACGTATCTACCCAGTTTGAATATTTAATCCACTAGTGGATTATCGAAAATATTACATAGAGGTTATTATATGGTAAAGGTGTGCCTCTAAGTCATATTGGCACCGGTATGTCATATTGACCCGAGGGCTTTAGCCCGAGGGCCAATATGACTTCCGGTGCCAATATGACTTAGAGGCACACCTTCACCATATCATAACCTCTTTATTACATCATTTATATAGCATAGTTATATTGCAACGTGAAGAAATGAAGGCAAAGAGAATTTTTACTTTTTAAAGGTTGATGCCGGGAACGTTTCATCGAGTGTATTGAGGATATATTTTCGGTATCCGCCAAAAAAAAAAGAAGAAATTCCTTTTCAATTATGTAACTGATTAGTAGGCCTACACTAACCATGCTCACGGTAATACAGTAACACAGTAGTGCGCAGCAAATTACGTCACAAGTGACGTCGCAACTGTAAGTGTCAAAACAAAAACAAATCGCCATTTTAAGTACAGAATTTCTGCAGTTCAAAGAATGCTTTTTAAGGTATTTTACAGAATGTTTTGTGCTTATTTGAAGACCATTTTAATTTTAAAGGCTCTTAGTGTCATTCATCAAGCTAAGCCTAATGTTTAATCGATTCCGTGTGTAGCAGTCGGTCGCGGTGGTTGTTTACGTTCAAATACAAGACAATTTTTATGGACATTTTTCCCTCACACAGATTTCTTCCGCACAATTTCCAACTCCTCATAAGTAAAGGGATCTGTTCGTTTAAGGTTGTTGGCAAGACCTTATTGTTTCAAATGTTGGGACATCCCTGCTGTGCTTGAAAGCAACATTCTTCACAATGCTTCCCAATCGTGAGTGAACTTCTTTTAAAAAGTATTTTGTTTTTCATTTTTCATGCTTGCCACGAAATATCAGACTTTTCTCAAAATCTATTATTATCACTGTCTTCTATCGCTCTGTCTGGGTCCAGCAGTCGGGTTGACATTGCTTCAAGTGATTTTTCTGCGGCCATTTTGAAGCTTATGGGGTACGACATTAACGTTCTATTGCTATAGTAACAGAGTGGAGCGGTGCCAATATGGAAAGGCAGTGCCAAAAATCCATATTATATGGATTTTTGGCCCCGTCACGTGACTGTGCCATCAAAATAGCGAAAAAATGAGCCTGTATTGAAAGATTCTAACGTAATTTTCCAATAGAAGGTATGTAATAAATGGCATTATTACACTCTCAGACGCGACGTCATATGATAAAAAACATTTAACTAATCGGATATTACCATGGGAAATATTTACCTAACTGGAGAAACATTAGCAGGCAAAATGCCTAAATAGGCACCGCTGATGCAACGTTAACTCAACGTTGCAATGTTGGATTGGCTCCGACTCAGCACTGTCATGGCTCCGCGCGCCCGCTGAACTGATAGGACGATCGCTGGTGGTGACGGTGGATGGGTGTGTGTGTTTTAACATTTATAATTGAATGAAACCGCTGTGACACCGCCATGAAAAAATCATGGCATCGTTATGAACACATAAACATTCACACCGTTCAAATTTTATAAAAATATATTTCATACCGCATGTGTTTCAAAACATACAAAAGCGTTCGTATTTCTTTCAAATCCCACATCATTCAAAATACAAGCCATTATAACAGGTTATAAAACAAGTTATACTTTTCTTGTTCAGTGCTATAAACCTTGCAATTGAAAGTGGAGTGTGATTTTGTGTTTTTTTTTGTGTGTGTTTGTGTGTGTTTATTTGTGTTCTTTCAAAGTATGGACTACAAGTATTCATTACGTTTCAGTAGCTGTATGGATTGGCCCCTTGACCCTGTCACTGATATCGCTTTATTATCCTCTCGCACAACGAAGCTGTAAGAGGTAATGTAGCGATTGTCCCGTGGGCACGCTCGCAAGTACGCATGCACGTTCGTACATATGTATTTACGAACGTACTGTGCATGTGCACGTACTTTGTCACCGCTGTAGCGCCTAAATTCATTGATGGGTGTTAATATAAGTTCAAACAAATGTTGTTTATGATAATATATCGAGCGATTTTAGTATAACTTCCCACACTTGTTGCTGGTGATAACATCTCGAGCAAGTTCGATTTTCAGGGTCCTGAGCCCAAAGCTAATGTCACAGTGGCTATTTGTAGAAAATATTGCCATCGTTAGAGCGCTTACATGTATTGATTTCTTTCAACACAAATGTTGCTTATGATAATATCTTGAGCAAGTTCAACTTTCAGGGTCCTGAGCCCTCAGATTGTATCAGTTCCTGGCCGATTCTCTTTTTAATTTTCGGCAGACCTCGGACTTGTAACTGGACCAATACGAAATTACTTGATTAGTAGCATTGTTATAGGGAAAACAAAATTAATATGTAATGGAAACGATCAAGACGATATAAACCATAATCCTGTGCAAAATGGGACCTTTCCTATCTCTAGAAATAGCATTTTCTTCAGATAAAAATGTTTGATATTTTTCTTATTTCTAGTTCAAAGATAAACTGTTGGTGTCCGTAAGAACAGCCCGCACGAGGCGGTTCTAACAAGTACCCATTCAAACCTAGATTGTGAGTGCTGGTAGGAACCGCCTCAATAGCGTACCCACAATTTAATGTTTTCAGCAAAAATAAAGGAACGGGCCTCCGTGGCCTAAGGGATAAGAGCGCTGACTCTTAATCATTAGGTCTCTCACCGCTGTGGGTTCGAGCCTCGCTCGGGTCATATGTGAGACGCCAAGTTTGCAACGGATGTTTGTGGGTTTTCTCCGGTTTTGGCCAACCTCTGATTAACGATCGGCTCGATATGTGTGAAATAATCTTGAAAGGGTGGTAAAACCAAAATAGAAAAATAAAGGGAATATTGTATATCTATGGAACGCCATAGCTGTCCGATGCTAGGAAATAAATACATGATATGCTCTAATCTACTTATGTAGTGCTGAAACATCGTCTATATTGCTTACACGTTATGATATTCTGCGTGATATTTATTATGTTATGTGTCAAGTACGTTATGTTTTGTATGAGGTTCATGATGTTATGTATCGACTACATTATGTATCGTATAGATCTTATAAAAATATGCTTTATGTCAATTACATAATGTAATGTATAAACTTCATGATAAGGTGCATCAACTACATTATCTATTGCATGATGCGTATTATGCTTTAAGTCAACTAAATAATGTATTGCATAGACTTGGTTATACAAGGGTTCACCTACATTGTGTGCTGTTTTAACTTTATTATGTATTGTGCAATTTTATTCTGTAGTGTATAAACTTCAGAATAATGTGTAAACTTTATTATGTCACGCGCAAACTTTATTATATGATGTTCAAACTTTATTATGTCATATGCAAACTTTATTATCTGTTGAGAAAAGTTCATTATGCCACGTGGAAATATTATTATGTGGTGTAACGTTGTGGTGTAATGTGAACTGTCTTTTATGTGATTTATCGTATTTATTCAATGATGTCCTAACTTTTTCATTTGATGTATAAACTATATTATGTGATGTATTTGATTTATGATGTGATATATAAACTTTGTGATGTGATGTATAAACTTTATTATGCACTGTATGAACTTTATATGATTACAGTTCATTATGTATCAACTCCTTTATATGCGGAAACTTCTTTATATGATGTGGTTAAAATCGACGGAGTGAAAACAAATGTATTAATTAATCACATAATAAACAGTTCACATCACATAACAAAGTTACACCACATAATGATATTTCCATATGGCATAATGAACTTTTTACAACAGAAAACAAAGTTTGCACATTACATAATAAAGTTTGAACATCAAATAATAAAGTTTGCACGTGATATAATAAAAGTTTACACATCATGTAAAGTTTATACACTACACAATAAAGTTGCACATTACACAATAAAGTTAATACAGCACACAATGTAGATGGCCCGTCATATAACAAAGTTTATGCAATACATAATGTAGTTGTCTTAAAGCACAATACAATTTATGCAATATATAATGTAGTTGATGCACCTTATAATGCAGTTTAGACAATAAATAATGTAATTGACATAAACATATTAAGATTTATACGATACATAATGTAGTCGATAAATTACATAATGAAGCTCATACAAAACATAATGTGTTTGATACATAACATAATGAATATCACACAGAATATAATAAAGTGTGAGCAATTCAGCACTATATATGTAGATAAGAGAATATCATGTACAGTTAAGCTCGAGAAGAACCTAACCATTTTCGCGTTTTGTCCGCGGGATATACGCGCATTGCGTGCGTGTAAAATTTTCGGGTTTCAATACGCGGTTCATCGCGTTCATACGCGATTGCAACGCGTTTAATATCAGCCAATTAAAGTGATTATTGGTAACGCGTAAGGTTAACTCAATACGCGTTTCTTTGCGAGAGAATTCCAACCAATAAGAATAAGACAGGTAAGCGAAGATAAACCGCGTGAATGCGAAAGAGCACGGACCAATCAAAATCCTCTTAGCTCGTATGTTTGACCAATATTCTTTATTTTATTTTTTTTATTCATTCACAAATTAATGGCGGTATTGGCCTCTCTTATCAGTAGTTATTTCTTCGGATAAACACACACAATAATATTTACATTTAAAGACATATTTTAGATTGCATAACGCCCTAATGTCTGGCAGTTTAGAGATAATAAACACTCGGGGTATTCTGATGCATATGGTGTAGGGAACCAAGAGGGTAATCGTGTATCCTGGGATATTTGTTTGACAAGTCACGTCTATTTACTTGTTTGTGGGCGCTCATCAGAACCGCCATTTAATGGGTGTTTATGGTGTTTCTAACACATCTTGAAACACACCTATACATATTTGACCCCGTTAACCCCCAATTTTAAATAGTAAAATTGGAATTTAAGGGGTTACATATTCTTCTTATTTCTGCACAAAATATAGATTGTGGGTACTCGTCAGAACCGCCTCGCCGAGTCGGTTCTAACGAGTACAATAACCTATGTCTTGTGCAGAAATATTAAAATAACGGAAAATGTTCAGTTTTGGTGGCAAAAAATCAATAGATTTGTATAGGCGTATTTTCCCAATGAAGTTCCAACAATCTCTGTTTGGATCAAAGACAAATAAATGAATATATAAGCACATAAATAAAAAATAAGGAAAAAGGTAAAGGCTAAAATACGCACATTTCTTAAAGTTCATAAAGTTTAGCGCCAAATGGCAAACAGTGCAGGCCCAGTTCAGATGCAGAAAAACTAGGCGTCTGATCAGGGCCTACATTGCTTCCAAAAGCTTCAGACATTTTCATAATATTTTTGAAAACAACATAACCTCACTCTTTTAAATTTTGAACTTGTCTTGTGCTATTTACAAGGTGGAAGAATCCGTTTGGTGCCAATTGGCACAAAAGTGCAAACCCAGATCAAACGCAACAGAATTAACGTCTGATCAGGAACTACACTGTTTGGAAAAAGTTCAGGATTTTTATTTTTTTTCATATTTATTAAATGTTGAAGAAAATGGGAAAAATGGTAATAGTAAAAATGCCCCAGGTCAGGCGCAGCAGAAGTAGGTGTCTGATCAGGGCCTAGATTATAGAAGATTACGAAATGTTCAGTTATTTCCCAATAAATTTCGATAAAAAAAATGTATGTTCGGCGGAAAATTCCATTTGGTAAAACAAATGTGTTAATGCAAACAAAATAAATGAAAATTACAGCAATAAGTAATTAAATAAATGAGCTGCTTCTGTGAGTGACGGAACATCAATTATTTCGGAAATTTTGAAGAAAAGACAACCTCACACTCTTATATTTCGAAATGGTTTTGTGCTATTTACAAAGTGGAAGATGCGATTCGGCGCCAATTAGCAAACTGTGCAGACCAAGATCATTCGCAACAGAAATAGGCACCTGATCGGGGCCTACATTGTTTCAAAAAGCTTCAAATATTTTCAAAATAAATTTTGAAGAAAACACACCCTCACACTCTTCAATTTTGAAACGATCTTGTGCTTTTAACAAGGTGAAAGATCCCAATGGCAAAATAAAGTGCAGATCCAGATCAGACCTAGTGGGAGTAGGCGTCTGATCAGGACCTACTCGGTATGCCAAAATGAACAAAGAAAACAATCTTCAACTTTAATTTTGAAACGGACTTGCTCTATTAATAAGGTGGAAGATTCCATTTGTGCCAAATGGCAAAAACCATGCAGACCCAGATCAGACGCAGCAGACGTAGGCCTCTGATCAGGGCCTACATTTAATGCAAAAGGTTCAGGCATTTCCAAATAAATACCGAAGAAAATGCAACTTGATTCTCCGAGTTGATTAAACAAAATAAATGAAAATTACAAAAATAATTAATTGAAAATTGGGCCGCTTCTATGAGTGAAACAACATTGATTATTTCGGACATCTAGAATAAATGACGATAATGAGATGTTCGTTCGTTCGTTCGTTTAGGTTAAGACTTTTTATGTCTGCCATGGTCAAGTGGACAGAACTCCATAGCTCCACAACAAGACATATGTTAAGTGCTTCTGGGCTGCAAATCGTGGCAGTTTGTCCAACAAGAGTAAATAATAGCGTTGAGCTGCCGGTGCCCGACCATAGAAAAATGAAGCACTGCCTGTTTTTTGGAATTTAAAAGGCTGATCGAAAAATGAGCCGAAAATGTTTAGAAATCAGTGCCAATACGACTGCAAATCGTGATTTCTATACTTTGCTCATGAGCGAAAAGTGATTCAATAGTGCTCTTTCTTTTTGCCGCTTGATATTGGCCATTTGACTAAGGCTGCAAATGGAGCATGCCTATGCAGGTTTCCATGCAGGAACACACACGGCTTAAAGTTCAGAGGAAGAAGACCGGTCGCAAGTCTTGCTTTCAACACTGAGACAACATATGATATAAGATAATAATGGTTATGATAATGATAAAAGTAATAGTAAAAGATGACAATCATAATAATAATGATAAAGACATACTATTTACATGCTGAAAAGGATGGTGAAGATTATACTAAGAAAAGACAGGCTTAAAATATGATTATTATAATCAGAATGAAAACCGTACGAGAACATAGTTTTTCATGGAAGTTAACAGTTTTACATGATCAAGTTGATTCTTAACATACTATTTACATGTTGAAAAGGAAGGTGAAGATTATACAAAGACAAGACAGGTTTTATGTACAGTGTCAGAGGAGAGATCTGAAGAGAAGATTATATGGAAAGGGAAAGAAGAGACCCTTAATTTGCTATCTTCTTCTTCTTCAAATCCAGCTTTGACGTGTTTTTTTTCCAAGATTTTTTTTTTTTTTGTGGACATTGCTGAGGGTAAACATTTGTTAGTACAATAGATACTAAAAAACAAAAGACCAAACATGTGGCAAAAATAATTTGATGTAATTTTGGAACCAGGGACCAAATTCTTATCAAACAAACTAGCAAACAATATCATTACTCATGTATAAAGGTGTTGTCTTTGGTCAGCTGTAACACTTGATGTAAAAACTGTTGATCCTTTGAAGATTTTTTCTTTTGTATTCAGACTTGTGTGAAGTTAGGCTGATTATACCAATTGTTATTAATATCATCTGTAGACAGATGGTTAATATGTTTGGTTGGACAAAAGATCCTAAATTGATTTGTAAACATAGCTGACAAACAAGCTGCTTATGCAAGTGGCTGATTAATTAATTTATTGAAATTTTCAAATAATAGATCTTAAAACACAAAGGGATGTATAAAGTTTGGATAGGTAATTATAGAAACATGATTGATTCCCTCTGGTGTGTGTCAGAACTGTTAATAGCTTAATTGCTTTTAATACTCTGTTGCTAAATGGTCCCTGGTTTCCTAGAGAAGAAGAGAAATAAACAGAGGAAAAAAAAAAGCCAAAAAATAAACAAAACAAACACACTCACATACAAAAAAGTTGGAAAGTTTTAGCTTTCACACCAATTAACCCTTGTACTGCTGAATATTTAAACATACCACACCCACTACTGATTATCATTCAATCAAATTACTTGATGTAATTTATTGCTACAATTTCATAAACTATGCCAAACAGTGTAGATCCTGATCAGATGACTTCTTCAGAAGCCATCTGATCTGGATCTACATTGTTTGAAAGACAAGGCATATCCGGTCTCAGCAGGACAAGGGTTAAGCAATCATACTAGCCGCATTGACCATCAAACAGACACATACCGGTATAGAGATTCATTCAATGACATCAAATATGGATGTTTGTGTACATATATACAGCTACTGATTATTTAAAGGATTGGCCTGCAGGTTTTAGTGATTGCCCCTCTCTTCGTTATTTCACCGTACTACAGCTTCATATACCCTTGAATTAAGCAAGTTATATTTTTAATTCCTAAATGCCCTATTCTATTGATTTACTTTCCCATTTTTACGATGAAAGTGGTACACGATTCAAGCTCGCCCCACTGGAAAGCGGGGGAGGTCAGTAACCAATCGACAGTAGAAAGTTTAGCCCACTAACATCCTTGCATCTAGGTATAGATATAATGAATATAGTAAATTTAAGGTTCCTTTTGATTTGTTTTCCCAATTTTATGATGATAGTGGTACGCGATTCAAGCTCGCCCCGCTGAAAGCGGGGGAGGTCAGTAACCAATCGAAATAAGGAAGTTTTGTCCACTATCATCCCTGCATCTTGGTATTGATATAATGAATATGGTAAAATTAAGGTTTTCCCACTTTTATGATGATAGAGGTACGCGATTCAAGCTCGCCCCGCTGAAAGCGGAGGAGGTCAGTAACCAATCAAAATCAGTAAGTTTTATCCTCTATCATCCCTGCTTCTTGGTTTAGATAATAGATTGGTAGTTTGTATTTTTAATGTATGTAAAAACTGCTTCCCTTATTTCAAATGAATATTTTTGTTTGGATTCAGTAGCAGTTTTACACTTAAATTAGTATCTGCTAACCCCTTTATACTGTTGATGGTTTCATAAAGCATTTTCCTGTGTTCATTATGTTGGGAACAGTGGAGAAAATAATGAGCTGTGTCCTCTATATCCCCACAATGAGGACATAGAGGGTCCATCTCATTATGATATTGGTTATTTGCTTTAAGTCCATTGTGCCCTAGCCTTAATCGGGTATATGTTCTATCCATTTGCCTACTATTTGAGTACTGGGTGATCTTCGTTGGAAGCGTGCTGTCAAGTTCCCAACGCTGACCATGCCCATATTGTGCCCACTGTGATGCCCATTTCTTCCTTACTTTACGTTTAATAATTGAATATACTTCATTTTTGCTGAGCTTTATATCTAGCGGTTTGCCTGTTTTAGACCCTAACTTAGCTGCCTTATCCGCTAACTCATTGCCCTCAATATTGCAATGTGATGGGCACCATTCCAATATAATATTGAGATTTTTATTGATAATTTTATCAATAAGGTATTCAATTTCTAGGAGGATATCTGGTCTAGAATTACATGTTCCAGAAGTAAGAGTCTGTATCGCACTTAAGGAGTCTGTCAGTATTACTGACTTTTGTGGTTGGTTCTCTTCGACCCATTTAAGGGCTTCCCTTATTGCAATTAATTCTGCAGTGAAGACAGAAAGATTCCCATTTAATTTATATTGTTTCGTAATCCTTAACTCTGGTATAGTAAAAGCACATCCTGTGAGAGAATTTTCTTCATCTTTACTTCCATCTGAATAAATTTGCAATACAGAATTGTACTTTTCTCGAATGTGTATTTTAGCCTTGCATTCGACAGCCTTAATATTATCTGTCTTTTTATTAATTTCGCCTGACAGTGTAGCTTTTGGTTTGATTGACCTGAGAGCGAACTTACTTCTATATATTGGTTCTTGTATTTGAATATCTGGTATATTGTATTCTTTTTTAAGATCTTCCACAGCAATGACATAAGGTATCTTTTTCTTTACTCGTTTTAATTCAGTTTCGTAGACAGAGTGTCCAAAAAGTTCATTCAGTGGTAATTTGTTACCACGTGGAATTGACCTTGCCCAATATTTTAGTATCATCTCTTCTCTTCTGAGATTTAGCGGTAAGACATTACATTCAACTTCTACAGATACATTTGATGTTGATTTGTATGCCCCAGTTATGATTCTAAGAGCTGCGGATTGTATTCGGTTTAACCTGTTCAGCTGAGATGAGCTTGCTGTTGTTGCATAGGCTGGACAACCATAGTCTAGTTTGCTTCTGATTAAGGTTTTGTACAACATCAGTAGAGTTTTTTTATCAGCACCATATTTGGTTCCAGAAATGTACCGCATTAGATTGAGATCTTTTTTGCACCTTTCTAAGAGTGAATCAAAATGAGAATTCCAGTTTAGGTTGCTATCAAAGGTTATCCCTAATAATTTTGCCTGCTTTTTGTATTCAATGGTTTTGTTCCCAATTTTTAATTGAGGGATGTCTTCAGATGGTATTTTTGCATAGTTAAAGACTACACACTCAGTTTTTTTCTGCAGAAATTTTTATCCCCCATTCCTCTGCCCATGATTCAATCTGATCTAGGATTCTTTGGCACAGAACAGCTAAGTGTCTGAGGCTTTTAGCTGTTCTCCATGCCGCAGAATCATCGACATATTGTATGAGATCTGCATCAAATTCCTTAAGTACATCATATTGAGTGTTCATTAGAACATTGAAAAGAATAGGACTTAGTACGCTACCTTGTGGGGATCCATTCTCTAATTTTCTGATTTCTGAAAGGTCTTGCCCTACCCTTACTTGTATTCGTCTGTCACTTAAGAAATCCTTAATCCATGCTAACATTCTACCTTTAATTTTAAATTTTACTAGTTGGGATAGAACCCCATTAGTCCACATCAAATCGAAGGCCTTTTCAAGATCTAGGAATATGCACATTAGAGTCCTGTCCTGCATTTTAGCTTTTAGTATAGAGGATTGCAGTTTCATGATTTGGTCTAAAGTTGATCGATTTTTTCTGTATCCAGACTGCGTTGGTGCCAAAAGATTATTGTTTTCTAAATGAGAGGTTAGCCTGTTTGTAATCATTGTTTCCATAATTTTGCAAATTGTTGATGTTAGAGAAATAGGTCTGTACGATCCTGCCTCATTTGGTGGTTTATTTGGTTTTAAAATTGGAATAATGGTCCCAAGTTTCCATTCATCCGGAAGTTTACCAACTGTCCACGATTTATTTATAAGACTTAATAAATGCCATTTTGCTTTCTCAGACAAGTTTTTCAGCATATCATAATGCACTGTGTCTGCCCCTGGAGATGAACTCTTTTTCTTGTTTAATGCGGTTTGGAGTTCTTTTATTGAGAACAGTTCATTATAAGCTTCATTGTTGACAGCACCAATGTTTTCTTTCACAGAGTTTATGACTTCTGGTTCGACTCTAAATTCCCTAGCCCTAAAATTTGGGTTCAGTTGTTCATCGCTGCTTATGTTTTGATAGTGGTCAGCCAACTTGTTGGCTTTATCTATATTTTCATGACCTCTGCCATTGGGTTGCTTGAGCACTTCAACTGGTTTGAATGGTTTTCCATTGAATTTCGCTATAACATGCCATATATATTTACTGCTCACCTCATGATTCAATTTAGAAATGTATTCTTGCCATTTTGCTACTCTAGTTCTATCAAGAAATTTTGTGCTTTCGGCCCTAGCTGTTTTGTAGAGTTCTTTGAGATGAAAATTACCATATTTCCTCCATTTTTTGTATGCCTTATGTTTAGCCTTAACAACTTGTGTGCATTCCGGGGTCCACCAGGGCAAGTGCCGGTGTTTTTTTCTCTGATTTTGAGCTGTTTTTTGGTATTGTTTCATTGCATACAGATAAAAGTTCTGATACAAAATTTTCGTTGGATTTGTTTATTGTTATTTCATCATAGCTTATGTTGATTTTTTTTGTCAGTTCACGAAAAAGAGTCCAGTCAGCTTCAGATAATTTCCAGCGGGGTATTTGATGTTGCGAAATACTTTTGTAGTTCTTATTAAGTATTGTGACAACGGGAAGATGGTCACTGCCTAGAGGGTCATCATGTACATACCACTGATGACCCTGACATGTACGCTTAGTAGCTAAAGTAAGATCAAGGGCAGAAGTGTGCCCTGTTGAAACATCAATGTGAGTTGCCTCGCCACTGTTTAGAATTATTAAATTGTTGTCATCGATGAAGTTTAAAATTTCCTTACTTTTGCTGTTTTCAGGACCAGTGAATGCGTCATCCCAGAGGCTGTCCCTTAAGTTGAAATCTCCTACCATTATGAAATTTTGGCTTACATGCCCTATTAGGTACTCGTAATCTTGTTTGGATATGAACTGTTTTCCATTAGTATAGAAATTAATTATATCAAGCTGAGAATTTGTACCAAAAATTCTTACAATTGCTGCCTCTACATTGTCATTTTGTTGCTGGTTTTTGATTTCTTCAGAATCTAAGCCCTCCTTCACAAAAAATTGCTACCCCACCCCCACTTTGATTGTCCTTACGTCTATAGGAAGTTGGTGCCTTGTACCCATTTAAGAAGAGAAGATTCTGGTTTGATTTATTCCAAGTTTCTTGTATACATATAATTTCTGGGAGCTCTTCAAAAGAAAGAAGGAAATTGTAAAATTCTGCTTTTTTGTGTTGCATGGAAAACCCACAGAGGCTGCGGGCATTCCATTGAACAATGGTTAGTTTCTGACGTAAATTGCCTGAAATCATTACGGGTTATTTAGTTTATTCTGGACCTAGTTTGAGCGGTTTTACCTAGTGTAGCCCTTACTATTCCTACATTAAGGTCTGAACCATGTCCATTCAGTTTTTTGTTCTCTAAAGTTTTGGCCGATTTTCTTACTCTAATAATCTTTCTTTGAGACTGTGGTGTTAAACCTTTATTGATTTTATTTTCTGTTTTTCTGTTTTTCGGAGTGTTTTTGCAGCTTTTGACCCCTTGCTGGTTTTCTTAACAGTTACATCTGCATATGATTTTGCCTGTCTTAGAGGGATAACAGACTGTTTGTTGATGGTGTCAACGCTACCTTTGGTTTCTTTTTCTTTGCCCTGGCATAAATTAATTTCTTGTTCAGCCTCACTCGATAAATCTTTTGCATCAGGTTTGGGAACTGTTTCTGTTTCCCCTTTGTTCGAATTTTCTTTAAATTGATTAGATTGACTGGTTTGTTCAAACAATTCCGGCTGGTCCACGAGTACATCAATGAAAGCATTGCGTTCATTATCGTTTGATATATCAGCAATTTTGTTCAGGTTTTTTGGATCAAGTATGACCTTAAGGATAGTTCGCAGTTGCTGTTTCATAACAAGATTGCCATTTGTACCATTTCCCCTAGGAACTCGATTGATTTGAAAATTGCCCATTGATACTTGTTCAGCTTTATCCTTTCTTTCTTTGCACTGGTTTGCTCCTAGCGGCCCTAAATGGGTTTCATTCAATTTCTGTTTGTTTGCTTCATTAAGACCATTATCTGACATATTTTGGTTAACTTCTGCTTGATGAGTTGTTTTCATTCTTCTCTGTTCCCATTCCTGCTTTATGACCTTATTTTTGTCCTCAATATTAGTTTTATATTTCAAATATACTGGGCAAAACCTGTAGTCTGCGGAGTGGCTTCCATTACAGTTGGCGCAATTTCTCGCAGCAGGAATGTGTCTTACTTTACAATCAGTAACACTATGGTACCAGCCTCCACAATGTATACAGGCAATGAAATTAGACCTACAGATACTGGCATAGTGTCCAAATTTCTGGCAACAAGAACATCCGATTATGTTATGTAAAACTGGATTTACTGATACATTATGAGTGCCACAGTTAATCTCTAACGGAGCAAGTTCTGTATTAAAGTGTAATATTGCTTTTCCTGTTGCCTTACCAAACCTGTTGAACAGTTTTTTAATTCCTACTATTTTATTGGAGCCTGCATGGAGCCAAGTTTTCAGTTGATCTAGATTAAGGTCCAAAGGTATTGAGACAATTCCCTTGCTTGTTTTAATTGTGGGGTTTGCCCGGCATTGGTTTCCATTGCTTTGATTTAGTCTGTTTTTCTGTGCCGTTTAGTCTGGTTGCGTTTTTGTAGCCTAGGTGACAGATTATTAATCTTCATGTCCATTGCAGGTAGTTTTAAGCTCTCAAAATTAAAAGATTTGGCTTTATTGGCCAGTCCTATTCTTATCTTGAAGGAAAGATTGTTGGTCAGGTCCATTGTGAAGTGTTCCCCAATGTGTTGCCGAAAGCTAGCTGCTAGTGTACGGGCATAGTCAGCTCTGAAGAGCTGATTTGATAATAAGGTAAATACCACATAGACATAACCGTTGCTGGTGGTTTGCGGACTCCGTGGTTTGGAAAAATTGTCGGAAAATGCTGGTTTCCGGGACCTGACTGACTCCCAATCCATGCTACCCTGATCATCAATATACTCAAAATCATTGATTTGATTTTTGTTTTGACCCTGCTCAAAAGTGTCGCCTAGAGACTTTCTGGCTTCCTTAAATTTCTTGGTTTGGGGTTCATCATTTTTTCACTTAGCGGGCTGTACTTATTGCTTATTTCAATACCAAAATGTCTCTTACAAGACCCTGTGATTGGATTTATGATTTCCCCATTCCCTGCCTTTGTGAACTTGGTTGAAGTTGCCTTAAATAAGGTTTTAGCGGCTGTTTCAGTCATTTCAATTGTTTTTGTAGCTAATGGTTTTGCCAATTTTGAAGTAGTATGTGTGATTTCCTTATACACCTGAGTGTCTAAAACCTTACTACTGTCTTCCTCTGTTGGAGATGGTTCAGACTGGTTATTGTTGACAGTGAGTGACTGAGGAGTATTTTCCTCTGAAACACTACCTAATGAGGAGGATGTCTGCGAGATCCCAGTGACATTTGGACTTTGAATGTTTGTCACTGATTCTTCCTCATTTTTAATGTCAGCCTTTGGAATCGGCATGCTTGCACCTATAAGCTGTGCCTGGGTCATGTTTGGAAGGCTATTAGCTATCAGACAGTGCTATTAAATGTGATTTTAATAAAATGGAGAGATCCTACCTTGTTCACAAAGAAGCTATCGAAACACACAGAACATTCAGTCATACACTTAGTCACACACAGAGAATACTGGAACTATCCTAGTATACTTTCAAAACATTAAGATATTTTACATAAAAACATAACTTCCATGAAAACAGTGAAAATGAGAATTTAATCTTATATAGCAATATTTTTTAACTTTCCAATAATGGTTAAGATGCCACACAAAATAAAAAAAATAATTATTTTTAAATTTAAAACATATATTCACTTAATTATTATGCACATTCACAGGTGAACAGATTGAAGAAAATATTATGGTAATTATCCTATATCCTATTATTCTAGATTAACACGTCCAGTCAACTGACCATGATAGATTATGATTATATAATCACCCTGAATAAACACTTTAATAGCCTTTTTACAGGTAATAAACAGATAATTTTTAGTAATTTCACTGTAAGGATTTTAAATAAGACTTAACAAAATTTAATTGCTTATTCTAACTATTTATTTTACAATTACAAAACTGGTGTTTAACAAATAAAATAAATATAAAATGTATGTTATGTAGATCTATCCACCTTTCAATCAAGACTCAGTATGTCATGATAATGAGATGTTGTTTTAAGCTGATATCTTTATAAAGATATCAGCTTAAAACAACATCTAAAAAAAAAAGATAATGAGATGTTGTTTTAAGCTGATATCTTTATAGCCCCCCAAGTTGCACCTGGGTGTCATAAAACTTTTGATCAATAAACATCCTGCATTTTGACAGTCAACTTCAACCACGACTCAGTACCTGTATTTTACCCTTTAGCCCCAGGCAAATGTAAATGGATAATTTACTAGTCCGCCAGATTTGTTATGTTCAAACTGAAAAAAAATATATGGAATAAGGAAAATTTGAAGAAATAGAAAAAAAGAAACAAAAAAGAAGGATAAGTGTGAAATAGTTACGCGGTACTGATTGGTTGCTTTTGAAACGCGAAGCAGTCTGTAAATGTGCACTATCTGCGTTTTCGACACTCTTGTTTGATTGGCTGGTCAACAATCGTGATTTACACGCAATATCGCGTTATTCATAAAAGCAATTGATTGGCTAAAACGTCATTCGCAAGTGAAACGCGTGAATCACGAGTGCGAATCTCGCGCGTTACAAATGCGAAACAAATGCGTGTGCGCTGTAAAGTTCTTCTCAATCTTAATTGTATTTATTTCTTTGCATCAGACATCTATGGCGTTCCATATATATCCATGCAAACCCCATTTTCCCTTTATGAGGTTTGCAGGGGTGTTCTTAACACGGATGTGCACATTACTATAACACACCCATGCGACATACATGTGTAGTGCATTTTTCACATATCCAAAATGGCTACTTTTCTGGTGAAAACTCCGATCTTTTCTTTTTATACAGCAAACATAGGTTGTGTGTGCTCGTTTGAACCGCCTCAATGAGGTGGTTCAAATGAGTACCCACATCCTATGCATTGGAGTAGAAATAAGAAAAATAATGTAAACCCCCGTAAACCCCAGTTTTCTCTGTATAAAGTGGGGGTTTGAGGGTGTGTTCATTTTAAAGGCTTGTTAACGTGATGGATATTGAATGCAGACAGTCAATGTGATATAGACTTTTGTTTGTTTAACGACCCAGTCAATGCTAAAAATCTTGAAGCATATATAATGTCATAAATGGCAACCTTCTATCAGTTACCTTTAGATGGGCTGCACGATGCTTCAAAGCAGAGCTGAATCCGACCGCACACGAGTACTGGAACACCGCTTAGAGGATCTAAGCCCGCCCAGTCGGACCGTCCATGCTTATAACCTATATTGGTTTCATTGGGCGACAGGGCTTGAGATGTTATTTCATGTCAATGTCGGGTAAAAGTCCCACAGAATTGGAAACAGCTTCTCCAAAATGACCTTAACAGTGTTGACGGGGACGTTAAACCTCAAATCATCAACGACAACTATCAGTTATCTTACTGTAAAATATCAGCGGAAAATGTTAAGCGTCATCATGTTTATAAGTACGAACTGTGCAATCAAATATCATTGAAAACCCCACTTGGGGTTAACAATGTTATATTTTTTTTGGTTATTTTCATACTTTTACCTTACAACATAAAGCGTATGGTACTCTCTAGAACCGTCTCAATGAAACGGTTCTAACGAGCACTCAAAACCTATGTTTGAAGCTGAAATAAGGCAGGCATCATAGATTTGAATTAGAAAAAAGTTTTGCAGAGTACCCACTGTCTATGGTATGAGCCAGAATAAACAAAATCATTGAAAACCGCACTTTTCACTATGTAAATATGGACATATTATTTGCTTTTATACATTAGAAGAGCCTCAATGAGGCGGTTCTATCTAGCGGCATCAATTTATGTTTACAGCAGAAATAAGAACATTATCATGCTTTCTTCCAAAAATGTCTGTTTTGGAAAATATAGAAGTATGTGCTTTGTTACATGAGCGTGATATGAACGTTTTCAGTCGGATTGTCAGAAGCCTCCGTGGTGTAGTGGTTATGCTAATCGCCTTGTAAACCGGGATCGTAGAATCGTTCCCGGGCTTTTCTAGACTTTCGGGTGAGTCTTTAAACCGAGGACCTGTCTCCGTGTGACCTTAGCTATTGATGAGACGTAAAACTCATACACTCACTCAGTCGGATTGTTTTCAATCTCCCCAATGTTACTAAGCGCTATAGCTTTACGTTGATTTCCACTTTGTATGAAATCCAGGTAACGGTCATTGTGCTTTGACTTTGGCAAACAGTGTAGACCCAGATCAGACGCCGCGTTCTGCGGCGTCTGATAAGGGTCTACACGGTTTGCTTAAAATACTCGGATTAAAAAAACAGTGTAAGTCTCCGTTCAGGACCGTTATCCCAGCATACGAGCGTACACTCAGAGAGACAATCGAAAACACCGGTGCCGTCCCTGCTTTGATTACTGTTTCACTTACATGTAGAATATGCGCCGTCCATTTCCGGAATATTGTAAATTTCAGGGCGTACTCCATTGTTCGTAGTCTGTGAACGCCGTTTGATGTTAACTTGGGACCACACACTGGATACAGCCACGGCAAACAGACACATAAGAATGGCTTGTCGTATCATACTGTTCCAAATTCTACTTCTAAAAACAGACAAAGATGTGAGTATTGCAATGGACCGTCAATTATTCGCACAGCGATGGCTCACGGTGATGATACATTTTACCATGCCTAATTCGAAGAGAAATTAGATACATAGATTTTTTTGTTTAGCCCGGCCAATCGGGGCTTGAAGAAATAGATGGGCTGCATGATGCTTCCACGCAGAGCTGAAACCGACCCGCACACGAGTACTGGTAAACCGCTTAGAGGATCAAAGCCTGCACAGGCAATGCAGTGCAAGTTGGACCGCCCATGCTTATAAATCCTATTGATTTCATTGGATGGCAGGGCTTGAGATATCATTTCATCTCAATGTCGGGTAAAATCCCACAAAATTGGAAGCAACGTCTACAAAATGACCTTAACTGTGTTAACGGGGACGTTATACCTCAAATCAAACAAACACAAATACATAGATTTGTTTGTTTGAATAGAGGTTTAACGTCCCCGTCAACACTATTTAGGCCTACAGAACGTGTTTCCACTAACAAACCGAAAACGGGTATGGGTCGGTAGATCGTAAAATCTTTTTTTTATTTTTGGTCAAAATTTTACATGTATTCAATGGAAGAAAAGACACAAAAAAAGACATTAAAATGGCTAAATTTTATTTATATTACCTGCAAACATTCAAATAACGAGGTTTAAATCATCAAGGAAACAAACGAACAGGGTTTCAAGTAGATGTTAAGCTATTTTTACAGTTTTATGAATTTTTAGCAAAACTGGATCGGTAGGGGAGAGATGGCCATAAAAATTGAAGGGTCGGCACAAAAACTCAGGGTCGGTCGGGTTAACGGAAACACAGCTGTTTTTTTGTTGTTGTTTGTTTTTTTACTTTATGTTATTTTGTAGACGCTGCTTCCAATTTTGTTGGTTTGTTTCATTTGTATTCCCTATTCGGTGTTTATAATTCCGAAAATGATCATCTTATTATAAAAGTTACCCAGTATTTTGTAAGCTTATTGCCACAAAGTCGACTTATTGTGACAGGGGCCGAAAAAGGACCGTATTTATATTGATTGATTGATTGATTCAGGTTTAATGACACGTCAACCTTGTAGGTCATTTCCTGTCGTCTCCCAGAGACATCCCTTAATTAATATTCCCATTTTTCCATCTGACCTAGCGCTTTGAGAAACCATCAGTAGCTCGAAGAACCCTTCAACTCGAACAGATTTCAAAGGTCCCAAGATCGTTCCAGCCATAAAACTATTCGACTGTACATAAGTTTCTTTTTACGCCTATTCAAATATATTAAAATAATTAACCACCCAAAATGACAATTTTCAGATGAAAGTGCCTGACATTTTTCATATTTCTACTCAAAAACAAAGATTGTGGGTACTCGTTAGAACCGCCTCGGCGAGGCGGTTCTATCGAGTACCCACAGTCTATGTTTGGAGCAGAAATATGTAAATTTACAGGTTTACAATATAAAAGTGGGGTTTAAGGGGGTATTAATCTTATAGGCGTGTTTTCGTGTTGCTACATGTCCCTTCTGACATCACGTATCATGCAATAAGTCCGTATAATGGGCGTCTTTGCAGACCCAAGTTTGCATTGAAAGAAAGTAGGGTTAAGATGGTTATACATTATATTTCCTTTTTTATCGAAACATATACTCGGCCAAAAAAGTTCCTACACACAAAATTGCTTCCGTTACATGTACTACAACAGAAAAATACGTAAAAATTGTTTTGTTTTGGTTGGAGGACCCATTTTTTCCATGCAAAAGCTAAACTGGTTTTGTTTATGTAAACTCGTCAGCCTGGGCTATTGTTTAAACACCCAAGGGCTCACTGTGACGATCATCACAAAAGCCAAGATTTAACACCACAAAAATTACACTAAGCACAAGATTTCTAAAATTTGATACATGTAACCGTTTATTAGATACCCTTTGCGCCGCGTCACAGAAGATTTGGAACTTCAGTTCCATTTGGTAAGAGAAACAGAGGATCACGTATGGGCCTCTGATTCTTTGAAAGCAAAATGCTGCTTTCAATTGAAACTCTATAGAAAATCGCAATTGGTAGTGCTATATGCTACAAGAATTTGCGACATTATTTTCAATCATGGTTAGCAGCAATGGTGGCAACAAAGCGCTTTTTAAAGAAATTGCAAAAATTGAATGTCAGGTAAAGAAATAACAACAGTCTGAAAATGGCTATATTTTTAATTGAAAGGGAGATAATTTGAGAATTTCGTAAATTAAAACGTTGGTTGTAGTGTAAGATCATGAGATATCATAACGGTTAAGTGAGTTTCGATGTTCAATTGACATGCTCTTTCATCTCAGACACAAAATGATCAACTGCGCATGCGCAATGTCAAATTATATTGCACATATTGCAAGAAAACTCTTGAGCAGAATTGTATGGGCAAATGCAAATTTATGCATTTTGTAGCTAAACGTCTGATTCGTATGTTTACAGCCGCTACTGGAATTTACCCGGATGTTGGTAAAGTTAATTCTTGCACACCAGACAAGGAAATCCGTGATTTTACCCTGGGATATAAATTTATGTTCTGATCCTGGTGTTCCGACCTTAAATCGAACATAATCGCGTGTTTGATAAATGCACTGGTTGATTACAACCTCATGCGCGGCGTCCTCATGCGTGACGTCACTAAACATTCCTGTTGTGTCATCACAAAATGGCGGACGTCGGTAACCGAAGTGACAGCAGCATTAAAAATTCGCAATAGAAATGGAAGGTATGCAAGAAAAAGAATCCAATATGGGTGTGAGGGGTGGATAGAAAAATCCGATCCTCGGGATCACTGTCCGGCATCACTCGGCAAGCCTCGTGATGCCGGACAGTGTGGATCACTGTCCGGCATCACTCGGCAAGCCTCGTGATGCCGGACAGTGTCCCTCGGGACGGATTTTTCAATCCACCCCTCACACCCATATAAGATTCTTATATTCTTTGACCAAGTAGAGCACCAAAATCTATTTGATGCAGAAATATATAAATAAATGTCAAAACAGTGGAAAAATGTCTGTTTTAAAGCCATGAAAAAAATCATTTTATCACAGGATTGTGTTGACGTTTAGTGCGTGTTGGCTGATACCAGTATCAGATTTCAAAGCGAAAGTTGCTTTGCGACAACACAGGGACATCAACCGTATCCTCATGTGAAAATTACGACGCAATGTGCTTAAATTACTACAGATAGGTACACTTTACATGCATTAAATCAAAGTCTGTTGTATTATATTTCTTAGTTGTTGCATATCACGTATCGTGTAAATATGTTCTATAAAAGGGTTATCCTTTGGAAGCAAAGAATATACCTCAGAACTCAAAACTATGGAGTGTACATGTTTTCTGGGCCAGACTAGCTAGTTTCGACCAATTAGGCCTCATCAGTGACCCTCAGATATTTTCAAAATTCCACAATGGAATCAATGATCCCAAAGGACAAGAAAATATAATCTACACTATGATGTAGGGCAGGGAGACGTTTTACCGCCGCCACACGTTCCCACACACCAGCTGTAAAACCGTAATAAGTGAGCCCTAGGACAGATTCGCATGCGCACACCAAAGCCTCAGATCAATCCATGGAGCCTGATAGCAGTTTCGCACATTTGAAAATGACATTAAATAAGTTACCAAAAGAGAAATGAAATGAAATTTTTATGCCAGTTTTTGGACCGAGCCAAACTTTCAGGTCCAACAAAATTTGCTAAACCAATCTGATTGATTGAGTGATTGAGATTCAACGCCCCCGTCAAGACTATATAGTCATGGAGATTTTGCTTCAAATTTTGTGAGACTTTGATCCAACGTTGAGATGAAATGACATCTCAAGCCCTGTCGCTAAATGAAACCAAAAGGGTACACTCCATATTTTTCAGTTCTGTGGTGTATTCCTTGCTTCCAAAGGATAACCCTTTTACAGAACATAATATTATATTGTTATGAGCCAAGCGTAGCAGGAAGAAAAAGCAAACACGCATTAAAAAATAACTAAATTTATTGACAAAATCTTCCAACTTTAATCTGTAAAAAAACACATGTGTACTTTTCTCAGATTTAATCTGTCCTTAATTATCTGTTCTTTTCTGATCCCACAGAATATACACTGAGTCCTTTACGAATAATTATCCTCAACATCACGAAAACACGCCTATATAATTTTGACCCTCTTGAACCCCACTTTTATACAGTAAAACTGGGGTTTGCAGGGGTAAACCTTAATTTTCTTATTTCTGCTCCAAAACATAGGTTGTGGGTACTCTTTAGAACCGCCCCAATGAGGCGGTTCTAACGAGCACCCACATCCTATATTTTGAGCAGAAATAAGAAAAATATCACAATTTTTCATCTTAAAATTTTCATATTTTCGGCGATAAAGGTGGCAATGTATGTGTATAGGCGTGTTTTCGTAATGTTCTAATAATATCTGAATCAGTATTCCAGAAACTTCTATTTTGAAGTTGAATAGTAAACTGATTATTTACAGCCTATAAATATGCTGTGACTCATTTTCTGGATTCTTCCTTTTAAAAGTTAGTAAACAATATATTACAAACTTTAAGGTAACCCAGTGGTGAGAATCAGATAAAATGTACATAACAATATGCATGGACGGTTCGACTCGCACACCTTGCCTGGGCAGGCTTAGACCTAAGCGGTTTACCAGTACTCATGTGCGCGGTCGGTTTCAGCTCTGCGTGGAAGCATCATGCAGACCAGTCTACATCTCCAAGCCCCGATGGGAGATGGCGAATAAATAATCTGAAATACGTTGCTAATTTTCACATGACTATCACTGACCGCCAAAACAGGGTTTATATTCCTTGTCCTTTGGGATCATTGTGGAATGTAGAAAATATTTGAGGATCACTAATGAGGCCTAATTGGCCGAAACTAGCTACTCTGGTCCAGACAAAAAACTTCTGCACTCCATACCTTTCAGTTATGTGGCATATTCCTTGCTTCCAAAGAAAAACCCTTTGCTAGAACATATTTACGTCACCACAGCTGCTGTGAAGGGAATGTGTGGCGGCCGTAAACAGTCTCCCTGTCCTTCACCATAGTGTAATTTACATCTTGCGCTTTGGCTCGTCTTGCACCCCACCACCCCCACAAATAAAGAACTTGTACACCCCATACTTTTCATTTCTGGAGTGTATTCCTTGCTTCCAAAAATATTTGTATTTGTACGAAATCAAGATAATGGTCATTCATACCCGCGCTATTCTTGCCGCTTTGACTTTAAGGATGGACTGAACTCATGTTATGGGACATTGCTAAGCAGTTTAGCTCCAGATCTGACGCCGCAGAATGATCAGGGTCTAGACTATTTGCTTAGAATACTGGAGTTTAAGGACGTTACGAAAAGTCCCCGTCCAAGACCATTTTTCGAGCAGAAATAACAATCGGATTACGAAAACCCACCTATACTAATACAGAGAACATTTATCGCCAAAAAAATGAAAATTTTAAAATGAAAAATAGTTATATTTTTTACCTCTGACCTCTCAGTATGACCTTGATCTTGGAGGTACTTTTTCTCTGAAACCACTGGGCCAGTTTCAATTATATTTCATATGTATTTTGTTTTGTTTGATTTGTTTGATTTGATGTTTAACGTCCCGTCAAGACTGTAAAGATCATTTTGGAGACGTTGCTTCCAATTTTGTGGGACTTTTACCCGACATTGCATATGTAACCCCCTCGCAATGGGGAAACGAAAGTTTGCAAGTATGGTTCAGGTCACATGAGCAAGATTGCTGTCCTGTTCAAATATGTTAAAAGCCTTAACAAATCTTCTTCTCAAGGACCACTGAATCGATTATCTTGAAACTTAGTTTGTAGCATCGGGTGACTGAGCACTACCAAATATGCAAACATGGTGACCCTAGATTGACCTTGACCTATTTTACGCCAGTGTCAAATTTGGTTCCATAGGCTTTACAATGTGAAAAGTAATGTGTTCTATGACTTGAAATAAGTTCATGTCGTAGTCCAAATAGGAATTTAGCCAGATCCGGAATCTGGCTAGGCCAAATAGGCAGATTCCGGATCGGGCTAAATTAATACACAGGAGTTCTGTTGTGTTTATAGACGAGTGATCATTTCATATGAAATTTATGAAACGAGATTTCGGAGAGATGTAATGACCACGAGTTTAAGATAAAGAGTTTAAATCGCAATACGAAAACAAACCTATGCAAATGTATTGAAAGTTTTACCACCGAAGAAAATGAAAATGTCTTTATAAAACTAGAAGTGGGGGCAATGATCAGGAATCGATACAATTAACCCACAACTCCCATCAGAGATACCAAAGCAAAGAAACACAAACATGAAACAACAGACCCCAATGGAAACATCAACAGCGGAAAGCCAAAAGGACAGTTACTTTCCCACAAAATGTCCAATAGGCTATCCAAAATAAAATAATATAAGCGACACAACACCCAAAGACAAACCATAACAAAAATAAACCGCGACAAAAGAACCGCCTTGGAAAGGTCAGCGAAAACGAATTCCACTGGGGGCTTAAATCGATTTTACGTGGCCACTAAAATCTGATATTTTTCAAACTTCTGCTCAAAACGTAGCTTGTGGGTACTTGTTAGAACCGCCTCGTCGAGGCGGGCTCTAACTACTGCCCATAATGTATGTTTTTGAGCAAATTAAGAAAAATTGATGTATACTCCTGTAAACCCCAGTTTTGTTAATATATGAAAGTGGGGTCTAAGTGGGTAAAATTATATGTGGATTTTCGTGAAGGGCTTTTATTGCTAGATGGGATTTTATTACTAGATGTGGGATTTTATTGCTAGATGGGATTGTATTGCTAGAAAACACAGGGTTGTCACGGACGGCTTCATGACGTCACACGCCAGTAACCATGTGTTATTACACGCGTGATCCTATGAAATTTATTAAATACAGTTTATTACTCAGCCTTATTTATAAACCGAGGGAGGTTGCACAACCGATAAAGAAACGAGTGCGCTTGCACATGAGTTTCTTTGATGGATGTTAAACCTCCCGAGGTTTATAAATAGACTTAGTCAATAAACTGTATATTACATGCATTTGACAAAGCTGATGGATCACTTTGCATCAAATTCTGTGTACAGTTTATTCTTGCACACCAGACAAGGAAATCCGTGTTTTTACCCTGGGATAGAAATTTATGTTCTGACCCTGGTGTTCCGACCCCAAATTGAATATTATCGCGTGTTTGATAAATGCACTGGTTGATTACGACCTCATGCGTTGCGTCGTCATGCGTGACGTCACTAAACATTCCTGTTGTGTCATCACAAAATGGCGGACGTCGGTAACCGAAGTGACAGCAGCATTAAAAATTCGCAATAGAAATGGAAGGTATGCAAGAAAAAGAATCCAATATGGGTGTGAGGGGTGGATAGAAAAATCCGTCCCTCGGGATCACTGTCCGGCATCACTCGGCAAGCCTCGTGATGCCGGACAGTGACCCTTGGGACGGATTTTTCAATCCACCCCTCACACCCATATAAGATTCTTATACTCTTAACATACAGTCCATGCAAAAGGTAGTGGACGCAGTGACACATAAGCTGACTGACACAAAAACTGTATGGAGGCCATCATGGAAGCGCCTCCTATTGCAATGACTGTCAATCGAAGAAAGGAAGTTATTTTAGTGATAAAGCAGTATTAAGGCGAAAGTTTCAAAGTGGCTACCAAAAGTATATACCCCTCGTTCGGTAGTTATTTCCAGATAATCTTTATTTCAACGTTGTATCCGACAGGAACGTCACGCATTCTGAACGCCTGTTTATATTTTCTCAGACGCCATTGAGATGACGCCATGAAAACGTCGTGTGTCTGAAACTTTCCCGCAAAAGCAGTACCTTGTGTCTTGTGCCAAAAGTAGTTCCAGATGCAATGATTTATTTTCCCGGCTAAGAGGAAATATTTCTTAACAAAAAGGAAAACATCAAGTTTATGTCTGATAGAAATCATGGTATTTCTCTGTTATGCGTGTAATATATGACGTTGTCCACTCAATAACAGCGTCGGCCCCCGCCCATCGGGGCTTTAAGAAATAGATGGGCTGCATTATGCTTCCACGCAGAGCTGAAACGGACCTGCACACGAGTACTGGTAAACCGCTTAGAGGATATAAGCCTGCCCACGCAAAGCGGTGCGCACGAGTCGGACCGTCCGTGGTTATAAACCCTATTGATTTCATTTGGCGGCAGGGCTTGAGATGTCATTTCAATTCAATGTCGGATATAAGTCCCACAAAATTGGACGCAACATCTCCAAAATGACCTTCACAGTGTTGACGGGGACGTTAAACCTCAAATCAAACAATAGCAAACAATAACAGCGTCGTTGTATGACAGAAAATAATTATAATACAATCGTCATGAGTTCTCTCACCACTTTATCTTTCCCTGAGTGAAGTCCAGTGAAGTCAAAACTACTAGAAAACTGTCGTTACCTTAAGGATCGACACGAAAAAACCAGCCTTCTTGGTTCGCGACCAGATAATTCACAAACCAGTCTGCTCAGCTACACTGACTAGCAAGAGTGTTGAAAATTTAGATGCATAAACTTTAAGTATTGTACTATCAAAGTATTGAACATTAAGGTTCTGACCAGGCTGCGCGCATGTGCAGTCTGATCAGAACTTTAGTTGTTCGTTAATGGCAAAAACAGTTTTTTTTGTCTGGCTTTATATATCTAAAAAGTAGTTTTTCATTCGTAATTTGATCGGGATGTAAACTTTACACCTTGGATCGCTCTTTCTCTCTTTCTACTTATAGTGTGATTGGTCATATTTGATCATCATATACACCCCAGGTTTGAGGATGAAATCCTAGTTATGTAATTACAGTAGGGATCAATACACAGTGGGCCAGCAAGAAGGATGGTGCACTTTATGGCATTCATTCGTATTCAGGGGAGCAACCTACGTCAGAGCAGTGACGTCATAACCATTCGTAGGTTTGCCGGCGTTTACTACACAAAAGGAAATTGTCACAACAAGTAGGCGCAGTGGGTGCATTAGGACATAAAAGAATCAAACATTCTGAAATCTGTCTCAGAAATGTGGCCTTTTCTTTAAATAATTCGACACAAGCTGATTTGGCAATGATGTCGGAACTACCATTGTTTACAGCGCCTACTCAGATCTTGTGGCGAAGCTATCGAAGCCTTTTCAATGTTTCTAGGTGGAATTAGCTCACTGATGGGATGCAAATATTGTTCATTACCAGCTGAAGTATGTTTTCTGAAGACTCGTAATGTACTTATCTAGTTTGAAGCATTTTATTTACCCTATTTACACCAATAAGTCCGCTTCTGAAATGACATCTCTGTTATGACGTAGGTTGTCACCCCTGGTACTTGGACTCTGAAATTTATCATCGCATGTCTGCATATCGCAGTGTGCAAGAGTTACACAGTTCATGACTGTCACTAGGAAGCTTGGTATTAAAAGGCGTTCTTAAGGCTTAAGCAACTTCAAGCCGTCCAGTAGAACAAACATGGCAGATCTGATACATGTAATCCTTGCCAGACAATGAAACTACTCCCGGTATAGTTCGAACAAATTGACCTGAGACTGGTGAACTCTATTAACATAATTTTACACCCGACTGAATGCATGCATCTATCTTCGCTGTCTCCCGAAAATGGCGATATTGTTATTCACTACATAGATGTCGGTAAATGGCTCGCAATTCACGGGATGCCGAAAATTCACGAGAAGTTTACGAAAGCCGACGTATTAGGCGATAACACTGACTAATTTATTCCTTGCATAAAGGTCAGCCTCAGGTAGATTTGTTCGAACTATACAAGGTTGCAAAATGTGTCGAACGTGAGGAATATATCAAGTTCTCTCACTCTTCATATTCCAAACATCGCTAGATATTACGGGGAATGGGAACACCTGGCAGTTTCACGCCATTTTTCAAAGGGAGAAAACTTTCGGGACTTCCTGTTCGCATTTTTATGAGGAAAGAGGTCTACTCTTGAAGCTCCTCGGGAGCAAATTCTTTCCTTTAAGAGTTGGTTTAAACATATTTTATTCGTATTCTACAAGTACAATACAAAGCAAATATGACTGAAATCATACAAAAAGGGATTCAGAAGAAAGTCAGAGACTTATTTGAATCTGTTTCCCTAAACATTTGCGATAATACCATTGAATTAAATCTATATAATTGTCGATGCAAAACAGTAACTATTGTAAGTACAGAATTAGCGACTATGTTCAGAGCTATTTTATAGCATTTTTACATACTAAAGATGGTTAAGGTGAAGGTAGCGTTGGAGGGAGGGGGGGGGGGGGGGGGGCTCCACGGGGAATCCATCAGGGTAAAAAATAACAAGGAAAAAACAATACAGCTTCTGCCGCTCTCATGTAAAAGGTCTGAGACATTCAAATCAAAGGTGTTTTATCAAGTACCAATAAAACTATTTCTTCAAAGGCGGAACGTATAGGTTTGTCGTTCTGAAGGTTGGATATAACTTAGGTTAAGGTCGTATGGTTAACTTTGCGAGGTAGTTCTCTAAAAACAAAATAAGAGTAACAAACCAAAATATTTAGGTGTATTTGTTGGAGAATTACCGGTTCGGGAGATTATCACAGAAAAGAGCCTGGTTAGACAAGTAAACTTGCCGTAGATTTAAAAAAGACATATTCTAGCCCCACACTCTGTTCTCGGACTAACATCAAAATAGGAGAAAAAAAAAAAAAAGAAGTGAATGTGTGTCTAATACGGTAGGAAATGATACGTGCATTCATCGCCTAATTATGGTTGGTTTGGAATCTTTTAGTTTTTAAAATAAAGTTATGGACAAGGAGGACGATTTGTTTGTTCTCGTTGTAATTTAGTGTTTGGTCACCATAAAGTAGAGTATCGAGAGTTGGTTGACAAAACTGATAAACTGATCTTAACATTTCTTCTCTAAAGTTCGCATATCGTGGACAGTGAAGAAGAAAATGTTCGGTGTCTTCGACGAGACCACATACACATAAAGCACTTGGGACAATGTTTCTTGAGAAGAGGTGTTCGTTTAAGGAGCTGCATTTGGTTCTAAGCCGGCTGTGATAAATTTGTCCGAGACGTTTCCCTGCGTTGAAATGACGAGGCGTAGGGATTAAGTTAGTATTGAGTTGACGTTTAAGTGATGCTAAACTGGAGCTGTTTCTGATCTCCTCAGACAGAGAGTTCCAAGTTCTTATCGCACTTGGAAGAAAAGAATTAAAGTAGAGCTGTGAGTGACTGTGAATAGTTTGAATGTTGGTAGAATTACGAAGGCTATACGAAACATTTTCTCCCACTGTAGCTGGTAAGAGTGAAGATAGATACGCTGGAGAAATGCCATGATACATTTTGTAAAGCATAGCAATTTTATGTTTATTTCTTCGTGAGGCCAACGTATCCCATCCAGTTTCAGAGTAAAGAAGATTTAGAGAAACCAGTCTGGTTGCCCCAGTAACTATACGTGCTGCCTCAATCTGTATTTTTTCAAGTTCATATGTTTCATACTGGGTGCAATTGTCCCATACCACGTCGGCATATTCTAGGAGAGGTCTAATGAACGAACAATAAATAGTCTGAAGTGATTTTCTATCAAGTAGAAATTTTAGTTTACGCATGATATTAATCCGATTCCATGCTTTTGATTTGATTTCGGCTAGGTGTTCATGCCACGTGCAATCACTAGAAAATATAAGGCCTAGGTGTTTATGAGTACTGACCTCAGATATTTCTTGAGTGTCCATGAAAATTGGTGGGTGGTAAGGTTTATTGATTTTACGAGAGAGCAAGAGAGATTCAGACTTTGTAGGGTTGAAGCTGACTAGCCACTTTTTTGCCCATTGCTGTATCCTTTCTAGATCATCATTTAAGAGGTGAGCAGCTTCAACCGGGTTTTCAACAATTATGTAAAGACTCGTGTCGTCTGCAAACAGACGTATCGTGCAATGGATATCTTCAACAATATCATTAATGTATACTAAAAACAAGAGAGGACCAAGGATAGAGCCTTGTGGGACACCAGCTTTAATTGGTTGCCAACTGGACGTGGTCCCAGGAAGAACGACTCTTTGTAATCTATCGCTTAAGTAACTATTAAACCATGAGAGAAGAGAACCAGTTATGCCAACGCTATTCAACTTGTGAAGAAGTCCTTTATGCCATACACGATCGAAGGCTTTGCTTACATCACAAAATACGGCTCTTACTTCTTTGCCTACGTCAAGAGCTTTGCAGAAAGAGTTGTATATATCAATAAGTTGGTTAACAGTAGAATCGCCTGGTACAAAACCAGATTGAAGTGATGTGATAACTCCGTTGTCCCGAAAAAAGTTGAAAATATATTTGTGAACAAGTTTCTCAAGAACTTTTCCCACTGCACTTAAGAGAGATATAGGGCGGTAGTTAGCTGGGTCAGAAGGTTCGTTTTTCTTGTGAATTGGAGTGATGTTCGCTAGTTTCCATGACTCAGGAAATTGGCCTGATGATAGCGAAAAGTTGAAGAGATCACAAAGAGGGATAGAAATTGAATTAGATAGTTCTTTCAGGAGTCTGTTGTTAATCGCATCGGGTCCTACAGCTTTGCCAGTCTGAAGGGACTTCAGACAGGTTTCAACTTCCGACGGTGACAAGTGAACAGAATGGAGGGTTTCATTTTGAATGTTATTTGGATTGCTTTCAGGCAAGTGTGCATTAGTTTCGTCTATAATAGTTTGTGAGGAGAAGAAAGTATTTAACACTTCCGCTTTGTCCATTTCGTCAGAATATATATTTCCTTGTGTGTTTAAGGGAGGGATATTGCTTGTTCGTGTTGGTTTTATTACATGTTTAAGTGTTTTCCACCAGTCTTTTGGACCTAGTGATCCATTGTTTAGTTTATCAGCCAGTTTTTCATTCATTTTTTGTTTTGAATTTCTTATTTCGTTATTAACATGATTGCGAATTTGTTTATAGGCTTCAAAATTAGTGATGGATTGTGTTTTCTTGTATCTGCTGTAGTAACGTTTCCTTTTCCGAATGAGTCTTTTTATATTAGTTGTCAACCAATTTGGATCGGATGGTCTTACACTTACTATTTTATTAGGAATATACTTAGACGAACATTGGGTTAGGTGATCAGTTAAATTTTTAACATATTTGTTGATGTTTGGGTCTTTTAAATTATCCCAATTTGTATTTCGCATGACGTCAGAGAGCGACTGATAGTCACCTTGATCAAATAGCCAAATATGTCTTTTGAATACATGAGTTTTTTGTTTATCAAAGTTGAGGACACAGAATACAGGACAGTGATAGCGAATGTTTTGGTTAAGGAGTTTAAGAGTTGACCCCTGTTGACATGGGAGACAAAAATACTTTTGCAGGAGTTGCCTCCCCTGAAGGTATTCTCATTCCTCTTAAATCTTCAGATGGAACTTCGTATTGCTCACCTTACAATTTGAAAGCTGACTGTGGTTTATACAGTGGTGCTGTCCTAAACGGCTATAAGTCAGTTCAGTGCGAGTTTTGTGAAATGCTGCTACAAATCGAATGTTCTTTCATCTCAGATACTGTGTAACTTTGGTAAACTCATACCAGCATACTGCTCGTGGATATGCCTAAAATGTGGTGTTTGCATCTTTTCTGACTCCCTCTTAAATGAACCTTAGAGATGGATATAGTTCGAACAATTTGACATGAGACTGGCCTTTATGCAAGGAATAAATTAGTCAATGTTATCGCTTAATACGTCGGCTTTTCTAAACTTCTCGTGGATTTTCGGCATCTCGTGAATTGCGACCAATTTACCGACCTTTATGTATTGAATAACAATATCGCCATCTTCGGGATACGGCGAAGATAAATACATACATTCAGTCGGGTGTGAAATTATGTTAATAGAGTTCACAAGTCTCGGGTCAATTTGTTCGAACTATAAGAGACATAGAATTGAATCTTAATCAAGGGAAAAGGAGATAAATCTCAAACTCTTGACACAACTGGGCCCAGTGGTGTAAAAGGTCTGAGATGTTGCAATATAAATATCAATGGTATCATAGGCAAATACTTCAATCCTTGGCTTCCCTTTATACTCACCAACCATATTTTGTGTCTGTTCATGAAACAAACACTGACAGTTATATTACAACTTCTGAACTATTGCCAAACTCTTGTGAGTACTCATGACAGGATGCTCATGGTGGTGGTAGACCAATGGTATGTTTAAAATTACTCATTCAAAGAGACATCTCATCTCTCATATGCCAACCATAGAACTGGAAAGAGATTTTAATGAATGTTGGTACATAAATTAAAACTTTGATGCTTGATTTGCTCAGAAGAACTTAAGTTTAGTAACTTCTATAATCCAAGGTTCAGCTGATACATGTAAGCCTTTCTCCTCAAAACTAGCTGGACGTCGTCCTCGATTACTTGAGGCACACCAGAGATAAGAATGAAGATCCACAGAAAGAATAAAATTCATGTTAAGTCAAAGAAGACAGATAGTTGTAAACATCGAACAAAATTTGAAACAGAGAACTTATGCCAGACATTACAAACAGCATGATTTGAAAGTGGTGATGTAAATGTTAATCTCAGATACTTCTATAGGTACACCGAAAGTTAGCAAAAAGACAGCCAAAGCATTCCTTCCCTTAAAATGCGTCGAATCAGACTCTGAACGAGCTGAGGAACGGAATTGTCAATTCGATAATTCGTTCAACTAAATTTAATAAAACGACGTTTCGGCCTCTTTTCGTGGATTGAATTGAGATAACGTTTACCTTTACTGCGTCAGCTGTTTGTTCATCTGTAAACGGTAGACAGTTTTCAGTTGTTAACTTTTCAGATCTAGACTGAAAATCGATAGGGAAACATGTCCGTGAGAAATAATTGCGTCCAACATGGTGTCAGAAGTGACAAATATTAGGTAAAAAATGATAACATATTTTTTATTTCTGCCTTAAGCATAGATTGTGGGTGCACGTTAGAACCGCCTCAATGAGGCGGTTCTAACGAGTACCCACAGTCTATGTGTTTGAGCAAAATAAGGCAGATAATGTATACCCCTGTAAACCATTTTTTTCTCTTTTATTGCATGCCGGTGGGTCGGGCCTCAGACTCTATTACAGTTCCGGCCTATAGACTTTTAAGTAAAGTCGGTTGATACCCGAAGCTCTGTCACTGGAGTCCAAATATTGGTTTTCTTTTGCTCCAGCATTTCAGTTAGTCGTCATCGGCGTTTTTGTTTGATTTTTATGTTCTCGGAGATGTTGCAATGATGAGCCAGAAACCCATCATGCGGGCTGAAAAACTGCGTCAAAAACACAACAGAACCAAGTGCGAGGATTGTGGCCACGTAAAATCGATTTAAGCACACCCCACGCAATCACCACTTCACGAAAACACGCCTATAAAATCCCCCCCCCTCGAACCCCACTTTTATACAGTAAAACCGGGGTTTCCGGGGGTATACCTTATTTTTCTTATTTCTGCTCTAAAATATAGAATGTGGGTTCTCGTTAGAACCGCCTCGATGAGGCGGTTCTAACGAGTGCCCACATTCTATATTTGGAGCAGACATAACAAAAATATCACAATTTTTCATCATAAAATTTTCATTTTTTTCGGCGATAAAGGTGGCAATGTATTTGTATAGGCGTGTTTGCGTAATGCAAGTAAAAATATTTACTGACCGCTCCAATGAGGTTCTTCTGTTGAGGTTTATTATTAAAGGTTTTTTCTTTTCCTGTATGAACTGCTAATGTCTCATTACAATTTTTTGGATAGCCATTTTGACATTTCGTGAGAAAGAAACTGTACTTTTGGATTTCCGCTCGTGACGTTTTAATTATGGTGCTGTTGTTTGAATTTGGCGTTTCTTTCCCTTTAGTGTCTTGGATTTGAGGTGTGAGGTAATTGTATACTATTCCGGATCACTGCCTTCACTTTTATTCAACTGCCTTTGAGGCACATTGTCAAGCGCCGTGCACATTGACGACGAAGTCAAAGCCAGAACTGCCAAAACGTGGTAGTGTTCGCCGGAATCTATGTGAAAGCAGACTTGGCACCGAGCTGGAAGTCTACAGAGCTACCTCATACGCACGTGAAGCTAAAAACAGTATACAATAACACAACTAAAAAGAATGAGGACAACAGTATACAATAGTATACAATAACATAACTAAAGACTGAAAAATATATACTGTATAACATATATATGGTCCTAGGAAACTTTTTAAGATTAAACTTAGAAGTCCTAAAAAGAGCAGGGATGCAGATTTTAAATACTCTTTTAAAATTGAAACAATTAAGATGGGCATGATTTTTTTACAGAATGCCTGATGAGCATTTGCTTATAGAAATTCACTATAGTAGTAAGAAGAAGCGGTACTAGGACACCCTGAAAGCCTCAATCAAGGACGTCAACATAAACAGATTCGTTGAAACAAATTGCATCGGACAGAGCTAAGTGACCATGCATCACAAACAGAGCTGTTGGTGAATACGAAGCAATTCAGTCGTCAAAGCCGGTCAGAAACATGCTGTGTGGAAAACTGTCTATCTCATTGTAATGCTTAAAGTTTAATTATGGCGCTTTGTAATTTTCTTAAATGCTTTTCAATGGATGATAGAGATTCTTTGCGAATTCGATGTATCCTCAAAAATAATGTAACTGCCTGCCAGGGCTAAAAATAGAAAACAATTCGTTAAACGACATCTTCTAGACAAAAGGCTTAATTTCAAACTAATTTCACGACATTTCTCTCTTATGACCGTTTACCACAGTTGCTCAAGTATTTTCGCTCTGCTGAGCAAAATGGTCGCCACAGCTAAAAATAGAAAAAAAGAAACTTTAATGGACATCTTCTCCCAGGCAAATGACCCGATTCAAAATAATTCCACGGAAATGTCCTCATTTGACCCTTAACAAGAATTACTAAAATAGTTCCGCTGTGCTGAACAAAATGGCCACCGGAGCTAAAAATAGTAAAAACTTAAAACGACATCTCCTACTACGTAAATGGCCCCATTTCAAAGCACTTTAGCAGACATGTTCCTTTTTTTACTCTTTAGCAGAATTGATTAAACCGTTTGGCTCGTCTGAACAAAATGGCCACCGGAGCTAAAAATAGATAAGCCTTTTAGTGGCATTGGGCAAAAGGCCCAATTTCAAAAAGAAAAAAAAACACAGACCCTCTACCATAAATGCTAAAATCGTTCTGCTCTGCAGAACAAAATGGCCGCAAGAGCTAAAATTAAAGATTATTTTAAGTGCCATCTCACAGAAATATTTCTTGGATGACCCTCAATAAAAATGGTTCTGCTCCACTGAATAAAATGGCAATCAGAGCTGAAAATAGAAAACAAACAACACTTAAAACGATATCTCCTAGGCCAATGACCCTATTTCAAAATTAGGATATTGTTCTTATGGCCCTTTACTGAAATTGCTTAAATTAATCCATTTTGCTGAATAAAATGCCACCAGTGCTAAAAATAAGAAAAGCCTATTCTGCCAGAGCTGAAAATACATTTGGCAAAATCTTTAGACATTTTGAAGACGTTGCTTCCAATTTTGTGGGACTTTTACCCGACATTGAGATGAAATGACATCTCAAACCCTGTTGCCCAATGAAACCAATAGGGTTAATAAGCAACTCGCACCTTTTTGCCTGGACAGGCTTAGATCCTCTAAGCAGTTTACCAGTACTCCTGTGCGGGTCGGTTTCAGCTCTGCGTGGAAGCAAAATGAAACCCATTTATTTCTTCAAGTCCCGATGGGCGGGGCCGTCTAAGTAAGGAACGCAAAAAACTCATCAGTTTTCACTGAACTGGCATTAATAACCGGACAATTTGAATTTGAACTATGTTCAACAGTATGTTTTCTGAAAACTCACCAAAATTCACATTAAACCAGAAACCCCAAAAGGGTACCCTGGAACACATTGTGCAGGCCCAGATCAGACGCCGCAGAACGCGGCGTCTGATCAGGGCCTCCATTGTTTACTAAACGTTGAGTCATTTTCCAAATAACTTTTTATGAAAACACAACCTGACACCCCTAAATTTTGGAATGGATTCCTGCTAAATATAAAGAGGAAGATTCCATTTGGTACAAAAAGGGTTAAAGACGTCCTTTAAAAGTCTTAATTAAGAAACACATTGCGATAATAATGCGTATGACATAATGCTCTCTTTCATTTCTCAAAAATGGTAATTTTTTCCTGATGAAAATTGCACGACCCGCAGAAAAAGCGACCGACTGAAGTCGGTTGATTTTCTAAGAGTGCCCTAAAATCACCGTGTCATTCTGTCATTCTGTCAGTCTGTCCGTCCGTAACCCGTTTGTGAAAATTGGTGATAGTGACTTAACCGCTTGGAATATTTTTGGCATATTGGTAGATATCAATACGATCTAACCAATAAATTTGCGAAATATTACATTCCATTTAGTATAGCCTCGCCGAGGCGAAAAATGTGAATATTTTCTAACTGCTTCTCCTCGGAAACCGTTGGGCCGATTGAAGTCAAATTTCATATGGAGCCTCTATGGGATGGGGGAAACCAAAATTTGCTCCAGGTTTATGTCCAGGTCACATAAACAAAATGGCCGCCAAGCCATATATGGTCTGTCTGTCTGTCCGTCCGTAACCCGTTTGTGAAAATTGATGATAGTGACTTAACCGCTTGGAATATTTAAACAATTTTTGGCATACTGATAGATATCAATGAGATCTAACCAATGAACTCGCGAAATATTATATTCCATTTAGTATAGCCTCGCAGAGGCGAAAAATGTGAAAATTTTCGGACTGCTTCTCCTCGGAAACCGTTTGGCCAATTGAAGTCAAAATTCGTATGGAGCCTCTATGGGATGGGGGGAACCAAAATTTGCTCATGGGGTCCAGGTCACATGACCAAAATGGCCGCCGATCCATATGTGGTAAAAACCCTTCAAAAATAGTCTTCTCCAGAACAACTGGGCAGATTTCCACGAAACTTAATAAAAAGCGTCTGGGACGTAGGCCCATCATAAATTGCTAAAATGGTGACCCTGGGTTGACCTTGACCTTCTTTGTGTCTAGGTCAACCTTTGACACACATGCTTTTGTATTGGAAAAGTGAGAATGCATTTTATCTTGCAAGCGATTCAGAATACAGTACTAAAGTAAAAGATATATTTTTGCTCCTTACGATAAGGCGCATTTATTGGGGGAACCGTTTTAAGTCCAGGCCACATGACCAAAATGGCCGCCATACCCATATATGGTAACACTCATAAAGCTAAAAGCATCCGGCGGGTCGTGCACTTCAGCTGAAGCAATGGTTTGTGATATTTTTTGTGATAACCAAAATATTGTTTGCGGGCGCTCGTAAGAACCCCCTCTTTGGGCGTTACTAACGGGTACTCCCAACCTACACTTATGTCTTGAAGCAGAAATAACATATATAATGTATACCTCTGTAGGCTCATTTTTTCCATTACGAAAACACGCCTATCAAAATATACTGGTAAAATTTTACCACCAAAAACATGAAATGTTTCAGATAAAAATCCTGATATTTTTCATGTTTCTACTCAAAACATAGATTGTGGGTACTCGTTAGAACCGCCTCAACGATGCGGTTCTAACAAGTACCCACAATCTATGTTTTTGAGCAGAAATAATAAAAAATGTATACCCATGTAAACCCAGTTTCACTCTATAAAAGTGGGGTTTAAGGGGGTCAAAGTTATATAGGCGTGTTTTCGCGATGCTATAGGAAGTGTGCTTTATCACACGGACTTGTTGAGGTGATTACAGCATTCTGTCGATCTGTCTCTGATTGCCAGTCGTTTAAGGAGAAAGGCTAGAGATGGCATGTGGGCCATCGCTCATCGGGGTTTGAAGAAATAGATTAGGCTGCATGATGCTTCCACACAGAGGTAAAACTGACCGAACATGAGAACTGGTAAACAGCCTAGAAGGTCTAAGGCTGCCCAAGCTTAGTGGTGCGTGTCGGACTGTCCCGGAATATAAACCCTACTGGTTTGTTAGGGCGAGTCAATGGATAAAAGTCCCACAAAATTGGAAGCAACGTATTCAAAATCACTTACATAGTGTTAACGGGACGTAAAACCTCAATTCAAACAAATACAACGGGCATGTTTTTTTGTTTGATTTGGGGTTTAACGTCCCCGTCAACACTGTATAGTTCATTTTGGAGACGTTGCTTCCAATTTTGTGGGACTTTTACCCGACATTGAGATTAAATGACATCTCAAGCCCTGTCGCCCTAAAGGGTTTACAACCATGGACGGTCCGCCTCGCACCGCTTTGCCTGGGCAGGCTTAGTTCCTCTAAGCGGTTTACCAGTACTCGTGTGCGGTCGGTTTGAGCTCTGCGTGGAAGTATCGTGCAGCCCATCTATTTCTTCAAGCCTCGATGGGCGGTAGAACGGGCATGTGTTCCTCTATTTTAAAAAGGGAAAACTCTTTCAGAACTTCCTGTTTGCTTTCCGGTAAATTGGGCTCATCCAAAAAAGAAACACAAATGCCCCTAAAAGTAAATTACATGTATTTCATTTTACAGTATACCACTTTGAACACAAGAAGTCCATGTAATGAACACCCTTTCGAGCCCTGTAAACGCAACTCTGAACAGAGAAAAGCAAGGTTTACCAGGGTATACCTTATTTTTCCAATATCTGCTAAATAGATTGAGGAACCGACGTCGGTAGCTCAGTCGGATGCGCGTCTGACTGGTGATCAGGAGGACACGGGTTCGAAACTTGCCGGGGTTGCAAAACTCTTTCGTGGAGATTGATCATGAAATCTTTTCTACGGTCATTTTCTCCCTTCCGCTGATTCAAGAAGGGCCGTTGTCAGTTTCTGGCGAAAGAATATGCACTGCACTGGTTAACCGCTTACGTAAAAGCCTGCCCAGGAAAAGTGTTGATAGGTAAACTGACCAGTTCAAAAATGATCTAAAGTAGTGTTGACTGGGCCGTTTTACTCCAATATAAAGTGGCTAAATACATAGATTCAGGATTTTCTCATTAAGGTGATTCTAAAGAGCACCCTCAATCTATATTTAGACTAGAAATAAGCAAAAATATCAAACATTTTCGTCTTGAAAAAATGCGACAGGTCAGGGGAGAAATATGGATATCTTTTCTATTTTCTATACAATTAAGGTATGTCGTGTGTGCTCTTTAAATAAAGGTATGTCATGTGTACTCATAACTGAAGGTTTTGATTGTTTGAATTGAGGTTTAACGGCACTTTCAACACTGTATAGGTCATTTTGGAGACGTCTCATCCATTTTTTTCGGGGGGGGGGGACTTTTACCAAATCCTGAGATGAAATGACATCTCAAGCCTTGTCGCCCAATGAAAGCAAAAGGCTTAAATGCATCGGACGGTCTGACTCACACCACTTTGCCTGGGTAGGTCTTCTGTCGTGGGGCGGTTCTTCTGTTGTGGTTTGTTTTTGTTATGGCTTGTCTTTGAGTGTGTGTTTCGCTTATATTAATTTGCTTTGGGTCTGGTTGTTTCATGTTTGTGTTTCTTTCCCTTGGTGTCTCTGATGGGAACTGTGGGTTAATTGTATCGATTCCTGATCATTGCCTTCACTTCTATTTTAGACCTTCTAAGCGGTTTACCAATACCCATGTGTGGTCAGTGTCAGCTCTGCGTGGAAGCACCTTGCGACCAAATCTATTTCTCCAAACCCCGATGGGCAGGGGCGGTCATAAATAAAGGTATGTCGTGTGTACTCATTAGAATCGCCTTATCGAGGCGATCCTAATGAGTACGCACGACATAGATTTCCGAGATAAGATAACAAAGTTTGTCCCTAAAATTATCCCAAATATAATGATATCTACAGAGTACCCGCGTTACAACGGCAGTATTTGTTCCCTATTATTGTGCCGTTATAATGAATGTGCCGATATAAAGAATCCCAGTTAGGAGTATGATAGGTAATAAAAGGTCTTTTCCACATCATTACTGCAAGAAACAAATGTTTTAGACATTTGTTAGAATCGCCTCGCCGAGGCGCTTCTGACAAATATCTATAACATGTGTTTCTTGGAGTATTAAATTACAAGAATCTTTCATGACTATGGATTCGCTTTGGGCATTTCCAACGTGAGGGAAGCCCACATCGCTCGAAATCGAGGTTAACACTGGAGCTATAAATTCATTCCATTGAAATTGTCGTTATAACGCGTTTTGCCGCTATATCGAATGTCGGTATAAAGAGGGTTGACTGTATAGTAAATGGTTCATAGGGACCCAAGAACAAGTTCAAAACAACCGTGGTAAATGAGTCATCAGTGTTCGAGCCATCCACGTTTTACTATTATTCTAAAACGGTTGACTCCCCTGAGTTGATTCCTCTGAAAGTGAATCGTCTCCCCTTTAACTGGTATATTTGATAATGTCTGTTCGAATGCGTTCGATACGTCCATCTTCGTGTCGTTTGTAATATCCAACCTCGATGAAACCCGGGTTCTCTTGAAAATTTAAAATCACAGACTTTTTCCCGCTTATACCCGTTTTAATTGGCTGAAAAATAAAATATCTTTTATAAAAATATGTTTGTGTTCTGCTGTAACATGAAAAAAAAAAAAAAAAAAAAAAAATCAAAATTTTACAGCAGAACGTGTTTATGTTCTATTGTATTTTTCATCATGAAAACCCGCCTATATAATTTTGACCCCGTTGAACCCCACTTTTATATAGTAAAACTGGGGTTTACAGGGGTACACCTTATTTTCCTTATTTCTGCTCTAAAATATAGATTATGGGTAGTCGTTAGAACCGCCTCCACGAGGCGGTTCTAACGACTACCCTTTATCTATATTTTGAGCAGAAATAAAGAAAATATGACACATTTTCATCTGAAAATTTCTTTTTTTTCGGCGGTTAAGTTTACAATGTATTTGTATAGGCGTGTTTACGTAATGTAAAGGTCTTTTGATAAAACATGTTCCTGGTAATACGACGCTGTAGATTTCAAAAGTAAAATTCTTTTGATATGGCTTTTAAAATAACAAGTTTATGTCATTCTGTAAATTTTACATAAAACTGACGTGACAGTATAAAGCGCACTCCAGGCACTTTTGTCTTGAACTTTAGCAACATTACCATGTCAAAATAAATACGTAAATAAATAAATAAACGATGTAAACAGGTGTCTTTTTTTCAAACTACTGGTAAACAAACTAGGTTTGGCAGTGACGTCAAATCAATAACAAGGCTAAAAATAGAAAGGATTTTCCAGTATAAATTTGCGCCTGGGTTTATCGTATGAACAGGACACGCCCACAGATTTTACAACAGTCACAACGGCCCAGGGGATGTCAACGCTGCTTGTCGTACTGACGGTCCGAGTTCGAATCTCACTGTTTGCGTATTTTTATTATATATTTGTTTCATATTTTATAGTAAATTAAATGTTCATTGTTTCATATTTTATATTTTACTGGTTTAAAATATATAGTAAATTTTGTGTTAAATATTTTTTTTCTATTTCTTTTTTTTTCATCTGTATTTTTCATAAACAAGTTTTATGAAATCACGTGTTATGTGCTTGAAAATGAACAATAAATAGGTTCTGTACACGTCGTAATTATCCTCTGTTAACATGTCACAAGGGTAAAGCAGATTTCACATGTCGTGTGTGGGTGGGTGTGGGTGGGTGTGTGTATTACGAGTTAAAAAAAAAACAAAAACACGAAATCCACAAGGTTTTGGCGTTATGTAACTGATCATAGTCATAGGCTTCAAGTAAAGGCTATGTCATATGAATATTCGAGTAAACAAATTATGACGTAACTGCCAGGAATTCCTTGTCGGACTATACTGTCCGTCGAGGAACAATTGACAGTGACGTCACGACTTGTTTTTGTTCTGAACAATGCAAGGCTTATGGGGCTAACGGTAAAATAACTCAAATAGTCAGCTACGTCACTGCCAGCTATTTGTTGGCGAACTATAGTAAGAAAAGATCACTGGTTGCAGAGGAGAACAATTTACATGAAACATGACGGACACACAGACACACCCAGACACCCACACAGACACACACATACACGGACTGACGTCCACTCGACTGTGGTTCGAAAACAATATACCCGATCTTTCTTCGTAAAAGCAGGTATAATAACAAATTGATCCGCATGGAGGCTTCCAAGCTCAGCAGTGAGTCATAATAAACTACACAGTGAAAGGACCATGTGTAGATAAATTCAATCATGAATCATGGTTGAGGAATCTGTAAGAAAGGTTGATATATTGCCTACTATATTCTGTCAGATAACAGCTTTCGTGACATGTAATCTAAAGCTAAAGGTCACATGTGATACGTCAAGTTCTGCAATGTGTTAGGTCAGGTGGTTTTCCCTGGGTACGAGGACTGTTCAAATATGAATGCAAGTAGAACGTTTTCTCATGTATTAATGCGAAAATCACCTGGAAAAAATATCACAGCGTAGAAAAACATTTTACCTATACATTGATACCAAACCTGTTAAAATCCGTACACTTTAGCCGTGTATATCGTTGGATAAACACTGTCTACTCTTGTATACTAATACAAAACATGGTTGGAAGAAGGTCAGAGTACGCCGTTGAAATACGGTCCTCTATTAAGAATCGTTGTATTCTTGGTATACGGTGCAAAGATAGTTTTGATGAAATATGTTCGGTTTATGGATATAATGAAATGTATTTTCCGACAGTTGTTCTTTGGTGTAAGAAATTCAGCTGTGGGCTAGGCTCAACAGAAGATGCACCATATGATCGTCGGCCGAAAAGAGCAACATCTGCCAAGATTGTTGCTAGAGTGAAAGAAATAGTTGCTACCGATGTACGATACACCACTAGGCAAATAGCTAGTATGGTTGGCATCTCATTAGGAGCAGCTCATACAATTCTGAAACGGGATTTGAAAATGAGAAAGATCTGTGCTAGATGGATTCCCCATCTGTTGACAGATGAGCAGAAAAAGACACGCGTTCAGTGCGCCAAGAAGTTGCTTAAAAAGTTTCCAAATTACAATGCACGGTCTTTAGCTAATGTCGTCACAGGTGACGAGACATGGGTTCACTTTTTTGAGCCAAAACGAGATTCAGAACAAAATATGGGCAACAAAATATTGCAAAAGACCATGCATTGCAAAGCGGACCATGAGCGTCAAGAAGGTAATGTATGCCATATTCTTTTCAAATCAGGGCTCTGCTATTCAGGTTGCTGTGCCTTAAGGCAAATCTGGAAATGCGAAGTTTTACAAGAATAAAGTTCTTCGAAAATTGAACAAATATTTAAAAGAACGAAGACCCGCGAGTGGTTTGGCCAATGTCAGATTGCTACATGACAATGCGTCATCGCCCAAGGCGTTCATTGTGCAAGACTATCTGAAGCAGGAAAAGGTTGTTGAACCGTCACCCCCCGTATTCCCCTGACCTTGCCCCGTGTGGCTTTTTTTTTGTTCCCGCGGCTGAAAAAATACCTTTCTGGTCGAAAATGTGTACAGCGCAAACACCTCGGTTCTGCAATATTCTAGTGCCTTCATAGTATACCTCGAAAAGACTACCAAAATGCATTCAATGATTGGATCAGAAGACTGAAAGTTTGTATATCTGTTAAAGGGGAATACTTTGAGGGGACAAAATAAATATTTCATTGAAATCTATCACGGAATCATTTTTATGTGCTAAGTTGCATTCATATTTGAACAGTCCTCGTACTACCGTTTCAGCCCACCTCTGATTTACGATCGGCTTGAAAAACATATAAATGAAATAATTTTGAAAGAGTCGGCAAAACAAAAACAAATAAATAAATAAATAAATAAAGCTATAGTTCGCCAACAAATAGCTGGCAGTGACGTAGCTGACTATTTAAGCTATTTTACCATTAGCCCCATAAGATTTGCATTGTTCAAAACAAAAACAAGTCGTGACGTCAATGTCTTCGCATGAGAAAATATTGTAGTACTTAACAATAAGGAAAACAAGTATTAGCTTTCACAAAAGCTTGAGTCTACGCTCAGCACACACTAATTTGTGCAGTACCAGGACTGGAAAGTAAAATGACAAAACTTATCACGTGTATGTTGTAATAATTTGTTAGTTAATAAGTACGTGTGTAACAGTAACACCAAATGTTCTCTCCAATGTGACATAAAAAACAAACTTAACGGTTACAACTACTTGTACTACATGCCTATATGCACGGTTTCTTTCATTTCATATTCCAGGTTTACCGTTCTTATCGCATTCTTACGGAACCCGGGAAGGGAAATATTTTTTTTAATAATATGTTGTTCGAACAAGATAATATCTTGTGCACACAAGATAATATATTGTGCGGACAAGATATTATCTTGTGCGGACAACATAATTTATGTTATGCAGACAACATATTATCTTGTACTACAAGATAATATCTTGTTTGCACAACTTATATCTTGTGCAGACAAGATATTATCTTGTTCGCACAACATATTATCTTGTTTGCACAACATAGATCTTGGGAAGTTGTGCGAACAAGTTATTATCTTGTGCGGACAAGATATTATCTTGTTCGCACAACATATTATCATGTGCAGACAAGATATTTAGTTGTGCGAACAAGATAATATCTTGTGCGGACAAGATATTATCTTGAGCGCACAAGATATTATCTTGTCAGCACAAGGTCTATGTTGTGCGGATAAGATATTATCTTGTGCGCACAAAATGATATGTTGTGCGCTCAAGATATTATCTTGTTCTCACAACATAATAAAAATAAATAATCATATCCTTTCCCGGGTTCCGTACATTCTAGGTTAAGCTTGTGAAAAAAAATCATTCCAGCTTTTCGTCTAACAAAAACACGATAAAAAAGCTGTGCAGTATTCTGAGGACAACGTCAACAGCATGTTATCCACGAATATGTGTTTATTATGCAAGCGTGAGAGCGCTTATGTCTGCACATGTGATAATCTTTAGGCAGTGTTCCGGTAATTACCGGATTTTAATAGTTGTTACAAATAACTATGATGACCAGTCAACAGGGAATCATTCAACCAGTCGCGACCTTTTCTTAAATACTCCCGGAGCAAATGTCATCATTAGATAATCTACGCCCGTGGCCGTAGACAATAATGTACACACTAGTAAACCCCGAAATTTCATACAGTGATATTAAATCAAAACATTGCTAAAGCATACGCAACGACTGTTTTTCAAGGCTATCGCCTTGTGACATGAAAGATAGTGTCGAGTCTAACGAATCGTTGCATAAGAAATTTTGCATTAGGTAAATACGCCTATACAAATACATTGTAAACTTTACTGCCGAAAAACGAAGATGAAGAATTGTGATATTTTTCTTATTTTTGCTCAAAATATAGATTGTGAGTACACGTTAGCACCGCCACATCGAGGCTTTTGACATTGAACAAGATCCTGGCGCGGATAACTCCACTGCAGACCTATCTATTTTGCATTTGAATATTAGGAGTATTCGTAACAAAATAGACCAAGGCGGTTCTTCTGTGGCGATTTATTTATGTTGTTGTTTGTTACTTACTGTGTGTATCACTTGTGTCTTTTAATTTTGGATGGCCATATGGCCATTTTGTGGGAAAGTAACTGTCCTTATGGCCTTCCTTTGTTTAGGTTTCCATTATGGTCTGGTCGCTTAATGTTTGTATTTCTTTCCCTTTGGTGTCTTTGATGGGTGGAGTAAGTTAATTGTATCGATTCCTGATCTTTGTTTTACTTCTACTTTATCAAACTTTAAGATAACTTTTTAGATTTCGACATCTTATGCTTCACTGAAACTCATTTAGACACCCAAATTACTAATAATACTTTGGCACTTGCAGAAATGTATGATGAACCCCACAGAAAAGATAGGACTAACCGTGGTGGTGGTTTATTGATCTACTTAAACACTAACCTTGTACAAAGAAGAAGACATGATTTGGAAATATTTTGCGAAGAATATATTTGGGTTGAAATTAAGGCCAATAATGAAATTTACTTATTAGGGCTTTTTTATAGTCCCAGGTCTTCTGACACAATATTTTTTGATAATATGGATTTGAATATTGAAAAAGCTTTCGAATCCTCAAAAAACTTAATAATTGTAGGAGATTTGAACGAAGATTTATTAAACCAAAATTTTCACAATCTGAAAGTTTTATTATTGCTTTACTCTTTAGAAAATACTGTTACAGAATGTACGAGGCAGCATGCTATTCTAGACCCAATTATTATCCCCCAATGATATGCCATTCCTAGAAGCAGGTACACTAAATACTCCTCCTAACATCAGTGATCACAAAGCAACATACATAAGACTACCATTTCATTACCAATGCAACAAAACATTTAAAAGACTAGTTTGGCTCTACAGAAAGGCAGATCTCACCCTTTTTAAACAAAGTATTTCTACCCACGATTGGAGTTGCCTCTCTAATGGATCGATTGATGAAGCATGCTCCAAATTTACAGAGTGTTCTCTTAGTTTTGCTAAAAATTGTATACCCAATAAACATATTACTGTCCGTCCAACTGACAAACCCTGGTTTGATTCAGAAATCAGACATTTTTCACGAATTTGAGATCGACTTCAAAAGAAGTCTGTTAAATCGGGCAACTCCAATCAGTAGAAAAATATAAAAAATGCCAGAAACAAAGTAAACAACCTGAAAAAACATGCCAAAGAGATTTTTTACAATAATTTAGAAATTAGTCTTTCAGATTTCCATAATAATGATAAAAAAAATTTTGGCAGGTAATTCGTCATTTCGTCAAGAATAACAATTCATCAGGTAGTATACCTCCTCTACTTATCCCTTCGGTGTCTGGTCAAGATACATATTGTTTTACTGATGAAGAAAAAGGCAGAGTGCTTGAATGATTACTTTACTTCTATATCCAATGTCGACGACAGCAATACACAATTACCCCCTTTTCAGCCCAAAACCCAGTCTCCCCTATCTCAGATATTATGTGCCCCAAGTGAAATTGAAGAGCTTATCAACTTACTAAACCCAAAATAAAGCCACCGGACCTGACGCTATAAGCCATAGAATGCTTAAAGCAGTTGCTAAAGAAATTTTCACTTCCTTGAGCATACTCTTCAATAGATCATTTAGAGAAGGTATCTATGCTACCTCCGGGAAAGAAGCTAACGTTCTACCACTGTTTAAAAAAGGAGACAAAACATCTCCTTCAAACTATAGACCGATATCTCTTCTAAGTTCCTTGGGTAAGCTTCAGGAAAGAATAGTTTTCAAAAACATTTATAATCACCTTCATGATAATCAACTATTATATAAGTACCAGTCTGGCTTTTTGCCCAACCATTCCACAACTTTTCAACTAATTGACATTTACAACCACATCTCATCTGTCAAACATTTGATAATAGTCAGTTTTCTTGTATGGTCTTTTGCGATGTTTCAAAATCTTTTGATCGTGTATGGCATAATGGTCTCTTATTCAAACTTAAACAACATGGCATCAATGGTACACTTCTAAACTGGCTTGCGGATTACTTAAGTAATAGCTCTCAGCGGGTGTTTGTAAAGTCTAGCTTTTCGAGTAAGAAGCCAGTTAATGCCGGAGTGCCCCAAGGTTCAGTGCTAGGACCCCTCTTATTCCTAATATACGTAAATGACATTACAGATTCTCTGCTCAGCTTAACCAGACTCTTCGCAGACGACAGCTCGCTTTTTGTTTCAGCTTCTTCGATAAACGATTTACAAGGCATCATTAATCACGACTTGAATATTCTATCAGTATGGGCAAAGCAGTGGCTAATCAACTTCAATCCTCAAAAAACTGAGTTTGTGTTATTCACTCTTAAAAATTTTGAACGTTTTCCTCAAATCTTATTTGATGACGTGTCAGTTAAATTTGTGACAGACCACAAGCACTTAGGTCTTACTTTAAGTAACAATGGGCAATGGCACAAACACATTGAAAATATTATTAACAGTGCATCCAAAATTATTGGAATAATGCGAAAACTCAAGTTTACCTTTCATCGTATAGCCCTTAATCAGATTTATATTTCGTATGTTTTACCAATATTGGAATATTCTTCAGTAGTTTGGGACAATTGCACCGCACAAGACGCGAATATGCTTGAAAAACTGCAAAATGAAGCTGCCAGAATCGTTACTGGCTTGACCAGGTCAGTCTCATTAGATTGTCTTTATAAAGAATGTGGATGGGTCCCACTAAGCAAAAGACGCAAAGAACAAAAGCTAGCTTTCATGTACAAAGCAGTAAATGGTTTTGTCCCTGAGTATATATCAGATTTAATCCCTCCATATGTTGGGGAAACATCTAACTACTCCCTGCGCAATAACAACAACCTAAATACTCCCTTTACGCGCACAGAAATATCCCGTAAATCCTGCATCCCTTCGTCTGTTGCTTTATTGAACACTCTCGATGAAACTATCCGTTCTTCTGTTAGTGTGTCAACATTCAAAAGAAATATTAAATCGCTACGTCCCAATGTCAGTAAAGTCCCTCCTTACTTTCTCTGTGGCGACAGATACTTATCAGTGTTACACGCAAGAATTAGAAACAGATGCAGTAATCTTAAACAGGATTTGTATTTGAATCATCTCAGTATAAACCCTTTCTGCAGTTGTGCTGAAGTTGTAGAGGATGCAGAGCATTTCTTTTTTATTTGTCCACACTATTCAGACAAGCGCATTTCATTGTTTCACTCTACTCATAACTATCATCCTCTAAATGTTCAAAAACTTCTCTGCGGTGACGATAACCTGTCAATACAGGAGAATACTTCTCTTCTCCTTTCAGTCCAAACCTACATAAAAGTTACTGGCAGATTTGCTAATACTGACCAGTAAGTTTCTTATTTTATATTTACACCCCTGTTTCACGACTAATCACCTTACAGTATTTATTTATTTATTTATTTATTTATTTATTTATTTATTTATTTGTATTCATCGTTCTCTCTCTCTCAGGACGTATTAAGTGTATGCTTATTAATGTTGCTTCTTCCACTTTTTTACTTTACATGTTTTATTTTCCTTAGTCTTATTTCATATTATGTTATATGATCTGAATCCTTATATATCCCCATGTCGCGTGAAATTAATATATTAGTTGTACCTATGTAGGGGAAGGGCCGTAACTAATGTTGTGAGAACTTGTGGCCCAACCCCATTGCACTGTTTATATGCAATAAAATATGATTAAACGTATCCACAATCTATATTTTAGAGCAGAAATATAAAAATAAGGTTTACCCCTTTAAATCCCCCAGTTTTACTATATAAAAGGGGGTTCAAAGGGTTCAAAAGTATATAGGCGTGTTTTCGTGATGGTGATACAGGCCAACGGCTACACCTTTATCAAAATTTGTAATATATTGAAGTCACGTAACAGGCAAACACCTACCCCTATATCCGTGAGTTTACTAGGACGGAACTTGAAGAAGTCTTTTTCAGCCTGTTCGTATCCACCTGATTTCTGAAACATTCTTAATCTTCCTTGCGAAAACACAAGTTCGGCAGTTTTCACTATGGCAGCTGTAACAGGAAAGACTTAATTACCTCACTACATTATGAAAACACGCCTATTCAACTATATTGGTAAATTTTGTCCACAATAAATGAAATTTTTCAGATAAAAATCCTGATATTTTTCATATTTCTGCTCCAAACATAGATTGTGGGTACTCGTTAGAACCGACGAGGCGGTTCTAATAAGTACCTACAATTTATGTTTTCGACCAAAAATAAGGAAGATAATGTATACCCCTGTAAACCCTGTACTATATAAAATTGGGGTTTAATGGGGTAAAAATTATATAGGCGTGTTTGTGTGATGAAATATGTTCTATGAAAGGGTTATCCTTTCATGATAGAACTGAAAAGTATGGATTGTACAAGTTTTTCTGAACCAGACTAGATACTTTCGGCCAATTCAGCCTCATCAGTGACCCTAAAATATTTTGAATATTCTACACCTGAATCAACGATTCCAAAATGATATGAAAACTACACTATGATGTGTAAGAAACTCATCCATGTGACATTGTCCATTCAGTCAAACCTCAAACTCTGTATTTTTTCTGAAGAAAGTGTGTGTTTATTTTCGAGGCTATCAGGCATTTTGGTATTTGCTTCCCCACATGGGATATTTGTAGACCCCTTTTTTGAAAGCCCAATACCTGGAGAGGATTTCCCCCTTTTTTCTTGTTATTTGCAATAATATTATGCTAAAACGTTACACCTTGTTTGTCTAAATATTTTTCGAATACTGAATTTATTTACATTGTCTATTGGATCACAAAACCTGCACACATTCATTCTAGTGTCTAACATTTTCTACACTAAAATGATATCTAATTCCGACACAAAGTGCATTTTTCCCACCTCCAATTGGCTACTTTTCTGATGACAATCCGTGATATATTTCTAATTTATACTGCAAACATAGACTGTGTGTGCTTGTTAGAACCGTTCAGTTCACATGATGGTATTTAAAGCATGTTCTTACATATGGCTGACCTAGCTATCGTCCGCTTTGTTCTTTCTACTCCTGTTTGATCTGAAAAAAGAAGAAATTATGACGAAAGAAATAAAAAATGCTATTTTTTTTATTTTTCAAAGGGTCATAACTCTTGACAATATTATAGCTAAAGTTACATAACATGCAATGAAATTGTGTATTGTTGTTGTGACCTTATATTTATAGTTTGAAGTTGTGTAAGGTCATGTTTTTTGTTTGTTTGAATTGAGGTTTAACGTTCCCTTCAACACTGGAGACGCTGCTTCCAGTTGTATGGGTCTTTTACCCAACATTGAGGTGGAATAACATCTCAAGCCCTGCCGCCCAAAGAAATAAAATGCATCGGGCGGTATGACTCACACTTCTTTCAGTAAGGATCTTTAGACTTTGCCAAAGATCGATGCTTTCAATCGCTAGTGTTGTTAAAGGTGTCAAAATACAAAAATTATTTAAAATTCTGTATTAAACTCTTAACTTTATTTCTCCGAAATAGGCACTGGTTATTGATTTTAAATTTATAAAACAGGGACCAGTTGTTCAAAGCACTTAACAAGTGGTCAAATTGTTAGCTGCTCTAGCAAGTACAATATCTAATATAATTGCTCTCATTTTTTGAGCAAAAATATTGCCATATGTGCCATATTAAATGATCAAAGTTTTAACGATATGTTAACTACGACGTCGTTAGTTTTAAACAACTGGCTCCTGGTCTCTTAGAACGTGCTGTAAATAAAAGCAAGCTCTAACCTTTAAAGTCCAATGCCTCCACAGATGAATGTTTGATTTTATACAGCATGCCTTTTGAAATTGTACCAGTTGTTGCAGAAATCACAAAACCAAGCACAAATAGGGTTAGTACCATTGTTGAGAGACCTGAAATAAATATTCGACACGTATAAATATTCTTCATGTTCGTGCTCAACTTTCCTCGGGTTTTATGACGGTTTCAACGTAAAGGCTTACTGAGAATTAGAGACAATCTAATTCAATGTAATGTTGGTTGGTGCCTGATGTTCTGTCTCTGGTCAGGCCCATCGGAGTCTAACTGTTGGTTTTCTTTTGCTCCAGCATTTCAGTTGTTTCTTGCTGTCGAGTCCTCACCGTTGTTTCGTCTCCGTGGCTGTTTGATTATTTGTGTTCACGGAGATGTTGCACTGATGAATTAGGAGGCCTTCATGCGGACCGAACAAATTATTTGTCTAAATCGCGATGTAAGTAAGGGCGAGTATTGTGGCCACGTAAAATCGATTTAAGCCACCCCACCCCCCTTTCCCCAGTGGAATTCGTTTCCGCTGACCGTGCGGTTCTTCTGTCGCGGTTTATTTTTGTTATAGTTTGTCTTTGGGTGTTTCTGTCGCTTATATTATTTTATTTTGGATAGCCTATTGGCCATTTTGTGCGAAAGTAACTGTCCTTTTGGCTTTCCGCTATTGATGTTTCCATTAGGGTCTGTTGTTTCATGTCTGTGTTTCTTTCCCTTTGGTGTCTCTGATGGGAGCTGTGGGTTAATTGTAACGCTTCCTGATCATTGCCTCCACTACTATTTTTCAAGTCCATTTTTATTTATTTCAAAAATAACCATAGTTTTGATATTGGTCTAAATTATACATGTACGAAAGTAAATGGAAAGAAAAATAAATGAGGACAGTGCTGCGTCTCCGACACCTGTCCAATATTATAAGAATCTTATTTGTGTGTGAGGGGTGGATGGACGAATCCATCCCGAGGGTCACTGTCCGGCAGCACGAGGCTTGCCGAGTTATGCCGGACAGTGATCCCGAGGGACGGATTTTTCTATCCATCCCTCAAACCCATGTAGGATTCTTTTACTTACATACTTTCCATTTCTGAGCGTGGGGATTTTAATACTGCAGTCACTTCGGTGGCCGACGTCCGCCATATTGTAGCGTCACATAACGAGCTGTGACTTTAACCTTAACGACGTTGCATATGAGGTCGTATTCAACCAGTCCAGTTATCAAACACGCGAGAATATTCGATTTTGGGTAAGGAAACCAGGGTTAGAATAGAATTTCAATCCCAAGCTAAAACGATGGATTTCCTTATCTAATGTGCAAGATTTATTAATCTTGCACATCAGATAAGGAATTCCACGGTTTTAGGCTGGGATAGAAAATCTGTTCTTATCCTCGTGTTCTAACATAGGCAAACTACATAAGTATAGTTCGCAGAAACTAAAATGTTAAATGAAGAAAAAAAGGAAATTTTCGTTTAAACTGTATAACATATATAGCATGCTAAGAGATTACAAAAAATGTATCAATACAAATGGGATTCAGAAGGAAGTCATTTGACTTATTGTATCTGTATCCCGCATATTACGCAGTGGTAAGACAAATAGCCTGTGACTTGAAATAATAACTTATCAGTACTGACTATCTGTGTTTAGCATTACAAATATGGTAATGGTGATTATGCATAAATATTTCATACTATCAAACTATGTTACGAGTTGGAACAGTGTGCATCGCAAAGTAAACCAAAGTTATTTTATATATTTGTTTTCCATGCTTCTGGAGACTCCACAGGGAGGAGAAGGGTATTTACCAAAATGAAGTAAGGGTAGTCATCTCAACGCAAGTATCAAGAATTGTATGTAGTCACCATGTAGTGTTTTCGACTTACATATCATAATTAATCTATTTTAAGAGACATTTGATCGAGCATGCCGACAAAAGTTATCTTCGACCACTCTGTATTTAAGGAAACAGCTGAACGAAAACATTTAGGAAGTAAAGCGCTTTGTTCTTATTATGAAGTCTTGCACAGCTAAGAATAGCCTCGTATTTTGTTCAATGGAAATTTCTGTATTGCCAAAAAGTAGTACTTTAAGAGTCGGCTGGCACAGTTCGGATACCTTATTTAGGAGTTCCTGTCTAGCGTTTGCACAGCGATCGCATGAGAAAAAGAAGATGTGAATGTTTTCTACTGATCCACAGGAACATGTAGGACTGTCAGTGATATTCTTGGAGAACAGATGTTCATTTAATGAGCTACATTTTGTTCTTAACCTGACCAAGCATTTTGCCTGTAGAATAGTATTTGGGTGGCACATTCGCGTTGGCATTTATCTTCGATTTGAAGGCATTAAGGCTGGGTGAAACAAGTATATGCTCTGGTAGATCATTCCATTCAATAATCACAGAAGGCAGAAAAGAGTTATAGTAATGCTGTGTGCTTGCGTGTATTGTTCGTGTATTATTTGCATCCCGCAACTGGTAGGATGATGTTCTGCCGACAGAAATGAGGAACGAGATGGGTCAAATAATCAGGAGATAGGCCATTTTGCATCTTGAATTAATAGAGACAAGTATTGTGGTACCTTGAAAAATTCGCACAACTTCATTTTGATTTTTGTTCAAGTTCACTCACTTCGTACATGGTACAGTTATCCCAAACAACATCAACATATTCCAAGAGTGGCCTAATAAAGGAACAGTAGATTGTCTGAAGAGGATTTCTATTGGGTGTAAATTTTAATTTCCGCATGATATATTCAAGAGGGTCGTGCCATGTACAGTCGTTAGCAAGAAAAACGCCTAGGTGATTATTGCTGGGGATTTCATTTATGGGAGTTTGATCAAATAATACGGGGGATGAAAGGGTTTGTTTTGTTTGCTAGAGAAAATAACTGATTCGGATTTCAGAGCCTGGTTAAACTTCAGTAGCCATTTCGTTGCCCATTGATGCACTTTCAGCAGGTCAGAGTTTAGACGGTCAGCAGCGAGGATGGGGTCTTCAGCTATAATATAAAGGCTCGTGTCGTCAGCAAAAAAGTCTTATTGTAGAATCTATCTCTTCAACAATGTCGTTAATGTATAGTATGAATAGAAGAGGTCCGAGTATAGAACCTTGGGGAACTCCAGCTTTGATAGGAGGCCAATTGGAAGATGCACCCGGTAAAACTACTCTTTGTCTCCTATCCTCCAGGTAATCCGTGAACCAGTTTAAGAGAGACCCAGATATTCTTATAGACTTAAGCTTGAAAAGAAAACCTTTGTGTCAAACTCTGTCAAAAACTTTGCGTATATCACAAAAGATTGCTTGTATTTAAAGACGATTTTCGGAGGTATTGTGCAAGAAAAGAAAACAGACATTTCCTTTAATCAAATGGATGTAACTCTATTTTAAACAGGCTGACCTCATCAGTTTTCGAACTCGTCCGAGCTTTTATTCCCAACTTACTAACATATAAGTTTCAAGAAGAGCCGATAAAAAACTGAAGGGGCTACCCTGATGACAAGGTCAAAAGTAAGCATTTTGTGCAATCAAGGGGGTCGTAACTCTATGATAAATAGGCCGACCTCATCGGGTTTTGAACTCATCCGAGCTTTTATCCCAGACTTAATTCTTTGGAAGTTTCAAGAAGATCCGATCAAACCTGAAGGGGCAGCGGTAATGACAAGGTCGAAAATAAGAATTTTCAGCCAAGTAGGGGACATAACTCCATGATTAATTGACTGACATTGCTAGTTTTCGAATTTTTCCGAGCTTATATCCCTGACTTACTTACATATAAGTTTCGAGAAGATCCAATGATAATTGAAGAAGTTATGGTCAAACAGGCATTTTCTGCAATCGAAGGAACATAACTCTATGAGGCTGACCTCATCAGTTTTGAACTCATCTTAGCTTTTTTACTCTGATTTACACACGTGCAAGTTCTAGAAGATCCGATAAAAACTGAAGGAGCTACGGTGAAGACAAGGTCAAAAATAGGCATTTTCTGTAATCAAGGTGGGGGGGGGGGGGGGGGGGGGCATAACTGTCTGAAATATAGGCCGACCTCACCAATTTTTTAACTAAGCCGAGGTTTTATCCCTTCCTTACTTACATGTAAGTTTCAAAAATATGTGATGGAAACTGAAGGGGCTATGGTGATGACAAGGTCAAAAATAGGCGTTTTCGGCAGTCAAGGGGACGTAACTCTTCTGAGTTTTTATCCCCAACAACTTTATATATAAGTTTCAATCGAATATCGATCACAATGACTTGACTCATAATCGATTATCATTTCCGCTCTGTTATCCAGCCCTACTGACCATTATTTCTGCTAAATGTCATAGAGTGAAAAGGGTCATAATTCTGAAAAAAAGGTTTCAACGAGAATTAATCAGGTCATCTTCACGTTGGTACTAAAGTGCCTGCAAACCAATATGGGCGTTTCTGTAGGGGATCTCAAGATATTTCCGTTACCCTGAGCCGAAGGCTACGTGGGGGCTTACTGTATGGTATTGCCATTAGACTTCCACAGCTGTAACGAGATCTAACGGTAAAATTCGAAGACATACGAGTAAGCGTGCAATATCAAGTTAGAATGATGATAGCTAGTAAGTCTCGCTAATCAGAGTTGAAAAGACAATCGATTATCAGGGCTGCATGTGCGATCAATAATCGAATAGTAATCACTGAAGTTATGGTCGAAAATTTAACCTTCTGGCTTTCTGTCGGAGCTTGACCCTTACCATATGTTATATTTTACCGTATGTTTTGGTACAGACATACCTGAGCAAACAGTGTAGACCCAGAATGCAGCGTCTCATCAGGGACTGCACTGTTTGCCACCGTCCTAAAACGTGGGAGGGTAAATTCTACTTATCAAATAATCGATTACCAGCAATTGGTAACAGTTATCGTTTTTTTACTGTTTTATCGATCGATTATCCGATTGATTGTGCCAGCCTTGAATCAGCGAGTAATTTTGGCACGATTTTTCATCGGATTTTATCGCTCTTTCCTTATCATCCAGTGTTTGTAGAGATATGTAAAAAATGTGCTCGTCGTTTCAAAAGACAATTTTAATGGTTTGCATTTGAAATAAATGTACGGAACATTCTGTTGTTATCGATGTTACCTTCAATGTCTTAAATAGTCCATATAACTGTCTTACGACTTACCTGATTATTTCTTCTGTCCGCGTATATAAGCAGTGTAAAGGGGAATGACTACGATTCAGATATTTCCCGCCATTTTTTTTCAAACCAGTTTGGACTTCCTGTATACACTTTCCTGAAACGGACACCCTTTCGCGTTTAAATTTGGATCAGGTAACTATGAAAGGAAATAAGTTTATCCCAAGGAGCAGTACTTTTTCTAATAAGATAGATATTTATTAATATGGACAGCAAATACAGATTTTTAAGAGTTACCTATCCCGCAGGAGTGGCTAGTCATTCGTATTGCGTTACAAAAACATATCAATTTCAGATTAAATGGGATACATTCGTACATGCTTCACATCATATTACATGCGTCATATCAAATAACATGTAAGGGCTACACCTGTGGACACAAAACCTTTCAAACTTTGATAGGCTTATTTCATTTTTATTTGAAATATCATTCAATATATCCTAACATCCTCTCAGTCAGCTGCCAGACAGAAATAAATTCAAACACAACGTGGCGTACATTTCATTGCAGACACCTGCACTATCCAATCATAATACATCTGAAGTGTCAACCAGAAAGTGTTTGACAAAATGAGACCAATCATTTGCTTGATCTAGTTTTAGAATTCTTTGATGAATGACATTTGCTTTTCAAACTAACTTGATGCAAAGAGATTCACTGAAAGGTACTTTATTTAAGAAATGATTTTTTTTATTTTTCTGCTGTTCATGAAAGTACGAACGCAGTATGTCATGTGCAAAGAAAATAAACCTCTTCGGGTTCATGTAAGGGTTCATGTAAACTTTTACTAGCAACCCGCTGTTGTTCTTACTTTCAGCAGAAACGCTGAAAAATTAAGTTATTTTTTATATTTACATTCTTTTCCTCTCGTCACTGGGCAAAAAAAAAAAAAAAAAAAAAAAACAAGAGGCCCATGGGCCACTGCGCTCACCAGAGGTCATGTGGTTTATACTATATACAGGCATGGTGCCCATCTTGGTCATGTGACAACAAAAGGCCACCATGCAATCAGTAAAATCCACTGTCTTGCCTTTTTCCATACAATTGTCTATGTGACCAAATTTGACTGTGACGTAAAAACAGGTCAAGGTCAACCAAAAGTCATCATTTGAACAAAATTGGTAGGGTCCGAGCCCTCGATGCTGCATACCAAGTTTCAAGGTCATCGGCCATTTGGTTCCTGAGAAGAAGATTTTTTAAGGTTTTTACCATATATGGGCATGGTAGTCATATTGGTCATGTGACCTAGTCCTTACGAACAAACTTTCATTCCCCCTTCCCATAGAAGCTCCACATGTAATTTGGTTTCAATCAACCTAGCAGTTTGAGTAGAGAAGAAGATTAAAATACTGAATCTCAGCCATCCAGGACAAAGGTCAGCAAATGACCTTGACCTTTGGAGTTGAAAAACTTCCATTCAGTTGATTACAAATATCATTTCTGATGCCACAGGTTACCATGCAATAAGAAAAATCCACTGTTTTGCCTTTTTTCCATATGTATGTCTACGTGACCATATTTGACCTTGAGGTAAAATAGGTCAAGGTCAAAAGTCATCATTTGAACAAACTTGGTAGGGCCCGAGTCACCGATGCTGCATACCAAGTTTCAAGGTCATCGGCCATTTGGTTCCTAAGAAGAAGATTTTTAAAGGTTTTTACCGTATATGAGCATGGCGGCCATAATGGTCATGTTACCCAGTCCTCACAATCAAACGTTCGTTCCCTCTTCCCATAGAGGCTCCACATGTAATTTGGTTTCAATCGACCCAGCAGTTTAAATTGAGAAGAAGATAAAAATACTGAATCTGAGCCTCCCGGACAAAGGTCCGAAAATGACCTTGGCCTTCGGAACTGACAAAATTCCATTCAGCTGAGTGCAAATATCATTTCTGATGCCACTAGCTACCATGCAATCAGAAAAATCAACTGTTTTGCCTTTTTTCCATACAAATGTCTAAGTGAGCATATTTGACCTTGACGTAAAACAGGTCAAGGTCAACCAAAGGTCATCATTTGAACAAGATTGGTAGGGCCCAAGTTCCTGATGCTGCATATCTAGTTTCAAGAAAATCAGCCATTGGGTTCTTGCGAAGAAGATTTTTAAAGGTTTTTACCATATATGGGCATAGCAGCCATATTGGTCTTGTAACCCAGTCCTCACAAACAAACTTTCGTTCCCCCTTCCCACAGAGGCTCCACATGTAATTTGGTTTCAATCGTCTCAGCAGTTTAAGTTGAGAAGAAGATAAAAATACTGAATCTGAGCCTTCCTGGACAAAGGTCAGTAAATGACCTTGACCTTCAGAACTGACAAAATTCCATTCAGCTGCTTGTAAATATCATTTCTGATGCCACTAGCCACCATGGAATCAGAAAATCCACAGTTTTGCCTTTTTCTATACAAATGTCTAAGTGACCATATTTGACCTTGACGTAAAACAGGTCAAGGTCAACCAAAGGTCACCATTTGAACAAACTTGGTAGGGTCCGAGTCCCCAATGCTGCATACCAAGTTTCAAAAACATCGGCCGTTCGATTCTTGAGAAGAAGATTTTTAAAGGTTTTAACCATATATTGGCATAGCAGCCATATTGGTCATGTGACCCAGTCCTCACGAACAAACTTTCGTTCCCCCTTCCCACAGAGGCTCCACATGTAATTTGGTTTCAATTGGCCAAGCAGTTTCAGAGGAGATGTTGTTTGAAAATGTTGACGACGCAGACGACGCAGACGACGACGACGACGGACGACGGACGACGGACCATTTCCTATACTATAAGCTCCCCCGGAGCCTTCGGCTCTGGTGAGCTAAAAAAAGCTTACGGGACAAACTTTTCAGTTGAAAAACATTTACTACGCTGTTTTTTTTTAACAAAGAGCGGAATAGCGTTGACATCACAAACGCCCGTAGGGAACAATGGTTCAGACTAACGCCATTTGACGTCACTGAAAATCACGTGACTCGATGCGTTCGTTGAAGTATGAACTACATTGTTTTCTATAGGTTTACATTAGATTGTACGCTGGGAATGTAAATATAGGATTTGATGTGTATTTGTGTCAACTACACTTTTTGTAATCATTTATATACTTTAGCCGAAACTACAAGACCTACATTTTCAGCCAAAACGACACATACAAATCACAGCCTTCTTATTTTAGCCATATTTCATGTACAGATTATTGTCGATTTCCTTTTTTGTCGGAACTACATGTACCTGTACATATGGGTTGGTTGGGTGAGGTTGATGTCGTGTATCTTAGCGTCACTGGGGCGTCCAACTGATATTGGCTTACGTTTGGGGAAGGTCGGCTGTCCTTGTAGCAGGTAAGGTTATAGGGGGAGTGTTTTTATTTCTTCTGTCTCACACTTCCATTCATTTTCCTCTTTTTAGAAGCCTCCGTGGTGTAGTGGTTATGCTACTCGCCTTGTAAACCAGGGGATCGCAGGATCTATCCCGGGCTTCTTCAGACTTTCGAACGAGTCGTTAAACCGAGGTCCCATCTCTGTATGACCTTATAGGCGCGTTACCGAACCAAGTTCAATGGACAAAACATACCCCACCGTCATAAAGGATGAAACTGGTATCAAATTAAAGATAAATGTCCATAAATTATTTATAAATTGGTCGTACGCTCCAAAATGGGTAGCATCATACTAGAAATGGGGAGATAACTCTTCATTCGTTGAAAACAAAATCAAAGAGCTCGTTTTTCAACATGACTTTTACTCATTTCAGAACTGTCTTTTTTCGCAAATTGTTCCGATTTCGTCAAGAACATTTCAATTTCGTACTTTTTGTGTGCAATTTGGGCGCTTTTTTAGATTGGTTGATATTTTATGAGGAGATACCATATGAAATCGGATTTTTCACCTATCATCGTTCTTTCTGCTACCTTTAGTTTTCAAAACACGGCATAAAACCTGTACTTGTCTAAACATGTAACCATTTCGCTAATCAAAACATTACATTTGTACATCCTGATACCCATGGTGGCTTTGAAACCCACTGTCAAAGGTACACACCTTGTGTGATAAAGGTATAGGTTAAATGCGTTTTTCCAATACATTTCATAAGCAACTTTAAGAAAGTCATTTTACATCCAATTGTCGGCGCATTTATCTCACAAAATGGTGAACACAAAATGTCGATAAGTAACCGTTAAATCAACGCCGAGGCGACGTTAAGGCGTCCAAAATATGACATTGATTCAACGTTGTGCGAATTCAGTGAGTCCAGGGACTCTCTGTCTGATCGGATAGTAGACTTAATTTCATGGGCAGCTGTCCATGAAAATGCGAGGTTCTCTAAAATAGGATTCTATATGTAGCAATTGCACCAGGTTTTTGCCTGCACAAATTTAAAATGCCATTGCATTAACAAGCTCCTTCAACGAAAGTTTCGGTAAACCCCACTTCGGGAAAGTGAGGCCTACCGCAACCCCGTAAAATGGGGATTTACAGAGACAAACGTTATTTTCAGTATAACCGCTCAAAACAAAGAGCGTTGGTACTCGTGCGAACCACGTCAATGAGGCGGTTTTAACGAGCACCTACAAGCAATATTTAGCGTAAAATAACACAAATAATAAAATTATCATTTTTATTTCTTCTTCTTCTGAAAATGTTTGCATCGTCTTAATGAAATGAATAGGCTCGACTTGCGAAAAATGAAAGAGCCTTCAGTTAAGCATTTGATAGAGTGTTTCGGTGCGAAATCATTTTAAAATATTTTCAATGACTTATAATACCTGTCTGCTCCTCAGCCTCTGTGCACCCCTCCCCGACACACACAATCAAACGTTAGTCAGCCTCGATAGCGCAGTGGGTAGCGCGTTGGACTTATGATCGAGAGGTTGTGCGTTCGAATCCGGCCACCGGTATCGAGGTGTGTCCTTGGGCAAGACACGTAATGACACTGCCTCACTCCACCCAGGTGTAAATGGGTAGCAGTGGTGTAAAAGCCACTGCCTCTCTCTCTCTCTCGCGCGCGCTTGAAAACACCCCGGAATGAGTGTTCGAGGGCGATTCAATAAGCTTGAAGCTTTCATCGCAATCCAACTAAAATAAATTAGTATAAACTAAACTAATAAAACGCCGCGGGATGGGGTAAGTTTCATTTTGGCATAGTTATCAATATTTGCATGTTGAGCCATAGCTCAGTATTGCTGTCCTATTTAGTTCAAAGACTCTGTCTAAACCCATCGGAATTACTATTCACTGGGCCTCAAAACATGAATAAAAGTCAAGCCAACAAAATACAGTCTTTGTAAAAATAGAATGTACGCATTCCAGACTGATCATTGTGGTTGTAAAAATACTTTGTACGCATTTCGAGATATTCTAAATTTCGAGTGAACTTTGTAAACAACGACACGCAAAAATTATGTAGATCAAGTTTATGACTCCTGTGGCAGCAACGACCAAGCAATCAGCATCACAAATACTGACAGAGGTGATCTATCCCCTGGCATCTGGCAAGCCTTACAAAGGGTTCACCATCCCAATGAACGGTTAAAGATTTTTAAATGCCTACCTTGGGGTACACTGTCAATTGTCGTGCAGGATTGCCAAGGCTAGTGCAGCATTTGGCCAGCTACGCGGTCGTGTTTGGTATCGAAGTAGAATCAAACAGAAAGCCGAAGCCTACAGATTGGTGGTGCTGCCAACACTATTATCTGCATGTGAAACGTGGCACGCAAAAACACTGAACCACTTCTATATAAGCTGTCTTAGGAAACTTTTAAATATTAAGTGGCTACACAGGATTCCAGACATAGAAGTCATGAAAAGGTCAGGGATGCAGAATCTACATGATCTTCTGAAACTGGGACAATTAAGATGGACAGGCCATGTTACCAGGATGCTTGAGAACCGTTTGTCGAAGAAAATCCTATATGGAAAACTAGAAATGGTCAAACGCTCCTAAGGTGGTCAGAAGAAGCGTTACTATATCACCCTGTATAATAGAAATAGAGGAAATGATCAGGAATTGATTTAATTAACCCACAGCTCCCATCAGAGACTTCACAGGGAAAGAAACACAAACATGAAGCAGCATAGTCCAACGGAAACACAAACAGCGGAAAGCCAAAAGGACAGTTACTTTCCCACAAAATGGCCAATAGGCTATCCAAAATAAAATAATATAAGCGACACAATCACTCAAAGACAAACCCTAACAAAAATAAACGTGGTCACAATCCTCGCCCTTACTTCCGTATCCATTAAGACAAATAATTTGTTCAGTCCGCATGAAGGCCTCCTAACTCATCAGTGCAACATCTCCGTGAACACAAAAATCAAACAACCACAGAGATGAAACAACGGTGAGGACCCGACAGCAAGAAACAACAGAAATAATGGCGCAAAAGAAAACCAACAGTTAGACTCCGATGGGCTCGACCAGAGACAGAGCATCAGGTACCAACCAACATAAGCCTTTACGTAAACCTCCTTCCAGGACTTCAGCATACCAGCAGATTCGTGGGAACAAACTGCACAGGACCGAGTAAAGAGGCAAGGCCTCATCAGAAGGGGAGCTAGTGAAAAGAATCAGAGAAGCCGAGAAGAAACGTGCTCAGCGCAAAACCAAAGCCAAGGAATAACCAACAGCGCTGTCTTCCTCTAACCTCTGTTGCTTTATCTGCAACAGACAGTTCAGAGCTAGAATTGGTCTCATCATGGTCCCATCTAAGAACACACGAAGCGTAGCATTTCTCGCATGCGAATAAGATTGGTCACTTTCAGTAATGATAGACGAAGTAGTACTTTTAAAACTAACCGTCAGGATTTCGATCTTAATAAAACCGTACAAAATATCAGACAGGTGGGAGATTTAATACTTATATATATTTTGCCACTTGCTAGCTCACCTAGAATGAATTGCTTACGGCTTGGGCCGATTTGATTCAAACTTCACAGGAACGTACGTGTGTATATCCCCACCAAAATGCTAAAACCGTTTCGCTCCGATGAACAGGATAGCCGCCGAAGCTCAAAACAGAAGAAAAAAAACTTCAAACGACATTTCCTCCTTTACCCCTGTGCCAACTTTGTTCTTGCTGTTGCTGAGGCGACCATCTAAAAATAGAAAAAAACGTCACCAATTCGCTTTAAATGTTATCTCCTCATGAACAGGAACATTGCCTATTGGCTCCCTACCAAAATAGCTAAAATTGTTATGCTTTCATGACAAGATGGCTGCCAGAGCTAAAAATAAAACTATCTTCAATCGATAGTTCCTCCATTATCCCTTGGCCGATTTTAATTCTTACTTAATGTGAATGTTGCTGAGATGAACCTCCGAAAGCAGAAAAAATGTTAACAATTTGCTTTTTATGCATATCCCCCCTTAACCATAGGGCCAATTTGATTTAAACTTCACAGGAATGTTGCCTAACGGGCTCCCTACCAGAACAGCTAAAATTGCTCCGCTCCGATGAACAGTATGAACGCCAGAGGTAAACTAGAAAAAGTCTGTAAACAAAACTACTTTACCTTGGGTCAATTTCATTCAAGCTTCATAGGAACGATGATTAGGTGACCCTTTACCAAATAGCTAAAACGGCTTTGCTTTGTTGAGCAAAATTGCCAACAGAGCTTAAAATAGAAGCAAATTATTTTTGCTTTAAATGCTAACTTCTCCTAAACACTTGTGCAGATTTGATTCAAACTTCACGGGAACATTGCCTAGATGGCTGTCTACCGAAATTGCAAAACTCGTTTCGCTCTGATGAACGAAATGGCCGCAAGACCTAAAAAAGAAAAAAAAACACGTCTTCCAACGACAATTACTTCTTTATCATTTGGGCACTTGCATAGGTGACCCTCTACCAAATTAACTAAAAGATTCCGCTCTGATGGGCAAAATGGCCATCAAAAACAAAACTAGAGAAACATTAACACGTCAAGTTAACGTTGCTTCAAATTGTAACTCTTCCTAGATAGAGGCGGGGGCAATGATCAGGAATCGATACAATCAACCCACAGCTCCCATCAGAGACACCTTTAAAGGAATATTGATTGGATGGCTCCTCATATAGCTACCAGATAACTAAAATTGATCCGTTCCGATGAACCAAATGGCAGCAGGAGTTAAAGTTAGAAATATATTTGAACGACAATTTTTTTTTCAATTTCATTCAAACTTCACAAGCATGTTGCTTAGGTGACTCTTTATCAAAATAACAAACAAGAGGACCAAGCTAGCTTGGTCCTGTATCGCTCACCTGAGCTAACAGATTCAAAGTTTAAGGAAGTGCCAACCTTTACTGAAGGCTTTATGGGAGGACATGGTGATGACAGGGTAAGCATTTTCTGAAAATCAAGTAGAATGTAACTCTATGATAAACAGGCTGACCTCACCGGTTTTCAAACTCATTAAAGCTTTTATTCCTGACTTGCTAAGAAGATCCGATCTAAACTGAAGTGGCTATGGTGATGACAAGTTCAAAAGCAAGAGTTTTCAAACTCCTCCAAGCGCTCTGCCTGACTTCCTTGTTTGTAAGTTTCATGAAGATCCGTTCAAAACTAGAGGGGCAGCAGTGATGACAATGTCGAAAATAGGCATTTTCAGCAATCAAAGGCACGTCACTCTATGATAAATGTGCCGACTTGGCCGGTATTAGAACTCACCTGAGGTTTTATTCCCAGCCACCTTACATGTAAGTTTCAGAAAGATCCGATCAGACTTGGCCAGTATTCAAACTCATCCAAGATTATATTCCCAGCCACCTCACATATAAGTTTCAGAAAGATCCGATCAAAACTGAAGGGGCTACGGTGATGACAAGGTCAAAATTTGGCATTTTTAGCAATCAAAAGGATGTTACTCTAAAATAAATGAGCCGACTTGGCCAGTTTTCGAACTCATCCGAGGTTTCATCCCCAGCCACCTTACATATAGGTTTCAGAAAAATCCGATCAAAACTGAAGGGGCTATGGTGATGACAAGGTAAAAAATCGGCATTTTCAGCAATCAAAGGGACGTAAATCAATGATAAATGGGCCAACTTGGCCAGTATTCAAATTCATCCTAGGTTTTTTTTCCAGTCCAGTCATCGGAGCGGATTCGATCAAAACTGAAGGGGCTACGGTGATGACAAGGTAAAAAATCGACATTTTCAGCCATCAAAGGGACATAACTATATAGTTAATGGGGCAACTTGGCCGGTTTTCGAACTCATCCGAGGTTTTATCCCCAGCCACCTTACATATAAGTTTCAGAAAGATCCGATCAAAACTGAAGGGCTACAGTGTTGACAAGGTCAAAAATCAACATTTTCATTAATCAAAGGGACCTAACTCTATGATAAATAGGCCACCTTTGCCGGTATGCGAACTCATCCGAGGCTTTATCCCCAGCCACCTTGCATATAAGTTTCAGTAAGATCCGATCAAAACTGAAAGGGCTACGGTGATGACAAGGTCAAAAATCGGCTTTTCAGCAATCAAAGGGACGTTACTCTGTGATAAATGGACCAACTTGGCTGGTTTTTGAACTCATCCGAGATTTTATCCCCAGCCACTTTACATATAAGTTTCAGAAAGATTCGATCAAAACTGAAAGGGCTACAGTGATGACAAGGTCAAAAATCAGCATTTTCAGCAATCAAAGGGACGTTACTCTATGATTAAAGGGCCGACTTGGTCGGTTTTCGAACTCATCCGAGATTTTATCCACAGCCACCTTACATATAAGTTTCAGAAAGATCCGATCAAAACTGAAGGGGCTACGGTGATGACAAGGTCAAAAATCGGCATTTTCAGCAATCAAAGGGACGTAACTCTATGATAAATCGGCGGACTTGGCCGGTTTTCGAACTCATCCGAGGTTTTATCCCCAGCCACATTACATATACGTTTTAGAAAGATCCGATCAAAACTGAAGGGGCTACGGTGATGACAAGGTCGAAAATGGGCATTTTCAGCAATCAAAGGGACGTAACTCTATGATAAATGGGCCGACTTGGCTGGTTTTCAACCTCATCCGAGTTTTTATCCCCAGTCACCTTACATATAAGTTTCAGAAAGATCCGATAAAAACTGAAGGCGCTACGGTGATGACAAGCATTTTCCCATAGTAAGTCTATGGGACCTTGTGGTTGCCATAGGAACCAAAGTTTTTGAGCGATTTCAAAAAAAAGTTTATGTCATCAATGCCCCACCAGAGGCATGCTACAGATGAGAAATGATTGAGATCAGCCTGCAGGATACAGAGATATCAAAAGTGCTCAAAAGTGTGGACGGACGACGGACGGACGGACGGACGACGGACGACGGAGGACCCACTATACTATAAGCTCCCCTGGAGCCTTCGGCCCAGGTGAGCTAAAAATGTGGTTCCGTTCTTAAATACAAAATGGCTACTTGAGACAAGATTAGAAAAACGTCAACAATTTGCATTGAATGCCAACTCCTACTTAACCTTTGGGCCACTGATTCAAACTTCACAGGAATGTTGCCATATGTGGCTCTCAATAAAATAGTTGCAAACATGAAACTCTGATGAACAATATGTCCAGCAGTTCTAAATAATAATAATAAAAAAAAAATAATGCAAAACTTCAAACGAAAACTTTTACTTAACGTCCTTTACACCTAGACGAATTTCATTGAAACCCAACTGGGAAAGTTCTTAGATGACTGCTATCAAGATAAATACAAGGCTTCTTTTTCATGAACAATATGGCTATCAGAGCTAAACATAGAAAACACCTCAACGATTTGCTTTAAACGCAAACTCCTTCTTAAACATTGAGCCAATTTGATTAAACCTTTACAGTTTTGTTGCCTAGGTAACTCCCTACCACTATAGCTAAAACAGTTTCACTATGATGAATACAATAGCCGCCAATGTTAAAAAATAGAAAAACATCTTTAAACGACCAGTACTTCTATACCGTGAGGCCCATTTCAATCAATGATCACAGTAATATTGCTCCAGTGACCGCCCACCAGAATAGTAAAACAGCTCCGCTCTGATTGACCAAAGTGCCATCAGAGCTAAAACTAAAAATATTTAAAAGATAACTTCACCTACACCTTTGGTTCTATATTTTCCCAAACTACACAGCAATGATGAACAAAATGGCCAACAAAGCTAAAAATAGAAAAACGAGCTTACGTGACACTTTCTCCTATTCCTTTTGTCCCATTTCATTCAAGCTTCTTAGGAAGATTGCTGAGAAGCCCGTCACCAAATTAGCTCTTAAAGGTTTGCTTGCATGAGCATGATGGCCCCTACGGCTTAAAATAAAATAATAATAATAATAATAAGCGCACTTTAAATGACAATTCCTCCTGCACCTTTGGGCCAGTTTCATTCAAACTTCATCGCTCGTAGGATTCTTGCTTAAAAGACCCTAAAATTGCAAAAAAAGTTTTTGCTCGAAAGAACAAAGTGGCAGCTAGAGCTAAAAATAGAAAAAAAATGACAACTCCTCCTATACCTTTGCTACGTTTTCTTTCATACTTCAGAGTAATAATACGTAAATGAGGCCCATAGCTGAAGATAATGCGCTTTTGCATACGAAAAGTACTGATATTTTGTTTTATTTCTGCATGAAAATATATGCTATGGGTACTCATTAGAAGCGCCTCATCGTAGATAGGTACCCTATACACACCTTTCCGAGAAAAATATTGTGTGGATACCACATCTGGGGCTATGGATGACCAATTTTCGCAGAAATAAGGGCGATAATGTGTCGAGACCCGCTCATATCCGGGGCTATGGATGACCCACTACCAAACAAGTTACAACAGTTCCACCCAACTAAACAAGGTGGCCGCCAGAGCTAAAATAGAAAACTCTTTAAATGACAACCTCCTCTAAATTCAGAAATCAGTTCCATTCAAACTGTAAGTTTGCAAGACTGTTGCGCAGGTATCCATCTAAATGCAACAGTTATCCTTCATGGATCAAGATGGCTGTCAGTTATCCACATTACTTTCCGAAGCTGTGTGACATCTTGAAATCAGGTGAGCGATTCAGAGCCATCTTGGCCCTCTTGTTTAATGAAATATTATTGACCAATGGGTAGTTACAAAATTTGTTTTAAAAAATGTTTTCTAGGCTAATACTAAGTTTAGCATAAACACTTTTTTATAGCGAAACTCCAACATAAGGCCAAGGGCAAATACTCCGTTTCGCAGTACTTCCGGTCATATACAACAGAATTTGCATCAAGAAGACGATCACAAAATTTGAAATGTATATATATTTATGGATATAAACTAAAAACTATAAGCACGTAATGGTAAAGCTTCGTCAGACAATTTTCGACATTCTTATTTGCAGATTTTACCATTTTCTAGTATCACAGTTATCTCCGCATTTTAGATATGACGCTACCCATTTCTGAACGTACGACCCCTAGAAAATGAAAGATAAGACATCTATCTTTAATTTGAGACCCATCTTATCCTTTAGGACGATGAGGTAAGTTTTCGTAAAATTTAGGCCTTGTATGAAGTTCACCAACCCGCCTATTACACGTAAAACTCAAATACTCATTCTTGCATAAATACCTATGCGCATGACTGTTTGAAGCCATTGTCAAATGGACCGAAAGCCGTGCTCAAACAGCAAAAACCATGTTCAAATCATGAAATTCGCGTGCTGTTTGAACATAGATTTTGAGCTTTTGATATCACAAGACGGGCCTTGCTTTTTTACGTTACGTTGAGCGACGTAACGTTATCGCCCTGAACGTAGCGTTTTAGAGTTCTATGATGACGTCACTGCATGACAACGTCATTGTAAACAACATTCTGAACTGGCTGCCATTTTGGTTTGCCTGTCGCATTTGAAGAGTTTATATGGAATTTATATGGAGCTTTTGGGCGTTCTCGTCAAAATTTGCGGTCGGATTCGTAAGTTATGCAAGAACAACGATCATCAATGGTTATTTCAATGCATTAACATTTGCCGGATCCCTCGGAAGATATTTGAACATTCGGCCTAGCGGCCTCATGTTCAAACAGCTTCCTCGGGATCCGGCTAATGTTAAAGCATGAAAAACCATGGTTGATCCCTATATTCACTCGCTCATTTCCTCTTTCTCCCCTGTATCTTACTTATTTCCCCTCCACTATCTCTTCTATTTCATTTTTTTTATCAAACAACACGTGAATTTCATGATTTGAACATGGGTTTTGTTCTTTGAACACGACTTCCGACCCATTCAAACATAACTGAAGACAGCTATGTGTAATAGATATATCCATTGTTTTTGTGAAATATTGGTTAATATTTGTACTGATTGATATCTGTACAGGATAATTTGACGAGCCCGTCAGGGCGAGTCTAATTATCTTGTACAGATGTCAATCAGTACAAATATTTACCAATATTTCTCAAAAAACAAATAGATATATCTGTTTTAATCCACAGTACTTGATATCAGTACATGATAACAATGCATTTATCAGTACATGATATCAGTACATGATAACAATACATTTATCAAAATCTATTAGTACTGCCAACATCAAAGGAAAGTACTGGAAGCTATGCATTAATCATAGGATCTCGTATGCAAGAATATATTTTCATGCATTTGAGGAAGCTGAGGAAGCTGTTCGAACACGAGGCTGCTAGGCCGAGAGTTCAAGTATCTTTCAAGGGACCAGGCGAAAGATAAATTGATGGCTGATCGTTGTTCAAGTGCGATGGAAATGCCCCAAAGCTACACATTAACTTCATTAACACTTCAAATTTGCCGGCCTCGGTAGCTCAGTCGGATGCATGTCTGACTTGTGGTCAGGAGGACGCGGGTTCGATACCTCCTGGGGTCGACAACATTCTTTCGTGGAGATTGATCATGAAATCTTTTCTACGGTCATTCTCTCTCTTCCGCTGACTCAAGAAGGGCAGTTGTCAGTTTCTGGCGAAAGAACGTGCACTGTACTGGTTAACCGCTTGCGTAGAAGCCTGCCCGGAAAGTGTGGATAGATAAACTAGCTCAAAAATGACCTAAAACAGTGTTGACTGGGCCGTTAAACTCCAATGCAAACAAACATAACACTTCAAATGCGGTCCGCAAACCAACATAGCGGCTAGCTCAGAATACTGTTGACAGTCACGTCAGTTACGAAGTGACCCTCTGACGTCATCATAATATTCTAAAATGCTACATCTTATGGTATAAAAAGTTCAAAATCCATGTTGAAACAGTACGTGAATTTACGTCAACTTATCATGTAAGAGCCATAGGTTTTGTCGTTTGAACAGAAATTCCGGCCCATCAAGGCATAGGTACAAGCATATATGTTCATAGGATTTTATGCAAGAACCTACGGCCCCCACCCATCGGGGCTTGAAGAAATATATGGGCTGCATTATGCCTCCACGCAGAGCTAAATCCGACCTGCACACGAGTACTGGTAAACCGCTTAGAGGATCTAAGCCTGCCAAGGCAAAGCGGTGGGAGACGGACCGTCCATGCTTATAAACCCTATTGGTTTCATTGGGCGACAGGGCTTGAGATGTCATTTCATCTCAAAAGCGGGTAAATGTCCTACAAAATTGGAAGCAACGTCTCCAAAATGACCTTTATAGTGTTGTCGGGGACGTTAAACCTCAAATCAAACAAATGTAAGAACCTAGGATACAAGTTAGGACACCATTTGTAAACATCATTCTGAACAAGCCGCCATGTCTGTTGAAACGTTTCTATGGGGATCATGGTTCTGCCACCAATTTGCCGTTGGAATCATAAGTTATGCCAGAACAACGATTATCCATCGCATTAACATTTACCGGGTCCCTCGGAAGATACTGGCACACTCGGCCTAGCTTCCTCTGGACCCGGCAAATGTTGCTGCATGAGACACCATGGGTTTCAAGTTCAGATCTATTTTGAAGATTAATTGTGTAGTTGGCTTGCCATAAAAACACCTGTCCTGTCCGTTGCAGATATTGACGTCTCACATGTACAATGTTACCCGAGCGATGCTCGAACCCACAGTGTTGAGAGGCCTTACGATTAAGAGTCAGCGCCCTTACCTATCAGGCCACTGGAAAATGTTAAACATCACGAAAACACGCCTATATGATTCTGAATCCCTTGAACCCCACATTTATATTCAATTTGTAAAACTGAGGTTTACAGGGTTAAAATTTACTTTTCTTATGTCTGCTCAAAAATATAGGTTGTGGGTGCTCGTTAGAACCGCCTCGATGAGGCGGCTCTAACGTGTACCCGCAATCTATATTTTTTTGAGGAGAAATAAGATAAATATCGTAATTTTTCATCTGAAAACCTTAATTTTTGGGCAGTAAAATTTAGAAATGATTGTATTTGAATAGGCGTGTTTTTGTAAAAAATCAGGTAAGAAGCATAATCACAAGGCGAACATCACGAATACCTGCCTATATAATTCTGACTCCTCGAACCCCACATGTTTGTTGTAAAACTTGGGTTTAAAGGGCTAAAACATGTTTTCTTATTTCTGCTCTAAAATATAGATTGTGAGTACTCTTTAGAACCGCCACGCCGAGGCGGTTCTAACGGGTATCCACAATCTCTGTTTAGAGCAGAAATATGAAAAATATCAGAATTATTATATATATATTATATTTGAATAGGAGTGATTTCGTAATGTAGGCCACCCTTGTACCAGGAGGAAGACCGAAAACTCAAAGGGAACGAGCAAAACAACCAGTGCTTTACAAGCGGTGAAATCGAACCTCTCTTCCTTAAGCCATATTCACAATGGAATCTTCCACCTTATAAATTTGGAGTGGTCCATTTTCAATTATAGGGGTGTCAGGTTTGTTTGGTTAAAGTAGGCTGTACACAAACAGTGTAGACCGGGAACAGACGACGCGTTCCGCGGCGTCTGATACAGGTCTACACTGTTTGCCTACGTCCCCAAAAAGGGACAATAGGCATATATGGGTTAAACTGGGGTGCCTGGCATAGGTTGTGGGTGCTCGTTAGAATCGCTTCATTGGGTAGGTTGTAACGTGTGGCCACAACCTATGTCTTGGAGCAGAAATAAGAAAAAAATAATGTATAACTCCGTGAACCCCATTTTTCTCTATATAAGTGGGGTTTGGGGGAGGGGTCATTTCACGGACTTGTTCACGTGATGACTGCTGGAAGCATGTTGATTTCTAATTTAAAACTGGAAATAGAACTCAAAGTGTTCTGCATAAAAAAGAAAGAAAAAAAAATCAGTTAAAAGACACAGTCGAACTTAAATGGTTCGAATAGCCGTTTGTGACAACGAAAATCTGTTCGAGACAATGGTAGTTCGAGCCACTGAGGGTTACTGTCAGGGGGCAAAATTAGATACTATAGACACCTTTTCGGTGTTCTTTAATGAAAATGTAGGCTGTGTTTATTCATTAGAATCGCCTCATCGAGGCGATTCTAATGAGTACACACAGCATACATTTGCAAGATAAAAGACTAAAATCCCCTTAAATATCCCCAATCTTTCTTATATAGAGGATTTCCATAGGGGTTCAAAAAAGGGTTCGACTCAGCCATGGTAAACGAGCCATCAATGTTCGAGCCATCGAAGTTCTACTGTATTTGTGTTTTTTTTTACCCTTTGTGTCTGTGATGGGAGCTGTGGGTTTAGTTTAGTATCGATTCCTGATCATTGCCTCCACTTCCATTTCACAGGGGTGTTCATGATATGCTGGATCTTTTTTTTACCGTTTCAGTGTAATATAAAACCCATATCTCCAGTAACTAATATAAAATTGGTCAAGTTCGAATTTCAGTTGTTTGTTACATGACTATGTGAAATGAATAAAACGATGAGATTTAAACTGATGAATTTAAGTGACCTTTTATCAGGCAATAATAGCTTTCTATAGAGACAGGTAGGGCTTTTTCTTACATTATTTCGAAACACAAATATAGATTTAAAAGTCAAAGCTAAAAATACGCCTTTTTGAGTTTGGCGAATATGCGCAGAACTGCATTTGCAGCTATAAATATCCATTTGTACTTACATTCTCAGTACCTTCACCCCGCACATCGGGGCCTGAAGAAATAGATGAGCTACATGATGCTTCCACGCAGAGCTGAAACTGACCGTACACGAGTACTTGTAATCAGTTTAGAGAATCTAAGCCTGCCCAGGCGAATCTGTGCGTGTCGGACCGTCAATGCTGGGAAATCTTTTTTGTTTCATTGGGCGACAGGGCTTGAGATGTCTTTTCATCTCAACGTCGGGTAAACCCCCACAAAATTGGAAGCAAGGTCTCCAAAATTACCTTTACAGTGTTGACAGGGACGTCAAACCTCAAAACAAACAAACAGAAAACCCCCTATTGTTAACTACTAGGATGTTGTATATAATTCAAACATAACATTGACTCACGACAGTGACGTCATAATAAACACGGTTTCTCTTCAATGTGATTGGACGATAGCGACGTTATAGCGTAACGCCGTTGCTCCGTTGTCAATAGGAAAACTGCGGGCAACTGTTTTCTTTCATATTAGACCTTAACGTCACGAAAACACGCCTTTATAATTTTGAACCCCTTGAAAATAGAAGTGATGGCAATGATCAGGAATCGATACAATTAACCCACAGCTCCCATCAGAGACACCAAAGGGAAAGAAACTCTTTTTATAGTAAAACTGGGGTTTACAGGGGTAAACCTTATTTTCCTTATTTCTGCTCTAAATTTATATTGTCGGTACTCAACCGCCTCGATGAGGCGGTTCTAACATGTACCCACAATCTATATTTTGACATCTTAGAAATTTTCGATGGTAAAATTTACATTGTATAGGCGTGTTTTCGTAATGACAAGATTTTTTTCGTCATGCGATGGATCGGTAATAATATATGTAAAAAAGTTATTTGTTTAACCCATATATGACAATGGAATCTTCCATCTTATAAATTTGGAGTTGTCCATTTTCAATTATAGGGGTGTCAGATTTGTTTTGTATAATGTAAGTTGTACAAAAATGTATGTTCTTTGAGCAAACAGTGTAGACCCAGATCAGACGCCGCGTTATGCGGCGTCTGATCTGCGTCTACACTGTTTGCCAACGTCCCAAAAAAGGGCCACTAGGCATATATGGGTTAAGGTCAATCTAATTGTGAACAACATTGGGTCACGGGCATATTTAAAAGTTCTGGGTTCACTTGATGTTGTTCGTTCTTCGATTAGCGTTAAATAAATTGCATTCATTTCTTAAACAACCGTCAAGAAATATCGACAGAGAGTAAAATTTCGATAGCACAGTTTTTCTTTTTACATGACGATACTCATAACACAATGCAATTGGCGGCCCTCGCCCATTGGGGCTTGAAGAAATAATGGGCTGCATGATGCTTCCACGCAGAGCTGAATCCAACCGCACACGAATACTGGTAAACCACTTAGAGGACCTAAGTCTGCCGATGCAAAGCAATGCGAGTCAGACCGTCCATTCTTATAAACCCTATTAGTTTCATTGGGCGACAGGGCTTGAGATGTCATTTAATCTCAATGTCGAGTAAAAGTCCCACAAAATCGTCTCCAAAATGACCTATATAGAGGATTCTACACGATTGGTCATTTCATATGATATTTATGCAATGAGCCTTCGGCAAGTTTCATAAATTTCATATGAAATGACCACGAGTGTAAGATTCTGTTTATCAAATGACTTCTTTAAATTTGATTTCATCGCCTTTGAATTTGACAAATTTTCCACAAAAAATGCATTGTTGACATGGATGTCGTCATGACGTTACTTAATCCCGCCAAAGTGTTATTACACGTGTGGTCATACGATTTTTATTACACGACGTTATCCACTGCTTGTCAACGACGTCATATGATAAATAGAGGATATTTACTTTTTTGAGGTGGATACCAAAAATATTCCATCGAGTGTGTTGAAAACATCATAATTTTCACGAGTGCGAAGCACGAGTGAAAATTCGGATGTTTTCAACACACGAAATGAAATACTTTTGGTATCCGCCGAAAAAAAGTTAATGTTCTTTTTATTTTATAATTTATTAGGACACTTACGGTAATTGATCGATGTGAGACTGTGACGTCACGATTTTGATCTGGCTACATGACGTCATAACTGTCAGTTTCAAATCATAAACAAATCGCCATTTTGGATTCTGCATTTTTAGTTCAAAGAATGCATTTCAAGGTATGTTACAGAATGCGTTGAGCTTATTTGAAGTCCATTTTATTATTGAAGGCTCTAAGAGACATGCACCCAGCCACTGTATAGGTGGGTCTAATCGATTCCGTGTGTAGCAGTCGTCGCGACCGGTTTTTCAACAACAACACAAAAAATCACGCTAATTTGAGCACAACTTTCCTCGTACAAACCCTTACTCAGCCATTTAGTGAACTGGTACGCCTTGTAGACCATTTAACAAAAAGAGCTAAGCCTAAATCTGTGTGGGAACATTTAAATTGTGCCCGAGATGCTCAAAATCACAGCGCGGCTGTTGCCAGGTTTTGCACCTGTTCATTCAATTTTAATGACACCCGTGAGTCGTGACCCTTCAAAATATGTTCTAATGGCATAAGGAATTATTATTCTTAGTAAATAAAAGGAAAAATGGCCTTTTTTCGACCAGAACGTAAACAAAAATGTAGTTCCGGCATACTACAGTGAAATGATATTAATGGTATCAATCACATGTGAAATGATACGATATCATTTCACTTGTGATTGATATCATTTTTATTTGTTTCAGATATGCATTGATTTCACTGCTAAGTATAAAATAAATAGTGTTGACGGGGACGTTAAACTTCATATCAAACAAACAACAAACGGCAGGGTTGGTTAATGGAGGGTGAGATCAACAACTGGAGATAAGAATTTATTTTTCTTGCACACCAGGCAAGGAAATCCGTGATTTTACCCTGTGATAAAAATTATGTTCTGACCCTGGTGTTCAGACCCAAAATCGAATATAATAGCGCTTTTGATAAATGCACTGGTTGATTACGACCTCTTGTGCGCCGTCGTTAAGGTTGACGTTATAGCACGTTACGTGACGTCAATAAACATTCCTGCAGTGTCAACACAATATGGCGGACGTTGGTAACCAAAGTCACTGCGGCATTAAAAATCCGCGCTAAGAAATGGAAGCTGTGCGAGAAAAATCCAATATGGGTGTGAGGGGGTGATAGAAAAATCTGTCCCTCGGGCTCACTGTCCGGCATCACAGCAAGCCTCGTGATGCCGGACAGTGACCCTTGGTTAGATTTTTCCAGCCATCCCTCACACCCATATAAGATTCTTATAATATACATACAAAAGATACTGCTGTCCACAGCTAGTTTTCCAACTAATCAACCAGTATTAACCTACATGTACTCGTGTTTCCTATTCCGTATCACCATCCATGCTAGCTCTGGGTCCCGATATTTGTTAAGACGTTCGAAAGCAGCCATGTAGAACGTGGAACAAGACATGTGTTAAATGATGAGTTCCGCTTATATACGTTCGAAGAAGGGACTTTAATGGAAGCAAAATGTATACAATAAACAGTGTACCACTCGAATACATGTAAGTTGATCTGCCGCACAGTATCACGTCTTTTGGATGTTTCAAGATGTGAGTGATACGTTGATCAGGCTGGAAACATCCTGTAGACATGATACAATGCGGCAGATCAAGTTGGTGTGGTACTAATGTGTATATATTCATCGTGCGCAAATCTTGGTGTGCAAGAAATAGAGGATCTTACATGAGTGTTCATATATTATAGAATTTATTAAACGAGTTGAGAAAAAAGGAAAAAATGCGAGGCTTTGTCGAGCATTTTATACCTTTTCCTCAACGAGGAATGCAAGATTATATTTATCATATGACCTTTACAACGCTGTTTTATTCACCAATTTTTACAAAAAGGTCAATATTCCACCATTAGTAAACGCGACGTCGATTAGGACGTCGTACTTGTAAAGTTACGGGACGTATTTAGCCAATTTGTATATTTAATCCACTAGTGGATTGTCGAAAATAATACATGACGTTATTACATGTTCAGGCGCGACGTCATATGATGAAATGCTTCTTTAATTGTTTTTATAATGGCATTTTACAACAAAACAAAAATCTTTTTTTGCTGCTTCAAATTTCGGCTTCAAACATGTGCACGAATTGCAACTACACGATTAGTTTTTTGTTTGTTTGTTTTTGAAGCAAAAAAAAAAAAAAAAAAAAAAATAACTAAAAATATTTTATCAGGTTAACCAGTCTGTGTAATGGATACCCTTGAAAATATAAATTAATTTAAAGAAAACTATGGTTTACCAGGGTATTCTTGCACACCAGATAAGGAAACCAATAGTTTTAGCTTGGGATAGAAATTCTGTTCTAGCCCTGGTGTTCTTACCCCAAATCAAATATTCTCGCTTGTTTGATAAATGCACTGGTTGAATACGGCCTCATACTCGCGGTCGTTAAGTTTGACGTCACATCAGGTAACGTGACGTCACTAAACATTCCTGTAGTATCATCACAATATGGGGGACGTCGGTAACCGAAGTGACTGCAGTATTAAATTCCGCGCTAAGAAATGGAAGGCATGCAAGAAAAAGAATCCTATATGGGTGTGAGGGGTGGATAGAAAAATCCGTCCCTCGGAATCACTGTCCGGCATCACTCGGCAAGCCTCGTGATGCCGGACAGTGAACCTCGGACGGATTTTTCCATCCATCCCTCACACCCATATAGGATTCTTATATTATCCTTGGGCATATATCGCTGTCAGGCAGGGAATGTTCTCCATCATGGATCAAAATAACGAATTTGTTATACTGGAAAGCTTTTGGACGACATTTTTTTTTTTTTTTTTTTTTACTTTTTTGCAATGGTTTCCAAAGAAGTCTTTTGTTGCCGACGTCTTGAAAAGTACATGTTTACATGTTGCGTCACCAAACACGCTCTTCTGCACGCACTACGTTGATCATGGTGCTCAGTAGAAAAATATTTACGCCATGTTCGAATGAGCGTTTACCAACGGTAAACAACAAAAATATCAAATGAATGTAAAACAATCAAAAGGTTTTATTTATTTATTTATTTATTGTCTGGTAAATTACTGTGTTGCATGATTTTCTTTTATACCACAATCAGGCATTCTAGTAACCTAATAAACAGATTTTCAGAAGTATAAGCTAAATTCTTTCCTTCTCGGGCTTCCCTGGTTTGAAAGGTCCGTCGTAATAACTGCGCACTGCTACTGCCGTCGCGTCTCAGCCTTGCAAATGATTTCTAAAGCTAAAATGAACTGTTTATTTGCATATTTTCGTACAGAATTTAAAGCGCAGAGAAACTTTTTTCAAGCGTCTATATTGTTTCAAATGTCTCTGTGGAGCGGTGACGTAAGAAACGTTACACTATTTGACGTCACGTTACACTACGTGTGCGCGCCATCGCTCTGAATGTCGTTTGACATGCCGCGCTGTCTGCTGTCTTATTTGTTTAAATTTGTTGTTATTGCGAAACCACTTGCATGTTTTGAGTTGCGGTATAAACTAAATACATGCTTAGTGTCTTTAATGATAAAATATAATCGGTTCGCCGCGACAATTTCATAGGGGCGAGCTGAAGCTCGCCCCTATAAAACTGTTTAAGGCTCACCGATTATATTTTATTATTAAAACACTAGCCGTGTATTTACTATAAATCTAAGGTGGCGGACATCGCTATTCAGCGAAGCGAAGAGGATAATATATATTTTTGCTCAAGGGTTATATTGAAAAATAATTGCCCTTGCGCTGTCCAAACAAAAGCCTACACATTTCTTTGTCCAACTTTCTTTGGTTCAAAGATATGGAATGATTGTGCTCGTCAAGATCTATGGTCATTTTGTTGCAAACCGAACTTTCCGATATTAATAACGGGCTGTTTTTGTTTGATTTGAGGTTTAATGTGCCCGTCAACACTGTACAGGTCTTTTTGGAGGCGTTGCTTCCAATTTTGTGGGATTTTTACCCGACACTGAGATGAAATGACATCTCAGGACCCGTCGCCCAATGAAAGCAATAGGGTTTATCAGCATGGACGGTCCGACTCGCATTGCCTTAGATCCTCTAAGTGGTTTACCATTACTCGTGTGCGCTCGGTTTCAGCTATGCGTGGAAGCATCATGCACCCCATCTATTTCTTCAAGCCCCGATCGGCGGGGGCCCTAATAGTGGGCTATTTCGCAAATAAGCGTACACGTACCGTCGCTATAATTCAAAATTGTCATTCGAGGAGATAAAACAACAGTTTCACACTGGGAAAGTTCGTTTTACAGCGACACAAAACGGAATTTGCGACTGTAAAACCCACTGTTTATGGCAATTTTCAATATAGTTATCCCTATTCTAATGCTCATATCAAATTCGGTTGTTTCTGTTAAAAGCTTAAAGTGGCGAGTGCTGTTTTTATTTGTTTGTTTAAATCGAAGTTTTACATCCACATAGACACTATTTAGGTAATTTTGGAGATTGTGCTTCCACTTTTGTTGGACTTTTACCCAACATTGGGATGAAATGACGTCTCAAGCACTGCCGCCGAAAAACCAAACGGGTTTATATGTAGGGATGGTCCGGTCCGACTCCCACCACTTTGCCTGGGCAGACTTAGATCTTCTAAGCAGTTTACCAGTACTCGTGTGCGATCGGTTTCAGCTCTGCGCGGAAGCATCGTGCAGCTCATCTATTTCTTCGGGCCCGGATGGGCGGGACCGAGCACGCGTTATGAACTGCGTTATACCAAAAGCTAACCAATTAAAAGCGACGTTACGTGATGACGTAGATTGTAGAATCAGACGTGACCTTACAAAAGCAAGTGCATTAGAATAATGAATACCGTGATGTCATTAAGATGATATGACCACGCGTGTAATGCCATATGATCACTTGTGCGTAACGTCATGCCGTCGTCCGTGACAACCATGTGTTCCATTGATTTTTTATCGAACCGCTAATGCAATAAAATCTAATTTGAAATCGTTATATGATAACTGAACTTTAAGTCGTTGTCATTTCATATGAAAACGAAACTCATCAGAGGCTCGTTTCGTAACCATATATTAATGTCATAGAGGATCTTACATGGGTGCTCGTGTATTAGTGAATTTATTAAACGAGTTGAGGATAAAGGATAAAATCCGAGGCTCTGCCGAGCATTTTATGCCTTTTCCACGACGAGTTATGTAAATTCAATCACACATGAGCACGAATGGAAGATTCTATTTACCGTATGACATTTGAAACGCATTTTATTTACGATTGTTTAACAAAAATGTCAATACTTCGCCATTACTGACGCGACGTCGTTAAGGACGTCGTACATGCAAAGTTGCAGGGCGTATCTAACTAATTTGTATTTTTTGTCCACTAGTGGATTACCGAATTTATTACATGACATTATTACATTCTCAGACGCGACATCATATAATAAATATCATTAATTACTTTATGAATTTAAAGATGTGACCTATTGGTTATTAGTTATACGGAAATATTTTTTTCTCTGATTCTATATTACTAGGAAAATGCTTCAGTTAGTGTATCAATACGTGCTGCTTGTGTTACTGTATCATGCGCCATCCTATCAGGCAAGGACGGGACAGGTCAGCGAGTTCAATGATGCAGGTAAGTAAGAAATATCCATACATCCACCCCCCCCCCCCAACACACACCAACCCCCATATCCATCCTTCCGGCACGCACGCACGCATCACGAAAACACGCCTATATAATTCTGACCCCTCTTGAACCCCACTTTTATACAGTAAAACTGGGGTTTACAGGGGTAAGCCTTATTTGTTTTTATTTCTCTTCTAGAATATACAAGTAGATTGTGGGTACTTGTTAGAAACGTCTGGATGTACCCATAATCCATATTTTAGAGCAGAAATAAGAAAAATATCACATTTTTTCAACTGCAAGTTTTCGTGTGTTTTTTCGGCGGTAAAATGTACAATGTATTTGTATAGGTACGCTTTCGTAATGGCACGCACGCACACCTTTGCCAGCAAGAATACCGGAACTATATCGTATAAAATACACTACTATTTTAATAGAAAATCTCAGGAAAGCTTCGTTTGCTTCACAACGTGTTGAGAAGCCTCACTGGTGTAGTGGTTACGCTACTCGCCTTGTAAATCAGGGATTGCAGGATCGATACCGGGCTTCTTCAGACTTTCGGACGAGTCTTTAAACCGAGGTCCCGTCTCCGTATGACCTTAGCTGTTGGTGGGACATAAACCCCAAACACTCACTCACTCACAAACATGTTTATGCTCAAATCGTCAAGCGTTCTAGCAAGTACAGAATCTAGTTCAATGCTAGTTTTGTTGTTAAGGCTACTAATGTTTATTTTTACAGACATAAAAACACCCCCGCCTCCCCCACAAAAAACACGGCTTTCTTATACATTCGTTTAAGATAAACCAAAACACACACACACACACACACACACACACACACACACACACACACACACACACACACACACACACACACACACACACACACACACACACACACACACACACACAAAACATGTTTTCAAATATATTTTGAAAGTTTTAAGGTAACGTTTAATAACGACTTCATTTAACTTTGAACAATATGTTCCTCGTGCGGTATCCTATTGTGTTTATATTTCGCAATTTATTCGCTTTTCCAGAGTGCCTAGTCATATAACTGACTTCAACGCTCGTAATAAATGGTAAACTGCTAAACATATTAATCAGAATTTTTGCTATCATAAACTACGCAAACCCTTTTCAAAATTTTATAGACGTCATTCCGATTTAATTTCAAAATTCAATGTTGGACTTAAATCTCTTCAGCAACAAGGTCTATAAAAACCCGAACTTTATGGTAACTTGGTTAATAAATTAAAAAAAAAAAAAAAAAACACTCAGAGACTATCATCTAGTTATTACAATTCAGAAAAAAATATATATACTTGCAATGACTTCAGCACCCAATTTCGTAAAATCATTCTTTGATATAAAAAGATTGGGTACAACATAAATGTTATACGACCGACTGCATGCATAGTAGTTAACCCAATCACGGTTTAATTGCACGCCGGTGGGTCAGGTCTCCTATTCTATGACGGTTCAAGCGTAAAGGCTTAATGAGAATCAGAGAGAATTGTCCTTGAGTGTGTGTGTCGTTTATATTTTTTGTTTGTTTTGGATAGTCAATTGGCCATTTTGTGGGAAAGTAACTGTCCTTTTGGCTTTCCGCTATTGATGTCTCCATTAGGATCTAGTAGTTTCATGTTTGTGCTCTTTCCCTTTGCTGTCTCTGATGGGAGCTGTGGGTTAATTGTATCGATTCCTGATCATTGCCTTCACTTCTATTTTGGATAAAACAGACATTCATGAAATCATCACGAAAACACTACTTTTATATAGTAAAACTGGGGTTTACAGGGGCAAACCTAATTTTTCTTATTTCTGCTCTAAAATCTATATTTTGAGGCGTGTTTTCCAGTGGAAACTGGACGATGGAATAATGTAGATTTATCTGAGAGAAAATGTCAGTTGTGTGAAAGGAACGATTTGGGGGACGAATTCCATTACTTATTCCAGTGTCTATTCTTTAGAAATGAAAGACGCATATATATTGATCAGTCTTTTTACAGATCACCTAACATTCTAAAATTCAGAGAATTGTTACATCTAACTGATGCAGTCAAACTAAGCCGGCTAAGTAAATTCATGAGAGTTATAATGCATACGTTTAACTAATAGACACTATATATTAAATGCCAAATAACTAAATGCTGGTACTTATTATTATTGTTATTTTTATTATTATTATCATTATTATTACTATTATTGCCCCGCCCATCGGGGCTTGAAATACATGGGCTGCGTGGTGTTTCCGCGCGGGGCTGAGGCCGACCCGCACACGAGTACTGGTAGACCGCTTAGAGGATCTAAACCTGCCCGGGCAGGGTGGTGCTGGTCGGCCCGTCCGTGCTTGTGGGCTCTTATGGTTTTATTGGGCGACAGGGCCTGAGATGTCACTTCGCCTCAATGTCTGGTAGGGGTCCAACAGGGTTGCTGGCGGCGTTTCCAGAATGATCTTTACAGTGTTGATGGGGACGATAAACTTCCAATCAAACAAATTACCTTTACTGCTATGCTTATTTTTATTGTAATTACATTTATTATTTCTACTGTCATAGCTGTTATCATTATTATAGTTGTTATTAGCTTTGTTGCTGTTATTATTATACCAGCATCTGCGACACCATTATTATTTCATTTTTGGGTCGATTCCAAAGTTATAAAGGACAGAAACTGAATTAGTGCTGTTGTCCACGTGACTATCACAGTTTGGAAGGAAATCCATCTAACTTTTTTTTTTTTTTTTTTAGAATATAGGCGCAGTGAGGTCAGCGTGTTTCGTAAAACGGTTATCTGTATAATTTGGCTGGAATCGTGGGTTGGGCTTAGCAAACAGTGTGGACCCAGAACAGACGCCACAGAACGGGGCGTCTGATCGGGGTCCACATTGTTTTCTTACAGTACAGGAATTTAAAGGTCAGACCATTTTCCCACTCAGAGACAATCGACCTACCAGTACCCTCAGTGCTTTGATTTCTCTCTTCTAGCCTAGTGTGGCAATATAATATACATGGTACTGAGATCTAAACCTTCATATTGTCTGCACATGACTGGTAATACACGTCAGCTCTTTCACCCATCCGCTTTTTTTAACATGTGTACACAACTCGTAATGAATGACCCAAAGGTATATCGTTAACTCACACTCGAAAACATTTCATTACGAAAGCACACCTATGCAAATACATTAAACATTTTTCCGCCGAAAAAAAAAATGAAATTTTTAAGACGAAATATTGTCATATTTTTCTTGTTTCTGCTCGGAGTGTGGATTGTGGGTGCTCGTTGGAGCCGCCTCATCGAGGGGGTTCTAATGGACACACACTGCCTGTATGTTAGGGCAGAAATAGGATAATAATATTTACCCCTGTAAACCCCAGTATTACTATAGAGAGCTGGGGTCCAAGGGGGTCAAAATTTATATAGGCGTGTTTTCGTGATGTGAAAATTTACCTCCATCCTTTTCACCACCTATCAGTTTTTCGTTTCGATGATAGGGGTGAAGATAGGAAGGAATAGTCTAATATCTCCACCAAGGCTACACCTTATATGTGGCGCTAATGCTTCAGCGCCGGTCGATGATGCGATATGTTGGCTTAGTTCCCTTTGAAATAAACTTATTGTTTGTCTCTTTAAAACTGCCTTTTTGTTCTACAAAGGGACATCTGCCATTGCAAGCCTTGAAGGAGAACATATGTGGGCTAGAAAAAAAAAGGAAATCTTCGTACAGATCAATATTCTAATACCACACTTGGAATTGGGGACACTTCAGAACAACAAAGTCGTCAAGACATCAATGAACTGATGCTTTGGCGACGTTGTTGCGATGTAGGTGTCTACTTCGTGTTTGTGCACAGTTTATGAATGAAATCTCTCTTCACGTGTGTCGCCCTCGGCTCAATGATTTCCAATAACTGGTTTATCGCTTCGTCTGACTGACCACTGATTGGAACGGGCTAAGCACGCGCGGCTATTCAAACGGCATTTACTGTGATTTACAGCCTATGTTATCCAATCGAGTACGCGGATAAGTCTCAGCATCCGCCCAACTTGGAATGCGACTATTTTCTATACCATGCTGTCATGTCATGTGATACCATACTATCGCATGTCTTGTCATGTCATGCCATGCCGTGTTCTGTCATGACATGCAATGCTTATGCTATGCTAAGTTTCAATATACGCTACATCTTACTACTCTTCACTACAATGTACTACACTACACTACACTACACAACTCTACACCACAGTTCCCCTCTGCTCCCCAGATCTAAAATTTATGTTTAATTGTTGAATATGATAACTACTTGCTAAGCCTCTCCTACCCACCTTATTTGAATAATATATTCTGTACACTTGTTAACAACTGTCACTGTTATTGTATATTCCTAATATGTCATGTATTTGACCGGAGAGAAAAAAAATTGTATGATCTGTTTTGCTCTGCTCTGATAACGAGTCCGTGTAATGATAACCTCCTATGTTCGGTTGTATATGAAGAAAACTGGTCACCCCCAAGTTTGTGGACGTCTGCCCAGCATTGTGGCGGGTGGCATCTCAGGCCCTGCCGTCGAGTGGGACTGGCTGGCCTTTATGCATCGGAGGTTCTGGTTCGCTTTGCTTTGCCTGGGCAGGCTTGGTCCTTCTGTGGGGGTTGCCGGTACCAAAGTGTGGCCGGTTTCGGCCCTGCTTGGGGGCATTGTTCGACCAAGTCTCTTTTCCCAGACGTCCGATGGGCGGAGATGAAGATACCGGTTGTGTAGATATGAAGAAGTGCACTTTGTCTCACGGGTATGTTGTCCAAATGATATGTGATTGGTTGTTAAGTGCTTTGATTTCCAACCTATCTTTGTATGGCGTAAGTTTGTGCCTAGTGTTAGAGATAAGTCATACCGTACTGTCGCAATAATTTTTGACTGTGGACATCAATGGTATCATTGATGTTGCTGTTGTTGTTATTTGGTACAGGGAGCAGATCCGGACATGTTGTTCGTTGCATAGGCTTTTCTGACGGGCACCCAGTAACTAGGGTCTACGGCGTAGACAGGAAAAATTACCATATGTGTATCAACAAACAAAAAATGCTAGATGAATGCACTTTGTCTCAGGGACGAGTTATCCCATTGTTTTTGCATAAATGTACATAGCGTATGATAACACATAGCGTATGATAACACTATGTCCAACACTATACTGTTATAAACCGTCATCCTATACTCGTAAAATACATGTAAACAAAAAGGATTTACGGCCATGCCCCACTCTTTAATGATTTTACTGTATCGGCTAGCAGCCAAGTTGAATACAATATTTTGCACTGTCACTTGCCAATTCATGTGTACTAGATGGGTGGAGCATGTCCGTAATATCCTGCTACACAGTCATGTAGACTTGTTCTTACTATGGTATATTCCACACATTTCCAAGCTGGAAAACTCCATTTTAATCCATTCATAATCATAACGATGTCACAAATTTAATACTGAGGTGTGGCCCGTCTACCACGTGCGCGCACGAGTTTGTATACAGTTCATTGATTACAACAATTCCTGACCTTGTAGTATTGTATAGTAAACGTACTTTTTATGCGTTTACTGTTGTCGGATGAGGAGTTGAGGGTGACGTCGGCGATTTTTTTTTATCGTCGTTGGACATTGCCCTCTGTTGTCAAAAGGTGACGACGCTTTGGCAATGATTATTATAACGGTATGGTGTGCCCTGCCAGCCAACTTGGGGGTGGTGGTGATAACGGTGCAGCCTGTCAAACCTGCCTATGGTGGTGTTTTCTCTTACGCCACTGTCTACTTATCATCCGACAACAGTAAGATGTGAAACTGGCATTCTATCATTGATGTTGCTGTTGTTGTTATTTGGTACAGGGAGCAGATCCGGACATGTTGTTCGTTGCATTTATTTACTTATCCTAGGTATGAAGAACAAGCCTACGACTATTATCTGAAGTTGCTACGTACTTTAAAAGAATGTGGGAGAAGAACTTTACTGCACCATTGCACTTTACTAAGCCCGGTACCCACATGTTACTCTTATGCAGAATGCAGACGGTGATGACCTGGATTCTACTGTACAGCTGCTCAAACGGGACTAGGACATCGCTGTCTCCATGTACGATAAGGGCCCTTTTATAATGATCACGCAGCATATAAGTTGCATATTCTCCCTCATACTATTAATAGTTTATAACCTTGTACCACCTTAGCTACCATATATCTGTATTAATATGTCATTCCTTATATGTCATGTAAATGACTGAAGAGAATAAAGTTTTGTCTGTCTGTCTGTCTGTCTGTCGTAATGTGTGTTATGTGATTTTTTTCAGACGATTATATCTATGTCATGGAGCGGGAGAAAAGGGGAATGCCAAGCGTTATAGGTAAAAATACTCCAGTAAGACTTCGATGGCTCAGTTACCAAGGCTGTTCCGAACTCCCACAACATGTGAACAAGTCCGTGAAATGCACATCCCTCTAAAATCCAATTTATATAGAGAAAACTGGGGTTTACAGGGGTATACATTATTTTTCTTATTTCTGCTCCAAGACATAGGTTGTGGGTGCTCGTTAGAGCCGCCTCATTGGTTGTGGGTACTCGTTAGAACCGCCTCAATGAGGCAGTTCTAACGAGCACCCACAACCTATGTTTGCAGTAAAAATAAGAAAAATATCACAGATTTACATCTGAAAAGTAGCCATTTTAGAGATTTGAAAAAAATGCACTATGTTGCACGGGTGTGTTATCGTAATGTTACGAAAACACGCCTATTCAAAAATACATTGCAAAGCTTATCGCCGAAAAACGACAATTTACATGTGAACAATTCTGATATTTTTTCTTATTTCTGCACATAATATAGATTGTGGGGGTACAGGTTACAACCGTCTCATCGAGGCCGTTCTATCGAGTACCAACAATCTAAAGTTTAGAGCAGAAATATAAAAAATAAGGATTACCCCTGTAAACCACAGTTTTACTGTATAAAAGTGGTGTTCAAAGGGACAGAATTTTGAACTATATAAGCGTGTTTTCATGATGCACAATGCGTGCGTGCGTACGTACATGTGCGCGCGCCCGATAGTGCAATCTTCCAGTTCGCCTAAATGGCTCGTATGTCTCATGCAATTATCGAGTTCTCATAACTTTTTTCTTGGATCAGAAATAGTAAAATCATAATGTATATTCCTGTAAACACCAATTTTCTGTATATAAAGTGGGGTTTATCTTTGTGCAGATTATTTTTTTCTGGTTCTTTTGGATCATTGAGTTCATTTGGTATCATTTTAAAAATAGAATTCTGCTTAAGCCGGTGCTAGAGGGGGTGGCCGGTGTTGCATATTTCAGTACTGGTCATGAACAGACTCACGCAGCATACAAAAGGTCTCCCCGTACATGCATTAAAAATAGAATTCTGCTTAAGCCGGTGCTAGAGGGGGTGGCCGGTGTTGCATATTTCAGTACTGGTCATGAACAGACTCACGCAGCTGTAAAAGGTCTCCCCGTACATGCATTTAATGCTCTTATTTTTCCAATCCTCAGGGATTGCTTATACAATTGCTTTTCACTGTTCCATCAATTGACAACCTTTAGATACCTGTTGAAGGTCATTATTAAACCGATGTTCGTTCCTCGTTGTATAACAACTGCTTGTTTGACATCCCTGTACTTTAAGTAGACTAGGATGTTTTGTGGGCTTTTGTTGTACCTTCCTTCTATTCGAAGGAATCTTCTTCAGTAATTTTATATGCTGTTTTATTTATTTATTTATTTAATAACCGGTATGAACATCGCTTTAGTATTGACGGTATCACAACCTTACTAACCAAAATGAGTATTACAAATACATTTAAAATATCAATATCACCCCTTAGGTTACACTCTGCTTCTTCTGTACGGATTCCCCATTCTATTAAGAACTTTAATACTATGTTGCCTTCGGTATTGGTTAGACCCTTAAATTTGTCTTCTGTAACTTCAGTTAATCTCAAAGGAGCAGGCAATACCAATGTTTTGGGGAGTAGTCTTCGTATAAGACTATCTCCTCTCAAATCGCCCATCCTTCGAAAATATACTAATCCGTGGAAAAGAAGTGGAATGTATCCCAGTATTGCTAAGTGCAATGCCAAGAGGTGCAGATGTTGTTCGCATTTAAGCACTGCGTCTACCGTTACTTCATCTGTAAACGGTAGACGCTTCTCTGTAGTTAACATGTCTGATTTGACATGACAGTCTACAGATTTAATTTATCTAATTACTTGACGTGCTACAAACTGTAATATGCAGTACGTCGGTCAAACTAACCGCATGCTTAAAACTAGATTGAACGAGCATTATCGTAGAATGAGTAAGCCTAAGAAAACTGACACTTTCTTGTACCGTCACTTTCGACGTACAGGTCATTCTGTAAATAACATTGTTATACAACCAGTGGAAAAACTTTATTACGATGCAAATTCTACAACTAGATTCAAAATAATCAAAAGACATGAAGCTGAATTGAAATGGATTAAATTTTTACAGACCCCTTTTCCACTGGGATTTAATGACAACATTTATCATGAGGGTAATATTTCCAGAATGCCGGACTTTGATATTTTCTCACTCCTGGAATGTCGAAAACGCAGAACTAGATCTCACGGCACCAGGAAAAATGGTAACTTTAAACGTAAAACACGTGCGTTTAAACGAAACAATACTAGACTGAAGTGACTGTCAATTATATTATTAAATCATGGACGCCACTCTATGCTTTCATTTTTAAGTTCATTACCCGTTTCTGTTTTACGTCTTCTGGACACCGAGGCGAATAAATTCTACGATAGTTCTCATCAGTTATATGATGCGGCTCTCTTAACTAGAGGCTATACTCAGCATACTCTCCGTCCTTACATTGATTCTGAAATTAATCATAAACGCCATTTCTTCAAAATATCCTTCATTAATAAGGGTATGGATTTTATAGATTTGCCCAGTATCTTCCGTGAGAGATCGGTGCTTTCTTCCATTCCTGCTTATTTTCAAAATACTGAAACACCTATAATTTGCTATAAATATAACAAACCTGTTAGATCTATCATTTTTAATTTCAATAAACTTGTTTCAGATCTTGATATTGATACTAATACTCCTGATTCATGTGATTGTAAAAACTCAAAGTATTGCTATCCTGCTGCTGGTCATGTAATTACTGGCAATTTGAAAATTATTCCTGATTCTAGGATAAGGAATATAATTTCTAAAGGACCGAAATATCGGTTTCCTTCTAAAATTGATTTCAGTAAATGTAGAGATGAAATCGCTGCTTCCTTGAATGAATTCGGTAATCGATGGTGTAAGCGAGAGTATGTTGAGCATAAAGCCCTTAAGGACTGGAAACTTAGCATTTTAAAACTAGTAAATAAACGCATTTCTTTCTATTCTCAAAATACTAACTTATTACCTCCTAAGCCCAAGACGTCTTTACGTCATCTTAAACTAGGTATTCAAGAATTTCATAAGAAGTTTGTTTTGGCCCCTGCAGACAAGGCCGCTAACAACGTCGTCGTTGTGTGACGGCTCCACTATGTTAACACCCTTAAGCAGGAGCTTGGTGGTACTATGGCCTATGAACTTCAGCCTTTAGCTGAAGAGAGAGTTATAGTAGATTAACATGTTTGTCTTTCAGCCACCAAGTTTGCTGTGTGTGTTAACGAAGGCCAAGACAAGCTTCCTACGCTATACTGGTTACCAAAACTTCATAAAAAACCTTACAAAGCACGGTTTATTGCAAATTCTAGCTCTTGCACTACCACTGAACTTTCTAAATTATTAACTTCCTGTCTTACTGCTATTAAAACGCATGTAATTAAATATTGTGATAAAGTCTTTGAAAGATCAGGAAGAAATCTGTTTTGGTCTATAAAAAATTCGAATGAGGTTTTAAATAAATTGAAATCTAGACATTTTCGTGCTTCTAGTCTGTCTACCTACGATTTTTCCACTCTTTACACTACACTTCCTCATAATCTTATAAAAGAAAAGCTTAATGATTTAATTGAATGGACTTTTCACAGAGAAGATTCTCCCTATCTTGCATGTAATGTCAGAAATGCATTTTTCACTTCTAAAGAGCATAAGAATTATACACTTTGGTCATGTCAGAAAGTGTGTGATGCCCTCACCTTTCTACTTGACAATATTTATATTAGATTCGGTACTAAGTTATTTAGACAAATTGTGGGTATTCCGATGAGTACTAATTGCGCACCTCTTGTGGCTGATCTGTTCTTGTATTGTTATGAAAGAGACTTCATTTTGTCGCTTTCCATTGATAACCAATCTGAAATTATTGAAGCTTTTAGCTCTACTTCTAGATATTTAGATGATTTATTAAATATTGATAATACCTATTTTGATGGTTTGATCAGTCAGATTTACCCCCTTGAACTTCAGTTAAATAAAGCAAATTCTTCTGATACCGAGGCCCCGTTTTTGGATTTACAGCTGTCTATTGTAGATGGATTTGTTTCGTGCAAAATTTATGATAAACGCGATGACTTTGATTTTGAGATTGTAAATTTTCCTTTTTTGGATGGTGGTGTTCCTCGTGCGCCATCCTATGGCGTTTATATTTCGCAATTAATTCGATTTGCTAGAGTGTGTAGTCATGTAACTGACTTCAACACTCGTAATAAATTATTAACGGCTAAACTCCTTAATCAGGGTTATCGGTACCATAAACTACGCAAAGCCTTTTCAAAATTTTATAGACGCCATTCTGATTTAATTTCAAAATTCAATATTGGACTTAAATCTCTTCTGCAACAAGGTCTATCGGAACCCGAATTTTATGGTGACTTAGCATATAAATTCAGAAAAATATATAACCGCAATGACTTCAGCACCCAATTTCGTAAAATCATTCTTCGATATAAAAAGATTGGGTACAACATGGATATTATACGACAGACTGCATGCATGGTAGTTAACCCAATCACGGTTGGCAACTTTGCTTCCCTCTTTAATTGCACGCCGGTGGGTCAGGCCTCAGATTCTATGACGGCTCCAACGTAAAGGCTTATTGAGAATTAGAGAGATCTAATTCAAGGTAATGTTGGTTGGTGCCTGATGCTCTGTCTCTGGTCGGGCTCATCGGAGTCTAACTGTTGGTTTTCTTTTGCTCCAGCATTTCAGTGGTTTCTTGCTGTCGAGTCCTCACCGTTGTCTCACCTCTGTGGTTCTTTGATTTTTGTGTTCACGGAGATGTTGCACTGATGATTTAGGAGGCCTTCATGCGGACTGAACAAATTATTTGTCTAAATCGCGACGGAAGTAAGGGCGAGGATTGTGGCCACGTAAAATCGATTTAAGCCCCCCAGTGGAAATCTTCCACTGACCGTTCCAAGGCGGCTCTTCTGTGGCGATTTATTTATGTTGTTGTTTGTTACTTACTGTGTGTATCACTTGTGTCTTTTGGTTTTGGATGGCCATATGGCCATTTTGTGGGAAAGTAACTGTCCTTATGGCCTTCCTTTGTTTGGGTTTCCATTATGGTCTGGTCGCTTAATGTTTGTATTTCTTTCCCTTTGGTGTCTTTTATGGGTGGAGTAAGTTAATTGTATCAATTCCTGATCTTTGTTTTACTTCTACTTTTCAATAAAACCGTGTCTGCTATTTTCGTTTATTGAGTGTATTCCTTGCTTCCAAAGGATCTAACTTCAGAACTTATTTAGAGGGTTGTTCATTACGGACTTGTTGACATGATGAAATATTTTCATCAAAAATAGATTCTTGTGCAGTCTCATCAGAATCTACATTGTTTGCCCATCACGTGAACAAACACTCCCTCTTTTTTCTTATGAACTTTATGAAACGAGCATTTGGCGAGTTTCATGAATATCATACGAAATGACCACCCGTGTAAGATTTTGTTACCTATTTTACGGTTCCAAATGAATTTCAATTGACACGGATAATAAACACATGTGGTCACATAATTTAATGGCGTAAAACAATAGCTGTGTTTCTACTAACATGCTGAAAAAAATTGGTCGGTAGGAAGGAGATTTTTTTTCTCCCGAATAAAACAGGGTCGGGCTTGTAATTTTATGGGTCTTTGATTTTGTTCATGTTTTTTTTTTTGTTAATAAAATTGTCATGTTGAGTCTTGCACTGCATATCATAATTCATTTTAGGTGCCAAAAACTACAAAAATGTAATTAACACGTGAAATTACTATGGGAAAATGCGAAGACGACACTGGGTAGGGTCGGAAATTGAAAGTAATTGAGTCGGTGATGTATTTTTATTTTGTTATTTTACTGATAAAAAAGCAGTGCAGGGTCGGTCGGGTTAGCGCAAACACAGCTATAGTGAAACTCCGATGACTAGAACACCTTTAGGACCATGAAATGTGTTCGAGACAGGGGTAGTTTGAGCACCTGATGGTTGTCCATAGGGTTATGTCAGGAAGCAGAACTCTTATACGAAATTAAGGTAGGCTGTGTGCATTCATTAGAATCACCTCATCAAGGCGATTCTAATGAGTACACACAGCATACCTTTTCACAATGACTTTTTTTCCAAATTATACCTAACTACATGCAAGTTTCATCAGGCCCTATGGCAAGTATTTCCTAGGGACCCAAGAAAAAGTTCGAATCAGCCATGGTTAGCGAGGCATCGGTGTCCGAGTTATCGAAGTTTTACTGTTTTTTTTTTGGCCTTATACACTAAATAACAATGGCAATATGTGATAATTCAATAAAGTTAGGATAATTATCTTGAAATCAATAAATTTAGGATAATTATCTTGAAAATACAAGTGGTACATGTATGTAATCATTTTAATCGCCCCGATGAAGTGACTCATTTTAATTGCCCGCATGAATTGAGGATATGAACAAAAGCAAACCAAAACATTAGTTTTTTTTTAAAATCGATCTAAATCACCTAGTTTATGTTTCCTGACCTGGTGCTTTAATTTACACCCCCCCCCCCCCCGTGGTTCGAATTACCCAAATCTCGAACAACTTTCCATAGTCCCAAAGCCGTACGAGCTTTTTGGAATGCGTTTTGTATGATGATTTTTTTTATCCTTTCTTTCAACCCATTGGAGTTATTTGAAAGAAAAATCTAAAAGTTCAGTCTTCTTCTGGAAAGATCTATAATATTAAGGCAGATAATAATAGTTAGTAAACATTTTAATCTCTTTATTGACAACGGGAAGCTTACAACTAGGCTGTACGATAAACGAGATAGTTTCAATATTCCCATTGATAACTTTCCCTTCTCCAGCAGTAATATCCCGTCTGCACCAGCATACGGTGTTTACGTTTCACAGTTAATCCGTCAGGCTAGAGACTGTTCCAAGTATCAGGACTTTATGGAACGTTGGAAGGTGCTCACTACCAGGTTGTTATGCCAGGGGTATCAAAAAAACAAACTGGTATAAACACTAAAGAAGTTCTATGGGAAGCATCATGATCTTGTTGATCCGTACAGTGTGGCCATTTCCAGAATTACTTCTGATGTGTTTATCCATGGAAAGCCATAGGAAGACTTCCAAAATCTCGGACATACCCTTCTCGGCATTTTCTTCGTTCAGGTCGACAGGCATGGTGGGCGAAGCTTGCTTGTCAAGTAATGCTTACTATCCTAGCACGTCTGATTACGCTCTTCTGGAGTCCATGTCTGTTGGTCTGAACATTAACATTTGCTATTTGTCTATGGATTAATGATTTTGGATTAACGCTTTGGTACTACGACCTTAACTACTTACAAGAAAAAGGATTAAAGAGTCAGCCAGTAATTTCAAGATCATATTATTATAGCATATGAGCTAATTTCGTTCTACAGATTTCTAGAAAAGTAGAAGTAAAAAAAAGATCAGGAATCGAAACAATTAACCTACTCCACCCATCAAAGACACCAACGGGAAAGAAACACAAACATGAAGCAACTGGACCATAATGGAAACCTAAACAAAGGAAGGCCATAAGGACAGTTATTTTCCCTCAAAATGGCCAAATTGCCATACAAAATAAAAAGACACAAGTGATACATACAGTAAGTAACAAACAACATCATAAATAAACCGCAAAAAGACACAAGTGATACACACAGTAAGTAACAAACAACAACATAAATAAACCGCCACAGAAGAACCGCCTTGGAACGGTCAGTGGAAAAAATTCAACTGTGGGGGGGGGGGGGGGGGGGGGCTTAAATCGATTTTACATGGCCATAATCCTCGCCCTTACTTCTGTCACGGTATACATTAATTTTGTTGAGTCCGCATGAAGGCTTCCTAACTCATCATTGTAACATCTCTGAGGACATACAAATAAAAAAACTACAGAGATGAAACTACAGAGATGTACTAAGTACATTCATTACGAAAACATGCCTATGCTAATGCATTGTAAATTTTACCGCCGAAAAAGGATAATTTTCAGATGAAAAATTGTAATACTTTTCTTAATAAGATTTACCCGTGTAAACTCCAGTTTTGCCATACTAAAGTGGGGTTCAAGGGGGTCAAAACTATATAGGCGTGTTTTCGTAATGTTTTGTTTATTACAATTCAAACATTATTGTCAATAATTTCTGTTATTCTTTTTATAACGGCCGCATAAAACCGATTTAAGCCCCCCCCACCCCCACCGCCGCACAATGGAATTCGTTTCACTGACCGTTTCAAGGCGGTTCTTCTGTCGCGTTTTTTTGTTATGATTGGTCTTTGAGTGTGTGTATCGCTTGTAATTTTTTGTTGTTGTTTTTGGATAACCAATTGGCCATTTTGTGGGAAAGTATAGTAGTATCAGATAAGATTGACTAGGCGGAGCTATTCAGGTGTTTTCAATATATGTCGAATTCGCCGAGTCCAACAGAAGATTCGGTAGAGTGCCTTTCGCACGCTTTTTACAAGCGCATAAAATGGTCATATACGCCACAGCTATAGTTGTGTTACAGTTGAATTCACACAATCGGGTGACTTGGTTTACCTTTTTGTTCATGGAATATTTCTAAAAGTAGAAGTAAAACAAAGATCAGGAATCGAGACAATTAACTTACTCCACCCACCAAAGACACCAAAGGGAAAGAAATACAAACATTAACCGACCAGACCATAATGGAAACCTAAACAAAGTAAGGCCATAAGGACAGTTACTTTCCCACAAAATGGCCATATGGCCATCCAAAATTAAAAGACACAAGTGATACACACAGTAAGTAACAAACAATTACATAAATAAATCGCCACAGAAGAACCGCCTTGGAACGGTCAGTGGAAAGATTTCCACTGGGGAGCTGAAATCGATTTTACGTGACCACAATCCTCGCCCTTACTTCCGTCGCGATTTAGACAAATAATTTGTTCAGTCCGCATGAAGGCCTCCTAACTCATCAGTGCAACATCTCCGTGAACACAAAAAATCAAAGAACCACAGAGGTGAGACAACGGTGAGGACTCGACAGCAAGAAACCACTGAAATGATGGAGCAAAAGAAAACCAACAGTTAGACTCCGATGGGCCCGACCAGAGACAGAGCATCAGGCACCAACCAACATTACCAAGAACGGTACAAACGACTGCTCCGCCTAGTCAATCTTATCTGCGACTACTATAACTGTCCTTTTTTTCTTTCCGCTCATGATGTTTCCATTAGGGTTTAGTAAGTTCATGTTTGTGTTTCTTTCCCTTTGGTGTCTCTGATGGGAGCTGTGGGTAAATTGTATCGATTTCTAATAATTGCCTTCACTTCTATTTTTTGTCAGCTACGCTTGGCTCGCAACAAATGTCATTTCAGGAGAGCTTCTAAAGGGAGCGAAACTAATCACAAAGGATGGCAACTATCGCATGTTTGGTAAACCAGGTGGATATTCTCGAGCAGAAGCTGAATTCAGTTTACTGAGACCGCAGAAAATTGTCAACAAAGGAGTATGTTTCTGTATAGCCTATATCAGCACATCACACACATAAGCAAGCAGGGCCTCTCGGGTCTTGGACAAATAGATTGGGTTGCACGGTGCTTCCATGCAAAGCTGAAACCGATCGCACATGAATACCGTACTGGTAAACCGCTTCGTTATTATTACAATTTTTGTGTAACCGCCTTATATTGCCTATATAACTATGGCCTCGGGCTATAGGACCGTCCTCGGCGCCTCGGTTCAGTAATTTTGACTATCCCCAAACGGCCATTTAATAAGTGTATACTATAACATGAGCGGCGTTAGCTGCGCATACAGTTCGAGTCTTCAGGGAAACTTGAAAGAAAGAGGTTAAATAAGAAATGTAATTGTCAAGCAATTTCAATACCAAAAATGTTCTTTTTAATTTAATTCGAAAAACGCATGTGCACACTTGAGGGTTTTTTTCAGACATAAAGTTATACATGTTGATGTTGCTGTTTCACCAGCTAGCTTTGCTTATGTAGAGAGCCGACGTTATGCGAAATTTGGAACATTATGTCGACATAGTTTGGGTATAAGCCGTCTTGCACTGGTACAGGTGCACATGCGGGACCGATTTTGCTACTAGCGAGCAAACATTGGAATATCTAGATCTCTTAGGCGTTCGGTTTATGTGAAGGAGGTTTTGCCATAAACATAGGTCTTGATATGCTTTCTTCAATGCAAAAGTATTAGTATTTTTTTTTCTTATTTCTACACCAAAAATAACAAACGTATTTATGGAGAACTATTTACCTGATATTCGTTCTTATCTAGACTTAAAATCGACTTAAGGCCCCCACCCACCCGCTTCACCACCAGTGAAATTATTTTCGCTGACCGTTCCAAGGCGGTTGTTTTTTTATTATGGCTTGTCTTCGAGTGTGTGTATCGTGTATGCTGGGGACAAACTTCCCATATCACAGGTCCTGGTGTATGAATGTCATTTGACGTGTCACCAGTAACAATTCTGATTCTGATTCTGATCGCTTATATTTTTTGTTTTGGATAGCAAATCGGCCACTTTGTGAGTAAGTAACTGTCCTTTTGGCTTTCCGCTATCGATATTTCCATTAGGATCTTGTAGATGACACCGAGACTACCCCTAGCTGGTAAGAGGCACACAACTATTGTAAATGAACGAAATGACGAACCAAGATGAGGTCAAAGACAAGTTTTATGATGATTTAGACTCTGTGATTTCTGCTACGTCCTTGGGAGACAAACTCATCATTCTGGGAGACATCAATGCTACAGTGGGCACAGACCACAAGACCTGGGAAGGAGAGATTGGGAATGAAGGAGCAGCAAAGTGCAATAACAATGGCCTCCTCCTTTTGAGGAAGTGTGCAGAGCATGAACTGCTAATCACCAACAGTCTTCCGACTGCCAACTCGCATCAAGACATCATGGATGCACCCTCGCTCCAAACACATGTCATGGTTAGAAGGAAGGACAGACAGGATGTCAAAGTGACAAATACTGTGTGTGGTGCGGACTGCTGGACAGATCACAGGCTTGTTGTCAGCAAATTCAACCTGCGTATCCAGCCTGCACGGCGACCACAAGGCAAGAAAGTGCCCAAGAGACTGGATGTCTCTAAGCTGAAACAAGACAGCAAGAGGCAAGCCTTCACCCATGTCATCTGCAGCAGAATAGATGCAATGGAATTCAGTTCAGGTTATCCTGATGAGAACTCTAAAGTCTTCAGAGACACTGTTCACTCTTGGGCATTGGATTCTCTAGGTCCAGAATGATGAAGAAATCCAGGAACTCATTGAAGAGAAGCACCAAAACACAGGGCATGCCTCAGTGATAGCAGCTCAGTATAGAGATTTAACCAGTTGGCCTATTCAGATATATGCAAGACAGTCCAAACTAGACTCAGTGACATGCAAGACTCCTGGCTAAGCAACAAGGCTGATGAAACCCAGTCCTCTGCAGACAGAAAGCATATGAAGAAGCACTAAAGATAGTTTATTGTCCCCAGAGCTTAGGAACCACCCCATTCCTCAGTGCAGATGGAACAAGTCGACTAACTGACAAAGCTGCTATCTTGAAAAGATGGGCTGAGCACTTTCATGGTGTTCTTAATCGGCCATTTTCTATCAATGATGATGCTAACAGCACACTTCCACAGGTTGAATGTAGTCCGCTGATTGACACGTTCCCAACTGGTACTGAAACAGTGAAAACAATAAAACTTATGGCATCTGGCAAGGCCCAAGGACCAGACTGCTGAGATTTACAAGCAAGAGCTACCCCAGTTGCAAAGAAGTTGACTGAGTTATTTCACATTATGTGGAGTAAAGAAGCCATCCCTCAACAATTCAAAGATACGTCAATTATCCACCATTTCAAACGGAAAGGGAACCCTCAAATCTGTGACAGTCACCGTGGTATCTCTTTATTTCAATTGCTGGAAAAGTCCTTGCAAGAGCCCAACTTAACCGACTGAACGAACACCTTGAACAGTCAGGGCTCCTACCAGAAAGCCAATGTTTTAGGAAGGACGGAGGATCAATTGACATGATCTTCACAGCAAGGCAGCTACAGGACAAATGACAGGAACAGAACATGGACCTATACATGACCTTCGTTGACCTCACCAAAGCATTTGACACAGTCCGTCGTGAGAGCCCTTGGAAGATCATGGGGAAGTTTGGATGTCGAACCAAGTTCATAGCAATGGTGAGAAAGTTTCACGACGGTATACTTGCACGGGTCCAAAATGATGGTGACTCATTCCCTGTGACAAACGGTGTCAAGCAAGGCTGTGTGTTAGTCCAAACACTGCTAGCATGATGTTTTCTGCCATGTTCATAGGATGGTGACAATGACATACTTATTAGGTATCGCTTTGGTGGGAAGCTTTCCAATCTCAGACGGTTGCAAGCCAAATCCAAGGTGCAGACAGAGGCGCTAGATGAGTTGCTCTTTGATGACGACATGGCTAAAGTTGCAACAGAAGAGACGATGCAAAAAGGTTGAATAAAGTATCTGACTCCTGTGATAGCTATGAAATCAAAATCAGCATAAAAAGAATGAAGTAGTCCATCAACCAGCACCTGGTATGCCGTACAAAGAACCCACCATCACAGTGAAAGGTTAAAGATTGCAAGTGGTGGACAAGTTCACCTAACTTGGGAGCACACTGTAAAGAGCCGCGTACATTGGTGATGAAGTCAATGCCAGGATTGTCAATATTAGTGCAGCATTTGGTCGACTTCGTGGTATGGCTGGGATCGAAGTGGAATCAGACTTGAGTCTAACTGTTGGTTTGCTTTTGCTCCAGCAATTCTGTTTATGTATGCTGTCGAGTCCTCAACCTGGTTTAATCTCTGTAGTTTTTTGATTTGTATGTTCTAGGAGATGTTACACTGATGAGTTAGGAAGCCTTCATGCGGACTAAACAAAATTAATGTATACCGCGACAGAGGTAAGGGCGAGGATTATGGCCAGGTAAAAATCGAATTAAGCCTTCCAGTGGAATTCTTTCCACTGACCGTTCCAAGAAGGTTCTTCTGTGTCGGTTTATTTATGTTGTTGTTTGTTACTTACAGTGTGTATCACTTGTGTCTTTTTTATTTTGGATGGCCATTTGGCCATTTTATGGGAAAGTAACTGTCCTTACGGCCTTCTTTTGTTTAGGTTTCCATTATGGTCTGGTCGCTTCATGTTTGTGTTTCTTTCACTTTGGTGTCTTTGATGGGTGGAGTAAGTTAATTGTATCGATTTCTGATCTTTGTTTTACTTCTACTTTAAGGATTGTGGCCAAGTAAAATCGATTTAAGCCCCCCTCCCCCACTCCCAGTGGAATTCGTTTCCGCTGACCGTTCTAAGGCGTTTCTTCTGTCGCGGATTATTTGTGTTATGGTTTGACTTTGGGTGTTTGTGTCGCTTATATTACTTTATTTTGGATAGCCTATTGGCCATTTTGTGGGAAAGTAAATGTCCTTTTGGATTTCCGCTATTAATGTTTCCATTAGGTCTGTTGTTTCATGTTGTGATTCTTTCCCTTTGGTGTCTCTGGTGGGAGCTGTGGGTTGATTGTATCGATTCCTGATCATTGCCTCCACTTCTGTTTTGACACAACACTGAGTTGTGGTGCTGCCAACGCTATTGTTTGCATGTGAAACATGGACAGTTAACCAACGGCACGCCAAAAGACTAAATCACCTCCATTGAAGCTGTCTTAAAAACTCTTAAAGATTAAGTGGCAAGACAGGGGTCCTTAACAGGGCAGGGATGCAAAAGGGACATACTCTTTGACATTAGCACAGTTAAGAAGGACATGTCATGCCAACATAATGCCTGAGGAACGTTTGCAAAAGAAAAGTCTTTATGGAGAACTAGAAATGGGCAAACGCTCCCAAGGCGATCAGAAGAAGCGCTAAAAGGACACCCTCATAGCCTCCCTCAGGGACTTTAACATTCCAACAGAGTCGTGGGAACAAATTGCACAGGACAGAGCAAAATGGCGAGGTCTCATCAGAACGGGTGCCAGTGAATATGAGGCAAAAGGAATCAGTGAAACTGAGCAGAAACGAGCACAGCACAAAGCCAGAGCTAAGGCATCATCAACTGAGCTGACTTTCTCTAGCCTCTGTTGCTATATCTGCAACAGACAGTTCAGAGCTAGAATCGGTCTCATCAGCCATCTTAGAACACACAAATAGTAACATTTCTCAAATATGATTAAGATTAGTCATTGTTAGAAATGCAAATGAACTATTATTATTATTAGGGTCTAGTTATTTCATGCCTTTGGTGTCTCTGTTAATTGTATCGAGTCATGGGCCCAAAGCATTGTTAGCTTAACGAGCTCGTTAGTGGTCATATTGTTAAATGTTCCAGCAAGTTTAATATTTAAAATTTTGGTATTTTTGCTGAAAAAAATGTAAGCAGCTTTTGCAAATGAATAAAATCTTGCATTCGTGTTCAAGTATTATTGAATTTATTAAACTCGTTGGGGAAAAGGGATAAGATGCTCGGCAAAGCCTCGCATTTTATCCCTTTTCCTCAACTCACCCTCGCATTTTATCCATTTTCCTCAACTAGTTAAATAAATTTAATAATACACGGGCACTCATGTAAGATCCTCTATTTATTTAGTAAAGTAGTAATAAAACAAAGCTCAGGAATCGATACAATTAACTTACTCCACCCATCAAAGACACAAAAGGGAAAGAAACACAAACATTAACCGACCAGACCATAATGGAAACCTAAACAAAGGAAGGTCATAAGGACAGTTACTTTCCCACAAAATGGCCATATGGCCATCCAAAATGAAAAGACACATGGGACACACTGCTAGTTTTCAGTCTTCCTGGAAAGTCATGTTTTGAATTTTTGTACTGGCTTTAAAGTGATTAAGGGGAAACCCACGATCGGCAAGGCCGGTCATGACATAGTCCATATTGAATATGATATGAAAACTAAGCAAATCTGACAAGCCCCGGGTAACGCGTGCCGATATGGATGGTCTCAGAGACCACATTGCGCAATGTAGAGATTCGTTCCTTTCCTCTGACCTCTCTCACATGTCAGTAAATGCATTTGGGTTAGTTTTAAGTCCGAACTAACGACGACAATGGAAAAGTTTATTCCAACAAAAATAACCAAGACTAAGACTCATGTACCACATCAAACACTTAATTAAAAGACATGACAGAAAATAGGGATCAACCATGGTTTTTCATGCATTAACATTTGCCGGGTCCCGAGGAAGCTGTTTGAACATGAGGACGCTAGGCCGAATGTTTAAATATCTTCCGAGGGATCCGGCAAATGTTAATGCAATGAAATATCCATGGATGATCGTTGTTCTTGCATAACTTACGAATCCGACCGCATATTTTGACGAAAACGCCCAAAAGCTCCATATAAATCCCATTTAAACTCTTCAAATGCGACAGGCAACCAACATGGCGGCCAGTTCAGAATGTTGTTTTGCAATGACGTTGTAATGCAGTAACCCTCTGAAGTCATCATATAATCCTAAAACACTACGTTCAGAGCGATAACGTTACGTCGCTCAACGTAACGTTAACAAAGCAAGGCCCATCTTGTGATATCAAAAGCTCAAAATCTATGTTCAAACAGCACGCGAATTTCATGATTTGAACATAGTTTTTGCTGTTTGAGCACGGCTTTTAGTCCATCTGACAATGGCTTCAAACAGCCATGCGCATTAATATTTATTCAGAATGTATTTTCGTGCTCGCAAGTCTCGCAATCCTGACGTTAAGAACCATAACAAAAGTTTCAGAGCACACGAACAAAAATTAATAAGGGATGCATATTGGAAGCATGTTTCTAGCATCTGAGGACGTCAAAAAAGATCCCGACGGTCCCCAGAAGAGTGTAAAGTTAAAAGGTTTTGGTCATTTATTTAAATCCCTTAGGGATCACCTCATTAAGGGAAAATTGAATTCTGGAGCTTGACATGCACGATAAGGCAAATATACGTAATAGACAGTTTCAGTCTGAATTTACACGTGAAACTGATGGTGAGTTTCAATCCAAAGGTAATAGCCCGTTTCCCTCAATGGGGGTCATAAAAGTCGACCCCAAGGGGGTCGCCAAACTGTTGGATAAGCTCAAAATACATAAGGTATCTGAGCCGGACGACATGAATGCCAGGGTGCTTAAAGAATGCAGTGCTGAAATCTATCCTCTGTTGACCTTTATCTTAAATGATTTACTTGCTCGGGGCGCTGTGCCAGATAACTGGCGACAAGTAAATGTTTCTCCGTCTATAGTAAAGGAGAAAAATATGATGCTGCAAATTATATAACAGTGTCGCTTACATGCATCTGTTGCAAAACCCTAGAACATATAGTTACTTGTTAGCAATAATAACAAGCACCTAGCCTTTGAAAGCATTCTTGCTGACTGCCAGCATGGTTGCCGCAGTCAAAGGTCTTGCGAAACTCAATTAGTCCAATTTTACCATGACATTGTGAGCAATCTGGAAGCGGCATTAACCGTGGCCACAAACAGACTGACTTAATTATCATGGACTTTGCCAAGGCCTTTGATAAGGTACCACACAGAAGGCTATTGCACAAATTAGAATATTATGGATTAAGAGTATCCACACAAAGGTGGATTAGCTCAAGGCTCTCGGGCACACACAAAAAGTTGTACTTGATGGCCAACCGCCCCCGCCCATCGGGGCTTGAAGAAATAGATGGGCTGCATGATGCTCCCACGCAGAGCTGAAACCGTCCGCACACTAGTACTGGTAAAACCGCATATAGTATCTAAGCCTGTTCAGGAACCGCGGTGCGAGTCGGTCCGTCCATGCTTATAGACCCTTTTGGTTTCATTGGGCGACAGGGCTTGAGATGACGTTTCACCTCAGTGTTGGGTAAAAGTCCCACAAAATTGGAAGCGACGTCTCCAAAATGACCAATACTGTGTTGACGGGGACGTTAAACCTCAAATCAAACAAACAAACTTGATGGCCAAACGTCCGATCCAGTCCCTGTTTTATCTGGTGTTCAAGAAGGCTCGGTGCTTGGACAGATCTTTTTTTAGTATTCATAAATGATCTCCCCGATAATATCAGGTCATATTTCCGTATGTTTGCTGACGATTGTGTACTGTATGGGAATATTACACTCTTCTTCTGACTGTCTAATTTTACTAGATGACCTGGACAGACTAGCCCAGTGGAAGGCCAATTGGCAGATGAAGTTCAATGTGGCCATATGTCTTTAAATGAGGGTGTCACGGCCTCTTCCTGGCAATCAGATTAAGTTTGATTTTTCACTACACCACCAAACTTTGGAGCGGGTTCAATCCGCCAAATATATTGGTATCATCATCACTGACGATCTTGATTGGGGTCATCATATTTCAGAGATTACACCAAAGGCAACTAGAACTAAAGGATTTCTAAGACTTAATTTGGCCTTTGCACCAAGGCAGACAAAGAATAGTGCATATAAAACATTGGTTCGCCCTCATCTTGAATATGCATCACCCATTTGGCATCCCCATGTTAAAACTCAGATTCAGAAGGTTGAGAATGTTTAGAGGACAGCAGCTCGATGGACATGTCGGCGATGGCGAAATAAGAGTAGCGTCGGTGCCCTGCTTAGCGAGTTAGAGTGGCCGTCCTTTGAGGCCCGTCGTGAGCAGTCATCTTTAACCTTCTTCTATAAGATATACCAGAGATACACTCTGGTATAGTGTCTCTGGATAAAGATGTATACTTAACCCCTGTGACAGCTTCAACTCAAACAAGGGCATCAAGAGTAAATAACACACAATATCGAAGGTACATGGCCTATACGGATGCCCTAAAGCATTCTTTTCCCCCAGACGTATTCTTCAGTGGAATAGTGTTTCCTCGTCTGCGGTAGATGCCAAGTCCGCAGAGGAGTTCAAAGCCCATACAGTGTAGCTTGGGTCTCAGAGGTACCTCTGTTAATCAGATAGTATATAGTTTTAAGGACTCATCATGTGTCCTCTTTTTTTCAAGCTAAATTCTAGATTTAGCCACACAGCCAACTGAGGTAATGGCCAAATATGACCGACTCAGTATATGAAGATAGATTGATTCATATTATTTATTTATTGGCGAAATTATATACGTTTTGGCATTGGGTTTCCTTGAAGACTGGTCTTGAATAACATCATGGATTTATAGTATCTTGGTGGAGTCTAGCGTGGAGTCTATTTGTTCAGTGTGTCCAATTAAATTTGGTACTAAATATTAAATTCGTCATATCTTTCTTTCCAGACGTTGCAAAGGAAATCCCTGATAAGGGTCAGTCTTGTTCAATGTTTGCTGAGAAAAAGGGCCCTTTCGAGCTTTTTGATAAAAGACGAATCCATAAAAGAAAATAAGCGTTAGAAATATTTTCAATTGTAGCAAAAATATCATTGAAATAAATAAACACCTAATTAATCTGATAAAATTGCCAATGTCTTACTTATAATTTGATATAAAGATTATTACAATACTCCAATTAAAGGTGCATTATTGAGCTACCGGGTCTCAAAATTTTTTTCTGGTTTTTATCTTCAATGCATATTCCTTTGTTATGTGTACACTTTTGGAGTCAAATACAGCTTCAGAACTTTGTGAAAATGGTCGTTTTCATTCGTGTTTACCCTTCGCTCTGAACATGTGTTCGGAATTTCTGTTCTAAAAATAAATCTGTCACTTTACACATACATGGCGACAGTATCGTCTCTGAGTGTCAATACTTATGGCATGTATTCAGAGTCATATTTTTTTCCGATTCAGGCATGGCCTAAGCAAACAAGGCCAAAAATGAACGTCGCATAACGTCATATATGGGGATTCTATTTTGTCACGAACTAAAAATAGATCTAACTAGTGTTCGAAACGTAGTTAGGGAATCCCTCTCAAATTCGTTTACCTGTCATCATAATTGCTCGCATTTTTGCATAAAATGCATTCATTTGTATTGTTTTAAAGAAAAATACCGGCTATATGTATTTTATTTTTGGAAGCATTTTTTCCGGATAGCTCAATAATGCACCTTTAAGGCGTAACTATACATAATTTAGTGACACAGAGGCCTTTCTGATATTTAATCTTCATCAGTGTGTCTCAACCCCAAAGTTCTAAAACCGAAACGGATGATGGACAAGACCCGGCAAACACAGCACATCCCCCTCCGAGTACACATCGACCGACGTAGCTCGTGAGACAGGTCAACTGGAGGCATCAGACAAGAGACGCCCACCCGCGGACTTATAGGCGTTACCCACCGAGCCAACATCAGCAAACATGGCCCACGCTCCACGGAAGGCCCGGGCATCAGGAAGGAGATGTCCAAAGTAGCGAGACTTGCAAAATTTAAAATATAACAAAAAGTGGCAACCGAATCCGCTAAGATACGTGTCTCACCTGACAAGTCAGTCTTAGTTTTAGAAAAAATAGAATTTTATACTGCAACAAATTAAATATATAATATAGTTATTTAAATCAGTACCTGAGTACTTACGTCAACACTGCGGTATCAACCTCTGCACCCAGGAACTGCTTCTGAGCTGGTGATACCCTCGGGGACGAACGAATCATCAACCAGCAGAGATACCGACCCAGTGGTTGCAATTAAGGCGTAACTATACCTAATTCAATGACACAGAGGCCTTTCTAATATTTATTCTTCATCAGTGTGTCTCAACCCCAAAGTTCTGAAACCGAAACGGATGATGGACAAGACCCGGCAAACACAGCACATCCCGCTCCGAGCACACACCGACCGACGTAGCTCGTGAGACAGGTCAACTGGAGGCATTAGGCAAGAGACTCCCATCCGCGGACTTATAGGCGTCCCCACCGAGCCAACATCAGCAAACCAAGTGAGAGTAGAGAAAATGACATTTAAAGATGACCACTGTCGTAAGGTGTAGTTTTGTTTGTTTTATTTGAGTGTAACGTCCCCGGCAACACTGTAAAGGTCATTTTGAAGACATTGCTTCCAACTTTGTGGGACTTTTCCCGACACTTAGATCTAATGACATCTCAAGCCCTGTCGCCCAATGAAACCAAAAGGGTTTGTAAGCATGAACAGTCTTACTCGCACCGCTTTGCCTGGCCAGCCTTAGATCCTATAAGCGGTTTACCAGAACTCTTGTTCAGCTCTGCGTGGAAGCATCATGCAGCCCATCTATTTCTTCAAGCCCCGATGGGCGGGGTCCGACGTTGTAATCTGTTAGGAGGCCTTCATGCGGACTGAACAAATTATTTCTCTCAATCGCGACGGAAATAAGGGCGAGGATTGTGGCCACGTAAAATCGATTAAAGCTCCCCAGTGGACTTCGATTCACAGAACGTTCCAAGGCGGTTCTTCTGTCCTGGATTATTTTTGTTATAGTTTGTCTTTGAGTGTGTGTATCGCTTACATTAGTTTGTTTAGGGTAGCCAGTTGGCCTTCTTGTTGGAAACTAACTGTCATTTTGACTTTCCACCATTGATGTTTCCATTAGGGTCTAGTTGTTTCATGTCCGTGCTTCTTTCCCTTTGGTGTCTCTAATGGGAGCTGTGGGTTCATTGTATCGATTACTGGTCATTGCCTTCACTTTTATTCCCTCAGATATGTTTAGTGTATCAAATACAAGATAAAAATCCCAAATAACTTATCAGTAAAAGGATATCAATAATTTTGCTCTGTATAATGAAATAAATATTACATTCCTGAAAGGGTGATAGTGAAAAATATCACCCTTCGGAATATGAATATCAACCTCGGCTGCGCCACGGTGATATTTATATTCCTCAAGGTGACTTTTTTCTCTATAACAAGTGTAATATTTATGCAATAGCTATGAGCGATGAATCCACCAAAATTGAAAGACTCTCAAACCGAGATTAGGTGTTGTTTCAGTTTGGTGGTTTTGTATCGGCTTAATTAATTTTATTGGCATCTGATCGCCATGTCTCAGTTTTATTGGCATCGTGTCACCTAATCGCAGTTTTATAAGCTTTGTGTCGTCAAATCTCATTTTTGTTGGCTTCCTTTCGCCTCATCTTTTTTATTACCATTTTACTATCATATCTCTGCATTCTACAGACTAATCGCAACAAAATCATACCTGTAGCATGCCTTTGACGGGGCAATGGTTACATAAAGTGGAAATCACATCAGAACATTTGTCCCAATGGTAACTTTCTTATATACGAAAAAAAAAAATCACAAATTTTCATTTGCAAGATGACAGTTTTGGGGCAATGTAAGAAAACACTTACTCGCACATTGGACACGAATATCCCTTTATATGTCAGTGTGTGGTTTATTTGCCACACAATGCTGTCTAACATTAGGGTTTCTCAGCTGTGTCAACCATTGCTATATATTGGAAAACATGCACATTGCAGTGGATGGTGATGATGATTTCGTGTTTAACGACGCGTCAACCCTATTTGTGGATTATAAGCGTCAGTCGGTTAATGAGGTATGTAGAATCACATTGAAGTGGAACATTTCCTTTTTCAAAACTGTTTCTGTTGCATGGTCTGTTACCGATGCGACCAGGGAAGTGCCTTCACTGTTTTTCCCTTTGTACATTTTTAACAGCCACAATGGTATGTCCTTTTAATGAAATGAACATTCAGTGTGCCAACAAACTGCTATCAAGTGTAAAGGAAAGAAAGTCATGAAGTGAAAATGCAGTGTTGTAACTGATTTTCATTTAATTTACAACTACAATTAAATGAAAATATTGAAAATGAGCTTGAGCAGCACACGAAAAAAAAACAAAAAACAAAAAAACAAAACAAAACAAAAAAACAAAGTGAAAACAAAATAATAATAATACTAATAATAATAATAATAATAATAATAATAATAAACAAATTAATACGGATTTCTTTAGATGGTAAGCGTATTAAAGGCTCTACCTTTTCTGATTTGTTACGTTTGTGTTAAGGAGCTATTTTACAAACTGATTTTCAGTATTCTTGGGCAGTATGATGGCAATAGCTTTGGAAGCCTTTACCATTTACAGCACATCCTTTTAAGTAGGTTGTTGAGAAAAATTATTTATGATTGGATTGAGACTTCGACAAGGAAATCTTAAGCTCGTTTTCAGTTTATTTAAGTCGCATGCTCGGCAAAACCTCGCACGAGTTTTAAATAAACTGAAAACTTGCCTGAGATTTTCTTGTCTCGGTCTCAATAAATAAATAAATAGATTTTATTATTCTTGCACACCAGATAAGGAAATCCGCGGTTTTAGCTTGGGATAGAAATTCTGTTCTAACCCTAGTGTTCTGACCCAAAATCGAATACTCTCGCGCGTTTTATAAATGCACTGGTTGTATACGACCTCATATGCGCCGTCGTTAAGGTTGACATCACAGCACATTACGTGACGTCACTAAACATTCCTGTAGTGTCATCCCAATATTGCGGACGTAGGTAACCGAAGTTACTGCAAAAAAATCTACGCTCAGAAATTGAAGGTATGCAAGAAAAAGTATCCTATATGGGTGTGAGGGGTGGACAGAAAAAAATCGTCCCTCGGGATCACTGTCCGGCATTATTCGGCAAGTCTCGTGATGCCGGACAGTGACCCTCGAGACGGATTTTTCCATCCATCCCTCACATTATAATATATTAATTCATTATAATCTTGGGTATGTTAACCTAATACGTGGAACTGTTTTTCCAGAAGACCAGATACGGACAAGTGGATGATGTTACCGTAGTTTTAATCAAGGGGCGACGTGGAGGAATGATAAATTTATGGAAGAACCAAAAGCGCCCGGATGGAAGCATTGAACTACAGAAGATTGATCGTATTAAATACACCATCCCGGATTTGAAGCATCACGATTAATGCAGAGTGATGACGACCCTTAAAAAGTGTTTAAAACAGGATTTTGGTTGTTTGAATTGAGATTTTACGTCCCCGCCAACACTAGGCCAGTTTGGAGACGTTGCTGCCAGTTGTGTGGGACTTTTACCCGACAGAGATGAAACGACATTTCAAGCTCTACCGCCAAGACAAACCGCTAGCGTCCATATGCAGGGACGGTCCGACTCGCTCACATTTGCCTGGACATGCTTAAACTTTCTAAGTGGTTTACCAGTATTCATGTGCAGTCGAATTTAGCTCTGCGTGGAAGCACCGTGCAGACAAATCTATTTCTCTACGTTTCGATGGACGGGATGTAGTTCGATTTACTGGAGATGACACATACCGCCATGTACAGATACGCATGAGAAGAACGTAACCATTTTCGCGCTTTGTCCGCGTGACACACGCGCATGTCGCGTTTCAATACGCGTGAAACACATTTAATACCAGCCAATGAAAGTGATTGTTCAAAGCGCGTTAAGTAAACTCAATACGCGTTTTTATGTGAGAGAATTCCAACCAATAAGAATAAGACAGGTAAATGAAGATAAAAAGCGTGAATGCGAAAGAACACGGGCCAATCAAAATCCTCTTAACTCACATGTTTGACTCATATTCTTTTTTTTTATTTTTCTAATTCGTTCATGCATTTATGGCGGTATTGGTCTCTCTTATCAGTAGTGATTTCTTCGGATAAACGCGCACAATTACATTTTCATTCAAAGACATATTTTGGATTGCATAACACCCTAATGACTGGAAGTTTAGAGATAATACACCCTCGGGATATTCTGAGGAATGTCAAACAGGTAAGGGACCAAAAGGGTATCATTAACCCTGGGATACGTGTTTTACAAGTCACGTCTGTTTTCGTTTATTTGGTATATTCTTTGCTTCCAAAGGATCTAGCTATTCAGAACTAATTGTCATGGATGTTTATGGTGTTTCTAACACATCTCGAAAACAAATCTCTACAAGTTTGACCCCGCTAAACCCCACTTTTAAATAGTTAAATTGGAATTTAAGGCCATATAATATTATTTTTCTCATTTCTTCATAAAAAAATAGTGTGGGTACTCGTCAGAACAGCGTCGCCGAGTCGGTTCTTACGAGTACCTACAACCTATCTGATATGCAGAAATACTAAAATCATCAGAATGTTCTAACGGAAAATGTTCAGTTTTGGTGTTAAAAAAATTCAGTAGATTTGTATAGGCATATTTTCGTAATGAAGTACCAACAGTCTCTGTTTGGAACAAAGAAAACTTAATAAACATATGGTAGACGCCTGAAATACACACATTTTTAAAGTTCATAAAGCTTAGGGCCGAATGGCAAACAGTGCAGACCCAGTTCAGACGCAAACGAACTAGGCGTCTGATCAGAGCCTACATTGTTTCGAAAAGCTTCAGACATTTTAAAATAAATTTTGAAGAAAACACAACCTCACACTCTTAATTTTTGAAATGGTCTTGTGCTATTTACACGATTGAAGATTCCATTTGGCGCCAATTTGCAAAAAGTGCAGACCCAGATCAACCGCAACAGAACTAGGTGCCTGATCAGGACCTTCACTGTTTGCAAAATGTTCTGGCACTTTGTTTCCAAATTATAAATTTTGAAGAAAACACTACTTCCCACTCTTAATATTTGAAATGGAGTTGTTATATTTACAAGATGGAAGATCCTTTCGGTACCAAATTGTAAAAAAAAAAAAAAAGATCCAGATCATACGCAGCAGAAGTAGGCGCCTGATCAGGGCCTAGATTATATGAAAAAACATCACGTGAACAAGTCCGGAAATGAAGACCCCCCCCCCCTAAACCCCACTCTATATAGAGAAAACTGGGGTTTACGTGGGTATTCATTATTTTTCTTATTTCTGCTCCAGAAATACAAATACATCGATCCCAATATCACCAAGCACGCACGGGTGTCATCCACGGTGCACAGGTAGTTACTTACGTATTCCAAAAGTTTCAACTGGCCACCAAAATATGTCACATACTGGGTTCATCCTTTGGGTTTAGTGAATACACACAAGGCGGTATGATGATAAATGCTGTTTAATGATGAGCATCTGGAGTGGCATATCAGAATAGCATACATCTTCAAACTGCAAAATAATATATATATAATATATTATAGGTCACTATAAAGTGGCAAAACTGTTAGAGCAGTACAGTATAGAACTGTACTGCTAACTACCCAAATGGCAATGCAGTGAGAATATTTGCTATCTCCATTCAAAATAAGACTATAAACATATGGTACGGGTTATGAAATCATTGCAAAATGTTGATCTTGCAGTTTCATTATCAAATACATCGATCTTCTAAATGCTAAGTACAAGTAAAATTACCAAGTAAATTACAAAATTGCAAAATACATGACTTAATGACAAATTCCTCAAAAGTAATGAAAACAACATACCTGCAAAATTATATATAAAATATATTATAGATCACTACAAAGAGGCAAAACTGCTAGAGCAAGTTCTGCAACGAAAGCTCAGGTGGTTTTTCTCCGGGTACTTCGGTTTTCGCCCACCTCTGATTAACGATCGGCTCGATATGAGAGAAATAATCTTGAAAGGGCCGTAAAACCAAAACCAAAAAAAAAACAAAAAAAAAACTGTTAGAGCAGTTCAGTATAGAACTGTACTGCTTACTACCTTAATGGCAAGTGCAGTGAGCCATGCAAGGTGAACATGCATTATTAGTTTGTTTGGGCCATTTAACGGTACTTTATGCTTTACACAGGTATAGTTTGGGAGACCAGACGACAGGGAAAATTCATCGTTTTCAACCGGGAATTGCCTTTCTAGTGCGAATACACGGTGGATAACCGGAGCGTATAGAAAACGCGTTGCGCCCGTGTAACAAAAACGCCGGCGAAATTGTAATTTATAAACTAATTCGTTTATCAGCGCACCGTAGTCTAGGCATATATAACGGAATATTACAATGAGGCGGTTCTAACGAGCACACACAACATATGTTTTGGGCATTTGCGGGGAAAATATCAAGGTTTTTCATAAGAAAAACTGCCATTTTGGAGATGTGAAAAATGCACTATGTTGCACGGGTGTGTTATCGTAATGAGTTCAGACATTTCCCAAATAAATTTCAAATGAAGCACAATCTGATTCTCCTACCTTTTGAAATAGACTAATGTTATGTATAAGGTGGAAGATTCCATTTGTTAAAAAATGGGTTAATTAAACAAACTAAATGAAAATTACAGAAATAATTAATTAAACAAATGCGCCACTTCTGTGAGTCACTGAACATGAATTATTTCGTAAATTTTGAAGAAAAGACAACCTCAAATTTTGAAATGGTCTTGTGCAATTTACAAGGTGAAAGGTGGTATATGAAAATGACTTAAGGGTACTTTTTATCCTCTGTATAGTTAAGGTTGTGTTTACCTGTTAGAATCGCCTCGTCGATGTGATTCAAATTCGTACACACAACATACATGTTCAACTGATAAACGAACCATTATGACAACACACCCTTGCGTCAAAGAGCAGTTTTTACCTCCAAAATGGCTACTTTTCTGATGAAAATCTGTGAGTGTTTTTCTTATATACACTGCAAAGATAGGTTGTGGGTGCTCTTTAGAACCGCCCACAAGCTATGTCTTGGAGCAGAAGTAAGTAAAAGTTACTTTCCCACAAAATGGCAAATTGGCTATTTCAATTGGCTATCCAAAGCAAAATAATATAAGCGATAAACACACTTAAAGACAATCCATAACAAAAAATAAACCACGACAGAAGAAACACCTTGAACGGTCAGTGAAACGAATTCCATTGGGGTGGGGATGGGGCTTAACTCGTTTTTACGTGGCCATGATCCTCGTCCTTACTTCAGTCGCGATGTACACAAATAATTTGTTCTGTCGGCCTGAAGGCCTCCATTTCAGGTGACGCAGTTAGAAAATTAAACAATGCAGACCTAGATCAGACCGCTTTGAATGAGCAGTCAGATCATGGTCTTCATAACATTGTTGTCGACACTGTTTAACTCAAACATCAAATTGTTGTTATAAAATTATTTGTTGTCCTCAATGAATGTTTTTTCGCCGGCGGAGGGCATTTGTGCATCCGACCGTCCAGGGCGCCGAGGGGCAATGGTTATGACTATACCCCAAACAGCCATGAAAAAAAAACACTTTCTTTCATGGCTGTTTATGGGATAGTCAAAACTATTACCCCTCGGCGCCTCGGTCGGCACAATGCACAACTGCCTTGGCTTATGGCAAATATGTATGTGCTTTTCCTCGCGCCTCGTGGAAATAGTTCTCACTACCCCCAACCCCAAACGGCAATGAAATAACAGTATATTATTACCCAGCCTACTATATAAAAAGTAATGAGCTATTTTGGCTACTGAACGAGTTTGCTGTTTCAGTGATAATCACCGAGCAGTTCTGGTGATAATGCCTGGCTTTGCTTTTTCCTGTTCGAATGTATATTGTCTTCCCTGTGCTTGAGTAATGCAGAATGTTTCCCAGATGAAACGGGAAGCAGTTCTTTCTGTCAAAACAACAAATATGGCGTCTTGCATGTCTGGAGACGCTACTATAAAATCATACAATGCAGACACACATCAGGCCGCTTTGAAGGAGCGATTTGATTATTTCTGTACCGTTTAACGCCAACCTCATATTGTTATCTTCACTTTTAAACTCACCACCCGCCCATCGGGGCTTGCAGAAATAGATGGTCTACATGATGCTTCCACGTAGAGCTGAAACCGACAGCACACGAGTACTGGTAAACCGCTAAGAGGACCTAAGCCTGCCCAGGCAAAGCCGTGCGAGTCGGACCGTCCATGCTTATCAACCTTATTGGTTTCTTTGGGCGACAGGGCTTGAGACGTCATGTCATCTAAATGTCGGGTAAAGGTCCCACAAAATTGGACGAAACGTCTCCAAAATGGCCTAAATAGTGTTAACGGGGACGTTAAATCTCAAACCACAAACTTTATAAACTTTTAAATTAAAACAGAAGTGAAGGCAACGACCAGGAATCGATACAATTAACCCACAGCTCCCATCAGAGACACCAAAGGGAAAGAAACACAATTATGAAATAACGAACCCTAATGGAAACATCGATAGCGGAAAGCCAAAAGGACAGTTACTTTCCCACAGAATGGCCAGCTGGCTATCCCAAACAAAATAATATAAGTGATTCAAACATTCAAAGACAAACCCTAACAAAATAAACCGCGACATAAGAATCGCCTTGGAACGGTCAGTGAAACGAATTCCACTTGGGGGCTTAAATCGATTTTACGTGGCCACAATCCTCGCCCTTACTTCCGTCGCGAATTAGACAAATACACTGTTTAGTCGGCATGTAGGCCTCCTAACGCATCAGTGCAGCATCTCCGTGATCACAAAAAATCAAACAACCACAGAGATGAAACAATGATGAGGACTTAACAGCAAGAAACCACTGAAATTCTGGAGCAAAAGAAAACCAACAGTCAGACTCCGATGGGCCCGACCAGAGATAGAGTATCAGCCACCACCCAACATCTCATAGAATTAGATTGGCCCTAATTTTCAGTTTGCCTCTACGCTGGAATTATCATAGAATCTGAGGCCTGACCCACCGGCGTGCAATTAAAGAGGGAAGCAAAGTTGTCAACCTTGATCGGGTTAACTACCATGCATGCAGTCTGTCGCGTAACATTTATGTTGTTCCAAATCTTTTTATATCGAATGATTTAACGAAAATGGGTGCTGAAGTCATTGCAGTTATATAGTTTTCTGAAATTATACTAAGTCTTATAAAATTCGGGTTCCGATAGACCTTGTTGTAGAAGAGATTTAACTTCATATTGTTTATGATTGGTTGTTTTTGTTTTCGATGGATGTTTTTGTGCACCAGTTTGTTCATAAAACGGTGATTTCATGGCTGTTTGGGGGATAGTCAAATTCTTGCCACTCGGCGAAATAGTTTTGACAATGCCCGAAACAGCCATGAAATAACTATACAATTACACACGGACTTGTCGTCCACATGCTTTATTGCGAAACCCCATTCGCTCCATGAAAAGGGCCAATGACGATATCATAACATACCGTGCCTTTATACCGTTTTTAATTCATGCAATATCACTTCCATCAGACATTGTGTACCTCGTCAATATCAGCGTTTAACCTTCACCCATCAGCAATATCCAGTCAAACCACACATCACACATTACCATCTCACATCATCAATTTTCAATCAAACATGAACAAACCTCTAACCTTCACACATCATCAACTTTTAGTCAAACCAGTGACTATGTCATGACGTAGCCCGTCCATATAGCGTTTAACCGCCACACATAATCAATATTCAGTCAGACAGTAGCGATGGCATGACGTAACTCGTCCGTATACGTTTAACCTCTACACATCATCAATATTAAGTCAGACCAGTAACGATGGTATGACGTAACTCCTCCATATAGCGTTAAACCTCCACTAATCATCAATATTAAGTCAGACCAGTGACTATGTTATCAGGTAACTCGTCCATATAGCGTTTAACCTCCACACATCATCACTATTCCGTCAGGCCAGTAGCGATGGCATGACGTAACTCCTCCATATGCGTTTAACCTCCAAACATAATCAATATCTAGTCAGACCAGTAGTGATGGCATGACGTAACTTGTCCATATAGCTTTAAATATGTTCTAGAAATGGTTATCCTTTGGAAGCAAGGAACACACGACAGAACTGGAAAATATGGAGTGTACAGTGACCCTCAAATATTTTTAAAATTCCACAATGAAATCAATGATCCCAAAGGACAAGAACATCTAAACTACACTATGATGTACTAAACCTCTACACATCAATAATATCCAGTCAGACCAATAGCTATGGTATGACGTACCTCGTCCATATAGCGTTAACCCTTCACACATCATCAATATCTAGGGCCCCCGCCCATCGGGGCTTGGAGAAATAGAATTGGTCTGCAGGATGTTTCCATCAAGACCTAAAACTGACCGGACACGAGTAATGGTAAACCGCTTAGAAGTACTAAGCCAGCTCAGGCAAAGTGATGCGAGTCAGACTGACCAGTGCTTATAAGCCCATTTGGTTTCATTTGGCGACAGGGCTTGAGATGCCATTTCATCTCAATGTCGGGGTAAACGTTCCAAAAAAATTGGAAGCAACGTCTCCAAAATGACCTAAATAGTATTGACGGGGAAGTTAAACCTCAATTCAAACAAACAAACCAGCTTGAATATCCAGTCAGACCAGTAGCGATTTTATAGACGTACCTCGTACATACAGCGTCTAACCTCCACACATCATTAATATCCAGTCTAACGAGTGGCGATGTCATGACATGCCTCGTCTACATAGCGTTCAGCAATATTCAGTCAAACTAGTGGCGATGTCGGATCCATATAGTGTCTACCCTTCATATATCGGCAATATCCAGTCAAACCAGTGGTGATGTCATGACCATATCAGCGTTTAACATTCACATATCAACACTATCCAGTCATAGAAGTAGCGATGTTATATATTAGCAAAATACGTCATGCCATCGCCGCTGTGGATGATGCGTGAAGATTACTTTTTTAGGTGGATAAGAAAAAAATACCAATGCATATCTGAAACAAATAAAAATTATATATACTGTGAAAATGTGAAAATATATGATATTTTCACACTGTGAAAAATAGCATGACCTTGTTATTTTCACAGTAGCAGCCCCAACTACTTTTTCTCGCCAAAATTTATATTATCGATAAAATAATTCTGTAAAATACCTTGAAAAGCACTCTTTGAACTGCTGTAAAAATGCTGTATTAAAAATGGCGACCTGTTTATGTTTTGAAAACGACACTTGTGACGCCATAGCAAGGTCAAAATTGTGACGTACGATAGATCGATCAATTACCATAAATGTCTTCATCAATTATAAAATAAAAAGAAAATTTACTTTTTTCGGTGGATACTAAAAGTATTTCATCTCGTGTGTTGAAAGCATCTCAATTTTCACTCGTGCTTCGCAATCGTTAAAAGTGGGATCTTTCAACACACTCGATAAAATATTTTTTTGTATTCACCACACACACACACACACAAAATAGAAATCCTCTATTTATATTAACGCATCATCAACAGTGGCGATGGCATGACGTATTTTGCTGATATATAATTTCATCTTCATAAATCAGCAGTTTGGCGATGTCACGAAACACTATGTCACTTCACACGTCAACACTATCAAGTCAATGTATGTATATGTTTTTAGTTTTTCGTCCTTCCAACAACTAAGGTCATATGGATACGGAATCTCGGTTTAAAGACGCACCCAAAAGTCTGGAGAAGCCCGGGATCAAACCAACAACCACTGTTTTATTAAGCGAATAGCTTAACCACTACAACACAGAGGCCTCTCTACGTACAAGGGAACTTAGAAGACATGCACTATCTGAAAGAAAAGTAATTTCTGCATCGAATAAGAGATGTTTGCGCTTTGTACCTGGTGACCAAAGCCTGTGACAGCTTAAATACTTTATTCTGAAAAAAAAAAACAACAACAACAAAAAAAAAACTAAGAAGTTATTAGAAACTAAATATCATGTAATATCGGAATGTGAAAAAATGCACATTGTCTGTACGTTAAACATCTTTACTATGAAGCAAACCATTTCAGTTATAGTTTTGGTCGCCTGTGGCATGATATATGTTAAATAAAGTAAAAACAATAATGATTATTTTTTACAGATATCAGTTATTATTTCGGGTTCCTTGTATCACGTTTGAAATTTGTTTTATATACAGTGAAATTCCGCTAAAAAGACCACCTAAAATTAAGACTAATTCTGCTTTAAAAAGCTTATATTGAATGCTACACTTAATTGTTCTGTGTGTTTACGACTATAGTGATCTCTGGTCAGGGACCATCTTTGGGACTGTTCAAAAGTGGTCTTCAAGACCACTTTTGAACAGTCCCAAATGTGGTCTTAAAATAGGAATTGTACTAGATATTCTTTTAGAAATTTCTGACCTTTAAAAGTTGTTCTGGTATGTTTAATCTCCTTTACCGCCATATTACAGATGAAATCACTATGCTCTATTCTTCAAACAATGCGTCGGAGAAACGTATGAAGAAATCAGTGTTCATGTATTTATTAACCTAGTTGAGAAAAAGGGATAAAAAGCGAGGCTTTGCCGAGCATTTTATCCCTTTTTCCCAACGAGTTTAATAAATTCAATAATACATGAGCATGAATGCAAGATTCTATTTATCATATGACATTTCAAATGCATTTTAATAACGATTGTTTACAAAAATGTCAATATTCCGCCGTTAGTAAACGCGACGTCGTTAAAAACGTCGTACATGTAACGTATCGGGACGTATCTAGCTAATTTGCATATTTGGGTGCAACAAAAATGTTATACGATAGACTGCATGCATGGTAGTTAACCCAATCACGGTTGACAACTTTGCTTCCCTCTTTAATTGCACGCCGGTTGGTCAGGCCTCAGATTCTATGACGGTTCCAACGTAAAGACTTATGTTGGTTGGTACTTGATGCTCTGTCTCTGGTCGGGCCCATCAGAGTCTAACTGTTGGTTTTCTTTTGCTCCAGCAAACTGCCCTATTGGCTTTCCACTGTTTCCGTTGGGGTATGTTGCTTCATGTTTGCATTTATTTCCCTATGGTGTCTCTGATGGGAGCTGTGGGTTAATTGTATCGATTCCTGATCATTGCCTTTACTTCTATATGGATACACTATTGGATTATCGAAAATATTACATGGCGTTACGTATTACATGCTCAGACGCGACGTCATATATATGATAAAAACTTATACACAGACATGTGTTTTGTCATACAACGTCGCTGTTATTTATTGGATCACTCAAAGTCATAAAAATGTTATGAACACATTTGTAAAACAAAATGTTTACCGGAAGCACAGCTATATCAACGTCCGTGGCAAACCGGTCTCGGCAGCTCAGTCGGATGCGCGTCTGACTGGTGATCAGGAGGACGCGGCTTCGATACCTACCGGGGCCGGCAACATTCTTTCGCGGAGATTGATCATAAAATCTTTCTATGGTCATTCTCTCCCATCAGCTGATTCAAGAAGGCCAGTTAACAGTTTCTAGCGAAAGAATGTGCACTGTGCTGGTTAACCGTTTACGTATTAGCCTGCCCAGGACAAGTGTGAATAAGTTAACTGACCGGTTCATAAATAACCTTAAACAGTGTTGACTGGCAGTTAAACTCGAATGCAAACAAAACAATCGTCCGTGAAAACCTATCGCTTTCTACTGAAATGCTTTGGCGACAGAATCTGATTTAAAATCGTTTACACTCATAGTCATTCAATATGAATGGTCACGGGTCGTTTCGCCCGTGGGTCGTTTTGCCCTGAGTCGTTTCGCCCTAGGTCATTTTGCCCGTGGGTCGTTTCGCCCTGATTTGGTGGGTCGTTTCGCCCTTATTTTTTCAAGCCCTATTGATTGAGGTTTAGTATGTTTCGGTATATATTATGGGGTTAATCGGAGTATGGGGAGTCCTGGAAAATATTTAACATCCTCTCTTGGTGCTATATTTGACCTTCATCTACTTTACATGGTTCAAAGACTTGAAAAACTATTGCGTCAAACCTAACGGTCACTACTATTTATGTTAATGTCTCAAGAACTTTAAGAGTTTATAATGATTCTTAGTACAAACTTGCATCTGAGGATGACAGCGATAATTCAAGCATCCATATTTGACCTTGACCCACTTTTCACGGTTCACTAACTTTGTAAAATATTGCGTCGAACCTGACGACCATCCTAACGTTCAAGTTAATTTCTCAAGACTTATAAGAGCTTCGTTAATTAACTTTGTAACAAGCTGACAATTATGCTGCAATTATCCATATTTGACATTGATATAATAAGACTTATGGCTGTAAAAATTACTGTGTATATGTGATACTTTCTCATTTCTTATTGACTATGTTTCAAAAACTGAAATAAGAAAAATAAAGAATATGTGAGGACCCAGTAATTGCTGTATAAAGTGGGGTTTAGGGGTGGAGGTTCTTCATTACATAGACTTGCTAACATCTATATTTTATATTATTCTTTTTCTGATTCTGATCGATTTTCCACAAAAAAATCCAAATTTTCCTGATAAACAAATTCTAGTATTTTTGCGTAACTCAGACATTACGTAAAAGAGTCTTTGACAATCAGATATGAGCCTCGTCACGAGAAACAATAATCACGATCATTTTGTAGGAAAGTAATTGAGTAACTGTCCTTTTGGCTTTCCACTTGAGATGTCGTTTTATCAAAAGGGTAAAAAAAACCCACAAAACTGGAAGCAACGTCGGCAAAATGACCTATACAGTGTTGACTCGGACGTGAAACCTCAGTCAATCATTCATTAATTCACTTATCCAAATTCATCCCTTCGTCCGGCCTTACATCTGCAGTAGCACAATTCCATTCATTTATTCATTCGTTTATTCATTCAACCGTCTGTCCATTTACACATAAAAATATAATTGCGGCGAAACGGCCCACGGGCGAAACGACTCATCCGATAAGGGCGAAATGACCCACCCCCCGAATTCAGGGCGAAACGGCTCAGGGCGAAACGACCTACGGGCGAAACGACCCGTATTCATATGAATTACACAGATAATATAGAGGATCTTACGTGAGTGCTCAAGTATTATTGAATTTATTCAACGATTTAAGGAAAAGTGATAAAATGCGATGCTGTGCCGAGCATTTTATACCTTTTCTTCAACGACTTTAATATATTCAATAAAAGTCGGCGATTTGAGACCAGATTTCGAAAAATTTAATGCACCCAAAATTCTCACGCTTTATTTGTGCCGTTTCGTTGAGATAGAAGTCTAACCTATATGACGTGTGATTATTTAGCAAATCCGGTGGGAAAAAGGGGTTAAAATTCTATGAGGTTACATCCACCCCCATGCGGATGGTATAGTTGGATTAAGTTTATTTATGTGTAACTTGCGCTTACAAATGAATGTTGATTTATTGCATCAGCGAAAATATTTGTCAATACTCGAAGAAACCAAAATTCATGACATGACGGAACTACAGCGGGTGTTACCATAAATTTTGACAATTGAAATTTGACCCCAAAAATTTGGTGAATTTTACACTATTTTCGTGCTAAATGAGTTTTAGTACTTTTTGAAACAATTTCGTTTTCGTCAGTATGCAAAACGATTATTTTTGCATATGCATGTGAAAGTTGATCACTGTTTCAATCCGGGCATGAACAAGGAACCCCGATACATATGGACCCTTTTACCGCTTTTTCCTATTGTGCCACAGATCGTGATACAATCCATATTAAAACAAACATAAAATTAATCTATTTTACTGGCTGGTCATAGATGTATCATAACACGGACCAACAGATCTATTTTTGAAAAGTTACTGATGACCATTTCCTTCGGGTTTATATTTAGTGAGGGGAATGTACATCACCAAGCATATTTGTCAGCGGGTGAACTATCAAGTGATTCTCTAAACTGGTGACTTGAATCAATCAACATTTAATTAATACATTGTATATTTCAAGAATCATTATCCAAAGTTTCGGGTTTGTGCTGAGGGCTCCTCAAGTAACATCGACATTATTATATTTTAAATAAATGTTACTGGCCACTACAAGTTCTCTATTGAATTCTTACTGGGTACCTTATTTTCTATTAAGTCGTACGACTAAAATACAGTACCAGAGCTTTAATGTAACGTAAACCACCCCTTAAACTTCCTTCTATCTTCTCTTTTCCCAGAGTTGTGGTATAACCTGTAAACGTGCACCTTAAGATGTCACCTGCACTTACTTTCTGCCATTTCATTGGGCAACATGCCTTCGATAGTCTTGTCCCTCTATTCACCAATAGCTTTTAATTAGTCTGTGTCTCTTCTCACACAAAGATTAATCTGGTCTTCATCTCCTTTTTTACTACTTCCTTGTACTGATATTTGACCCATATATTGATTGTTTTGGGTTTAAAGGCACGTCAACCCTTGTTGGTTATTTTGTGTCCTCTCCCCAGAGAAAGCGAGAAAAGCAATGGACGATATAGTGAGCAGATGGGACAGAGGAGAAAGGGGAAAAATGGAAAAGCAGAAACAGAAGAAATAACAATATTCCCCCTCAACCCTTACCTGCTGCAAGAGCAACAGGTCTTGTCCAGCTGTAAGCCAATATCAGTTGTACGCCCTACTGACGCAAGGTACACGTCACCTTTGCCTCATCTAACCACCCCAATTGTCCAATACAGATTGGCCAAAACGGTATTCTATGAGAAGCCATCAGGAATTATCACGTTTGAAAATCAAGATGTGGGCAATGAAAAGGAATCTATGCAAAATATTTCGCACCTCCCATTCAAAACACCAAAACGAAAATGTCACGAATGGAAAACCAGAAGGACAGTTATCTCCACACATGGCCAAACGGCTATCCAAAATGAAAAAGGCATTAGCAATACATACATCTTAAGCACTAACTATGAAAATAATAAACAACAAAAAGGACCGCTTTGGAACGGGGTCAGTAAGAAGTTTTACGGGGGTTGGGGTGGGGTGGACACTTTAATTGATTTTACGTGGCCACAATACTCGCCCCTGATTGTCTAGTTTAAAACCGATAAGTTGTTTACGCTGCATGGTGGAGTTCTAGCTCATTAGTGCGACATATCCGAGAACAGAAAACCAAACGAATAAAGAGATGAAACTACGATGAGGACTTGACAGCATGAAATAGCTAGAATGCTGCAGCAAAGGAAACTCAACAGTTAGGCTCCGGTTAACCTTACCAGAGACAGAGCATTAGACACCTACCTTCAGGCGTTCTGGAGGAAATGCGTTCGTATATATGAAAGGAACTAGGAGGACGGTTAATTTACTTGAGGTTGAAACCTAATATGTCAGATTTTTTAACAGTGAAAAGGTCGATGTTTGGTACAATAAATGTTAGAGCCCTACGTGAATCAAGCTTCTTCTCTACACCTTTGTCAAGAAGGGTGGGAACACCTGGTTCAACACAATCTCTCGACTGACCTTTTCTGCATCTCCATGTAACTTGGTGACCTCAATTTGCGCATGTTTGCCAAAAGATCGACCAAAAACCAGAGTCATTCAATAAGCAAATAAGCTGGAGTATATCAAATCCTCAGCTGGAGAATTAGATGCTGATATTTAAAATAAGTAGAGTATCTTTTTCCGCAGCAAATAGCAAATTAATGGTAAATCCAAAACAATAAACCTCTGAAACATTTAAGTAAAGTCGTTCCACCAAATACTGTAAGTTTCTTTTTTGTTTGCAGTAAAATGTCGCAGACCTTCAGTCAAAAGGAGGCTGGATTGTTCAGAGGCGTACATGTAAACTCATGAATATACGTCTTTCCTTCAATTATGAAATACTGAACAAACATATGCCAACCCTTTGAAAAAAAAAACTAAAAGAGAGCCGCGCTGTTATCCCGAACATTGTCCTCTTTCAGAGGTATTGCTGTCATGGTAACTTGATACCAGACTACCACTGGTCATCAATTAATTGTGTATGAAGGCTGGAATATGCAGCCAAGCAGTAAAGGATAACCAAACAAGGGCAATCAGTAAAGCAGAAAACTGTGGCTGCTGTATCATGATAACGCCAATTAAATATGGCTAACGCTTGCCATCAAGCTTACGCGACTTTTAATAAATGCCCTGAACACAAACTTATAAACAAGCGGCCAATGGGAAACCACGCTCACCAGGGATCAAGTGGCATAAATCGCCCCCCCCCCTCCCACCGACCCCCTTGTTGGCCATTTATTTTTACACACCATGATAGTTTGGTAGAGGCCAATCCCCGGACCATTGCTGCCAAATTATTTTTAAATCAACCATTGTTTTATTATTATTATTATTATTATTATTGCCGTCGCATACATTATGCTCAGCTTTGAACAATCTTAGCAGGGCCAAAGTCCATAATGCTGCATACAAAGATCTTGTATTTCTTGAGATGCACAATTTAAAATCACTTTTGGCCATATATTTGTCACACAAACTTGATTTCTCGACCACACTGATGCAGTATATATAAAACTTGAGTGTATTTAATATACACCGTCTGTGTCCCCTCCTGGGGTTAAGGCGAAACCGAAAGACAGACAGAAAGTAATTTGGTATCAGTTATCCCAGTAGTTGAAAAAACAACAACTAATATTTAATTTTATGGCCCCAGGATCATTAAGCTGATTGCAAATATCAACTATGGTGTTGCCATAAGCTGCAACAGAACCAGAAAATCCTGTCTTTTACATACAGAACCCTAAGTGACTGAATGTGACCTTGACGTAAGAAGGGTCAAGGTCAACGAAATGTCATCATTTGAACAAATTTGATAGGGCCCGAGACCTCAATATTGTATACAAAGTTTCAAGGTCATCGGTCGAATTGTTCCTGAGAAGGCGGTTTTCAATGGTTTTTACCATATATGGGCATGGTGAACATTTTGGTCATATGACCCAGACATTCAGAATGTATGTTTGTTCTTCCACCCCATGGCGGCTTCACATATAATTTGATTCCAATTGACCTTGTAGTTTCAGAGGAGATGTCGTTTGGAATTGTTTGGATGCTTAAATGAGAAAAGAGGGTAGGAACATTTATCCCCCCCCCCTTTTATGTCTTTTTCCCCACTTTTTTTATTTTCTAACTCCATTTTCAAGATGCTGAGAGACCTCTAAATAAACTCATATCATAGTTAATTGTGAGAAATTAAGGTGAATTAAACTCCTTAAATACGGGTGCTACGAATTTCAAATCTCCGACTATAATACATGAGCACGAATGCAAGATTCTATTTATCATATGACATTCAACACGCATTTCATTCACGGTTGATTAACAAAAATGTCAATATTCCACCATTAATAAACCCGACGTCGTTAAGGACGTCATACATGTAACGGTACGTGGCGTATCTAACTAATTTGCATCTTTAATCCACGAGTGTATTATCGAATTTATTACATGGCGTTATTACACTCTCAGACGCGACGTCATATGACAAATTGTGTAATTGCACTATGATAGGGTTATGGCACTGAGAGTACTGGGCCATTGCACCGATGTTATTTGGTTATTGCACCGATATTATTACCCGAATTGAGATGCAATGACTTCTCAAGCACTGACACACAATGAAACCAAAACGCTTTATATGCCTGGATGGTCGCAGCTCGCACTACTTTTCCTGGGCAGGCTTAGAGCCTCATAGCAGTTTACCAGTACTCATGTGGGATTTGTTTGTATTTACCGGCCAGTCAACATTATTTAGGTCATATTGAGTCGATCAGTTTACTTAATCACACTTTTCCTGGGCAGGCTAGTACCTGATGTCCTGTCTCTGGTCGGGCCCATTGGAGTCTAACTGTTGGTTTTCTTTTGCTCCGGCATTTCTGTGGTTTCTTGCTGTCGAGTTCTCACCGTTGTAATCTCTGTGGTTGTTTGATTTTTGTGTTCACGGTGATGTTGCACTGATGAGTTAGAAGGCCTTCATGCGGACTGAACAAATTATTTGTCTTAATCGTGACGGAAGTAAGGACGAGGGTTGTGGCCACGTAAAATTGATTTAAGCACCCTAGTGGAAATCGTTTCTGCTGACCGTTCCAAGGCGGTTCTTCTGTCGTGGTTTATCTTTGTAATGGTCTGTCTTTAGGTGTTTATGTCGCTCATATTATTTATTTTGGATAGCCTTTTGGCCATTTTGTGGGAATTAACTGTCCTTTTGGCTTTCCGTTCTTGGTGTTTCCGTTGGGGTCTGTTGCTTCATGTTTGTCTTTCTTTCCCTTTGGTGTCTCTGATGGGAGCTGTGGGTTAATTGTATCGATTCCTGATCATTGCCTCTACTTCTATTTTGTCATTCTTTAATCACAGAGAGAAAGAGAATGACCGAAGAAAGGATTTTATGATAAATAAAAATAGAAGAGAAGCCAAAGATCAGGAATCGATACAATTAACCAACATCTCCAATAAGAGACACCAAAGGGAGAGTACCAAAACATATAATAACAAGACCCTAATCGAAACATCAATTATAGCGGAAAGCCAAAAGGACAGATACTTTCCAACAAAATAGCCAATTGGCTATCCAAAAACAGATATATGCGATACACACACTCAAAGACAAACCATAACAAACATAAACCGCGACAGAAGAACCACTTTGGAACGGTCAGTGAAAAGAATATCACTGGAGTGGGGTTGGGCTTAAATCGATTTTACGCGGCCGCAATCCTCGCCCTTATTTCCGTCGCGATTTAGACAGATATTTTATTCAGTCCGCATGAAGGGTTTCTGGTCGGGCCTATCGGAATCTAACTGTTGGTTTTCGTTTGCGCCAGCATTTCAGTGGTTTCTTGCTGCCGAGTTCTCACCGTTGTTTCATCTCTGTGGTTGTTTGATTTTTGTGTTCTCGGAGATGTTGCACTGATGAGTTAGGAGGCCTTCATGCGTACTGAACAAATTATGTGTTTCTTTCCTTTTGGTGTCTCTGATTGGAGCTGTTGGATAATTGTATTGATTTCTGATTATTGCCTTCACTTCTATTTTTCTAATTCATCTCCGAAATCACAAAAATCAAACAACCAAAGAGATGAAACAACGGCGAGGACTCGACAGCAAGAAACCAATGAAATGCTGGAGCAAAAGAAAACCAACATTTGGACTCCGATGGGTCCAACCAGAGACAGAGGATCAGGTACCAACCAGCATTACATTAAGTATGCATTTAGAATCTGGGGCCTGACCCACGGGCGTGCAGTTACAGAGGGAAGCAAAATTATCAACCGTGATTGGGTTAACTAACATGCATGCAGTGTGTCCTATAACGTTTATGTTGTATCCAATCTTTTTATACTGAATAATTTTTTTTCGAAATTGGGTACTGATATCATTGCAAGTATATAACTTTTCTGAATTTATATACTAACACACCAAACAATTCGGGCTCCGATAGACCTTGTTGCAGAAGAGATTTAAGCTCAACATAGCATTTTGAAATTAAATCGAAATGACGTCTATAAAGTTTAGGAAAGGCTTTGCGTATTTTATTACACCTATAATCTGATTAAGAAGTTTAGCAGTTAACAATTTATTACGAGTGTTGAAGTCCGTCACACGATTAGACACAGTGACAAATCGAATAAATTGCAAAACTATTAACGCCATAGGATGCCGCGCCAGGAACATCACCGTCCAAGAAGAGGGAAAAATTACAAACTCAAAATCAAAATCATCGCGTTAATATAAATTTTGCAGGAAACAAACCCATCTTCAATAGATAGATGTAAATCCAAAAACAGGGCCTCGGTTACAGAAGCGTTTGCTTTATTTAATTGAAGTTCTGAGGGGATGGATAAATTTGACTGATCAAACCACCAAAACAGGTATTGTCAATATTTTATAAATCATCCAAATATCTAGAAGTCGAGCTGAAGGCTTCAATGATTTCAGATTGGTTTTCAACGATAGGGGACATTATGAAGTCTTTTTCATAACAAAACAAGAACAGATCACAAGGGGTGCGCAATTCGATCTAATCGGAATATCCACAATTTGTCTAAATAACTTAGTACCAAAGTAGAAGTAAAACAAAGATCAGGAATTGATACAATTAACTTACTCCACCCATAAAAGACACAAAAGGGAAAGAAATACAAACATTAAGCGACAAGACCATAATGGAAACCTAAACAAAGGAAGGCCATAAGGACAGTTACTTTCCCACAAAATGGCCATATGGTCATCCAAAATAAAAAGACAAAAGTGATACACACAGTAAGTAACAAACATCAACATAAATAAATCGCCACAGAAGAGCCGCCTTGGAACGGTCAGTGGAAGATTTCCACTGGGGGGCTTAAATCGATTTTACGTGGCCACAATCCTCGCCCTTACTTCCGTCGCGATTTAGACAAATAATTTGTTCAGTCCGCATGAAGGCCTCCTAACTCATCAGTGCAACATCTCCGTGAACACAAAAATCAAAGAACCACAGAGGTGAGACAACGGTGAGGACTCGACAGCAAGAAACCACAGAAATGCTGGAGCAAAAGAAAACCAACAGTTAGACTCCTATGGGCCCGACCAGAGACAGAGCATCAGGCACCAACCAACATTACCTTGAATTAGATCTCTCTAATTCTCAATAAGCCTTTACGTTGGAGCCGTCAAAGAATCTGAGGCCTGACCCAATTAAAGAGGGAAGCAAAGTTGCCAACCGTGATTGGGTTAACAACCATGCATGCAGTCTGTCGTATAATATCCATGTTGTACCCAATCTTTTTATATCGAAGAATGATTTTACGAAATTGGGTGCTGAAGTCATTGCGGTTATATATTTTTCTGAATTTATATACTAAGTCACCATAAAATTCGGGTTCCGATAGACCTTGTTGCAGAAGAGATTTAAGTCCAATATTGAATTTTGAAATTAAATCAGAATGGCGTCTATAAAATTTTGAAAAGGCTTTGCGTAGTTTATGGTACCGATAACCCTGATTAAGGAGTTTAGCCGTTAATAATTTATTACGAGTGTTGAAGTCAGTTACATGACTACACACTCTAGCAAATCGAATTAATTGCGAAATATAAACGCCATAGGATGGCGCACGAGGAACATCACCATCCAAAAAAGGAAAATTTACAATCTCAAGATCAAAGTCATCGCGTTTATCATAAATTTTGCACGAAACAAATCCATCTACAATAGATAAATGTAAATCCAAAAATGGGGCCTCGTTATCAGAAGAATTTGCTTTATTTAACTGAAGTTCTGGGGGGTAAATCTGACTGATCAAACCATCAAAATAGGTATTATCAATATTTAATAAATCATCTAAATATCTAGAAGTGGAGCTAAAAGCTTCAATAATTTCAGATTGGTTATCAATGGAAAGCGACAAAATGAAGTCTCTTTCATAACAATACAAGAACAGATCAGCCACAAGAAGTGCGCAATTAGTACCCATCGGAATACCCACAATTTGTCTAAATAACTTAGTACCGAATCTAATATAAATATTGTCAAGTAGAAAGGTGAGGGCATCACACACTTTCTGACATGACCAAAGTGTATAATTCTTATGCTCTTTAGAAGTGAAAAATGCATTTCTGACATTACATGCAAGATAGAGACAATCTTCTCTGTGAAAAGCCCATTCAATTATATCATTAAGCTTTTCTTTTATAAGATTATGAGGAAGTGTAGTGTAAAGAGTGGAAAAATCGTAAGTAGACAGACTAGAAGCACGAAAATGTCTGGATTTCAATTTATTTAAAACCTCATTCGAATTTTTTATAGACCAAAACAGATTTCTTCCTGATCTTTCAAAGACTTTATCACAATATTTAATTACATGCGTTTTAATAGCAGTAAGACAGGAAGTTAATAATTTAGAAAGTTCAGTGGTAGTGCAAGAGCTAGAATTTGCAATAAACCGTGCTTTGTAATGTCTTTTATGAAGTTTTGGTAACCAGTATAGCGTAGGAAGCTTGTCTTGGCCTTCGTTAACACACACAGCAAACTTGGTGGCTGAAAGACAAACATGTTTATCTACTTTAGCTCTCTCTTCAGCTAAAGGCTGAGGTTCATAGGCCTTAGTACCACCAAGCTCCTGCTTAAGCGTGTTAATATAGTGGAGCCGTAGTTAGTATTTTGAGAATAGAAAGAAATGCATTTATTCACTAGTTTTAAAATGCTATGTTTCCAGTCCTTAAGGGCTTTATGCTCAACATACTCAAATCGTATTTAAATACTGTCAAGTAGAAATATGAGAGCTTCACACACTTTCTGACATGACCGTGAAGTATAACTTTTATGGTCTTCAGAAGTGAAAAAAGCATTCTTACATTACATGAAAGATAGAGGGAATTTTCCCTATGAAATGTCCATTCACTTAAATCATTAAGTTTTCCTTTTATTAGAATATGAGGAAGTGTAGTGTAAAGGGTGGAACAATCATAAGTAGACAAACCTGAAGCAAGAAAACGTCTAGATATCAATTGATTTAAAATAAAAATCAAAAATGAGTTCCTTTAAGAGCAATGAAAACATTCATAAGAAAGAAGGTGGGTCATACTACGTAGTTTCGGCTAATAAAGCCTCATCAGTGACCCTGTAATGATCCGGCAAAGAAAGCCAGAGGAAACATACTGCAATTTTGCGAATTTCGAATTGGCAGTCGATTCAAAGACTGATATAAATCAAAATGGGGTCCAAATTAATAAAAACCTGTCTAGAATATGAGTCTAAACCAATAATTTATTTCTGATTACTCAGAATATTCACGCTGATCTCAAAGGACCAAAAGTAAAATATAAACTGCACTATGGTTGATGTACGGGGAGACGTTTTACGGCCGCCACACGGCACAACACCAGCTGCAGTGAAGGCAAGTAAAAATAAAAATTGTGTTCCTTTAAGAGCAATGAAAACATTCATAAGAAAGAAGATGGGTCATACTACGTAGTTTCGGCTAATAAATAAAAATAAAAAATAAGTTCCTTTAAGAGCAATGAAAATATTCATAAGAAAGAAGATGGGCCATACTTCGTAGTTTCGGCTAACAAAGCCTCATCAGTGACCCTATAATGATCCGGCAAAGAAAGCCAGAGGAAACGTACTGCAATTTTGCGAATTTCGAATAGGCAGTCGATTCAAAGACTGTTATAAATCAAAATGGGGTCCAAATTATTAAAAACCTGTTTAGAATGAGTCTAAACCATTAATTTATTTCTGATTTCTCAGAATATTCACGATGATCTCAAAGGACCAAAAGTAAGTTAAGCGTATCTAAGCTAGCCCAGGCAAACGATTTGAGTCGGACCGCCCATGCTTATAAACTCTATTGGTTTCATTGGGCGACAGGGCTTGAGATGTCATTTTATCTCAATATCGGGTAAAAGTCTCCAAAATGAACTCTACAGTGTTGACGGGGATGTTAAACCTCAAATCAAACAAACAAAGGTATTTGTAAGAACAATCTCAAAGAGGCGATCCAAACAGTTTATGACTGTCATCACGTGAACAAACATGCCCTCTTAACTCACTTTATATAGATAAAACTGGAGTTTGAGGATGTATATATATTTTTTCTTATTTCGGCTTCAAGACATAGTTGTGGGTACTCGCTAGAACCGCCTCAATGAATGAGGCGGTTCTAACGAACACTCAAAATCTATGTTTGCAGTATAAATAAGAAAAATCTCACGGATTTCACAAGAACAGTAGCCATTTTTGAGTTGCCATGACAGGTCCGTGAAATGAGTACCCCCCTAAACTTAAATTTAGAGAAAACTTGGGTTTTCGGGGTATACATTAATGTTCTTATTTCTGCTCCAAGACATATGTTGTTGGTACTCTTTAGATATGCCTCCATGAGGCGGTTCTAACGAGCACTTAAAACCTATGTTTGCCGTTAAAATAAGTAAAATATCACAGATTTTCATAAGAGAATTAAGCATTTTGGGGATAGGAAAAATGTACTATGTCGCACGGGCATGTTATCGTAATGCGAAAACAAAAATATGTCGCGCGGATTTGTTGTCGTAAAGGTGCCGAAGTAAAGATAATACTTTTGTAAACTTTATTTTTCTCTGCATTAAGTGGGGTTTACAAAGATATGACTTAAATTGGTTTTATACAAGCCGATTCAGAACAACATGGAGGAAAGGTCCCTTTTTATATTTGAACCGAAAAAGAGGGCCACGTGGAAGAGTAGTACTAGTGTTAATAAGAATAATGAATAAGGTCGATTATTATTATTATTATTATTATTATTATTATTATTATTATTATTAATATTCAACAAGGTTGTTTTTTTTACTTTGTACATGTGGGCATTTGTCACTGTTAAATTCTAACAAAATACTGGGGAGATCATTTGATCCTATGATCCCTTTGGTTATGTAAATATATATTACAAACTCTAGTTTCACTGGTAAAGTATGTATTCATGTACATTTAAAACAATGAAACTAGATAATTGGTTTATAAGTATATAAGTCATGTTGAGGTTGCATTAGAATTGTATTACAGTGTGACATTTATCAACTAAATTTCGGGTTTGCCAAATATCCACTGTTACATGTAGATATGGATCAGGTATTTTATTTTTTTGTTTAATTATGAAAAAATTGCAACACTCTTAGGTCCAGTCCAAACACATGGAAGTAAGTACCAGATGTATTAAGGAGCGTGATAGCTCATTGGTTAGTGCACTTGCCTCTGGTGCCATGGAAGCCCAAGGTTCGATACCCGGCGGCGTTGATAATTTCGGTGTCCGAACACGCGCCATTGGCTCATTTGCAGGGATGAATGTAATAAAATGCGCCGTCCTTCGGAACGGGACGTTAACTTGAGGCCCCCTTGTGCTCGGAGAGCAATATTGTGCAGGTTAAAGTACTTACTGTGTGGCTTTAGTTTTAAGCATTAGGGCAAAATTGCACCCTTATCGTGCTATTCATTCATAAGATATTGAAGGTACTGACCAATCCTCCAGCCCCCGGCGCTGAGTGACCTCGAAGCACACCGGTAGGCTGCAGAACGGTAAGTGGCGATAGTAGCGTGCCAGTTTTCTGCGTTGCACGTGCAGCCAAGCTTGTCAGCTGACCGTCTCCGTACCTCTCCGTGGATCTTGTTGTTGTCGTTGTATGTGCATATAGCTTCAGCCTACCGGCACATCCCTCGCCTCCTTTTATGAGAAATCTAGAGGTGGCTAAAGAAAGCTAGATGCACATGAGATTATTGCTGTTAAAATTTTAAAGGAATTGAAATGGTTTTTACTACGCCTCCTTTTATGAAAAAGGAGGTTCAATACAGAACATAAGAATTTAGAAATTAGGAAGTGTCACAAACAAGATCTATTAATGAAAGTTCTAATAAGCTCCAAACACAACAATGGATGTGTACAATCATTGATGTGTAATGTATAATAATTGTGTCGTAATGATTTGAGAGGCTGCTTGACTTTGTATATAAATTGTTAAAGAATTTATCAACGGTTTAAGAGTAACTGACCACCATGAACTAGCTGATTAAAGGTTTTGTTTGATTTGAGGTTTAACGTCCCCGTCAATACTGTTAAGGTCATTTTGGAGACGTTGCTTCCAATTTTGTTGGACTTTTATCCGACATTGAGATGAAATGACATCTCAAGCCCTGTCGCCCAATGAAATCAATAGGGTTTATAAGCATGGACGGTCCGACACTCACATCGCTTTGCCTGGGCAGGCTTAGATCTTCTAAGCGGTTTACCAGTACTCGTGTGTGGGTCAGATTCAGCTCTGCGTGGAAGCAGCATGCAGCCCATATATTTCTTCAAGCTGATTAAAGGTAATAGATATTTATGGAATAGATTTCTGTGAATGGCCTGAGTAACTTTTAAGGATGGTGAATGATTTACTGGATAAGCAGTGTGAGACAATCTAGTTATATAACTGCATAGAGAAACCAATTTTGAGCCGATAGTAATTTACCGAACTATACATAGCCACTGCACTCAAGTTGTCAGTAACAAGGGACTACAAAGTGTGCACCCTGAAGGTACAACATAAAGCAATGTAAGCACTGGAGTCTCGGTTGACTTTAGAAATATGACTATCAACTACAAATGAATTTTAACAGTATAAAGACCAAATATTACTGCTAAATAGAAATAACACAAAAATATAATTAAAGCATTTAAGAGAACAATATCCAAGAATCACTGCAATGTGTATGCTTTACATAAACAGAGAGAACAAGCATCTGAATTTTAAACTGTATGTGTAATTTGAAAATATTGAATTTTTAGCTTGCTTGTTCCATATAATAAATATTGCTGCCAAGTATATAGTGTTGAAACAACAATATAGAACATAATGAACAGAACAGAATCTACCACAATTATAACAACTATTTCATATATGGCAAAAAAATCACACATGTATTACCCATGCACCTGCATCAATAAATATCAAACTGGCATTACAAATATCACACATGCACCTCATGCACATGCATGACAAAATATCACCCTGGCATTATATAAACATCACACATGTACTCCATGCACATGCATGACAAAACATCACACTGACATTACCAATATCACACATGTACTTCGTGCACATGCATGACAAAATATCACACTGGCACTATAAACATCACACATGTACTTCATGCGCATGCATGACAAAATATCACTTTGGCGCAATATATACGCCAGCATGACAAAGCACTCGCCATCTCGCAGTCTGACTCGCCGAGCAAAGCGTCGAGGCGTTCTGTCAGACTAAGATGGCAAGTAATAAAATAAACATCACACATGTGTCCTTCTAGCACATGCATGACAAAATATCACTCTGGTGTACCATATACACCAGCCTGGCAAAAATACTAAAATATATCACACATGTCCATGTATGATCAAATATCACTCTGGTACAATGCACACACCAGCATGATAAAACATATACTCAAAAGACAAGGCAAAGATTAATCTGTGGTAGACACTCTTGCAATAAAATATGATCTGTAGTTCATGTTATGTTTACAGGAGGCACATGACAAAAGTGGACATCCAAGATAATTTTAGCATACACTTTTTAAGTAAAGCCTGGAATAATTTAGAACTAATAACAAATATACTAATTGTACTTACGACATTTAGATTATGCTGGAAATAAATTGTTACATTATGAATATATTTTTTTAAGATGTAAACAGGACCCTTACCACAAAATATACCCAAGTCTTATTTCAAGATTATGTTCAAATTTAGAGTTAATACCAATCATCGAGCCCTCCAGATCTGACAGTTTATGTAGAAATAATACGATAGAGAGCAACTGTTTTTTAATACTGAACATTGTTTTATATGAAGTCAAAAAGGGGTGACAGAATGGAGTAGCCAATGAGGACAAGCCTGGATAATGCAGCATGGTTTAAACAAGTAATCCAGGTGTCATTCTCCATTCCCGCTCTCATATCAAATTCTGAGAAGGAGCTCCTCAGAAATGTTGACAAAACAAGTATGCAGTGGAGGGGTTAAAAAACTGAACCTTGACATACAGACAATAGTAGAATATATAAATCTATAGAGTGTAGTTCAGTACATGTCCTGGACACATCACAGTGCATAGTGTATAAACAGATATATTCAGAATTCTACATGGTAGCATGTAACAAACAGAAATGAAAAGATAGCCAACACATTGTGCATTGCTGGGAGGAGCACCTACAGAAAACCTGACAGTCCAAGGGACTAGTCAAATGTTTCATAGGTACCCCTGCCAAAGACACAACGCAATACAACAGACATAATTTTGAGATTTTAAGGTCTGGGCAATATTAAGGTAATGTCGAGCCAGCCAGTCAACCTAACAGCACTTTTCCTAGGCAAGCTCAGACCTGAGCAGTTAACCAGTACAGTGCATATTTTAATACCTGCACTATTCGGCATATGCGGAGATATCAGCTGGTCAAGATACAAGCTCTACCAGCCTCCATATACACATACACAGAACACTGCTTCCAAATAAACAAACAAATCTACTGCTAAAATACATAGGTGTGCCATAAAATGACTACTAAGTTACTGTACCGTAAGTCCTAACAGAGCCATGAAACAGTTCCGCAGAAAAATGATATGCATCGAAAGTTCAGCATTAAAGCTACAAATGCAAGGGTACACACAAATGTGTTTACATTGCAAAATTAACTGTACTAAGTTCAGCAAGATAGGTTCGAATAAAGCCAAGCAATATCTTAAATCTTAGTTTGAGAAAAGATCCAAAATGCATTTTCTAAAATTCATGGAAAAGATGCATCATTCTACAGCAAAATAAAGGTAAAGCAAATAGCCATTAATTTTGCCAAGAAGCTCATTTTGATAAATACTTAGGACAGTGTTGCGTGACCGAAGCAAATCACGGGGTATACTGAAAAGACAGCATAAGCTCAACGCTACCAGTTACATGTATATAAAGATAATCAAACTATATAACAAGAAATACACCAAGTTTAGCCAGGTCATGCAGCCATAAATAGATATCCCTTCAAAGTTACAGAACTGCAAATATTTCACAAAACGCTCAGTTCTAGCTCAAACAATACACATATGCCCTCTCTCCCTTTCATAATGAAAAGCTATATCTAAGGCAAAAAGGAACTGAAGAAAAAATGCAAGTAGGAAAATGGCTATGACATGTAAGAGAATAGATAGAGAAAAAAAAAATAATAAAACACATACTTGAATAACCAAGCTAAATTGGCGCTTGAATAACCAAGATCAAAATTGGCACTTGAATAACCAAGATTAAAATTGGGCGCTTGAATAACCACGATCCAAAATTGGCGCTTGAATATAAACCAAGATAAAAAATTGGCGCTTGAATAACCAAGATCAAAAATTGGCGCTTGAATAACCAAGATCAAAATTGGCGCTCTGTTGAGAAAAAAACGTTGTCGACGACTGAAAAATAAATCGTGGACAGAACTCGACTACATCGGCGACAGTATCCGACGACAAATAAACAAAAAAAAAAAAAAATGTCTAAATGCAGGTTTCAATCTGAAAATGCCATCCGAAACGTAGAAAATTATCATTACAGGTAACGACAAAATTATACGTTCAAAACGTGAAAGCAATGGCCATAAATCACTAAATTACCTTGCAATTTTCAGTAAAAACTTCCTTTCACGTATAAAAAATTATTTCTGACACTACTTTCGTTTTCAACAGTAAACAGAATATGACAAACTAAAATAGCCGAAAGGGTGTGTGTGCGAAAGATAGCCGTAATTGGTGCATGGACGAAATTAGAAAATAAAGAAATATTTCCCGAAATATATTAAAAAATTAGGTTTGAAATGGACATTTAAATAATTATTTTAACATTTTAGAACATATTTCGAAAGATTAAATCAATTCTAGAAAGGGATGGCATGGATTGACATGGTCGTATTTTCTTCGAAGGAACAGGCCAATTCCGTCGAAGGAAATACGAGCATGCGGCTAAAAATAAATTCTTACCTTATGTAAATTGAAATCACATCCCTCACCCGCGCCAATTCATTTCTCGCAGCGCCATTTGATATAAAATGGTACTTACCAATCCTCCAGCCCCCGGCGCTGAGTGACCTCGAAGCATACTGGTAGGCTGCAGAACGGTAAGTGGCGATAGTAGCGTGTCAGTTTTCTGCGTTGCACGTGCAGCCAAACTTGTCAGCTTACCATACTTAGGTGGTCTCCATACCTCTCCGTGGATCTTGTTGTTGTTGTTGTATGTGCATATAGCTTCAGCCTACCGGCACACCAAACGTCAAACAATGCTAGCGATGCAAATGCAAGCTTTTCGTCAAAAGTTTAGTACCGTGCTGTAATTCGGTACTTGTATTTGAATTAGAAAACAGGTCAGGAAACACCTTGCAAGCTGATCAATGTTTATGGGTCTTCTGCACCATCATATGTGCAAGTAAATCCTGGGTTGGGGAGTTCAAACGCGGTAGAACGTATTTAGAAGACGTAACCAGGCCAGGACACCATTCAGATGCCACCGAAGAAGAAATGTGTAACACAGTACGGGATCTTGTGTACTCGTAAGGTGAATTAAGTTGGAAGAAATTGCGAATGTATTAAGCGTTCCATATGGTAGCGTTTCAAAAACTTTTACATGATCGCTTGGGTATACGCAAGCTAACATGTAACAGCCCGTTGGGTCCCAAAATCTATTATCCACGAGCAAATGGCAACCAGGGCATCCTTATGCAGCGCATTATTGAAGCGCTTTAGGTCAAAGGAAGAGGATTTTCTATTAAGTCTGGTGACTGTAAATGAGACCTGGGTCCATTATTATGAGCCAGAGAATAAAACTCAAAGTAGAAGTAAAACAAAAATCAGGAATCGATACAATTAACTTACTCCACCCATCAAAGACACCAAAGAGAAAGAAATACAAACATTAAGCGACCAGACCATAATGGAAACCTAAACAAAGGAAGGCCATAAGGACAGTTACTTTCCCACAAAATGGCCATATGGCCATCCAAAATAAAAAGACACAAGTGATACACAAAATAATTAACAAACAACAACATAAATAAACCGCCGCAGAAGAACCGCCTTGGAACGGTCAGTGGAAAGATTTCCACTGGGGGGGGGGGGGGGGGGGGGGCTTAAATCGATTTTACGTGGCCACAATCCTCGCCCTTACTTCCGTCGCGATTTAGACAAATAATTTGTTCAGTCCGCATGAAGGCCTCCGAACTCATCAGTGCAACATTTCCGTGAACACAAAATATCAAAGAACAATAGAGGTGAGACAACGGTGAGGACTCGACAGCAAGAAACCACTGAAATGCTGGAGCAAAAGAAAACCAACAGTTAGACTCCGATGGGCCCAACCAGAGATAAAGTCGCCAATGGGTAGGTCCGGGGTCTGCTAGACCAAAGAAGTTCAAAACACAACTCTCTGCTGGCAAGATGATAGCAACTGTATTTTGGGACGCATAAGGCGTTATTATGTTTGGATTTATTGCGAAGAAACATACAATAGCAGGTGCGTATGATGCAAATTTGTTCGACCAACTGAGAACTGCGAACCTTGGAAAACACCGAGGTAAACTCTCCAGAGGGATTCTACTGCACCAGGACACTGCATGAGTCCACACTTGCAAAATAACAATGTTGGGCGGAATGGGTACGAGCTAATACCGCACACCGCCTATTCTCCGGTTTAAGCTCGTAGTGACTATGTCCTATTCCCAAACTTGAAAAGGGATATCCGTGGACGTCATTTCCGGTCCAACAAAGAAGTCGTGGTGACAGCTCAGGAGTGGTTCGGAGACAAGGACGCTGGCTTCTTTAGTTCTGGGCTGATGGCAATGGAACAGTGTTTGTCCAAGTGTATCATTCTAGAGGGTAATGACATCGAAAACCAAGAGATCGATCTCACCCAGAAATAAGTTTAAGCTGTTTTATTGACTCGCCCTCGTAATATGCACCGCCTGTGCCCCCTCATGGGGGTTAAGGCGAAATTGGTAAAAAGAAAGTATAAATAATGCGGTTTTACAAGTTTGGGGTTGTAAGGGTCTATATTTAATATATTGCGATAACATACACGTGTGACATATTGCACTCTCTTATACCTCCACAACGGCCATTATTTCTGATGAAATGCAGTGGTTCTAACGAGTATCCACAATCAAATTTTAGTAGCCGAAATGATCCCCGTAAACCCCCAAGCTTTCTCTTTATAAAGTAAAGTTAAGGGGTGTTCATTACAATGACTGGTAACATTGTGCATGTAGTTTTTTGAGGCAGGCATTAGAAAAGCGTACATAGGCAAGCAGCATAGGTTCAAACGAGCCTGCACATAATAAGGCGACACATAAGGTATATAAGAAAACTATCCTTCAAATATCACAAAATATTTACCTTATCTGTTCAGAATGGCGAGTAGCAAAGGTTCAAGCAAACCTGCATATAACAAGGCGACAGATACGGTAAGAATTGTATGATAATAAATTGATGGATAGTTTTTGTCAATTCTCCATAAAACCCTATGTTGTTGGTATTCATTAAAACCGCCTCACCCAGGCGATTCTAATGAAAACCCACGGCATTGGTGTATATGGAGAAATAAGGAAAACTATCCTTCAATTATCACAAAATACTTTTGTTGCTATGACATAAGCAAAGTTTCGCCAGAGCCTATACTGCTCATAGTCATGTACGTGTAAAGGAGACCTTCTAATAGTTTCATGCAAGGAGCCAAGCATCTAGCCCTATTAAGGGGAATTGGAACACCTTCAGGGGAGGCAACTCCTGCAAAAGTATTTTTATCTTTTATGTCGATAGGGGTCAACTCTTTAAGGAAAGCCAATTCTTTCCTTTAAGAGTAGACCTCTTTGTCAGTGGGACAGGGCTTATAGAAAAGCGAACAGGAAGTCCCGAAAGTTGTCCCCCTTTCAAAAATGGCGTAAAAATCGAAATCTGCCAGGTGTTCTCATTCCCTTTAAAGATTCGTGAAATTTCCGTGAAATTCCATGTAGGAGTGTGACATCATCTTGTAAAGGCCAGTCAGATGGTCCAGTCAGATCTTTAATTTGTTTCAAGCTCTTAAGCGATCGTAATGCACTGGAGGTTCGGGGTTTCCATCGAAGAGGAACGTGTTTCTAACGCAAAAAATAACTCGTATTTGATTGGACCACGTGACCGGCTGTTACAAGAAGATGACACACTCCTATATGTAGACGTCGGCCCCGATAGCTCAGTTGGTAGAGTGTCCGCTCCGGGAAACGGGAGGTCACCGGTTCGATCCCGGGCCGCGACATACCAAAGTCGTTAAAAATGGTACTATCTGTTCCTCGCTTGGCACTCAGATTTACGGGGTAGAGCTAGGACTGATCGACCCAGTGTCAGGATAATGTGACTGGGTGTGGTATCATGTAATGTGTCTGGGACATGATACTTCAGTGAGGCAGCACTATAAAAGTGAGCATTGAGCTCCCTGTCGCAACCAGACACCGTCGTGATATGACTGAAAAATTGTTGAAAGCGACGTTAAACCCGAGTTCACACACACTCCTATACGTACAGTGTGTTAGTGGTTACCGTATTAGTTGCAAACTGTAGTGTAGGGCAAGACGCTGCAACATGCCACAGTTTGTCTATTGCTACAGTTTAACTGTAGTGTGGAGAAGAGTACAATATTTATTGCAAGCTGTAGCACATGCTAATGCCCTTCTGCATTTCGAAGTTTATTGATACAGTATTTATTTGAGATGTAGTGCAGGCCAAGACACAACGGCATATCAAAGTTTGTTTATTGGTACAATATTAGTTGCGAACTGAAGTGTAGGGCAAGACGCTACGACATGCCACATTTTGTTTATTGGAACAGTGTATGTTGTAGACGCCAAGACGCCACTACATGTCCCAGTATTTTATGGGTGCAGTATTTATTGCACACTGTAGCGTAGGCAAAGACGCTATTACATGTTGCAGAATGTTTATAAATGCAGTATTTATTGCAAACTACAGGGCACAAAGCGACTACATATCAAAACGTGTTTATAGGTCCTGCAATATATTACAAACGGTGTTGTGTATTGGCTTGTATTGGAGTTTAACGGCCCAGTCAACACTATTTAGGTCATTTTTATTCTATCAGTTTAACTATCCACAGCTTTATATCATTCTTCGATACAAAAAGATTGGGTACAACATTAATGTTATACGACAGACTGCATGCACGGTAGTTAACCCAATCACGGTTGACAACTTGGCTTCCCTCTTTAATTGCACGCCGGTGGGTCAGGCCTCAGATTCTATGACTGTTCCAGCGTAAAGGCTTATTGAGAATTAGAGAGATCCAATTCAAGGTAATGCTGGTTGGTGCCTGATGCTCTGTCTCTGGTCGGGCCCAACGGAGTCTTAACTGTTGGTTTTCTTTTGCTCCAGCATTACAGTGGTTTCTTGCTGTCGAGTCCTCACCGTTGTTTCATCTCTCTGGTTGTTTGATTATTTGTGTTCACGGAGATGTACCACTGATAAGTTAGGAGGCCTTCATGTGGACTGAACAAATTAATTGTCTAAATCGCGACGAAAGTTAGGGCGAGGATTGTGGCCACGTAAAATCGATTTAGGCCCCCAGTGGAATTCGTTTCCGCTGACCGTTCTAAGGCGGTTCTTCTGTAGCGGTTGTTTTTGTTATGGTTTGTCTTTGGGTGTCTGTGTCGCTTATTTTATTTTGGATAGCCTTTTGACCATTTTGTGGGAAAGTAACTGTCCTTTTGGCTTTCCGCTATTGATGTTTCTATTAGAGTCTGTTGTTTCATGTTTGTGTTTCTTTCCCTTTGGTGTCTCTAATGGGAGCTGTAGGTTAATTGTATCGATTCATGATCATTGCCTCCACTTCTATTTTACTGATGCACCATCAATGAAAAATGTTCTGAGATATATTTTTTGTCACATCTTACTCAGCAACTGTTAGGTTTACAAAGTTAAATTTTTTGCACATATTGGCAATGGGTTGATGTTTTGTGCATAGCAGATTCAGGGCACCAGGCCCCAACTCTTAGAATCACATCTCTTTATAGTTTTTATAATTTACTTTTGAGGAAAAATATGCGTTACAGATTTCTCGGGAAAAGTTGAGGAGTTGAAACGTAGTACACTCATGGAAAGTGGTCTGTTGTACCGAGTTTACCAGAATCAGATGAAAGGGCCTATAACTCTTGGAGTTACATCCCTTGATAGGTGTTGAAACTTGCTATGATTGAAAATGTTTCTTCATATTTTTCTTAACTATTGTAATTGTTACAAAGTTGAAACTTGGTACACACTTTGGAAGAGGGTTAATTATTGTGTATTATCAGATTCAGGGACAAGGACCAATGACTGTTGGAGGTACATCTTTTGACAGGTTCTACAATTTACAATTAAATACACACTTTCTCAACAACTGTTGGGGAACCAAGGTTGAAATTTGGTACATGCTAGATTCCGGGTCAAGGCCCATTCGGGCCGGCCTCGTTATTTCAATCGGATGAGCGTCTGACTGGTGATAAGGAGGAAGCGGGTTCGATACCTGCCGGGGTCGGCAACATTTTTTCATGGAGATTGATCATGAAATCGTTTCTATGATCATTCTCTCCCTTCCGCTGATTCTGGCGAAAGAATGTGCAATGTCTGGTTAACCGCTTACGTATAAACCTACCCAGGAAAAAATGAGCATAAGTAAACTGACCGGCTCAAAAATGACGTAAAATAGTGTTAACTGAGCCGTTAAACTCCTATAGAAACAAACTAACAAACACACAAACAAGGCTCGGTTCTCTTGAGTTACATTCCTTGTAAGAGTTTACGTATTACAATGTACATGTTTACCGTTAATGAAAATTTTGATACAGATTTCTCAGGAACAATGAAAGCTGTAAAGTTGAAACTTGGTCAAAGATGGACAATGGGCTTATTCTATCGTGTATACCGGAATCAGGACCAATGTCCTATAACTCTTTGAGTTGTGTGTACCAGAATCAGCACCAAGATACTATAACTCTTAGTGTTACATCCTTGATAAGCCCCCCAGTGGAAATCGCTTCCGTTGACCGTTCCAAGGCGGTTCTTCTGTCGCGGTTTATTTTCGTTATGGTTTGTCTTTGTGTGTTTGTGTCGGTTATATTATTTTATTTTGGATAGTATATCGGCCATTTTGTGGGAAGGTAACTGTCCTTTTGGCTTTCTGCTATTGCTGTTTCCATTAGGGTATGTTGTTTCATGTTTGTGTTTTATTCCCTTTCGTGTCTCTGATGGGAGCTGTGGGTTGATTATATCGACTCCTGATCATTGCCCCCACTTCAATTACAGTGCATATTCTTTCGCCAGAAACTGACACCTGTCCTTCTTGAATCAGCGGAAGGGAGAGAATGGCCGTAGAAAATATTTCATGATCAATCTCCACGAAAGAATGTTGCCCGACACCGGCAGGTATCGAACCCGTGTCCTCCTGATCACCAGTCATACGCGCATCCGACTGAGCTGTGTAACGAGACATGCATGCTGATATTGCAAACGGTATAGTGGGCCACGACGCTACTGCAAGCTGTATTATGCTTGCGGGTACTAGAGTTTATTGCAAACCAAACCAATACGCTACTACGTCGCATACTGTGTTTATGGATACTGCCTTTTTTTTGCAAGACACGGGACCAAGATTCAAGTACATGTCATAGTGTGCTTATTGGTCTCTTTGGCAGTGGTAATATTGCAACCAAAACTATGCGCCAAGACGTTTCCACATTGCAAAGTGTATTTAAGGGTACAGTATTAATTGCAAACTGCACTGTAGGCCAAGATGCAAACTGTAGTGGAGGCAAAGGCGCTCCTGTATGTCAGTGTATTCACGGATAGTGGAATTGATTGTAGACTATGTTTTTGGCCGTGAAGCTTAAAGATGTCGTTGTCCAATGGGTGACGAACGGTTCTTCTGTCGCGGTTTATTTTTGTTAGCTCACCTGTCACGTAGTGACAAGGTGAGCTTTTGTGATCACATTTTGTCCGTCGTCCGTCGTGCGTCCGTGCGTCCGTGCGTGCGTCCGTGCGTCCGTAAACAATTTCAAATAAGTATATATCTAATACCCCATGGCCAATCTTGATCAAATTGTATGTGAAGCATCATCAGGTAGGGGGAAAGGCTGCATTAGGTGTTTGGGCTGATCAGATTGGAATTCTGGTTGCCATGGCAACATATAACTCCCATAGACTTATAATGGGAAAAAATTAAAAAATCTTCTTCTCTGAAACCACAGGGCCCAGAGCTTAGACATTTATCTTTTTACAATGTTAAGTGGTCACCTACGTAAATCCTGCCAATCAGGCCCCTGGGGTCCAAATTGGCCACATCCCGGGCCCCTAGCTCCTATAGAATCATAATGGAAAAAAAAGCTTCAAAAATCTTCTTCTCTGTAACCACAGGGCCCAGAGCTTAAATATTTAGCATGTAGCAACGGCAAATGGTCACCTACATAATTCCTGCCAATCATGCCCCTGGGTTCCAAATGGGCCACACCCCGGGGCCCCTTCGCTCCCATAGACTCCTAATGGAAAAAAGGTTCGAAAATCTTCTTCTCTGAAACCACAGGGCCCAGAGCTTAGGTATTTAGCATGTAGAAAAGGCAAGTGGACACCTACATAATTCCTGCCAATCATGCCCCTGGGGTCCAAATTGGCCACGCCCCGGGGCCCCTTAGCTGCTATAGACTCCTAATGGAAAAAAAGTTTCAAAAATCTTCCTCTCTGAAACCACAGGGCCCAGAGCTCAGATATTTAGCATGTAGCAACGACAAATGGTCACCTAAATAATTCCTCCCCCTGGGCCCCTTCACTCCCATAGACTCATAATGGAAAAAAGCTTCAAAAATCTTCTTCTCTGAAACCACAGGGCCCAGAGCTTAGACATTTATCTTTTTACAATGTTAAGTGGTCACCTACGTAAATCCTGCCAATCAGGCCCCTGGGGTCCAAATTGGCCACATCCCGGGCCCCTAGCTCCTATAGAATCATAATGGAAAAAAAAAGCTTCAAAAATCTTCTTCTCTGAAACCACAGGGCCCAGAGCTTAAATATTTAGCATGCAGCAACGGCAAATGGTCACCTACATAATTCCTGCCAATCATGCCCCTGGGTTCCAAATGGGCCACACCCCGGGGCCCCTTCGCTCCCATAGACTCCTAATGGAAAAAAAGGTTCGAAAATCTTCTTCTCTGAAACCACAGGGCCCAGAGCTTAGGTATTTAGCATGTAGAAAAGGCAAGTGGACACCTACATAATTCCTGCCAATCATGCCCCTGGGGTCAAAATTGGCCACGCCCCGGGGCCCCTTAGCTGCTATAGACTCCTAATGGAAAAAAAGTTTCAAAAATCTTCCTCTCTGAAACCACAGGGCCCAGAGCTCAGATATTTAGCATGTAGCAACGACAAATGGTCACCTAAATAATTCCTCCCCCTGGGCCCCTTCACTCCCATAGACTCATAATGGAAAAAAGCTTCAAAAATCTTCTTCTCTGAAACCACAGGGCCCAGAGCTTAGATATTTAGCATGTAGCAACGGCAAGTGGTCACCTACATAATTCCTGCCAATCATGCCCCTTGGTTCCAAATGGACCACGCCCCGGGGCCCCTTAGCTCTTATAGGCTCATACTGGTAAAAAGCTTCAAAAAGCTTCTTCTCTGAAACCACAAGGCCCAGAGCTGAGATATTTAGCATGTAGCAACGCAACGGCAAAAGGTCATTTACATAAATCATGCCAATCATGCCCCTTGGGTCCAAATGGGCCACGCCTCGGGCCCCTTTGCTCCCATAGACTCATAATGGAAAAAAAGGTTCAAAAACCTTCTTCTCTGAAACCACAGGGCCCAGAGCTTAGATATTTAGCATGTAGCAACGGCAAGTGGTCACCTACATAAATCCTGCCAATTATGCCCCTGGGGTCAAAATGGGCAACACCCCAGGGCCCCTTATCTCCCATAGACTCATCATGAAAAAAAAAAGCTTCAAAAATCTTCTTCTCTGAAACCACAGGCGCCAGAGCTTAGATTTTAGCATGTAGCAATTGCAAATGGTCACCTACATAATTCCTGCCCCTTAGGTCCGAACGGGCCACGCCCCGGGCCCCTTAGCTCCTATAGACTCATAATGGTAAAAAGCTCCAAAAATCTTCTTCTCTGAAACCACAGGGCCCAGAGCTTAGATATTTAGCATGTAGCAACGGCAAGTGGTCACCTACATAAATCATGTCATGCCACTGGGGTTCCAAATGGGCAACGTCCCGGGGCCCCTTCGCTCCCATAGACTCCTAATGGAAAAAAGGTTCGAAAATCTTCTGCTCTGAAACCACAGGGCCTAGAGCTTAGGTATTAAGCATGTAGAAACGGCAAGTGGTCGTCTACATAATTCCTGCCAATCATGCCCCTGGGATCCAAATTGGCCACGCCCCGGGGCCCCTTAGCTCCTATAGACTCCTAATGGAAAAAAAGTTTCAAAAATCTTCTTCTCTGAAACCACAGGGCCCAGAGCTCAGATATTTAGCATGTAGCAACGACAAATGGTCACCTAAATAATTCCTGCCAATCATGCCCCTGGGGTCCAAATGGGCCACGCCCCGGGGCCCCTTTCGCTCCCATAGACTCGTAATGGAAAAAAAGCTTCAAAAATCTTCTTCTCTGAAACCACAAGGCCAAGATCTTAGATATTTAGCATGTAGCAATTGCAAATGGTCACCTACATAATTCCTGCCAATCATGCCCCTGGGGTCCAAACGGGCCACGCCCCGGGGCCCCTTAGCTCCTATAGACTCATAATGGTAAAAACCTCAAAAAGAACTTCTCTGAAACCACAGGGCCCAGAGCTAAGATATTTAGCATGTATTAATGGCAAGTGGTCACCTACATAATTCCTGCCAATCATGCCCCTGGGGTCCAAATTGGCCGCCCCCCGGGGCCCCTTAGCTCCTATAGACTCATAATGGAAAAAAGTTTCAAAAATCTTCTTCTCTGAAACCACAGGGCCCAGAGCTTAGATATTTAGCATGTAGCAACGACAAATGGTCACCTAAATAATTCCTGCCAATCATGCCCCTGGGGTCCAAATGGGCCACGCCCCGGGGCCCCTTTCGCTCCCATAGACTCGTAATGGAAAAAAGCTTCAAAAATCTTCTTCTCTGAAACCACAAGGCCCAGATCTTAGATATTTAGCATGTAGCAATTGCAAATGGTCACCTACATAATTCCTGCCAATCATGCCCCTGGGGTCCAAACGGGCCACGCCCCGGGGCCCCTTAGCTCCTATAGACTCATAATGGTAAAAAGCTCAAAAAAACTTCTCTGAAACCACAGGGCCCAGAGCTAAGATATTTAGCATGAATTAATGGCAAGTGGTCACCTACATAATTCCTGCCAATCATGCCCCTGGGGTCCAAATTGGCCACCCCCCCGGGGCCCCTTAGCTCCTATAGACTCATAATGGAAAAAAGTTTCAAAAATCTTCTTCTCTGAAACCACAGGGCCCAGAGCTTAGATATTTAGCATGTAGCAACGACAAATGGTCACCTAAATAATTCTGTCAATCATGCCCCTGGGGTCCAAATGGGCCACGCCCCGGGGCCTCTTTGCTCCCATAGACTCATAATGGAAAAAACCTTCAAAAATCTTCTTCTCTGAAACCACAGGGCCCAGAGCTTAGATATTTAGCATGAAGCAACGGCAAGCGGTCACCTACATAAATCCTGCCAATCATGCCCCTGGGGTCCAAACGGGCCACGACCCGGGGCCCCTTAACTCCTATAGGCTCATAATGGAAAAAAAGCTTCAAAAATCTTCTTCTCTGAAACCACAAGGCCCAGAGCTGAGATATTTAGCATGTAGCAACGGCAAGTGGTGACCTACATAAATCCTGCCAATCATGCCCCTGGGGTCCAAATGGGCCACGCCCCGGGGCCCCTTTCGCTCCCATAGACTCGTAATGGAAAAAAGCTTCAAAAATCTTCTTCTCTGAAACCACAAGGCCCAGAGCTTAGATATTTAGCATGTAGCAATTGCAAATGGTCAACTACATAATTCCTGCCAATCATGCCCCTGGGGTCCAAACGGGCCACGCCCCGGGGCCCCTTAGCACCTATAGACTCATAATGGTAAAAAGCTCAAAAAAAACTTCTCTGAAACCACAGGGCCCAGAGCTAAGATATTTAGCATGTATTAATGGCAAGTGGTCACCTACATAATTCCTGCAAATCATGCCCCTGGGGTCCAAATTTGCCACCCCCGGGGCCCCTTAGCTCCTATAGACTCATAATGGAAAAAAAGTTTCAAAAATCATCTTCTCTGAAACCACAGGGCCCACAGCTTAGATATTTAGCATGTAGCAACGACAAATGGTCACCTAAATAATTCTGCCAATCATGCCCCTGGGGTCCAAATGGGCCACGCCCCGGGGCCCCTTCGCTCCCATAGACTCATAATGGAAAAAAGCTTCAAAAATCTTCTTCTCTGAAACCACAGGGCCCAGAGCTTAGATATTTAGCATGTAGCAACGGCAAGCGGTCACCTACATTAATCCTGCCAATCATGCCCCTGGGGTCCAAACGGGCCACGCCCCGGGGCCCCTAAGCTCCTATAGGCTCATAATGGAAAAAAGCTTCAAAAAGCTTCTTCTCTGAAACCATAAGGCCCAGAGCTGAGATATTTAGCATGTAGCAACGGCAAGTGGTGACCTACATAAATCCTGCCAATCATGCCCCTGGGGTCCAAATGGGCCACGCCCCGGGGCCCCTTTGCTCCCATAGACTCTTAATGGAAAAAAGCTTCAAAATCTTCTCCTCTGAAACGACAGTGCCCAGAGCTTAGATATTTGGCATGTAGCAACGGCATGTGGTCACCTACATAATTCCTGCCAATCATGCCCCTGGGGTCCAAACGGGCCACGCCCCGGGGCCCCTTAGCTCCCATAGACTCATAATCGAAAAAAGCTTCAAAAATCTTCTTCTCTGAAACCACAGGGCCCAGAGCTTAGATATTTAGCATGTAGCAACGGCAAGTGGTCACCTACATAAATCCTGCCCCTGGGGTCCAAATGGACCCTGCCCGAGGGCCCCTTATCTCCCATAGACTCATAATGGAAAAAAGCTTAAAAAATCTTCTCTGAAACCACAGGGCCAAGAACTTAGATATTTAGCATGTAGCAACAGCAAGTGGTTACCTACATAAATCCTGCCAATCATGCCCCTGGGGTCCAAATGGGCAACACCCCGGGGCCCCTTAGCTCCCATAGACTCATAATGGAAAAAAAGCTTCAAAAATCTTCTTCTCTGAAACCACAGGGCCCAGATCTTAGATGTTTAGCATGAAGCAACGGCAAGTGGTCACCTACATACATGCTGCCAATCATGCCCCTGGGGTCCAAACGGGCCATGTCCCGGGCCCCCTTAGCTCCCATAGACTCATAATGGAAAAAAGCTTCAAAAATCTTCTTCTCTGAAACCACAGGGCCCAGATCTTAGATATTTAGCATGTAGCAACGGCAAGTGGTCACCTACATACATGCCAATCATGCCCCTGTGGTCCAAACGGGCCATGCCCCGGGGCCCCTTAGCTTCCATAGACTCATAATGGAAAAAAGCTTAACAAATCTTCTTCTCTGAAACCACATGGCCCAGAGCTTAGATATTTAGCATGTAGCAACGGCAAGTGGTCACCTATATAAATCCTGCCAATCATGCCCCTGGGGTCTAAATGGGCCACGCCCCGTGGCCCCTAGCTCCCATAGACTCTTAATGGAAAAAAAGCTTAAAAAATCTCTTCTTCTTTGAAACTGTGAAGCACAGAGCTTAGATATTTAGTATCTAGCAACATAAAATAGTCACCTACATAAATACTGCTAACCCTGCCCCTGGGATCCAAATGGGCCACACCCCGGTCCCTTAGCTCCTTTAGACTTATAATTGAAAAAAGCTTCAAAAATCTTCTTCTCCGAAGACATAAGGCCCAGAGCTTAGATATTTAGTGTAGCAATGTCGAGTGGTCTTGATTTTCTGGTACACAGGTGAGCGATATAGGGCCATTGGGCCCTCTTGTTATGGTTTGTCTTTGAGTGTGTGTATCGACTATATCTTTTTGTTTTGGACCGCAAATTGGCCCATTTGTGGAAAAGTGACTGTCCTTAACGCTTTCCGCTATTGATGTTTTCATAAGGATCTAGTCATGTCATATTTGTGTTGTGGTTTTTTTCTTTGGAATCTCTGATGGGTGATGTGGGTTAACTGTATTGAATTCTTGGTGTTTGCCTTCACTTCCATTTTATTTATTGAAAACAGAACTGTAACAATAGACCAGAACGTGACAACATGTCAACGTGTTTTTACGGCGTAGCCGTTATGGTTTTGCTTTTGTCCTACATTTTTCGTTATTCCATTGGTCAATAAAACCACATGTCCGAGGAGATGACCATTTCATTGGTCAATGATTTGCATAAATAAATCTACTCAAAAATACGACAGTTTACTGAAGTTTTAACCTAGGAAATGTTTCGTTTTTTATGTGAGACATGAATGAAAAATATATACAGTTTCGGCTTGCTCACCGTCTTGTCCTTTGATGACCATACGTCATATGTATAATTGTGTTTCTATTGAATTCTGTAACTGCTGCGGTGAATAGCTATTTTGACCTAATTTCACGTGGTTGGTCTATATAGCGAAAGGAACCATTTTGCGAAAGGAAGGTTTCTTTCGCGAAAGGAAGAATTTTCTGCGAAAGGAATTGTTTGTTTGATTTGAGGTTTAACGTCCCCATCAACACTGTGTAGGTCATTTTGGAGACGTTGCTTCCAAGTTTGTGGGACTTTTACCCGACATTGAGATGAAATGACACCTCAAGCCCCGTTGCCCAATGAAACCAATAAAGAGATATAGCATGACAAAAACATGTAATAATCGCATTACAAATTGACAGATGTTTAATTTACAATATATGCTAAATAAAAGTTGCAGTGTATCATTTGTCTTCAGCATACTTTATGTCCCCCATTTTAACACAAAATGGACATTTTCGAATATCATTAATGTTATATAAATTCTGAAAAGGAATAAGTGTAATTTGAGTTTTATTTAGGTGCACATAAGATCAAGTTTCCGTCCGTTTGTCTGCTCGTCCGTTTGTTCGTCCGCCTATGCGTTTACGTTCACCATAGCGACAACCCTAAATGTTAACCCTAGAATTTGAGTTCAAAACAGTAAATGATAATGTTTTCTTATTTGTTGTGCATATACTTGAGATCATATGCTCTTGAAATGAGGTCATGTTTTTAACCTTGACCTTTTACACTGACCTTAGCTCAAACAGGCGGGACACCGCCCTCTGCAAAGCTATTTTTCCTCGCGTGACATCTGAATTGTTTGAATACAGTAAACCAGCCAGTTCATAGCTAGACAATTGTTGGTGTCACTATTGTAGCTCATATTGCACGACCCGCAGAAAGAGCGACCGACTGAAGTTGATTTTCTAAGAGTGCCCTAAAATCACCGTGTCATTATGTCAGTCTGTCTGTCCGTCCGTAACCCGTTTGTGAAAATTGGTGATAGTGACTTAACCGCTTGGAATATTTAAACAATTTTTGGCATACTGATAGATATCAATGAGATCTAACCAATGAACTTACGAAATATTACATTCCATTTAGTATAGCCTCGCCGAGGCGAAACATGTGAAAATTTTCGAACTGCTTCTCCTCGGAAACCGTTGGGCCGATTGAAGTCAACTTTCATATGGAGCCTCTATGGGATGGGGGAAACCAAAATTTGCTCATGGGGTCCAGGTCACATGACCAAAATGGTCGTCAAGCCATATAAGGCAAAAACCCATCAAAATAGTCTTCTCCAGAACCACTTGGCAGATTTCCACGAAACTTGATAAATAGCATCTGGGACGTAGGCCCATCATAAATTGCAAAAATGGTGACCCTGGGTTGACCTTGACCTTCTTTGTGCCTAGGTCAAACTTTGACACATATGCGTTTGTATTGGAAAAGTGAGAATTCATTTTATCCTGCAAACGATTCAGAATACAGTATTAGATATATTTTTGCTCCTTACGATAAGGCGCATTTATTGGGGGAACAGTTTTAGGTCCAGGTCACACGACCAAAATGGCCGCCATACCCATATACGGTAACACTCATAAAGCTAAAAGCATCCGGCGGGTCGTGCACTTCAGCTGAAGCACTGGTTTCTAAACAACCTTCCAATTAAATCTACGCCGCATATCTTTTTTAAAGATATTTCTTGTTATTGGTATTGCTAGTCATCCATCATGAAAACATGCCTATATAATTTTGACCACCTTGAACCCCACTTTTGTATAGTAAAACTGGGGTTTCCGGGGGTATACCTTATTTTTCTTATTTCTGCTCTAAAATATAGATTGTGGGTACTCGTTAGAACCGCCTCGATGAGGCGGTTCTAACGAGTGCCCACAATTTATATTTTGAACAGAAATAAGAAAAATGTCGCAATTTTTCATCATAAAATTTTCATTTTTCGGCGATAAAGGTGCCAATGTATGTGTATAGGCGTGTTTGCGTAATGTTATTAGTATTGACAGTTATCAACCGACTTTTTTGTAGTGCAAGTCGCCTCTGCATGCCATGATATGCTTATGGGCTCTGGTATTCATTGCATCTTGCATTGAATCATCAATGGGGAACTTACAGCTTTCGATGGATACTACAAATTCAGACAGTTACATCCCAGGTCAGTGTATTTAGTATAAACGTTTTAGATGTCAAGTGAAACTCCTGAGTGTTTAAAAAGAGAAACTATATTACGTCTGGGAAATTCATACCCTGAAATGCCTCCTTTTTATGTAGAGAAAAGTGGGTTTACATGGGTACATTATACATTATCCTTGTAAAAGATTAAAACATTGATTTGGGTACATGTGAAACTGCCTCTCTGTGAGGCTGATCTAACGGGACAAGAGTGGTTCTATCGAACAAAAACCAAACTGTTATGTCATTACGCAAACACGCCTATGCAAATACATTGCCACCTTTATCACCGAAAAAATGAAAATTTTATGATGAAAAATTGCGATTTTTTTCTCATGTCTGCTCAAAATTTAGATTGTGGACACTCGTTATAACCGCCTCATCGAGGCGGTTCTAACGAGTACCCACAATCTGTATTTTATAGGCGGTTCTAACGAGTGTCCACAATCTATATTTTAGAGCAGAAATAAGAAAAATCAGGTATACCCCCGGAAACCCCAGTTTTACTTTTTAAAAGTGGGGTTCAAGGGGGTCAAAATTATATAGCCCTGTTTACGTGATGATAAGTAAAACATCAATAGCTCGAACACTCATTAACCCTCAATGACTCGAACTACTCCTGATTCGAACGTTTCTTGGTCCAAAAGAAATATTATCATATTAATATTTGAAGTTGTGGGAAATATATTTAACAAGTCCACTCGACTGTCAGCCCAGTAGAATAGAAGTGGAGGCAATGATCAGGAATTGATACAATTGCCTCACACTTCCCAGCCAAGACACCAAAGGTTCGCGTCTTACTGGTGATCAGGAGGCACGGGTTCGATACCTGTCGGAGTCGGACCGGCCCCAATAGCTCAGTTGGTAGAGTGTCCGCTCCGGGGAACGGGAGGTCACGGGTTCGATTCCGGGCCGCGACATACCAAAGTCGTTAAAAATGGTACTAGCTGCTCCTCGCTTGGCACTCAGACTTACGGGGTAGAGCTAGGACGGGTCGACCCAGTGTCAGGATAATTTGACTGGGTGGGGTGTCATGTAATGTGTCTGGGACATGATACTTCAGTGAGGCAGCACTAGTAAAGCGAGCATTGAGCTCCCTGTCGCAACCATACACCGTCGCGATATGACTAAAAATTGTTGAAAGCGACGTTAAACCCGAATTCACACAAACACACACTGTCGGGGTCGGCAACATTTCTTTCCTGGATATTGATCATGAAATCTTTTCTATGGTCATTCTCTCCCCTCCGCTGATTCAAGAATGGCAGTTGTTAGTTTCTGGCGAAAGAATGTGCACTGTACTGGTTAACCGCTTACCTATTAGCCTGTCCAGGAAAAGTGTGGATAGCTAAACTGACCGGCTCAAAAATGACATAAAGTAGTATTGACTGGGCCGCTAAACTCTAATACAAACAAACACACCAAGACACAAGAGGGTGAGAAACACCAACAAAAAACAACTTAATCAGAACTTCACAAACCGGAAGGTAAAAGGGCAATCATTTCAGTAGAATCTCGGTGATTCGAACGCCGACTTTTCGAAACTACCGGATTTTTCGAAAGTTTGTGTCGGTCCCGATCTTTTTTGCTATTATTTTATGTAAAAATATTACCGATTTTTCGAATTTCGATTATTCGAAAAATTCGATTTTTCGAATAAAATTGTCGGTCCCCATCAAAGAAATTCCTATTAAAATCCATCTCCAAATTCGAAGTCAAAATATTTCAAGCACATTATTCATGCTTGAAGAGCATGTTTTCTTTGAGCTTGTTCACACCCGACTGATTTCACAGGTGCAATATATTATTGTGTATACAGGTAACTGACACCTAGTTAATCCGGAGCTTCTTAATTGATATAACGGTAATTGGTAATGAGCATTGTTAAGAAGATTATCCTGTTTGATGTTTTAAATAAAGCGACTTTAATCTGAGACCTTAGAGCATATGGGATTTTTTTGGGAAACTGAAAGAAGACGATTTTCAGAGAATTTCAAAGACAGTTGAAAGTGAAAATAGAAAATAAAAATGCAGTACATCGAATTGAGGGGCTGGGCGATGGATTTTCCTTGTGGTGGGTCCATGCCCAGTCCCGGCGTGCTTTCGTGTGGTCCCCTTTCGGGCTGTGTGGCTCCCGATCAGCGTTCGGGGGCCACACAGCCAGAAAGAGGTTCACACGAAAGCATGCCGGGACTGGGCATGGACCCACCACAAGGAAAATCCATCGCCCAGCCCCTCCTGAGGGGGTGAGGCAAACGGGAAGTCAGAACGAGAGGTAGCGCTGTGGTTGCGGTCCTTGGACTTTGCACTTAGGAGCGTTGCGTCAAAATCCTGGTTGATCGAGAGCCACACAACCCAAAGGAGAACGGCACAACAGCACACTAGCAAACAAAGCCTCTCCTTCAGGAACGCATATAGAAAAGTGGGACAGAAATAAGAAACAAAACGCCTTATCACATCTTTTTCTATCTTTTTTCGCAACTTTCGCTTTCGAATAAAGGATGTACATTATAAGGTTACCGCAACGGAATGACCTTGGGGCCCTCAAAAGGGCCTTTTGCATACCACCACGACTGAAAAACCGCATCTCGCCTGGTATATCATACAGCCCTCCGTACTGCCCTTATCGCATAACATAAAAATCACCAAAAACAGCAAATTGCGCCATGACCGTAATAAAGACAGACGGTCAAGAAGGCCACATATCAATACAGACAAGGGCAATTAACTTACTAACTAGGGCATGACTTAGCGCGACCTGAATGAAGGCTTTTAACAAACACAACCACCCACGCGAAACTAAAACAACATACAACCACACTAGGTAGGTAGATATAGCGATAGTTGTAGGATAGGAATACAGTAGAGAGGATAGTATAGAAAAGCGAGATCAAAAACCTGGAGTTAGAAGAAGAAGAAGAAGAAGAAGAGTTTTCAAAAAAAAAGAGACTTCAAACAATTTTATTTGTGTAAATATGAAACATTAAAAACAAGATCGCATAGGAGCGCTCGAATGCGCACGTGCGCAGGCGGACGCTTGTATGCGACCTACATGATTATATAACAATTTGCACTAACCACTTTGACTAAAGAGATTGGCAAACGTTGTCTCGGGTCCCCAAACGGCTAGGCAAGAATACATTTTTTTCTACCATGGTGCCTGCCTACACGTAGGATGCGATAATGATATGCAAACATGGCGACACAAAATGACCCTCCTACGGTCCCACAGAATACGGCATCCTGCGTCGAGGAGGGCATAACTTTTTCTTAACTTCAAAGGAAAAAGCATAAAAGGGGATTGACCTACTTTCCACATCCTCCGCGCTAGAGGTCACATCTAACTAAAATAAAAACGAATTTGGGCCCGAGACGGCGGAAGCCAACACACCATGTTACTTTGTTATATGTTGTATGTACAGAATAACCCCCCCCCCCGAAAAAAAAAATATATAATCTTCAAGCACAACCTTGCAGGTACAAAAATTGTCTTTCCCAGCAACTGTGGGCGGATGGGCCTGTTCCAAAAAGGACAACAACACAAACGAGATCGGCAAACGTTGTCTCGGGCCTCCAAATGGCTAGGCAGGAATACACTTTCCTCCTATGGTGCCTTCCTTCACGTAGGATGCGTTAATGATATGCAAACATGGCGACTGACCCACTTATGGTCCCGCAGAGTGCGGCACCCTACGTCGAGGAAGGCATCACTTTTTTTCATAACTTAAAACGGCAAATGCATAAAAAGGGATCGACCTACTTTGCACATCCTCCGCGATAGAAGTCACTCACTAACAAAATAAATACGAATTCAAGCCTGAGACGGCGTAGGCCGGCACTTCATGTTATTATGTTACATATTGTATGTACAGATAAACAAACAAAAAAAAAAACACAAACTATAAACCACTAGCTTAATCTTGCAGGTACAAAAACTGTCCTCCCCAGCAACTGTGAGCGGGTGGGCTTGCCCTAAAACGGACAACACCCCCTTTAAGGCACAAGAAAAACAAACAAAACAGGTCCGTAGCGGGGTAAGCACATCCGCCCGCATATATACTTAAAAAATAGATCACTCAACAAGCTGGGGAAACAGACCAAACAATGTAAAAATGTACATACGTTACATAAATATACAAAAATCAAATAAATAAATAATAATAAAAAAAAAAATACCAATATCAACATTGACCCTTTCCTGCTCTGACACGCCGAGTAGAAGACAAAATGGACCGACTGCAGCGGACTTACGATAGACACGGACGGACGGGGCTGGAGCCGAGCGATGGTCTCCCCATTCACCGGCAACGTTGAATGGGGATAGCACCGAACGACTACGGGTTAGTGCCAGAATGGATTAGTTCCCTGGGACCCCACCAGCTGACGACCCGCGACACGGGGAAACTGGAAACAACAACAACAACAACAACCTTAGAGCATATGGGATTTTTTTGGGAAACTGAAAGAAGACGATTTTCAGAGAATTTCAAAGACAGTTGAAAGTGAAAATAGAAAATAAAAATGCAGTACATCGAATGACTAGAAATATTTGGTTTGCCAGCACAGACTTGTGGCCACGTAAAATCGATTTAAGCCCCCCCCCCCCCCCCCCCCCCCCCCAGTGGAAATCTTTCCACTGACCGTTCCGGTTTATTTATGTTGTTGTTTGTTACTTACTGTATGTATCACTTGTGTCTTTTTATTTTTGATGGCCATATAGCCATTTTGAAGGAAAGTAACTCTCCTTATGGCCTTTCTTTTTTTTTTAGGTTTCCATTATGGTCTGGTCGCTTAATGTTTATGTTTCTTTCCCTTTGGTGTCTTTGATGGGTGGAGTAAGTTAATTGTATCGATTCCTGTTTGTTTTTTGTTTGATTTGAGGTTTAACGTCCCCGTCAAGACTGTGAAGGTCATTTTGGAGACGTTGTTGCCAATTTTGTGGGACTTTGCAATGTACAAATGTATATCCATAATAAACAGATAATTAGCAATACATCACAAAAACACGCCTGTATAATTTTGACCCCCTTGAACCCCACTTTTATAAGTAAAACTGGGGTTTCCGGGGGTATACCTTATTTTGCTTTTTTCTGCTCTAAAATATAGATTGTGGGTACTCGATGAGGCGGTTCTTACAATGAGTACCCACAATCTATATTTTGAGCAGAAATAAAAAAATATCACAATTTTTCAGCTGAAAATTTTCCTTTTTTCGGCGCTAAAGTTTACAATGTATTTGTATAGACGTGTTTTCGTAACGACATACATGCAAAGACGAGCTATAACAATAATAAACCACAACAGAAGAACCACCTTGGAACGGTTAGCAAAACTTTTATTGTGGATAGAAGTTCATTTTATAAATGTAGAACCGAACTGATACAGGCGGATGTTTTTAGACAAAAAGATGCCTTATCAGGCAAATGTCAATGCGTGTTTTATCATTATATTCCTATTATGCTTTAGTGAAGTGTTTCCGAGGGATGTTTTGCAACTATGTTTCATTTCTGATACGACTGTCATTTCGTAAGATGTGGTTCGTACGGGATCGAACCTTACCAACACCCCCACACACACCTACACCCCTCCCCCCACCTCCCGCCAATAAATGGCTTCGTGTCACGCAGACTTTAGTTTTCAGTTCTGTGGTGTATTCCTTGCTTCCAAAGGATAACCCTTTTTAGTACATATTTAACTTCACTACAGCTGGTGTGTTGGAATGTGTGACGGCGGTAAAACGTCTCCCTGCCCTACATCATAGTGTAGATTATATTTTCTTGTCCTTTGAGATCACTGATTCAATTGTGGAATTTTGAAAATATCTGAGGGTCACTGATGAGGCCTAATTGGCCGAAACTAGCTAGTCTGGCCCAGAAAACACGTACACTCCTTATTTTTCAGTTCTGTGGTGTATTCCTTGCTTTCAAAGGATAACCCTTTTATAGTACATATTGAGACCTAACATTGAATTTCTCTCTATTTTCAGGGCATTTTCAAAATTCCCTAGATAGAACAAAGCGCTCATTACCAATACTTATAGGTAAATATAAGCTGTAGATACATATTATATAAAATAGAAGTGAAGGCAATGATCAGGAATCGATACAATTAGCCCACAGCTCCCATCAGAGACACCAAAGGGAAAGAAACACAAACATGAAACAACAGATCCTAATAGAAACATCAATAGCGGAAAGCCAAACGGACAGTTACGTTCCCACAAAATGACCAATTGACTATCAAAAACAAAATAATATGAGCGGTACAAGCACTCAAAGACAAACCATAACAAAACTAAACCGCGACAGAAGAACCGCATTGGAACGGCCAGTGAAACGAATTCCACCCTGGGGCTTAAATCGATTTAACGTGGCCACAATACTCGTCCTTACTTCCGTCGCGATTTAGACAAATAGTTTGTTCAGTCCGCATGAAGGTCTCCTAACGCATCAAGGCATCATCTCCGCGAACACAAAAATGAAACAACCACAGAGATGAAACAACGGTGAGGACTCGACATCAAGAAAACACTGAAATGCTGGAGCAAAAGAAGACCAATAATTGGACTCCGGTATTCTTATTACGAAAACACGCGTATAAATAACACCTAGCCCTATTAAGGGGAATCGGAACACCTTCAGGGCAGGCAAGTCCTGCAAAAGTATTTTCATCTCACATGTCGATAGGGATCAACTCTTTAAGGAAAGAATTTGCTCCCGAGGAGAAAATTCTTTCCTTTAAGAGTAGACCCCATTTTCTGTGGGACAGGGCTTATAGAAAGCGGACAGAAGTCCCGAAAGTTGTCTCCCTTTCAAAAATGGCGGAAAAATAGAAATCAGCCAGGTGTTCCATTCCCCTTAGATCAAACTAGGCCATGACGGTACTACTAGTCACAAAAGCCATATATGACTGGTAAGATTCGTGTATGGGTGTGTTATCATTTTGTAAAAGCCAGTCACATGGTCCAGTCAGATCTTTAATTTATTTCAAGCTCTTAAGCAATCGTAATGCACGAAGAGGAACGTGCTTCTAACGCGAAAAAATAGTTCGTATTTGATTGGACCACGCGACCTGCTGTTACAAGAAGATAACACACTCCTATACGAAATTTCACGGATATTTCACTAAACTTACCAGCCGAATAATGATAATGTGTTCAAGGTCAAGGTCACTGTGGCTATTATCAGAAAAAAAACGTCATCACTCTAGGGCCTTCATTTATTTATTAATTTTAATATAACTTCACAAAAACGTTGGGTATGGTAAATTCTTGAGCAACTTTGACTTTCAGAGTCCGGGGCTCAAGGTCAAGGTCAATTTGGCTAGTTTTAGAAAAAACTGTTATCGTTCTAGCACTTACATTTATTGATTGATTTTAATATAACACATATGTTGGGTATGATGGTATCTCGAACAAATTTGAGTTTCAGTGTCTTGGGATTAAGGTCAAGGTCAATGTGGCTATTTTTAGAAACAGTTTGTCATCGCTCTAGTGCCTACATTTATTGATGGATTTTAAGATCACTTCACACTAATATTGGGTATGATGATATCTCGAGTAAGTTCAACTTTCGTGGTACGGGGTGCAAGGTCAAGGCCACTTCGGCTATTTATGGAAAAACATTTTTATCGCTCTAGTCCCTACATTTATTGATGGATTTTAACATAACGTCACACAAATGTTGGGTACTATGATGATACCTCGAGCTAGTTCGGGACTAAAGGTCAAGGTCTCTGTTGCTATTCTTAGAAAATACCTTGTCATTGCTCTAGCGCCTACATTGTTATAACCTCACACAAATGTTGCTTATGATTATATCTCGAGCGAGTTGACTTTTAAGGGTCCTGGGCTCAAGGTCGAGGTCACTTAAACTATTTTTAGAAAAAACATTGTCATCACTCTTATGAATGGATTTTAATAGAACTTTATACACATGTTGCGTATGATTATATCTCGAGTGAGTTCGCCTTTCAGGGTCATGGCATCAAGGTCAAGGTCTCTTAGGCTATTTTTAGAATACTTTGTCATCGTTCTAGCACCTACATTTATTTCTGTATTTTAATATTGTATCACAGAAATGTTGTGTTTGATAATCTTAGACGTTCAGAGTCCTAAGCTCAAGGTCACTGTGGCTTTTTTATATAAATAGAAAACTTTGTCAACACTCTAGCACCTGCATTTATTGATGGATTTATTGTAACTTTACACAAATGCTTGGTTAGACTATTTATAAGTTGTCTTATGCCAGGGGATTTGAATCGTCTGTGATTCCTTGATTCCTTATTATGTCTTGAAAGTTTGTAGATTGTTGTATCGCATTTTACTGTGCAAATGCTTGAAAATAGGATATTTTGTTCAGTTTTTCTTAGGGGTACGTTTTGGTTCTCTTTCATTTGCTGCAGTCTGTTTTGCTCTTTTACATAAGAAAATGGCTTTTGGGGGCCCAAACCTGCAAAAATGGATTTTTTTTTTTAAATAAAAACGCTTAATACAAGGTTTCATCTACAGTGGTTCTTAGGGGTACTATCTTGTTCTCTTAATTGCTGCCGTCTATTGAGCTGTTTTACTGAAGATCAATTTTATTTTTGATAACTTGCCCACATCCAACTTAGGTCCCCAAAGGCGAGCTATGTTTTGGCCAACTTTCGATAACTGAGTCACTCTATTACCTGGACGACCGATACACAAATAATGCATTTATTTAGACAGGAGATTACCATTTAAAATCATTCAAATATATAGTAAAATGAAGACAAAAAGTCAATGTGTGTGTGTGTGCGTGCGTGTGTGTTTGTGTGTGTGTGTGTTATCAATATTTAGGTGGTGAAATTGCTTCAATATGCGTGATTTCATATTGAGGCTCCTCTTATCAGACTACCCATCATTTATAGACGGTCACGCTACGCAACTCTGTTGACTTTCAGGTATTATTAACGGAGCTTCGTTAATTCCCCTGATTTACCTTTATTTGCCAGTATTAAAATAGTTTGAGATCTTGTCTTCTGACAACTCCTGAACATTACGAAACGCAATGCGTTTTAAGAAAACGACGTACATTTGCATTAGATCTTGGCATGGCCTATCCCGTCTCGACCTGTCCTGTCCCGACCTGTCCTGGCCTATCCTACCCCGACCCCTGCCCCAATCTTATCTTATCTTCTTTTTATAATATCTTATCTCGCCTTAACTTGTTTGACCGTCCATGCATTAAAACCTTATTGGTTTAATTGGGCGACAGGGCTTGAGATGTTGTTTCATCTCATTGTTGCCTACGAGTCCCAAAACATTGGAAACAACGTCTTCAGTATGACCTAAATAGTGTTAAAACTCAATTCAAAGAAAGCAAACCAAACCTTACCTTGTGTGGGTTAAAAAATAGCACGCGTACATGTCAGACCCATTTCAATGTAACTGCAAAAGTAATCATATATAAATTATATTTTTATTTTAGGGAAAGTCCTAAAGACTGCAAATCTTCTTGTTAACGACTACAACTTTCGACTCTATGTGAAAAAAGGCGGATATTCAGACGCCAAACAGGATTTTAACTTTATGCAGCCTTCTCAAGTCAGGACGATAGGGGTAAGTTTAAGCACACAGTAAATCAGTTGAGTTACCATCTCATCGCTAGAACAAAGCAGTCGGTTTTAAAATAAAAGTTAGACTACCATAAAAAATAATAAACGTTGTGTCATCTTAACGGCTTGCACTAATTCTCCTAAAATTTATACAAAAATTGGTTCACGATCCTGCAAGGAATCCAAAAGATGCAAACGGAAAGGCAAACATTGTAGACCCTACCAGAATGTTCCTACCTGGGTCTGCACTGTTTTCTTATATCTACCGCCCCCCATACTAAATAAGTTTATAAAGTTAGATCCTTTGGAAGCAAGGAATACACCAAATAAACGAAAATAACAGACTCAGTTTTATTGAGTCTGTTCTTGACCAGTACTGAAATGTGCAACACCGGCCACGCCCTCTAGCACCGGCTTAAGCAATGTGTGTTTCAAAATGATACCAAATGAACTCAATGATCCCAAAGGACCAGAAAATATAATCTGCACTATGATGATGTACGGGGAGACAAGTATTATTATGGTACCTACGTGATAAGCGCACATAACACTGCGATTTGAATGTTTCACATTTGAGTGTGCGCAGAACATTACGCAAACACGCCTATACAAATACATTGCCACCTTTATCGCCGGAAAAATGTCAACTTTAAGATGAAAAATTGTGATATTTTTCTTATTTCTGCTCTAAAATATATATTGTGGTTACTCGTTAGAACCGCCTCATAAGAAAAATAGGGTACACCCCCGGAAACCCCAGTTATACAATATGAAAGTGGGATTCAAGGGGGTCAAAATTATATAGGCATGTTTTCGTGATGAAACTAAACAAATAAAAAACAAAAACACACACACAACCACACACACACAAAAAAAACAACAACAACAACAACAACAAAAGTTTCCAGTTGTTCAATTCGTCGTTACTTTAAAAGCTCGATCGTTGTCAATTGTGAACTGTTCAAGCAAGCACAGTATCTAATATAGAGGATCTTACATGAGTGTCCATGTATTATTGAATTTATTAAACGAGTTGAGGAAAAGGGATAAAATTAACGAGTTTAATAAATTCAATAATACAAAGCCTCGCATTTTATCCCTTTTCCTCAACTCGTTTAATAAATTCAATAATACATGGGCACGAATGCAAGATTCTATTTATCATATGACATTTTAAACGCATTTCATTCATGACTGTTTAATAAAAAAGTCAATATTCCGCCATTAGTAAACGTGACGTCGTTACAGGTAACGTTACGGGACGTATCTAGCTAATTTGCATATTTAATCCACTAGTGGATTTTCGAAAATATTACATGGCGGTATTACACTCTCAGACGCGACGTCATATGATAAAGTATTTTATTTTTGTGGAAAAATTAAAGTAGTTTTTGTATGTGCAAAACCACTCCTATTTTTGCACAGTTAAAATATAAATACAGTAACATTCTATATTAAGGCCACCTTTGGGACTGTTTAAAAGTGTGCGTTACGACCACTTCTGAACAGTCCAAAAGGTGGGCATTTACTGAGAGACATAGGGTGTAGGAAACACAAAGAAATAGTTACTAAAACATTCCCAATAGGCTTTAAAAGACAGATGTCGGCTTACTTGAGGTGGTCTTAACATCGGGATTTTACTGTACACTGGCAGTCTATATGATCAAAGTTTTAACAATTTTTAACTTAAGACATTGTTAGTTTTGAATAATTTCCCCAGAACCATGACCTCTGGCGTTCAGCTATTAAAAGATGTCATCTGTATACATTAAGGCTCAATCGAGATTGCGATGTTGCTTTCATGCTTCGGTAGATCGGGCCTCTATTGACATGATGGAATTATACTTGGTAGATGATGTCTAGGCGACGTAGGTGTTAAAAAGATGACTTTACTGTCCTGTGTCGGCAGCACAGCTATTAAAATAACAAACGTAAGAAAACTAAAACGGACTTGGCAGGGTACATTGTAACAATGCAGCTGTTTGAATTGCTGATTTGCTAGATGATGCCTAGACAGCGCCACAGTTATTTTTGAAGATTGAGTTTTTCCAAACGATGCATAGTAATCGCAGCTGTTACAATGCCAGACTTGACTTTGCCAGATGATGCATATATGGCACAGCTGTTTAACTGATGGACTTAGTTTTACTAGTAAATGCTTTGACAACACAGTTGTACAGTTGTTGTTTAACTTTTGCTGCAAAATATCTAGAATACGCAAATCTTGAAGTTAAGTGGAGTTAGCACTGGATTGTACCTGGAAGTGGAGGACTTGACTGTGCCAGATGATGCCTAGAGTACGCGGCTGGTGTAGTACCGGGCATGACGCTTAGCCAGGACAGCCTTTAAAACGGTATAGCTGGTGCAATTTGACATGAGACTAACCTCTTTGTAAATAATAAATTAGTCAATGTAACCACCTAATAGGTCGGTTTTCGCAATCTTCTTGTGAATTTTCGGCATCTCGTGAATGGCGACCCATTTACCGACCTCTATGTATTGAATAACAATATATGGACCTCTTCGGAAAATGGCGAAGATAAATATATGCGTTCAGTGGAGTGTAAAATTATGGGAATAGAGGTCATCAGTCTCATGTTAAGTTGCATTAACTATAGATCGTTCCATTCCAAGACAACCTACCAGTTCCAATTGAGGACAAAACTGTGTTAAATAACCCTTAGGCAGCGCAGCTACTTAAATGGTGATTTTAATTTTGCTAGATTATGCATTGACAAAGCGAAGATAACATTCTGGAAAATGCCAGTGCAGCTGCTACAATGATACATTCCATTTTGCTAGATGATGCCCTGCCAGCACAGCTGTCGAAATGGTGAAATGAACATTGCAGGACATTGCTGATGAAATTCTGACATCGCAAATGTTAATATGGTGAACTTAAAATTGCTGGATAATGCCAAGTTTTTAAGAGCTCATATTTTCCAAACCATACAGTGGATTTGTTTCATGTATGGTATGATGATAGATATAGATCCAAGGTTTTACTTATCTATTTGATGCCCATGACCTCGGTGTCAAGGTTCCGGAGAAAGTATTTTAGAGTTCATATCTTCCAAACTATTCAATTTATTTGTTTCATAACTAGTATGATGATAAATGTTTGCCAAGAGGTTTATTAGGCAATACCCGCATCTATGCCCATGAACTCAAAGACACTTTCCCAGGCAAGCCATGTTGTCTGATGACAGCTCTTGAATCTTATCAAACACTAATGACTGGCCTCGGTAGGTCAGTCGAATGCGCGTCTGACTAGTGATCAAGAGGTCGTGGATTCCATATCTGATGAATCGGCAATATTCTTTCTCCGGCGTCATTCTCTCTCTTCCGTTGAGCAAAGAAGAGCAGTCGCCAGCATATGCACTGTACTTGTCAACCGCTTATGTACAGATCTACCAAGGAATATGTGGTTTGGTAAACTGTCGGATATGACCTAAATTGTGTTGGTTGGACCTTTAACCCTTACCTGTTGCTCACAACAACCCCTATCTTTGCAAACAGTGTAGATCCAGATCAGATGTAGAAGCCATCTGATCAAGATCTACACTGTTTGACATTCAGTTAATGAATTTGTAGAAATAAATTACATTAAGTAATCTGATTTTGTTCAAAGTCAGAAATGGGTGTGGCTTAGAGAAGGGTTAACTCCAATAAACAATAACCAGGATTGACTAATGTTTACATTTCCTACGTTTATTTCAGAGAACCAGGTATGGCAGAGTAGGAGACAGAACTGTAGTTCTTTACCAAATCAACGGTAAAGCCGGTATAAATATATGGACCACCAAACAAGTCGGAAATCCGAGGGAATGGCGCAGAATAAATTACACGGATTAAAACAAACACATACAAGCATTACGATTAATTATCCGTGCTGGCGAGACTGCGCGGATGCGCAGGCTCGTCTAGCTATCTGATGAACCTTCGCTGCTCGCATAGGCGATAAGTACCAAAATCGCTTGACGGGCCCATGTTATATCTCCAAAACTGTTTCTTTTTATGAAAACCTTGTCATATATTTCTTACCGATTCTCGAAACACAGGTTATTTACCAATTTTCTATTGCTGTGGTAACAGAAAAGCTTTTTGATACACGTTTACGCACAAATTGTAGTTCGCTCAACCTAGACCTTTTTCATGAAAAACATAACAGACTCCTTTGCCTATGTCATTGTATATTCTTTCAGGAACTTCGCGACATACTTTTGAATGCTGTATCAATGCATCATTCCCCTACATTTAATCTTTTATTGTATGGTAATCCTGCTCTGTCACGGAAAGTAATGAAATATTTTAGGCACTTACATGAGTACAAGGCCTTAATACGAGGCGTTTTTACTGATGCCAAGTCCAATGATGCGACACCAAAACAATGTTATATATATTGGGTTACGTTATGTGCCATTACTCTCCTTTTATCCCATTCATTCTTTTTTTCTTTTTCTTTGTCATCATGTTTTTCCAAAATCGCATCTTTTTATGTCACTTTCATATATTGACTTTTACTTATCTAATGTCTTCAAGACAAAGTACGTTATTTTATATGTTCTTTATAATCCGCCATATACAATACATGAGTACGTTTGCAAAGGAGAAGAGCAACTTTCGCTCTAATCACATTCTTTTGTTCTCATATTTAATTATCTGTAATGAATCTCATTGTATATAGCCTATGAATAAAATATATTTAAACTGGGATAGGTTATGAGGGGAGTGACCGCTATATTTGTGCATGTTAACATTAATTTTGCATGTCAGTTGTCCACATCAAAGTGCGTACGTTATTCGCAATACGCATGATTCTGGCCCACGACAACAAAATGCACTGACACCAGCTCTACTTTAAGAGAGACTGCAAAACCGTCGAGCCTATTACTTCAGTCATCGCATATATGCGCCGACTGAACTTGGTTAAATGTTGATTAAAGTCAACATTGCTTATGCATGGAAGTAATTTTAGTTGTCATTTACGCATTAATCAATGGCTTCGCCGTTCAAACAAACAAACAAAACGTGAAAGCAATGATCAGGAATCGATACAATTAACTCACACCCCCATCAGAGACACCAAAGAGAAAGAAATACAAACGTGAAATCACTAGGCCCTAATGGATACATCAATAGCGGAAAGCATAAAGGACAGTTACTTTCCCACAAAATGGCCAATTGGCTATCCAAAACAACAAAAAAAAAAAAAAAAACTGCAAAAAAATCAAATAATAGCGATACACACACTCAAAGACAAGCCGTATCAAAAATTAACAGCGACAGGAGAACCGCATTGGAAGGGCCAGTGAAAAGAATTTCACTGGGGGGCATATCGTTTGTCATATCAAAGTGCAAAGTCGAGTTTTGGTCAAATTATCAGGCTTCAGAACTTATTTGTAAAAGAATAGATACACAAAATGTTCTGGAAGATAGTTCGCATTAATGCTCGTTTAGCATTTAGTCTGTCCGCAAAATCGCGATTAAATCTCTGTTTGATAATTTGGTTCATCTGTATGTTAAATCGTTGAACCCAGTTCCGCCCATTCGAGCTTGAAGAAAATATATTGGGCTGCATGCTGCTTCCACGCAGAGCTGAAACCGACCGCATAGGAATACTCGTAAACCCCTTACCTACCCAGGAATATTTGCAAGTCGGACCGTCCTTCCATATAAACGTCATTGGTTTCATTGGGCGACAGGGCTTGAGATTGGGTAAATGTCGCACAAAATAGAAAGCAATGTCTCTAAAATGACATATACAGTGTTGACGGGGACATTATACCTCAAATCGAACAAAAAATTGCCCCTTGAACAATATCCATCCATCCATGAAAACTTTCCTTTGGTCATTTCACACTAAAGATGCTTCAAGAATTGCTCCAAAATTATCTAAATAGTGTTTACGGGGACATAAAATTTAAATTCAAACAAACAAACAAAACACAGTTTATCGTACAATTTATTTGGTAACTGGTGTCATTTTATTTTATGCTTGTTCTTTTTTGTTGAGGGTAGAGCATTAGATCTGATTGTTTATCGTCGATATTTTTGCTTTTCGTTTTATTTAGTACTGATTACAGATCGAACTGGCATACAGATGCACTGACGGACAAAACGGGCATGCAGACAAACGTCAAACATGAGATCAAACCATGAACCCTTTCCAGTTGTGTACGAAAACTGGCCATCTACTAAAGGAACATTTGTGGCGGTACATTTAATCATACATGTACATGTACCATATGGGTAGCATTTAATCATACATGTACATGTACCATACGGGTAGCATTTTGTGAAGAATGCTTTCCTTGATAGGAAGCACATTGTAGCTCTTTACATCAATTACACGATGTTGTCAAAGTTGAAAGTTTGAAAGTTGTGGTTAAATAAATGAGCTTATCAGTATAAAACAATACTTAGGCATGGTGAGATTGCCCACAAACTTTTTGTTACATTTTTAATATGAACGTTTTCATCTCTGATAATGGGTTTTGTGGATAACAAAAGATACTATGATGATGACAAAAAGTCTCTGTCATGATTTATTGTGAGCGTTTTCAGTTCTGATAACTGGTTTTCGGAGGTCCACACCAATCGGGGCTTGTAAAAAATAGATTGGGCTTCAAGATACTATCATGCAGATCAGAAACAGACAGCACAGGTGTTCTTGTAAACCGCCTAGAAGGTCTAAGCCTGCCCGCAAAGTAGTGTGAGTCAGACTGTCCTTGCAATAAACCCCTATTGGTTAGGGCAGTATGGTTTTGAGATGTCATTTATCTTATTGTAGGGTAAAAGAAGCATAGTCTCTAAAATGATCTTACTAGTGTTAAAGGGGAAGTAAGACCTCGAAACAAGCAAAAGGAAACGAAACGGAATTTCGGACATAAAGTTATTTTAGAGAACAAAATTCATGTCAACATTTATTATCGTAAATGTTTTGCAACAGGTGCCACAAGGAGTTTGAAAATCGCTTGAGACCAAAAATAATTCTGACTACGGGATTTTCTAAAGAAAACGTGGCAGCATAATTTTTATTTATTTATTTATTTATTTATTTTTTTTGAAAATCAATAAGCAGCTAGACAAAGTGTACAGAGAGGACACATCCCCAACCAGTGCAGTTGTCCCTTAATGCTAGTTTGCGTAATTGCCCCAAAATGCTAGTTTTCGTGCGGTTGTGTCATAGGGTATAGGTATACAGCACACTTGTACTGCCTTGCTGTGTTGATTAAGAGATAGTCAGATATGTTTCCAAAAACGAAAATAAAAACGGAGTGGTTATTGACAGTCGACTGGTAATAGCCAAAACACATTAAAATGGCTATTGCCAGTCGACTGGTAATAACCAAAACACGATAAAATGGCTATTGACTGTCGACTGTCGATAGCCAAAATACGTTTAAATGGCTAGTCGCGTTCGACTGGCAATTTATTTTAACGTGTTTTGGCTATTACCACTGAGTTGACTGTCACTACGTTTTTTTTTAATTGCTGGCTATTACCAGTGGTCGTTTAATGTTAGTTTGCATTTAATTATACTCTTGGATGGGGATTTTCTCAGAAAACACAGTAAAAGAAACACACTGATCACACGATAATTCCTCCATCTTTACATTCTATCGGAAATTAAGTCCGATTATATAGAGAAAAGAAGTGGGGCTGTTCAGGGTAAACGTTGTTCATGTTCATATCGAACTGACTGCATTCTATTGACACGGTCGGGTTTGTGAGCGGATCTTACTATTTTTACCTTTGCGATGACTTTCAGTGTAAAGTTAAAATTAGATCCTAATATAAATAGATAAAAAACTTATGCGTTTGGTGCGACTTTTACTATACATGAAGTGCTATATTTGTTTCACGGCACTTTCAATGTTATCTAACTCATTTTGAGCCGATAGCTCAGTGGTAGAGCGTCCGCTTCGGGAATAGGAGGTGGCGGTCTCGATCCCCGGCCGTGCCAAACCAAAATGTGAAAAATGGTAATAGGCGCTCCCTTGGCTGACGCTCGCATTATAAGAATGTAAATAAAGGCAGAAGGCCGGATACTTCGTTTGTCGCAGAGCTTATGTTATTTGTTTCGGATATGCGACGTTAAATAGAGCTTCTTTATCTTTATCCTTAACCAGAATTTACCAGAATTTGGCGAATATAAATATTAAATCTTAAGTGTGGCTAACAGAAAAGTACAGCTAAAACCGTTGAGGATGGGCACTTATTAGATCCGCCTCGGTGCGGCGCAATACCCATGTATGTAGTAGGAGTCATTCTCTCCCTTCCGCTGATTCAAGAAGGGCAGTTGTCAGTTTCTGGCGAAAGAATGTGCACTGAACTGGTTAACCGCTTACGTATAAGCCTGCCCAGGAAAGTTTGGATAGGTAAACTGACCGGCTCAAAAATGACCTTAATAGTGTTGACTGGGCCGTTAAACTCCAATACAAACAAACAAACAATGTATGTAGTAGGAAACAAGAATATATGTAGGGAATAAGTCGGCCTCGGTAATCGTATGATATAGGTTTGTCTTCATAGAAAAAAAAAACAACAAAAAAAAAACAAAAACAAGATGCAACTGGTAATAGCCCAAATACATTAAAATGGCCAGTGCCAGTCGACTGGCAATAGCTCAACTACGTTAAAATGGCTAGTGCCAGTCGACGCAATAGCCAAAATACATTAAAATGACTAGTGCCAGTCGACTTGCTATAGCCATTTTAACGTGTTAGGGCTATTGTCCGTCGACTGGCAACAGATCTTTCCAAAAGATAAAAAAAAAAAAAAAAAAAAAGATTTCAGCCTCTTTTTTTGAAAATCGATAAGCAACTAGACAAAATGTGCAGGGAGGGCACATACACCCACAACTAGTGTAACTAACCACAGCCTTGACCTCAATGTTTAGTCACAAGTGCAGGGATCTCGTACTAAATAGAAATAAAACAATCATTTTCTTTTATAATTAACCCATTGCATAAAGGGGTACCTTGTTAATGCTATTTCTAAATGACCTCTCGGGTGACATCACGAAAACACGCCTATATAATTCTGACCCCCTCGAACCACACTTTTATATTGTAAAAATGTGGTTTACAGGGGTAAACCTTCTTTTTCTTATTTTTGCTCTTACATAAAGATTGTGGGTACTCGTTAGAATCGCCTCATCGTGACGGTTCTAACGAGTACCCACAATCTATAATTTGAGCAAAAATAAGAAAAAATATCCCAATTTTTCATCTTATTTTTTTTTCATTTTTTCGGCGATAAAGGTGTCAATGTATTTGTATAGACGTGTTTTCGTAATTGTTAGGTATGGATATAGATAAGGATTTGTTATTAGACGAATTCCAGAAATTTGTGATACCGTTCGTTGATGATACTCTTTTACTGGCTGAAACGCTTACAGACTTTAAGTTACAATTTTTGCTCAATAAATTGTCTATTTATTGCGAGAAATTGAATTTAACTGTAAACACAGATAAAAAAAAGTTCTTATATTTAAGAACTTCAATAGGCCAGAGAATGTTGAAATCTTTTATGGCAATGTAAGGCTTGCATTACGAAAACGCGCCTATACAAATACATTGTCAATTTTACCGCCGCAAATAGGAACATTTTAAGATGAAAAATTGTGATATTTTTATTATTACTTAGAAACGCCTCATTAAGAACGATTTAAGAGGTTCAATAAGCCAGCGAACGTTGATATCTTTTATGGCAATGTAAGGCTTGCATTACGAAAACGCGCCTATACAAATACATTGTCAATTTTACCGCCGCAAATACGAACATTTTTAGATGAAAAATTGTGATATTTTCTTATTTCTGCTCAAAATATAGACTGTGGGTACACGTTAGGACCGCCTCATCGAAGCGGTTCTAACGAGTACCCACAGTCTATATTTTAGAGCAGAAATAAGAAAAATAAGGTTTACCCCTGTAAACCCCAGTTTTACTATAAAAAGTGTGGTTCAAGTGGGTCAAATTTATATAGGCGTGTTTTCGTGATGATATTGTACGAAACTTTATCTACCTAGGCGTAAATGTTACAGTAATGTTAATATTTCTCATGCTCAAAAACATTTTTCAAAACAAGCATATAAAGCTCTATATTCACTTGGACATATTGTGGACAAGCACGAGTTATGTGTCAATGAAAAATTGAAATTATTTGACTCATTAATTTTACCTATCCTTAATTACGGGTGTGAATTTGGTCCTTTTCCAAAAGCCAGGATGCTGAAAAAAAATCCATTTGAAATTCTTGAAACAAATTCTAGGTGTACGTAGGCAAACGTGTAGCTTAGCTGTTTACGGTGAGCTTGGTCGGATTCCTCAAAGTGTCCTACATAAAACAAGAGTAATACGAGGACTGTTCAAATATGAATGCAACTAAGCACATAAAAATGATTCCGTGATAGATTTCGATGAAAAATTTATTTTGTCCCCTCAAAGTATTCCCCTTTAACAGATATACAAACTTTCAGTCTTCTGATTCAATCATTGAATGCATTTTGGTAGTCTTTTCGAGGTATACTATGAAGGCACTGGAATATTGCAGAACCGAGGTGTTTGCGCTGTACAAATTTTCGACCAGAAAGGTATTTTTCAGCCGCGGGAACAAAAAAAAGTCACACGGGGCATGGTCAGGGGAATACGGGGGGTGAGGGAGTTAAACCACCTTTTCCTGCTTCAGATAGTCTTGCACAATGAACGCCTTGTGCGATGACGCATTGTCATGTAGCAATCTGACATTGGCCAAACCAGTTGCGGGTCTTCGTTCTTTGAAATATTTCTTCAATTTTCGAAGAACTTGATTCTTGTAATACTTCGCATTTACAGATTTGCCTTTAGGCACAGCAACCTGGATAGCAGGGCCCTGATTTGAAAAGAATATGGCATACATTACCTTCTTGACGCTCATGGTCCGCTTTGCAATGCATGGTCTTTTGCAATACTTTGTTGCCCATATTTTGTTCTGAATCTTTCGTTTTGGCTCAAAAAAGTGAACCCATGTCTCGTCACCTGTGACGACATTAGCGAAAGACCGTGCATTGTAATTTGGAACTTTTTAAGCAACTTCTTGGTGCACTGAACGCGTGTCTTTTTCTGCTAATCTGTCAACAGATGGGGAATCCATCTAGCACAGATCTTTCTCATTTTCAAATCCCGTTTCAGAATTGTATGAGCTGCTCCTAATGAGATGCCAACCATACTAGCTATTTGCCTAGTGGTGTATCGTGCATCGGTAGCAACTATTTCTTTCACTCTAGCAACCATCTTGAGAGATGTTGCTCTTTTCGGCCGACGACCATGTGGTGCATCTTCTGTTGAGCCTAGCCCACAGCTGAATTTCTTACACCAACGAAAAACTGTCGGAAAAGACATTTCATTATGCCCATAAACCGAACATATTTTTCATCAAAAATGTCTTTGCACCGTATACAAAGAATACAACGATTCTTAATATAGGACCGTACTCTGACTTTCTTCCAACCATGTTTTGTATTAGTATGCAAGAGTACAATAGTCGGAGGATAAGTTGAAAGTGACGTTTTAGACTATACCACTACCAATAGGTGAGACAGGGTGTTACCGTTATTATCGATAAAAATTGAATAACTATCCGATAATGTGAAACGAAGTAAGACCTTTCACAAGCCAAGAAGAAATGGCTCAAACGGTTAGTGTTCGGGTTGTTTAAATTATGAAATGACCATTCGTTGTTCGAATCCTAACATTGTTTTCTTCCCTTTTTTTCCTTTTCATCGTGAATAGAGTTCTGCCTTTTCTTTGATGTCCTTTAAAATCGAAATTTATATTGCACAACCCGCAGAAAAAGCGACCGACTGAAGTCGGTTGATTTTCTAAGGTGCCGTAAAATCACCGTGTCATTCTGTCATTCGGTCATTCTGTCAGTCTGTCCGTCCGTAAAACGTTTGTGAAAATTGGTGATAGTGACTTAACTGCTGGGAATATTTTAACAATTTTTGGCATACTGATAGATATCAATGAGATCTAACCAATGAACTTGCGAAATATTACATTCCATTTAGTATAGCCTCGCCGAGGCGAAAATGTGAAAATTTTCGAACTGCTTCTCCTCGGAAACCGTTGGGCCGATTGAAGTCTAATTTCATATGGAGCCTCTATGGGATGGGGGGAACCAAAATTTGCTCATGGGGTCCAGGTCACATGAGCAAAATGGCCGCCAAGCCATATATGGTAAAACCCCTTCAAAAATAGTCTTCTCCAGAAAAACTGGGCAGATTCCCACGAATCTTGATAATTAGCATCATAAATTGCTAAAATGGTGTTTTTTTTTTTCTTGTGTCCGCTCAATATCTCAGTTTCGTAACATTGTTTTGTGTTTTGTCTTCTTAGCACATAAAAACAGAATTACTGATCTCAGCAGAAGAAAAGGTCATTGCAATATTTTAAACGACAAAAAGTATAATGTAATATTTTAAGAAGGAAAAAGAAAAATAATATTGAGGCTCGAACCAACAAGTATAATGTAAAAACATTTTGTTGGGTTATTAGTCAGCCGTCTTTCCACTGCGCCAGGTTGAATGTCTAAGAGGTATACAACAAAATCGCATTATATTGAATATTACCGACGCTTGCTTACCTTTTGACAATAGTGGACTATGCTCAATAACAAAAACATTCGCTGACGTCACTGTCAACTTATCCTCCGACAGCAGTAGACAGTGTTTATCGAACGATATACATGGCTAAAGTGAACGGATTTTAACAGGTTTGGTATCAATGTATAGGTAAAATGTTTTCTACGCTGTGATATTTATTTCCAGGTGATTTTCGCATTAGTGCATGAGAAAACGTTCTACTTGCATTCATATTTGAACAATCCTCGTAAAGTAATGGTAACCCGCGCGTTCAAAATTTTGTCCAATCCACAGTCGCTCATGTATAAGGTATATTTTCAACATGTTATTGATGTTAATAATGACAACAGTTGGGCTTCACATCTAAAGCGCCTCCTTGATAACTCAGGATTTCAATATCTCTGGGCCAATCAGAATATGAGCCGACTGATATGATATAGAAATCTTAGACTGTGTCAGTTTTGCAATGCTAACGTTGTTGAAGACGAGTATCATTTTCTCCTGGTATGTCCGATGTATCGAGAACTAGGTATATCCCTTTTACCTAAATATTACTGTAGATGGCCATCAACTTTCAAGTGCAAGATGCTTTTAAATGATACCTGGATTAACATTTCAAAAAAGTTAGCTAAGTTTATGTATGTTGCAACAACAACAACAAAAAAAAAAAAAAAAAAAAAAAAAGAAAAAAAAGAATGTCTACCCTAAATACTGTCACCTCAACTTAGGATCATACTGAAATATATCCTGGCAATCTCGATCGGTGTCCCGATGTACCTCTCCGCAGGGCGTCGCAGAAATGCCTATATAATTTTGAACCCCTGGAACCACAAGTTTATATAGGAGAGCTGTGGTTTATAGGGGGTAAACCTTATTTTTCTTATTTCTGCTCTAAGTTATGGATTTTGAGTACTCATTAGGGCCGCCTCGTTGCGGCAGTTCTAACGGGTGCCCACAATCTGTGTTTTGGACAGGGGCGGTTTTCCGTCTTTAAGTTTTCATATTTTTTTTTTTGTCAGCGGTAAAGTTTGCGGTAGATTTGTGTGGACGTGTTTTCGTGATGGGGCGGATGGGTAAAGCGGATCACCTATGAGATATCCTTATTACTTTTAATATCTGCATCCTTGCATTAGCTATATAAGTTAAATGTCTATTTGGATGATGTTTTACTTATTATACTCTGTCATACTCTTCTCGTGCCGCCGTTACATGGTATTATATGGCGAGAAGCACTGCTTTGCTTGTGCCTGAATAAACCATTTTGTAGTTGTAGTTGTTAAACAGTGAAGGCCCAGATCAGACGCCGCATTTTGCGGCGTCTGATCAAGGCCTGCACTATTTGCTGACAGAATTTTGCGTCAAAAAAGAATAAATACAAAAACATAGGCCTACCACCCCTTAGATTACAAAATTGACTTGTCCAACACATAGCAATGGAAAAGTCCAGTAGTAAACAATGGGTTAAGGCGAAAGGTATGACTTTTGTATAAACATTTCAAGAGAAGTTCTAAGTCTGTGACCTTCACCTCAAAGACACACCTCTGTCTGCCCATAAGACCTATATCTTGAGTTTCTATTCATGTCAAATGAAAGTGAAATTCATGAAAAAGGACTTGAGAATACAGTAGAACTTCTATGGCTCGAACTACCGCTGTCTCGAACAAATTTTCATGGTCCCAAAGGGATTCGAGGTATCGAAGTTCGACTGTATACAGCTATATGAACTTTCATACAACACGTTTGACATTTTTAAAGTAAACCTAAACCCATGATCTTGACCTCCAAATCGTACCCCGGATAAGGGAAAACATGTAGTGTTGTTTGTTTTGTTTGATTTGAGCGTTAACGTCCCCGTCGCTGTAAAGGTCATTTTGGAGACGTTGCTTCCAATTTTGTGGGACTTTTACCCGACATTGAGATGAAATGACATCTCAAGCCCTGCCGCCCAATGAAACCAATAGGGTTTATTAGCATGGACGGTCCGCCTCGTACCGCGGTTCCTGGACAGGCTTAGATCCTCTAAACGGTTTACCAGTACTAGTGTGCGGGCCAGAATCAGCTCTGCGAGGAAGCACCATGCAGCCCATATATTTCTTCAAGCCCCTATGTGCGGGGGCTTCATGTAGTGTGGAGTAAACTTTATTACCCACAACCTATGTCTTGAAGCTGAAATAAGAAAAAGTAATATAAATACTCGCGTAAACCCCAGTTTTCTCTGTATAAAGACGATTTTAGGGAGGTGTTCATTTCACGGACTTGTTGATATGATGAACAAACTGCAAGGCTGTACAGGCTGATATCATTCTTCGGCGGGTAGGCATAGTGTAGCGTGTCCGCAGCCAAATTGTCTATTTGCTCATTACCGAACCCACCCTGTAAAATGTCAAGAAAATCTGCATCTGAACATGTTTTCTGCCTATGTCGCCTGCTGCGTATTCTTGCAAGCTTTTCAAACATACCTTGCATACAGGCAAATAGTATGGACGCTGATCAGACTGCTCCTAGACAGGCAAACAGTATGGACCCTGACCAGACTGCTCCTAGGATCAGTCTTACCTGGGTTCACACTGTTTGCAACAGTGACTTTCAACTTAACCAGCAGACAACAAGGCTGACGACAACTGTTGCGACTGGCACCTTTAGAAATAGCATCTACCAGAATCGCGTTTTATTACAGTGATAATCATTACCATTTCCGAATTTAATACTGCAGATATCTACAGGACGATTCGAGTTTCCCCTAATAGCGGCATCCAAAATCGCTTACGTTGATAATTACAGCTTCTTGTTTTTGGTTATGGACTGTCATCATGAAGCAAATTCTTATGTCTGATGATTTATTAAGGTAGATAGTTGAACGTAAGGCCTGCGGCCCCAACCCCTCTTCAAGGATTTGTTTGATTTGAGGTTTAAGGTCCCCGTCAACACTGTAAAGGTCATTTTGGAGACGTTGCTTCCAATTTTATGGGACTTTTACCCCCTCTCTCTTCAAGGAAGTCACCACTGATGACGCAAAGCCAATTTCGGTGAAAGAAGGTCAGATCATCTTAGAACACGAGAGTGCAGTGGTACATGTATTCGAACCCGGGCCGTTTGGGTTATATGTGTGTTTGAATTTAGGTTTTTCGTCCCCGTAAATCTATTTTGGTCATTTTGGAGGCGTTGATCCATGTTTGTGGGAGTTTTACCCGACACCGACATTGAGATGGAATGACATCTCAAGCACTACCGCCAAAACAAGCCAATAGGGTTTATATGCAGAGGTGGTTCGACTAGCACCACTTTGTCTGGGAAGGCTTAGACCTCCTTAGCGGTTTATCAGCACTCGTGTGCGGTAGGTTTCAGCTCTGCCTGGAAGCACTATGCACCCCAGTCTACTTTAAGTCCATTTCTCTATTCACTGAGTCAAGAGTAGTCAAGTATAGTATCGTTTCTTCACTTTCTTCCAGTTTTTTCTTTCCTATCCCTCTTTTTCGTCTCCTCTGCTACCTCTACTACAGTCAATTTGTTTGTTTGTTTGATTTGAAGTTTAACGTCCCCGTCAACACTGTAAAGGTCATTTTAGAGACATTGCTTCCAATTTTGTGGGACTTTTACCCGACATTGAGATGAAATGACATCTCAAGCCCTGTCGCCCAATGAAACCAATAGGGTTTATTAGCATGGACGGTCCCCTCGCATCGCGGTTCCTGGACAAGCTTAGATCCTCTAAGCAGTTTACCAGTACTAGTGTGCGGGCCGGATTAAGCTCTGCGTGGAAGCATCATTCTACAAGCACCTATGGGCGGGGGCCATACTACTGTCAAACTTAGATAACTAGAATACCTTTGGGGCCATCACTCGGAAAATTTGTTCGAACTAGGAGAAGATCGACCTACAAAGAGGATCTTACATGAATGCTCATGTATTATTGAATTTATTAAACAAGTTGAGGAAAAGGGATAAAATGCTCGGCAAAGCCTCGCATTTTATCCCTTTTCCTCAACGAGTTTAATAAATTCAATAATACATGAGCACGAATGCAAGATCCTATTTATCATATGACATTTAAAACGCATTTTATTCACGATTGTTTACAAAAATGTCAATGTTCCGCCGTTAGTAAACGTGACGTCGTCAACGACGTTGTACATGTAACGTTACAGGACGTATCTAGCAAATTTACATATTTAATCCACTAGTGAATTATCGAAATTATAACATGGCGTTATTACACTCTCAGACGCGACGTCATATGATAAATGACATTATAACACTATCAGACGCGACGTCATATGATAAAGAGGTTTAATCATAGTTTCCGTTCTAGAAGCATAATGGGTATCACTGATTTATTATATGACAACGCCCGAGAGTGTAATAACGCCATGTAATAAATTTCGTAATCCATTCATGGATTAAATATGCCAATTAATTAGAAACGCCCCTTAACGTTATATGTACGACGTCATTAACGACGTCACGTTTACTAATGACTAAATGATGTCTTTTTTTGTCACCACATCGTGAATAAAATGCGTTTAAAATGACATATGATAAACAGGATCTTGCATTCGTGCTCATGCATTATTGAATTTATTAAACTCGTTGAGGAAAAGGATACAATGCTCGGAAAAGCCTCGCATTTTATACCTTTTCCTCAACTCATTTAATAAATTCAATAATACATGAGCACTCATGTAAGATCCTCTATATCTTTACAATCTTCTATAAAATATCTTTACAATCTTCTATAAAATAAAGGCATTCTACGGAGTACACACAACCATCACGAAAACACGCCTATACAATTTTGACCCCCTCGAACCCCACTTTTATATAGTAAAACTGGGGTTTAAGGGGGTATATATTATTTTTCTTATTTCTGCTCAAAAACATAGATTGCGGGTACTCGAAAGAACCGCCTCGTCGAGGCGGTTCTATCGAATCCCCGCAATCTATGTTTTAAGCAGAAATAAGAAAAGTATCACAATTTTTCATCTTAAAATTTCTAATTTTTAGCCAAAAAAATGGCAATGTATTTGTATAGGCGTGTTTTCATAATGATACTTTTAACATATCAACTAAAATTTCCAAATATATGGATATCTGCCGGTAGTGGATGAATTGTCTGGGAACTCAAGGACGACTTCGAATTAGCTATGGTAAATGAGCCATCCATGTTCGAGTTTTCGAATTTTCACTACATTATAAGAGCCCAGCCAAGCGAATTTGTGTCTTCGAGCATTCCGTCATGACAGATCTTAACTGCGCATGCCCAGCCATTCAGAGGGGCCAGGGATATGGCTTTCCGTCTGCAGGTTCCTCTTGATTCACTGCTTGTATGAGCGAGCAGCGAAGGTTCTGGCGAGACTGCGCGGATGCGCAGGCTCGCCTGAACCTTCGCTGCTCGCATAGGCGATACGTACCAAAATCGCTTGACGGGCCCCATAAGAATCTTACATGTGTGTGAAGGGTGGATGAAAAACTCCGTCCCGAGGGTCACTGTCCAGCATCACGAGGCTTGCCGATGACGCATACATGTATGAGGTCGTATTCAGTGCTTTTATTAGACATGCGGGAATAATCGACTTTGGATAAGAATACCAGGGTTAGAACAGGATTTCTATCCCAAGCTAAAACTATGGATTTCCTTATCTGGTGTGCAAGAAGTATTTCTCTCTTTCTTTAAGGATCGACACAAAATGACCCAGGAGGACTGACATGTTGTTTAATCTCAACACTATCAATCAAATGTGAGCAACTATGTTGTGCGTACTCATTAGAAGCGCCTCAGTAGTGCAGTGCTAATGAGTACGCACATTATTCTTCTGTTTAACAGAAAATCGAAAATAGAATATATTTTCGATCCATCCTCTATTTTGTTACATGACTTGACACAGTTTACGGAGAAAGTTCTGTAACGATTATAGATAAATGCCACTTCTACAGCCTTGCTGTAGGAGCCGGCTCTTTTAGCGACGCGGGTAGAGTGGTTGGCTTACTCACGAAGTTAAGCAACGGAGATTGCGGTTCGGAGATTGCGGTTAGTACCTGGATGGGTGACCGCGTTGCTTGACTTCGTGGACACTGACCCGGCTGGTGGCAGCGGTGGGATAGAAACAGTGCCGCTTGTCTCCGCCCTCGGGTTTAGCCTTGTGAGGCATGTGTGACTTCGGGGCGAAGTCAAGAGATGAGGGGGAGAAATGTAACGATTATAGAAAAATACCACTTCTACAGCCTTGCTGTAGGAACCGGCTCTTTTAGCGACGCGGGTAGAGTGGTTGGCTTATTCACGACGTTTAAGCAACGGAGATTGCGGTTAGTACCTGGATGAGTGACCGCTTTGCCTGACTTCGTGGACAACCCGGCTTACGCTACAGTTCTATGCAAGTGACATAGCAAAGTGTGCTGTTTGTGTTTAGGTTTTACGTCCCCGTCAACACTACTCATGTCATTTTTGAGACTTTGTTTCCGCTTTTGTGGGACTTTTACCCAACATTGAGATGGAATGACATCACAAGCCCTACCGCCCTAAAAACTGCTAGGGTTTAAGAGGCGGTCCGACGCGCACCACTTTTCATCACAAAAACACGCCTATATAATATTTGACCCCCTTGGACCCTACTTTTATATAGTAAAACTGGGGTTTACAAAGGTAAACATTATTTTTCTTGTTTCTGCTCTAAAATATAGATTGTGGGTACTCGTAAGAACCGCCTCAATGAGGCGGTTCCAACGAGTGCCCACAATCTATATTTTGAGCGGAAATAAGAAACATATCATAATTTTCATCCAAACATTTTCGTTTTTGGGCGGTAAAATTTACAATGTGATGGTATAGGCATGTTTTCGTAATGCCTGGGCAAGCTTAGACCTTCTAAGCGGTTTTCAAGTGCTCAAGTTCGGTCGGTTTCAACTCTACGCGGAAGCACCATTCAGCCCTATGTATTTCTCCAAGCCCCAAGCTAGATAAATAAAGGGTAGGAGTTCCGGCCAGCATAGGAAATGTATGGTAAGGTACACTGGCTCGCTAGACATGACCAAAAACTGCGTTGAATTTTAATTATACAGATAAGTTTCACTTTAATATTTGTCAAATAAACACGTCATATAATACCAGGTTTACTATTCTGCTTTGCAAAGCATACAATTATTAATTTGTAATCGCCACGTGCACAATAAGGCTGATGCAACAGGCCAGTTTGAGGATCACTCAAGAATATTACAGAACTTCAAACTTTCATATACACTTTACATTGCAGACATACAAGGTTGACTATAACGTTGAATAAACGTAGAAACAACGTTGATTCAACTTTCGAGTCGAATCAACCTTAAGACAACCTGTTTTATCCCCCACCCATAGGGGCTTAAAGAAATGTATGGGCTGCATGATGCTTTCACGCAGAGCTGAATCCGGCCCGCACACTAGTACTGGTAAACCGCTTAGAGGATCTAAGCCTGTCCAGGAACCGCGGTGCGAGGCGGACCGTCCATGTTAATAAACCCTATTGGTTTCATTGGGCGACAGGGTTTGAGATGTCATTTCATCTCAATGTCGGGAAAAAGTCCCACAAAATTGGAAGCAACGTCTACAAAATGACCTTTACAGTGTTGACGGGGACGTTAAACCTCACACCAAACAAACAAACAAACAAAAGACAACCTGATCAAAGGTGATTCAACGTTTCCGATATTAATTCAACATCAAGAGCCTGCTGGACAGGCAATTACATGTATTTCTCTTTCGAGCCACGTTCGGATCATATGCGAAACGCCGAGTTCTGCAACGGTAGGTCTGGTGGATTATTTCCTTGTACTCCAGTTGTCGACCGTCCCTGATTATCGATCGGCTCGCAATTAGTGAAATAATCTTGAATGCGTCGTGAAACAAAGACATGAGGGCCAAATGGCTCTAATTCGCTCACCTGACGTCTCCGTCAACACTATTTAGATAATTTTGGAGACGCTATTACCAATTTTGTGGACATTGAGATGAAATGACATCTCAAGCCCCACCGCCCAAACAAACCAATAGGATTTATACACAAGAACGGTGATGCCGGACAGTGACCCTTGGGACGGATTTTTCAATCCTCCCCTCACACCCATATAAGATTCTTATAACCTCAAATCCAACTTCCAAGACACTAAAGGGCATAGAACAGCATCACCGCAATGAAAACGTCACAAGCGGAAAGCCAAAAGAACAGTCACTTTCCCACAAAATGGCCAAACGCTTATCCAAAATAAATAGAGGATATTAACTTTTTTGAGATGAATACATGTACCAAAAATATTTCATCGAGTGTGTTGAAAATTCTTATGTTTTCAACACACGAGATGAAATACTTTTGATATTTATCGAAAAAAAGTAAATTGTCTTTTTATTTTATAATATTTTAGGACAATAACTGTAATTGATCAATCGGATCTTACGTCAAAATTTTTGACTTGGTTCTGACGTCACAACTGTCAGTTTCAAAACATAAACATATAGCCATTTTAAATACAGCACTTTTACAGTTCAAAGAATGCTTTTTCAAGGTATTTTATCGAATTGTTTTATAGAAAACATGAATTTTGGCGAGAAAAGTAGTCCGGGCTGCTACTGTGAAAATAACATGGTCATGTTATTTTTTTCACACTGTGAAAATATCATTTATATATTCACAGTGTGAAATATCACTTTGTTTTGTTTCAGATATGCATTGATTTCACTGCTATTTAATAAAAAATATAAGCAATCCTTACCTGTGAAGACGAACTATAAAAATAACAAACCACAACAGAAGAATCATCTTTGAATGGTCAGTAATAAGGTTTACTGTTGGGTTTCGATTGCTTCAACATTTCAGTTATTTCAAGCTGTCGAGTCCTCACCGTTGTTTCATCTCTGTAGTGGATTGATTTTTATGTTCTATTAGATGTAGCGCTGATGACTTTGGAAGCCTTCATGCGGACTGAACAAAATATTTGTTTTCCCCCCTCCACCGAGTGGAATACTTTTCACTGACCGTTCCAAGGTGATTCTTCTGTCGCGGTTTATTTTTGTTATAGTTCGTCTTTCTTCTTCCTTCTTCTTCCTCGGTAAGGGTAGCAATCTTCATAGAATGTCGGTTACCCTGTATAAAACTGCGATGCTCGATAAAACAGATAAAATACCCCACATCCCCGGTTAAAACTATATACATGTTGGTTTTTTTGTTTGATTTGAGGTTTAACGTCCCCGTCAACACTGTAAAGGTCATTTTGGAGACATTGCTTCAAATTTTGTGGGACTTTTACCCGACATTGAGATGAAATGAGTATATACATGTTGGCGTTGCAGGAGTAGGGAAGGCTGGCTGGCGAGGCCTTCCCTGAATTCCTGGAGAGTCTGGACATCGGTGACTGATGCAGGTAGACGATTCCAGTCACTGATAGTACGAGGGTAGAACGAAAACTTGTAGACATCTTTGGTTGCCTGTAACTGGCGCAGACGTCGGTGACCTCTCGTACGGGTGTCGTTGGGTTCAATGTAGTCGGTAGTGACGTCAACCAGACCATGCTGAATACGGAACAGCATAGACAGTCTGTCTGTGTAGCGCATATGCTGCAGGGATTCCCATCCAAGGCTCTGTACCATGTTGGTGACACACCCTGGTGTTCGTTCTGTGTAGTTACGATGAACGAATCGGGCAGCCCTACGCTGCACTTGTTCCAGGTTATGAATGTCGTTTGTCGGATGGGGTCCCAGACGGTGGAGGAGTACTCGAGCACGGGCCTCACTACGGTTGTGTGGACGGCAGACTTCACTGCGCGGTACAGTCACTTAGGTTGCGGCGGAGGAAACCGATAGTTTTGCTGGCCTTGCAGACTGTATTTTCAAAGTGTGTCTTTGAACGTGTGTATCGCTTACTTTTTGCTTTCCACTACTAATATTTCCATTACGGTCCAGTTATTTCATGTTATTGTTGCTTTCCCCTTGGTGTCTCTGATGGGAGGTGTGATTTAATTGTATCGATTCCTGATCATTGCATTCACTTCTATTTTACTGGTGGGAGGTTGGGATGGCTTAAATAGATTTCACCACGAAAACACGAATATATAAATTTGACCCCCTTGAACCCCACTTTTATATAGTAAAACTGGGGTTTACAGGGGAAAACCTTATTTTTCTTATTTCTGCTCTAAAATATAGATTGTGGGTACTCGTTAGAACCGCCTCAATGAGGCGGTTCTAACAAATGCCTACAATCTATATTTTGAGCAGAAATAAGAAAAATATCACATTTTTTTTGTCGGAAAATTTTCATTTCTTTTTGGTGTTAAAATTTACGGTGTATTTAAATAGGCATGTTTTCGCAATGGCGTCGCAGAATGTAAGTGATATTCAAAGCACTGACAGCGCTGATTGGTCAATTTCGAGTGTAGGGTTCAATAGACTGTTTTGTTCATGTACCTTTGGCAAACAGTATAGACCCTGATCACGTCTCATCTGAGTCAATGAGGCGGTTCTAACAAGTGCCTACAATCTATATTTTGAGCAGAAATAAGAAAAAATATCACAATTTTTCATCTTAAAATTTCCATTTTTTCGGCGATAAAGGTGGCGATGTATCTGTATGGGTGTGTTTTCGTAATGACGTTGCCTCGCCGTGGGTTCTGTCATTGTTTAAGAGATAATTTGTTCAGTACACATTACGATAACACATCCGTGTGACAAAGTGCATTTTTCATATCTCCAAAATGACTATTTTTCTGATGAAAATCCGTGATATTTCTCTTACAAATACTGCAAACATAGGTTGTGGGTGCTCGTTAGAACCGCCTCAATGAGGCGGTTCTAACGAGTACCCACAACCTATGTCTTGGATCAGACATAAGAAAAATAGTATATACCCCCGTAAACCCCAGTTTTCTCTGTACAAAGTGGGGTGTAAGGGGGTGTTCGTTTCACGGACTTGTTCACGTGATGACATGGAGGATTTCTAAGTCATCAGTGCAACATCTCCGAGAACATAAAAATAAAACAATTACAGAGATGAAACAACAATAAGAACTCGTAGCATGACAGCATGAACTAACTGAAATGCTGGAGCAAAAGAAAACCAACAGTTGTAATCAGGTGGGCCCGACCAGGGATGTGGCATCAGGCACCAACCGACATAACTTTAAAACGTTCAAGAAAGTATTGAGACTGAAGGCGTCATAGTCTTATCATCATGCATGCAGTCTGTCATCGACCCAGTCATTTTATATCGAAGAACAATTTTACAAAAATGGGCACAAAAATCATTGCAAGTATATACTTTTTTTGAATTAATATACTTAGTCACCATACAATTCATGTCCCGATAGGCCATCATTACGAAAATACGCCTATACAAACACATTGTAAATTTTTCCATCGAAAAATGCAAATTTTCAGATGAAAAATTTCGATATCTTTCTTATTTCTGCTCAAAACATAGATTGTGGATACTCGTTAGAACCGCCTCGACGATGCGGTTCTAACGTATACCCACAATCTTTGCTTTTGAGCAGAAATAAGAAAATTAATATATACCCCTGCAAACCCCAGTTTTACAATATAAAAGTTGGGTTTAAGGGGGTCAAATATATATAGGCATGTTTTCGTGAAGGTTGTAGAAAAGGTTTAAGTCCAACGTTGAATTTGAAACTAAATTGAAATGACGTCTATACAACTTAGGAAGCTGCATATGGAATTGTACTGAAATTTGATCTACTGTTTAAGAAAAAAAAAATGTCACTTGAATAAGTCAAGGAACCTGCAAATCCTGGGGCGAAAGTCTTGGGCGAAGGTCTTCGGTGACGCGTTTCTAATGTGGTTCTAACTAGTATCAACAATCTACGTTTTTGAGCTTAAATACGGAAAATAAAATATATCCCTGTAAATCCCAGTTTTACTGTATAAAAGTTGGGTCTAAGGAAGTCAAAATTATATAGGCGTGTTTTTTGAGATGCGTATTTCTGATAAAAAACACAGATTGTGGGTACCCGTTAGAACTGCCTTCGCTCAAAAAACATAGATTGCGGGTACTCGTTAGAACTGCCTCCTTGAGACGGTTCTAGTGAAAATCAACAATTTCTGCTAGAAATAAGTAAACTATCGAGCATTTTCATCGGAATGTAGAATCCTTGTTCTAGATATATGCAAACGTCATCAAGCATCACGAAAACGCGCCTATATAAATTTGACCCCCTTGAACCCCACTTTCATATGGTTAAACTGGGGTTTACAGGGGTAAACATTATTTTTCTTATTTCTGCTCTAAAATATAGATTGTGGGGTACTCGTTAGAACCGTCTCATCGAGGCGGTTCTAACGTGTATCCACGATCTATATGTTGGGCAGAAATAACAAAAAATATCACAAGTTCTCATCTGAAATTTTTCCATTTTTCGGCGGTAAAGTTATCAATATATTTGGATTGGCGTGTTTTCGAAATGTTAGCACTCAGACTCAGACATGTTACCGTAATGGCAGGATAGTTTTGTAAGAAAAGTATATGTGAACTGCTTTGATGTCCCTCGTTCAAAATGCATGTACACGCACACACAAGAAAGTATATATAGTTCTGATATTGTGCACGTTACACGCCAGATTCACGTTCTTCTGACTACCAGAGAATCGTCCGAAACAGTCATTTCAAATTTGCAACGATTCAGTATCAGTATGAAGCTCATCGCCGTATTATGTTGTATCGTTATAGCTATCCAAGGAAGTGTGGGACAAGGTAAGGTCATATTTACTGCCTTTCTGTTAGTACTTTTCATACAATTTATTTATTTATTTCAGTATGTGATAATATACGTTCCAGCAGTATTTTTTTATTGAAATGTTTTTGGTCGGGCCCCTCGGAGTCTAACTGTTGGTTTTCTTTTGCTCCAGCAATTCTGTTGGTGTATGCTGTCCAGTCCTCAACCTTCTTTCATCTCTGTAGTTTTTTTATTTGTATGTTCTCGGAGATGTTACACTGATGAGTTAGGAAGCCTTCATGTGGACTAAACAAAATTAGTGTATACCACGACAGAGGTTAGGGCGAGGATTATGGCCATGTAAATCGATTTAAGCCCCCCCCCCCCCCCCTGTGTAATTCTTTCCACTGACCGTTCCAAGGCGGTTCTTCTGTGTTGGTTTATTTCTGTTGCTGTTTGTTACTTACTGTGTGTATTACTTGTGTCTGTTTATTTTGGATTGCCCCATTTTGTGGGAAAGTAACTGTCCTTAAGACCTTCCTTTGTTTAGGTTTCCGTTATGGTCTGGTCGCTTCATGTTTGTGTTTCTTTCCCTTTGGTGTCTTTGATGGGTGGAGTAAGTTAATTGTATCGATTCCTGATCTTTATTTTACTTCTACTTTTATTTCGGATTTGAGATCGAGAGGTAGCCGGTTCGATACCCATAAGCGCTAGGCGTTGTTTCCTTGAGAAAGAAACTTTATCCTTGTTCCTGCCCAGAAAAAGCGGGCCACATGGAAGATTAGTACTAGTACTAAATGTGTTACCCTCTATAAATAAGGTCGATTGTTATTTTATTATTATTATTATTATACCTGCCGGGCGTTGCCGGTAGCATATGGTTGAGCTTTCATCATGCATCCGGTGCGAAATGTTCCTGAACAGAGTACCACAATCTGTGACGTGGGGCAGAAATATGAAAACAGATGTATACATACCCCTTACCGTATACAGTGGGGTTTAGATGTATCCCTGACTAAGGCTGACACGATTAATCGTATAATTGATTAATCGATCGATAAATTCCACAAAAATGATTATCAGTACTGATTTGCTTGTAATCGTTTATTTGATAAGTGCAATTTACTACCCAAAGTTGTGCCTAAAATAGCTGGATCAGTGGCAAACAGTGCAGACCCTGATGAGACGCCGCATTTTGCGGCGTCTCATCTGGGTCTACACTGTTTGCCCAGGCCTGCCTGTTCAACTATACATATGGTAAAGTGCAACACATGGTAATAGCCACGCTCAGACAGAAAGCCAGACAGGAAATATTATGACAAAAACCTTAACGATTACTAATCGATTATCGATCGCAATGTCAGAACTGATAATCGATTATCTTTTCAGCTCCGTTTAGTCAGCCCTATCCCTAACTGGTTTGTAAATTTCAAGAAGGGCCGATTAAAACGGGGGGCTACGGTGATGACAAGGTAAAAAATAAGCATTTTCAGCAAAGTAGGGGACATAACTCCGTGAGTAATGTACCGACATCGCTAGTTTTCAAACACATCCGAGCTTTTATCCCTGGCTAACTTATTTGTAAGTTTCAAGAAGATCCCGGTCTGGCTGATGTGGCTATTGTGAAAACAATGCCAAAAATAAGCATTTTCAGCAAAGAAGGGGACATATTTCTGTAAGTAATCGACCGATCCGTTATCGATAGTTTTCAAATCAAATCCATCTGACCTTTAATCCCTGACTTACTTGTTTGTAAGTTTCAAGAAGATCCGATAAAAACTGAAGGGGCTACGGTGACGACAATGTCAAAAGTAAGCATTTTCAGCAAACTAGGGGACATTACTCCGTGAGTAATCAACCTATATCGCTAGTTTTCGAACTCATCCGAGCTTTTATCCCAGACTTACTTATTTGTAAGTTTCAAGACGATCTGATTCAAACTAAAGATGCTATGGTGATGGCAATGCCAACAAGAAGCATTTTCAGCACATGGGAGGACATGGCTCCGTAAGCACTCGACCGATATCATTAGTTTTCGAACTCATCTGAGCATTGAACCCTGACTTACTTGTATGTAAGTTTCATGAAGATCTGATCACAACTGAAGTGGCTACGGTGATGACAAAGTAAAAATAGGGATTTTCAGCAATCAAGGGGACATAACTCTATGATAGGTGGGCCGACCTGGCCGGTTTTTTAACTTTTCCCAGTTTTTAACCCAAGCCAGCTAACATATAAGTTTCGGAACGATCCAATCAAAAACTGAAGGCGCTACGGTGATGACAAGCATTTTCTCATTGTAAGTCTATGGAAAATTTTGGTTGCCATCCATTTCGAAAAAAGCTTATGTCATCAATGTCCTACCAGAACCATGGTACAGACGAGAAATGGTTGAGTTCAGTCTGCAGGATGCAGAAATATAACTGGTCAGAGGAGTGGACGGGCATACGGACGGACGATGGACGGACAACCCACTATACTATAAGCTACCCTGGAGTCTTCGGCCCAGGGAGAGCTAAAACTCAGGCAATGCTATTTTCATCAACTTACAATCCAATAAACATTTTATAAAACATGGTGTTTTTATTTGAAATGGTTACACCTTCAAGGGAGGCAACTCATACAAAACCCCTTTATTTTCTTCCCTGCAGCTGGTGTTGTGCCGTGTGGCGGCAGTAAGTATCTCCCCGTACGTCATCATAGTGCAGATGATATTTTCTGGTCTTTCGTGATCATTGAGTTCATTTAGAATTATTTTGTAAATAGAAATCTGCTTAAGCCAGTGCTTGAGGGCGTGGCCGGTGTTGCACATTTCAGTATTGGTCATCAACAGACTAAAAAAACAGAGTCTGCTATTTTCGTTTATTTTGTGTATTCTTTGCTTTCAAAGGATCCAACTATTCAGAACTATTTCATTTCTGCGTCAGAAAAGTCAGGTGTGGCCATGCAAAGGCAAGCATTCGATTTTCAATTTAATTTTCCCGGAATGTAGTCAGCTGAGATCCAACTATTAAAAACGTATTTATCTTCACTGCAGCTGGTGTCGTGCCCTGTGGCGGCCGTAAAAATCTCCCCGTACATCACCATAGTGCATATTATATTTTCTGGTCCTTTGGGACATTTAGAATGATTTCTAAAATATAGTTCTACTTAAGCCGGTGCTAGAGGGCGTGTCCGGTGTTGCACATTTCAGCACTGGTCTCGAATAGATTCAATAAAACCGAGTCTGCTATTTTCGTTTATTTTGTGTATTCTTTGCTTCCAAAGGATCTAACTATTCAGAACCATTGCCGCATTTCTGCATCGGAAAGGATAGATGTGGACATGCAAAGGCAAGCATTAGATTTTTAATTTAATTTCTCCCGGGGGGAATGTAGTCAGATTTTTCTGTTTTCACCTGTTTTCTTGTGCTGAATGTTATCCCGGCTATGCAAGACTTAAGTTAACATGTCAAAAAAGAAGTATTTCGAACCACTCGCATGTTGAAATACATAAGCTTCAAAATTTCAGCAGGATTTTTTTCAGGGGCTTAAATATTTGTGCCTATTACAACTACGAGGCCCAATTAAACCTTAAAGGCACAGGACTAGCCAACTTATGGGTGTCAGATTACAATTCGCTTCTTCACTCAATATTTATTTTAGTGTACGAGAATACAAGATAAATACATTAAATATGTAATAAAAGGTTTTGAGCAATTCGAACGAGCGCATGAATCGGATACATTTTATTCTCAGTTAACAGGAGGAAATACCATTCTGATTTAATTTATGAACAATCATGAACACACTGTGTGTGCCACTGTTGCAAGAATAAATGCCTTGAAAAGTACGTCCGTGTTTCTTCAGCTTATTCTAATCAACAATAAATGCAATACAAAATATCATTTTTTATGGGCCGGTTTATTTTCTATTGACAATTTTGTCGGATTCTCATTGCTTTCTATGCAAATGATTCTGGTTTTCGAACCGTCTTGGTGCCTAAACGAACACGGTTACCTATCTATTTATTGCATGTTTCGATGCAAAATGTAAGGATATACTTGCGTACAAAATTTTAATAATTCTGTGAGAGCGCCAATTCACGTATTCTTGACTTCAAATGGTGCCAGAATGAACCATGGTTCTCACCAGCATGATAAGAAGACGGCGACGTTATGATACCGACGGCAGTTTTCTCTGTTAACAGGCAAGCTGTGTGCAGTTGTTTTCTTGTTTCAATTGTAGCCCCTAAACCAGATTGTTTTCATATAATGGGTGGAAATAATGTAAATAGAAGAAATAAAAGGTAATTTATTAAATATTTATTTAAATATGAACAACATAAGATCACAAGCAAAACGTAAGTGAACCAAGCCGGGGTTAACTAACTTTTCTTGTGACTGAATGTCGTTCATAAAACGATAGGCGTCAAATAAATAACATTTTTTCTTAAATACTCGCTGCAGGTTGTAACAAAGTTCTTAACAGCGGCAGTTGAAATCAGTATGAAACTGCATAAAGTCGTTTGTTTAGCAAAACACTAGATCAAGTATTCTTTTATTCCAACACAGGCCTGTTAAAATTATGAGATAAAAAGAAAGTTCTATTCACTATTTGGTGTTTTGCAGATCTTGTCAATCTAGCACTTGGTCAACCGGCATCTCAAAGCAGTATGTCATGGAATGGATTAGCGTCTTATGGCGTTGATGGAAATAAGGATCCTACTTACTTTCACTGGAGTTGTACGCACACTAAAGAAGAAACAGATATTCACTGGTGGCGAGTGGAACTTAGTTCGCAGGCTGTGGTTTATCAAGTAAACATTCAGAACAGAGACGACGAAGGTAAGCACTTGGCCTATTGTGGGTCGATTGTGGGTCGATTGTGGGTCGACGCTACAAAGCATACATTGCAAGCTCGTAGGTGTTAAACATTACGCAAACACGCCTATACAAATAACGCCGAAAAAAATGAAAAATTTATGATGAAAAATTGTGATATTTTTCTTATTTCTGCTCAAAATATAGATTGTGGGCACTCGTTAGAACCGCCTCATCGAGGCGGTTCTAACTAGTATCCACAATCTATATTTTAGAGCAGAAATATGAAAAAATAAGGTATACCCCCGGAAACCCCAGTTTTACTATATAAAAGTGAGGTTCAAGGGGGTCAAAATTATATAGGCGTGTTTTCGTGATGAAGTCCACGTAACTATCACTGATTGAAAGCAAACCAGGAAACTTTTTTTATAGAAAATAGGAGCGTTAATGTTATCGCAGTGAGGTCAGAGTGTTGCGTAATATGAAAATCTATGAAATTTGGGTAGATCAGGGTCTATACTGTTTGCTTACAGTCATGGCATTTAAGGGTCGGGCGCCGTTAACCGCAGCGTCTCATAAGGGTATATCTATCTATCTATCTTTCTATCTATCTATCTATCTATCTATCTATCTATCTATCTATCTATCTATCTATCTATGTATCTATCTATCTATCTATCTATCTATCTATCTATCTATCTATGTCTTCGCTCCGATCAAAAACGGACGCTGCCACCACAGTGTCAGTGGATACAAAATAACAACATTATGTTATTGCCGATAGCAGAGCACTGTAATTGCATGATAAACATTTATATTTACGTTATGAAACTGAATATGTATACATTCGTTTGCGGACTTCACGTGCCCTCTGTACAGACTGCCCACATCTGAAAGCTCATGACGTCCAGGAAAAAACAGCTTAGCTGAAAACATGTGTCCAAAACCTGTTCAGTGGCTTTCTATGTGGAGTGTGTTGGACTTTACACTATACAATATAAATACAGTAGACTCGTTATCTCAAACTATGATATTTCAAAGAATGGCTTAAGTCAAACTTAACACACGTTAGTTATGCTGTATGTTACTTAGATTTCAACTTCTTTTATCTCAAAACTATTATTATCGCAAAATTTATATTCCAGAAATTTGGGGTTTGAGATAACGAGTCGAATGTACATTGCTTAACGAGTCGATTGTACATTACTTATTAATAGGTAAAGAAACTTGAATTCCGTGTTGACAGTTCCAACTGCTCGCTAGAACTGACGAAACATCTTTCATTGCCCTCAATCTTTCACGATTCTAATCATTTGACTGGCCGTTACTATCCATCACCAACAATAACAAGTTATAAACAAGACATACCGTCTAAACTATACTTTTCCGCTATACTGTACGTCGTAACGCGAAAAAGTATTAAGTCTTTGCTCCGATCAAAAACGGACACTGCTACCACAACAACATAGAGGATCTTACATGAGTGTCCATGTATTATTGAATTTATTAAACGAGTTGAGGAAAAGGGATAAAATGCGAGGATGTGCCGAGCATTTTATCTCTTTTCCTCAACGAGTTTAATAAATTCAATAATACATGGACACGAATGCAAGATTCTATATATCATATGACATTTAAAACGCATTTTATTCACGATTTTGTTACAAAAGCGTCAATATTTCGCCATTAGCAACGTCGTTAAGGACGTCGTCTATGTAACTTTACGGGGCGTATCTAGTTAAGTTTAGCAATATTTCAATCTCAGACGCGACGTCATTTTGTTTTTTTTTTGTTTTGGTTTTAACGGCCCTTTCAAGATTATTTCAGTCATATCGAGCCGATCGTTAATCAGAGGTAGGCGAAAACCGGAGAAAAACCACCTGACCTTCCGTTGCAGAACTTGGCGTCTCACATGTGACCCGAGTGAGGCTCAAGACGCGACGTCATATGATAAATTATGTTATTGCCGATAGCAGAGAACTGTGGCTAGAACATCTTTCAAAGTTAGAATGTCAGCGTTGTATGAAATAAATGCAATGTTTTGGTCAGGAAAATTTTGCAAGTTTAATTAGGAACTAATATATGAATAACCATTATACGGCCCTAAACGTTGTGCAACGTTAAGCCTCTATCATCTATATAGCCATCTTTGGCAAAATCTGTTTTCCATCTGTCATGCCTTTTAAGACATTTTTCGTTAATATTTGTTGCAACAGATACACTGCCTGACCTTAATAAATGTAGACCAATTTTTAAATTTGGATCAACAGTCTTGAACAGGGAACAAATACATTTTCAACTAGTGTAACTCAACTTTTTCTTTTAAAATTGACTAACTGCCCGATTTCGACTTTCAGCCTCAACAAGAATGCTTAACACATACCTTTTCAACATTGTTACTGGGCATGTATAACTAGATAAGAATATCACAACAATGCCTATACTGGTCCGTTTCAATTTTTGGAATGCATAGTTTAACATGATCTTCAGCAAATGACAAATTAACACATCAAATATTGCTCAACTCATTGCATCTTAAAAATCCGAATAACCCAAAGTAATCAATCATAGTTTCTAAACGTACATACGAGTAGTCTTGGAAATCACTCAGCCTGTCGCAAAACGCTGTGATCAACTGAAGTAACGGAATCCTTCTGAACACAGGGTACCTTGATCGTCCTTATTGCAGCCTCAAGTAAATACTTTACAAAATGTATTCTCGGTTGGATACCAGATCTTCCCATTCGATCCCATACAGCGCACTATACACTGAATGATATAGGATCCTGTGGTCGATTTTAATACTGATAATTGGGCCCCGCCAAGCGATTTTGGTACTTATCGCCTATGCGAGCAGCGAAGGTTCAGGCGAGCCTGCGCATCCGCGCAGTCTCGCCAGAACCTTCGCTGCTCGCTCATACAAGCAGTGAATTAAGAGGAACCTTCAGACAGAAGGCCATATCCCTGGCCCCTCTGAATGGCCTGGCATGCGCAGTTAAAATTTGTCATGACGGAATGCTCGAAGACACAAATTCGCTTGGCGGGGCTCAATTACAATGCAACAATAATATGAGCACCATGAAGAAATGGGTAATTTCATTTCTTTTTCGACATGAAACTTTTCAAATGTTGAAACAATAATTATACTTTTTAAATGTAGAATCCCTTTGAACACAAATTAATACACAAACCTTGAATCTTTGACTCAGAAACTTTAAATGCACCTGCTGATCTGAGTTGGTCCGCAACTCTGTTTCAGTCTCATTCCTTGAATCTTTGACTCAAAAACTTGAAATGCACCTGCTGATCTGAGTTGGTCCGTAACTCTGTTTCCATCTTTTGCCTGAAAATGCAAAAAAAAAAAAAAAAAAAAATACATGTCCATAACGAAACAAACACAAAAGTCTAGTTCTGATCCCCAAGTAAATTTCCGCCTAAAATCAAAATTCAATTTTGAATTCAAACAGTTTAAATTTAAGTGGCTCTAAAGCGAAAACAGCGTTAATTCCCTCGTCAAAAACAATTACGTTTTGCTCTGGCAAAACCCTTACATCTCTAACATAATCACTGAAGGTATTTGCCTTAAAAACTAAGGACCAAAACGGAGTTTATTTCTACACAAGAATCTGTGTCCCACATGCTTTAACTGCAATACATTCGTTTATGCAGACAGTAACCATTTTTGGAGGTGAGACCCACCAATTCAATTCCCCGGACCATACTTGCCATCGCGTCCACGTCCGGAGTGCCAAAGCACCAATATCTAGAACTGAATTGCAAACATTTAGGATTCAAGTTTGATTCAAATCTGCCAATATTGATTTTCCCTATATCTTATTTCTCAATCATCGTCTGCAAGAACTAATGCATTGTCTGACCTAGAAATCCATGCAGACGGCATTTTGATATAACTGATGTGCATTCATATCAAGCTTTTGTAACGGAGCCCTTTTACTGCTTTTTAACAAGACTGAAGTCACATTTTTATTATGGAAGAGGCTAGTGACAAACGTTTGTCAATAGCGATTTTACGTTAAAATGGCTATTGACCAACGTTTGTCAATAGCGATTTCTCGTCAAAATGGCTATTGACAAACGTTTGTCAATAGCGATTTCACGTAAAAATGGCTATTTACAAACGTTTGTCAATAGCCAAAATACGTTAAGTTCGCTATTGACAAACGTTTGTCAGCAGTGAAATTACGAGAAATCGCTATTGACAAACGTCTGTTTATGTGTACAGAGTTTATTAGCACCCTAAGCCTATTGGGGGCTCGAAGACATAGATTTGGCTGCCTGATTACGCTAACACACCTGTATCATTTTGACCATCATTAAACTCCATTTTTATGTAGTAAAACTGGGGTTTACAGGGATAGTCATTACTTTTTCTTATTTCTGCTCAAAAACATAGATTGTTGGTACTCCCGTCGAGGCGGATCTAACGACTACCCAAAATCTATGTTTTGTGCAGAAATAAGAAATATATCACATTTTTCATCTGACAATTTTCATTTTTCGGCGGTAAAATTTACAATGTGTTTAAATGGGCGTGTTTTCGTAATGTGTTGCATGAAACCGACCGAACTCGAGTCCTGGTAAACCGCATAGAAATATAATCCTGTCCAGAAAAACTGGTACGAGTCGGAATGTTCCTTAAGCCCTAGCACTTGCTTTGGGCGGTAGGGCCTGTGATGTCAATCCATCTCAATATCGCGTAAAAATCCCATAAAATCAGAAGCAACGGCTCCAAAATGACCTTGGTAGTGTTGACGGGAACACAAAGCCACAACAGACACAAACAAAATTTCGCGATCATCTAAATCGCTCTGTGACTAACATATCTATATGAGCCACGTCATAAAAACTAGGAAGATCTTTTTATGTCTAAAAAGTTAGTAGGCGCCAGGACAGCCGGATGACATACATTTGTTTGGCCATATGCATAAAAAAGGAAACGGTTTCAAGTTTCAAGCTTACTAGCAGTTTCGAAATGTAATTGTTGGAACACTTGCAAAGAAAATTTTTCTCATGACGTGGCTGATATTGAAAACACCCACTGTGTTGCTAATACATGCACAGTGTAACTTCGATGGCTCGAACCCTGATGGCTCATTACCGTGGCTGTTTCGAACGCGTTATTAAGTCCCCATGAGAAAAATGATAAAATCATAACTGAAGATGTAACTTTGCTTATGAAATCGCTCTTAAAAATCTTAAAAATGAATGCTGTGTATACTCATTAGAATCGCCTCGACAACATACTTTTTATTGTAGGAATGTAATAAGATGCCCATAGTATTCTTTCAAAGCTGACTCTAAATCTCGGTGGCTCGAACTACCCAAATCTCGATCAAGTATGCAGGGTCCAAAGGTGTTCGAGACATCGAGGTTCATCTGTATAAGGAACAACATACTTGATTTAAACTGATGTTATCTTAATGTATGTTCTCACCGGTTGATTGCAATGGCTATGTAATTTTCGGGAAACAGATTCATATAAGTCGATCGACTTCTTTCTGGATCCCTTCATATACTGTATACTGTAATGAAGATTAATACATATTGTATGTTTGTATTATGCATGTATTATGAATAAATATGTTTAAATCAAAAATGAGAAAAAGTGTTGTTAAATACTTTATTCAAGTTAACACTCTCTTCTAAAATAACGATGACATATATGAAACAAATAAGATAGAAGAAATTGTGTTTTATTGAGTTTTACGTCCCACTAACATCTATCGTCATATGGAGACGAGACCTCGGTTAATAGGAATCTTCCCAACCTGTGGAGAAGGATCGAACCCACATTCCTCTATGAGGCGAGTAGCATAACCACTGTACCACTGAGGCAGAACAGTACAGAACAGGCAGTTGCTAGTTAAGCATGATACTGTTCATGTTTGATAATATAATTACATTTTTTCTTTCAATACTTATTTTAACCTCGTTTGACTGTTTGTTGAAAATGATGTTTAACGTCCTTGTCAAAACGACTTAGGTCATTTTGTAGACGTTGCTACCAATGTTTTGAACCTTTTAACACACATTGAGATGAAATGGCATATCAAGATCGGCGTCGCCCCCTCCCATGGGGTCTTGAAGAAATTTATGGGCTGGATGATGTTTCCACGCAGAGCTGAAACTGACCGTACACATGTACTGGTAAACCACTTTGAGTATCTTAGCCTGCCCAGACAAAGCGGTATGAGTCCGACCGCCAATGCTTAAAAACCCTATTCATTTTATTGAGGGACAGGGCTTGAGATGTCATGTGATATCAATGTTGGGTAAAAGTCCAATAGAATTTGATGCAACGTCTCAAAAATGACCTATACAGTGATGACGGGGACGTTAAACCTCAAATCAAACAAACAAACATATTCAACTTTACAACAGCTGGTGTTGGAATAATGTGTGGTGGTCGTAAAATAGTCTCCCCGCCCTTCATCAAAATGGGTGTAATATTTTCTAGTCCGCTGGGATAATCGATTCCCTAGCTGGATTTTGACAATATCTGTCCTTTGGGATCACTGATTCCATTGTGTAATTTTGAAAATATTTGAGGGTCACTGATAAGGCCTATTTGGCCGAAACTAGCTAGTCTGGCCCAGAAAACATGTACACTTCATATTTTCCAGCTCTGCGGTGTATTCCTTGCTTCCAAAGGATAACCCTCTTATAGAAAGTATATGTAATAAGCTGAAACAGGCTAGTCTGGCCCAGAAACAACAAATACAATCTATGGTCACAGGTTCTGTTCTGCAGTCCTTGCTTCCAAAGCATGATCCTGTTATATATAAAAACTGTTAAACTTCAACACATCGGGATTGTGAGGGAATGTGTGTCGGCCGTCAAATCTTTCAAGGCCCTTCATCATTGAGTATAGGTTGTATTTTCTGGTCCTTTGGGGCAATCGATTCGTCTGCGGAATCTTGAACAATCTACAGTTTTCAGTTCTAATCTGTACTGCCTCTGTTCAGTGGGCCTTCCTTCCAAAGGATTATCTTTTTGTAAAACTTATATGCACTGGACGGTCCGACTTGCGCCACTTTGTCTGGGAAGGCTTTTGTCTTCCAAGTGGTTCTCCAGTACTCATATGCGGTCAGTTTCAGCTGTATGTAGAAGCAACATGCTTCCCAGTCTTTTTCTCCAAGCTCCGATGAGCGGTGGGCAATTCGCCCCGTTTGTCAATAGCGATTTCACGTAAAAATCAATATTGACAAACGTTTGTCAATAGCCATTTCACGTTAAAATGTTAAAATGGCTATTGACAAACGTTTGTCACTAGCCATTTAACGTATATTGGCTATTGATTGACAAACGTTTGTCAATAGCCACTCCGTTTTATTATCCATATAAATCTTTACACTCTTGCTTCATTACTTTTTAACACTTTCTACTGACGCCAATTTGCGAAATATGGAGCGCTGATGCATTTCTGCATATTCCCATGTACATATACTTCCGTGCCTTCAACTAAGATGCCCCATTATGCAAACACGCCTACACAAATACAATGCCTACTTTATCGCCGAAAAAATGAAAATTTTATGATGAAAAATTGTGATATTTTTCTTATTTCTGCTCAAAATATAGATTGTGGGCACTCGTTAGAACCGCCTCGTCGAGGCGGTTCTAATGAGTACCCAAAATCTATATTTTAGAGCAGAAATAAGAAAAATAAGGTTTCCCCCGCAAACCCCAGTTTTACTATATAAAAGTGGGGTTCCAGGGGGTCAAAATTATATAGGCGTGTTTTCGTGATGCGCACAAAGGGCTGCATAACCGCCAAAACCGGAGATTATGTGTTTCTATCATTTAATGTGTTTTCCAAGAGAAATTTCATTTCTTTCATATTTCGAAAATATATATGAGCATGTGATAAATCAAATCAAGTCATGAATATTTCGGTTGAAATCATAAGCTGGTAAAATTTCAGTCACACAACACGTTTGGTTTCTTGCAAATTTTAAAATTATATCTGTTGCCAGCTTGTTGCTTTTTACAAATCGCGTAGTAATATCTATCCTGGTCAGGATAGCGATGCGTCATATTAGACTGGTCTATCTTCGAAGAATATGACATGCGCAGACAATGACATTCCCAATAATCCGCCATCTTCAATATAATTATGCCTTCAAACCGTGTTACTAGGAAACTGTGTGACGTAATGCTAAAGAACAGTCCATCACGAAAACACGCCTATATAATTCTGACCCCCTTGAACCCCACTTTTATATAGTAAAACTGGGGTTTAGAGGGGTATACCTTATTTTTCTTATTTCTGCTCTAACATATAGAATGTGGGTACTCGTTAGAACTGCCTCGATGAGGCGGTTCTAACGAGTACCCACAATCTATATTTTGAGCAGAAATAAGAAAAATATCACAATTTGTCATCTAAAAACTTTCATTTTTTCAGTGATAAAGGTTACAATGTATTTGTATAGGCGTGTTTTCGTAATGAACTACCAAAAAGGGATGGCAGGTATAATAATAATAATAATAATAATAATAATAATAATAATAATAATAATAATAATAATAATAATAAATTGCATTTTACCAAAATTTCGTTAATAAGGGGCGCTAGGGCTGACACGTTGCCGTAAAACAAAATTTTCGAGCGTAAAACAGAAGATTTCTTATACAGTTATTCGTTAATTGCACGGAGTACTTTGCGCGATGAAATACTTCTTGCATACCGTGAAAGTAAGGTAAACCACCCAAGTAATGATAAATCAACCTCAAAATATGCTTTTCACCCCTTCCCAGAATTCATGTACACAATGGCTGCGATTTTAACTTAGAATGATGTTGGATATGTTCAGCGTCATAACCCAAAATATGCATTCAGGGCTCTTTTTGTATAAAGGTTAACGAGTGCTGCTTATAAAGGCACGTTAAACCTCAAATCAATCAAACACAAACAATTTATATATATTCGTGTATTTTGCTATATTGTTCTGTTTTGAAGGCCCATGTGGTAGATAAGCAAATGCTTAATATATCATCGTCAGAAAATAAAGTCGTTATTTTTATTAAAATTGTCATTAATATTATATTATTATTTGTAGTAGTAGTGTGTGTGTGAATTCGGGTTTAACGTCGCTTTCAACAATTTTTCAGTCATATCACGACGGTGTCTGGTTGCGACAGGGAGCTCAATGCTCACGTTTATAGTGCTGCCTCACTGAAGTATCATGTCCCAGACACATTACATGATACCACACCCAGTCACATTATCCTGACACTGGATCGACCAGTCCTAGCTCTACCCCGTAAATCTGAGTGCCAAGCGAGGAGCAGCTAGTACCATTTTTAACGACTTTGGTATGTCGCGGCCCGGGATCGAACCCGAGACCTCCCGTTCCCCGGAGCGGACACTCTACCAACTGAGCTATCGGGGCCGGTTTATAGTAGTAGTAGTCGTCGTATTTCCTTAAGTTTTTAACACCGAGTGTCCTCTGATAAGCGATTTTGACAGTTCAGAAGTGGTCTTAAAGAACACTTTTAAACATTTCGAATGTTGGTCTTAATTTAGAAATGTTAGTTTTATATTTTCAGGTACCAGGCTTGCTGATCTCGACATATTAGTTGGTAACACGATTGATGATTTTGAACTCTGTGCCTACTTTGAAGGACCAGGAGCTGATGGTATAGAATATAAACTTGCCTGTACACAACCTATGATAGGCAAATACGTCCAAATACAGCTACGTAGTCCTGCGTACACGCTTTCTATGTGCGAAATTGAAGTGATGGGTGTGGCAATAGGTAAGGTTATTGTATTGATCCTATGTTTTCATTACGAAAACATGCCTATTGAAATATGTTTCCCTTTTTTACCACCAGAAAAATAATAAAGAATTAGATATTGACTATTTTACCACCAGAAAAATGAATTTAGATAAAATTTTCTAATATTCTTCTCATTTCTTCTCCAAACATAGATTGTGGGAACTCTATAGAACCGCCTCCTCGGGTGCTCGTTAGAATCGCCTAAAGGAGGCTGTTCTAACGAGTTCCCACAATAAAAGTTTTGAGCAGAAATAAGAAAAAATAATGTATACCGCTGTAAACCAAAGTTTTATAATTTAATACTGGAGTTTAAGGTGCTGAAAAATTATGAAGGCATGTTTTCGTGATGTTTTGTCCGTCGCCCGTCGTGCGTGCAAATAAGTATATCTCTAATACCCAATGGCCAATCTTGATCATGAGAAGCATCATCAGGTAGGCGGAAAGCCTGCATAAGGTTTTTGGGCTGATCAGATTGGAATTCTGGTTGCCATGGCAACATATAGCTCCTATAGACTTGCAATGAAAAAAAAAATCTTCTTCTCTGAAACCACAGGGCCCAGAGCTTAGATATTTAGTATGTTGCAACGGCAAGTAGTCACCTACATAAATCCTGCCAATCATGCCCCTGGGGTCCAAATGGGCCACACCCCGGGGCCCCTTAGCTCCCATAGACTCATAGTGGAAAATAGCTTAAAAAATCTTCTCTGAAACCATAGGGGCCCAGAGCTTAGGTATTTAGCAGGAAGCCACGGCAAGTGGTCACCTACATAAATGCTGCCAATTATGCCCCTGGGGTCCAAATGGGCCACGCCCTGGGGCCCCTTAGCTCCCATAGACTCGTAATTGAAAAAAGCTTCAAAAATCTTCTTCTCTGAAACCACAGGACCCAGAGCTTAGATATTTAGCATGCAGCAACGGCAAGTTGTCACCTACATAAATCCTGCCAATCATGCCCCTTGGGTCCAATTTGGCCACGCTCCGAGGCCCCTTATCTTCCATAGACTCATAATGGAAAAAGCTTCATAATCTTCTCTGAAACCACAGGGCCCAGAGCTTAGATATTTAGCATATAGCAACTGCAAGTGGTCACCTACATAAATCCTGCCAATCATGCTCCTGATGTCCAAATGGGCCACGCCCCGTGGCCCCTTAGCTCCCATAGACTCACAATGGAAAAAAGCTTCAAAAATCTTCTTCTCTGAATCCACAGGGACCAGAGCTTAGATATTTAGCATGTAGCAATGACAATTGGTCACCTACATAAATCCTGCCAATCATGCCATTGGGGTCCAAATGGGCCACGCCTGGGGCCCCTTAGCTCCCATAGACTCATAATGGAAAAAAGCTTCATAAAATCCTCTTCTCTGAAAACCACCGATATTTAGCATGTACCCGGTAGCAACGACAAACGATTTTCTGGTACAAAGGTGAGCGATATAGGGCCATTGGGCCCTCTTGTTCATTTTAAATATGGAAAGGAACTATGCTTTATTCTGCAACAATTTATCGGAAAGAACAGAGCGACGTGAAAACCCTTTTGTTTCGAGGGCTTACATGAACATTCACATATTAGCTCATTTTGGAGACGTTGCTTCCGATTGAATGGGACTGAGATGAAATGATATCTGAATCCCTACAGCCCAAATTAACCATTAGGGCTTAAGGATCGGTCTTATTCGCATCACTTTTCCTCCCGGCGTTTTACCAGTTCTTCAATGCGATCGGCTTTTGCTCTGCGCCGAAGCACCATACAACCCGAACCCCGTAAACGATACCCCAATAAGGAGATTCATTACGAAAAAACGCCTATATAATTTTGATCCCCTTGAACCCCACTTTTGTATAGTAAAAACTGGGGTTTCCGGGGGTATACCTTATTTTTCTTATTTCTGCTCTAAATTATAGATTCTGGGTATTCGTTAGAACCGCCTCGATGAGGCGGTTCTAACGAGTGCCCACAATCTATATTTTGAGCAGAAATTAGAAAAAATATCACAATTTTTCATCATAAAATTTTCATTTGTTCGGCGATACATTCCACAAACACGCCTATACAAATACATTGCCACCTTTATCGCCGAAAAAATGAAAATTTTATGATAAAAAATTGCAGCTTATTGAATCGCTTTTGAACACTCATTCCGATTGTTTTCACGCGCGCGCGCGCGAGAGAGAGAGGTGGCGGCTTTTAAACATTATGCTACCCATGTCAACGTCAGGGGTCAGAGGTCAAGATCACAATGGACTGGATCTTAAAAACTTTGTGAACAGGATAGAAGACACAATTATCATTGTAGAAGTATCATTACGTGTCTTAACCAAGGACACACCTCGATACCAGTGGCCGGATTCGCACAACCCCTTGATCATAAATCAAACGCGTTAACCATAGCGCTATCGAGGCTGACAGATGCACTCCCAAGTCTTGGCTTTTCAGGGGTTAAGCAAAACCCATGACACGTGATAAGTATAGCAAACCCAATGACGCGTGATAAGTATACCAGAACCCATTACACGTGATAAGTATAGCAAAACCCATGACACGTGATTAGTATAGCAAAACCCATGACACTTGATAAGTATAGCAAACCCATGACACATGATAAGTATAGCAAAACCCATAACAAGTGATGCCCCAACCATCCACTTGATAAAAGGCTATATATCTCGGAACGGTTGAGATCTTGTTCCGTATGATAGGACGCATTCAGTGACACCAACTTGGGAATCTTTTATGGTGCGCTGGGACCGTGCCCCACCCATCCGTTTCACAAAAAGGCCATATATCTGATAATGTTCAGCTCCGACTCCAAATACAAGTGTATATGTCTGTCCCTTATGCTAAGACCACTTTAAAAAAAAATAATTTTATCACAGAAATCGTTCAGACCCCCATCCCTAAACCATATATATTCTTGCTCCTTATGATGAGATGCATTCAGTCTCTAACTTGGGGCAACAGGGTCCATCCCCACTAATCCACCTCATAAAAAGGCCTCATATATCATGATTAGACACATCCAGTGACAACAATCTTGGGCAGTGGGATCTGCAGGGGCCATGCCCCTAATCCCTCCAATGCTTAAAAGGCATTATAACTTATATCTCTACACCTCTAAACCATACATATTCTTGTTCCTTGACAAGACGCGTTCATTGATACCACCCAGGGCTCCGTCGGGTCAATGCCTCACCCCTCCTCTTCAAAAAGCCTAATATTTCAGATGCAGAGTCCACATGGGTGCTCTTGTGAGTATCGGGGTTCGTTTGCGAGACTTTATTATTTTCTTGTCCTTTGGGATCATTGATTCCATAAATTTTGAGGGTCACTGATGGGTCCTTATTGGCCGAAACTAGCTAGTCTGGCCCAGGAAACATGTACATTCCATATTTCCAGTTTTATGGTGTATTCCTTGCTTACAAAGGATAACCCTTTTATAGAACATATTTATAATCGGTAGATTATAACCCAGTTTTGTTTATTGATCTAATGCAAACCTGTGCTGCTGAGCTGACCAGATGGCATCGTGACATCATCGTAAACTAATTAAATGTTTTCCCGTGACGCTGCTTGAATTCTTTAAACGCTCATATCATAACTCTTTACCAGTTTATCTTTTTTTTTCTCATTCCTCCATTAAAACTATTCTTACCCTTTGTCAGTGGAACTAAATACCCCATCACGTGAACTCATTCGTGAAATTAACACCCCCTTACCCCCCATTATATATAGAGAAAACTGGGGTTTACGGGGGTAATCATTATTTGTCATATTTTTACTCCAAAACATAGGTTGTGGGTACTCGTTAGAACCGCCTCAATGAGGCGGTTCTAACGAGCACCCACAACCTATGTTTGCAGTATAAATAAGAAAAGTATCATGGATTTCCATCAAAAAGTAGCCACTATAGAGATTTGAACAATTCACTATGTCGCACGGGTGTGTTATCGTAATGCATTCTTTTGCGTTTACAGAATATTGTCCTTTTTTCAACAGCTGAAACGACCCTTAAGGGGAATGGGTACACCTTAAGGGGATGCAACTCCTTCAAAATTATTTTTGTCTCCCATGTCAATAGGGGTCAACTCTTTAAAGGAAAGAATTTCCCCTGCGGAGCGGAGCAAATTCTTTCCTTTAAGAGTTGAACCGTTTTTCAGTGGGACAGGGCTTACAGAAAAGCTAAAAGGAAGCCCCGAAAGTTATCTCCCTTTGAAAAATGGAGGAAAATTATGTCACGTGTTCCCATTTCCCTTAAAGTTAACCTGAACGATGGCGTGTTTCATGAGAAAATGTCCCGCCTTTTATCCTTTTTCGTACAAAATGGAATCTTTATTCTTATATAAAGCAGGAGTCCATTTCAAAAATTAGGGGCGTCAGGTTGTGTTTTCATCAAATTTATTTGGAAAATGACTGAACTTTAGCAAACAGTTGAGGCCCTGATCAGATACCGCGGTCTGTGGCGTCTGATCTTGGCCAGCGCTGTTTGCCACGATACCCGTTTAGGGGTTTCCAGTCTGAAATGGGTTAAACCATGAGAATTTTGAGACAGTCATTGAGAATTTCTCAAAGAGGGTGCGAAGACTTTTTATAGATGTTACCATTAGAGTCTAGTTGTTTCACGTTTGTGTTTCTTTCCCGTTGGTAGAAGCCTCCGTGGTGCAATGGTTACGCTACTCGCCTTGTAAACCAGGGATCGCAGGATCGATCCCGGGTTTCTCCAGACTTTCGGATGAGTCTTTAAACCGAGGTCCCGTCTCCGTATGACTTTAGCTGTTGGTGGGACGTAAAACTAAAACTCACTCACTCACTCACTCTTTCCCGTTGGTGTCTCTGATGGGAGCTGTGGGTTAACTGTATCGATTCCTGATCATTGCCTTCACTTCTATTTTCATCACACTGGCTAGATGGACACTTAATTTGATTCTACATTGGTAGCAAAAGTCTAAAGCTGTGCGCCAGCTTCGCCCTACATCCGGTCTTTCCACTGCCGATATTATATGTTTACTTGAAATGCTGTCAACGAATCCGAGACTAATCCCGTTGGGACTGCCCCAACCCCCACCCCACTAAAAACAAAAGCAACAATAACTGAAAAGATCCAGTGAGTCAACGGGCAAGCGACAACCACATGCTGTCTCCCAAGATTTTGGACATTCAAAAAGGAAAATGAGGGCAGAGCAACTTAAAACACTGACTTACCGAACCCCCACATTCCGCACTTGCTGCAATCACAACAGGCCCGTGCCACACTGCATCCAAAGCAGTAGGACGCTACACAGCATCTTCTCACCGACACAATCAGCTAAAGTTTTTGTTTGTTTGACTGGTTTGTAAAGTTCAAGAAGAGCCGATTAAAACTGGGGGCTACGGTGATGACAAGGTCAAAAATAAGCATTTTCAGCAAAGTAGGGGACATAACCAGCTAATGTCAGATCTCACTGTAAATTATTTGCTGACGATGCAAAATTATATAAGCAGATGTCTTATATACAGGACTTTGAAGATATTCAAGGCGACTTATATGAACTATGCAAATGGACGGTCAAATGGCAACTGTTTTTCAATCTAAATAAGTGTAAAGTTCTCCATATTGGATCAAATAATCCATGCTATAGTTACAAAATGACTGACAAAAATGGTAACCTGATGGAAGTACAGAGTGTAGAAAAGGAGAAAGATTTAGGAATAATATTTCAGAGTAATTTAAAATTTGATGAACACATTAGTGTTACTGTTAATAAAGCAAATAAAATACTAGGCCTCATTAGAAGATCCTTTAATTATCTGGATAAGGATTCATTTTTATGCTTATATAAATCATTGGTCAGAACACATGTCGATTATGGAAATTCAGTGTGGTTTCCCACACTCAAGAAGGATATCAGGGTTATAGAAAATATTCAGCGTAGGGCCACAAGGCTGTTACCCCAGTTACGTCACCTTAGCTATGGGCAAAGGTTAAAAGAGCTAAATCTGTCAACATTACTATACAGACGAAAGAGGGGAGATTTAATACATGTGTATAAAATAATTAATGGATTCGACGATATTGCGAAGGAGGAATTCTTTCAAATGGTGGACACATCAACAAGGGGTCACTCAAGTAAAATATTTAAGCCTAGGAGTAATAAGAGCATTAGATATAATTCATTTGCTGTAAGAATAGTGGAAGACTGGAACTCCTTACCCCAAGATATTGTAAGTTCAACAAGTGTTATTCAGTTTAAAACTAAGTTGGATCAGTATTGGATCAATAAGAGATGTGATGTCAGTGAAATATACTAGTAAATCATCTTGATCAGCTCCCAAGACATTTCTTATCTACTACATGTGTACTTCGCAACCTTATAAACATTTAATATACAACTACTTATACAAGAAGAATAGGCTACAACAAGTGTTATTCAATTTAAAACTAAATTGGATCAGAATTGGATCAATAAGAGATGTGATGACAGTAAAATATACTAGTTAATCATCTTGATCATCTTACAAGACATTTCTTATCTACTACATGTGTATTTCGCAACCTTATAAACATTTACAACTACATATACAAGAAGAATAGGCTACACCGGGGACACCAATAATAGTTTAAAGAAGAATTACAGAGCGAGACGAAGAACCTTCGGGGTTCACCATTCTCGATGTCGGAAATGGTATTCGGAAATGGTATAACTCCGTGAGTAATGTACCGACATCGCTAGTTTTCAAACACATCCGAGCTTTTATCCCTGGCTAACTTATTTGTAAGTTTCAAGAAGATCCCGGTCTGGCTGATCTGGCTATTGTGAAAACAATGTCAAGAATAAGCATTTTCATTATAAAAACTGAAGGGGCTACGGTGACGACAATGTCAAAAGTAAGCATTTTCAGCAAACTAGGGGACATTACTCCGTGAGTAATCAACCTATATCGCTAGTTTTCGAACTCATCCGAGCTTTTATCCCAGACTTACTTATTTGTAAGTTTCAAGACGATCTGATTCAAACTGAAGATGCTTCTGTGATGGCAATGCCAACAATAAGCATTTTCAGCACATGGGAGGACATGGCTCCGTAAGCACTCGACCGATATCATTAGTTTTCGAACTCATCTGAGCCTTGAACACTGACTTACTTGTATGTAAGTTTCATGAAGATCTGATCACAACTGAAGTGGCTACGGTGATGACAAAGTAAAAATAGGGATTTTCAGCAATCAAGGGGACATAACTCTATGATAGGTGGGTCGACCTGGCCGTTTTGTTTTTAACTTTTCCCAGTTTTTATCCAAAGCCAGCTAACATATAAGTTTCGGAACGATCCAATCAAAAATTGAAGGCGCTACGGTGATGACAAGCATTTTCTCATTGTAAGTCTATGGAAAATTTTGGTTGCCATCAATTTTGAAAAAAGCTTATGTCATCAATGTCCTACCAGAACCATGGTACAGACGAGAAATGGTTGAGTTCAGTCTGCAGGATGCAGAAATATAACTGGTCAGAGGAGTGGACGGGCATACGGACAGACGGACGATGGACGGACAACCCACTATACTATAAGCTACCCTGGAGTCTTCGGCCCAGGGACAGCTAAAACTCAGGCAATGCTATTTTCATCAACTTACAATCCAATAAACATTTTATAAAACATGGTGTTTTTATTTGAAATGGTTACACCTTCAAGGGAGGCAACTCATACAAAACCCCTTTATTATCTTCCCTGCAGCTGGTGTTGTGCCGTGTGGCGGCAGTAAGTATCTCCCCGTACGTCATCATAGTGCAGATGATATTTTCTGGTCTTTTGGGATCATTGAGTTCATTTAGAATTATTTTGTAAATAGAAATCTGCTTAAGCCAGTGCTTGAGGGCGTGGCCGGTGTTGCACATTTCAGCATTGGTCATCAACAGACTAAAAAAATAAAGCCTGCTATTTTCGTTTATTTTGTGTATTCTTTGCTTTCAAAGGATCCATCTATTCAGAACTATTTCATTTCTGCGTCAGAAAAGTCAGGTGTGGCCATGCAAAGGCAAGCATTCGATTTTCAATTTAATTTTTCCCGGAATGTAGTCAGCTGAGATCCAACTATTAAAAACGTATTTATCTTCACTGCAGCTGGCGTCGTGCCCTGTGGCGACCGTAAAAATCTCCCCGTACATCACCATAGTGCATATTATATTTTCTGGTCCTTTGGGATCATTAATGTCATTTAGAATGATTTTTAAAATATAGTCCTACTTAAGCCGGTGCTAGAGGGCTTGTCCGGTGTTGCACATTTCAGCACTGGTCTCGAATAGATTCAATAAAACCGAGTCTGCTATTTTCGTTTATTTTGTATATTCTTTGCTTCCAAAGGATCTTACTATTCAGAACCATTGTCGCATTTCTGCACCGGAAAGGATAGATGTGGACATGCAAAGGCAAGCATTAGATTTTTGATTTAATTTCTCCCGGGGGCAATGTAGTCAGATTTTTCTGTTTTCACCTGTTTTCTTGTGCCGAATGTTATCCCGGCTATGCAAGACTTAAGTTAACATGTCAAAAAAGAAGTATTTCGAACCACTCGCATGTTGAAATACATAAGCTTCAAAATTTCAGCAGGAATTTTTTCAGGGGCTTAAATATTTGTGCCTATTACAACTACGAGGCCCAATTAAACCTTAAAGGCACAGGACTAGCCAACTTATGGGTGTCAGATTACAATTCGCTTCTTCACTCAATATTTATTTTAGTGTACGAGAATACAAGATAAATACATTAAATATGTAATAAAAGGTTTTGAGCAATTCGAACGAGCGCATGAATCGGATACATTTTATTCTCAGTTAACAGGAGGAAATACCATTCTGATTTAATTTATGAACAATCATGAACACACTGTGTGTGCCACTGTTGCAAGAATAAATGCCTTGAAAAGTACGTCCGTGTTTCTTCAGCTTATTCTAATCAACAATAAATACAATACAAAATATCATTTTTTATGGGCCGGTTTATTTCCTATTGACAATTTTGTCGGATTTTCATTGCTTTCTATACAAATGATTCTGGTTTTCGAACCGTCTTGGTGCCTAAACGAACACGGTTACCTATCTATTTATTGCATGTTTCGATGCAAAATGTAAGGATATACTTGCGTACAAAATTTTAATAATTCTGTGAGAGCGCCAATTTACGTATTCTTGACTTCAAATGGTGCCAGAATGAACCATGGTTCTCACCAGCATGATAAGAAGACGGCGACGTTATGATACCGACGGCAGTTTTCTCTGTTAACAGGCAAGCTGTGTGCAGTTGTTTTCTTGTTTCAATTGTAGCCCCTAAACCAGATTGTTTTCATATAATGGGTGGAAATAATGTAAATAGAAGAAATAAAAGGTAATTTATTAAATATTTATTTAAATATGAACAACATAAGATCACAAGCAAAACGTAAGTGAACCAAGCCGGGGTTAACTAACTTTTCTTGTGACTGAATGTCGTTCATAAAACGATAGGCGTCAAATAAATAACATTTTTTCTTAAATACTCGCTGCAGGTTGTAACAAAGTTCTTAACAGCGGCAGTTGAAATCAGTATGAAACTGCATAAAGTCGTTTGTTTTTGCAAAACACTAGATCAAGTATTCTTTTATTCCAACCCAGGCCTGTTAAAATTATGAGATAGAAAGAATGTTCTATTCACTATTTGGTGTTTTGCAGATCTTGTCAATCTAGCACTTGGTCAACCGGCATCTCAAAGCAGTATGTCATGGAATGGATTAGCGTCTTATGGCGTTGATGGAAATAAGGATCCTACTTACTTTCACTGGAGTTGTACGCACACTAAAGAAGAAACAGATATTCACTGGTGGCGAGTGGAACTTAGTTCGCAGGCTGTGGTTTATCAAGTAAACATTCAGAATAGAGACGACGAAGGTAAGCACTTGGTCTATTGTGGGTCGATTGTGGGTCGATTGTTGCTCGACGTTACTAAGCATACATTGCAAGCTCTTAGGTGTTAAAGTCCACGTAACTATCACTGATTGAAAGCAAACCAGGAAACTTTTTTATAGAAAATAGGAGCGTTAATGTTATCGCAGTGAGGTCAGAGTGTTGCGTAGTATGATAATCTATGAAATTTGAGTTGATCAGGGTCTATACTGTTTGCTTACAGTTATGACATTTAAGGGTCGGGCGCCGTTAACCGCAGCGTCTCATAAGGGTATATCTATCTATCTATCTATCTATCTATCTATCTATCTATCTATCTATCTATCTATCTATCTATCTATCTATCTATCTATCTATGTCTTCGCTCCGATCAAAATCGGACGCTGCCACCACAGTGTCAGTGTATACAAAATAACCACATTATGTTATTGCCGATAGCAGAACACTGTAATTGCATGATAAACATTTATATCTACGTTAAGAAACTGAATATGTATACATTCGTTTGCGGACTTCTGCCCTCTGTACAGACTGCCCACATCTGAAAGCTCACGACATCCAGGAATAAAACAGCTTAGCTGAAAACATGTGTCCAAAAACTGTTCAGTGGCTTTCTATGTGGAGTGTGTTGGACTTTACACTATACAATATAAATACAGTAGACTCGTTATCTCAAACTATGATATCTCAAAGAATGGCTTAAGTCAAACTTAACACACGTTAGTTATGCTGTATGCTACTTAGATTTCAACTTCCTTTATCTCAAAACTATCATTATCGCAAAACATATTTTCCAGTAATTTGGGGTTAGAGATAACGAGTCGATTGTACATTACTTATTAATAGGTAAAGAAACTTGAATTCCGTGTTGACAGTTCGAACTGCTCGCTAGAACTGACGAAACATCTTTCATTGCCCTCAATCGTTCACGATTCTAATCATTTGACTGGCCGTTACTATCCATCACCAACAATAACAAGTTATAAACAAGACATACCGTCTAAACTATACTTTTCCGCTATACTGTACGTCGTAACGCGAAAAAATATTTAGTCTTTGCTCCGATCAAAAACGGACACTGCTACCACAGCAACATAGAGGATCTTACATGAGTGTCCAAGTATCATTGAATAAATTTATTAAATTCGTTGAGGAAAAGGGATAAAATGCCTAGCATTTTATCCCTTTTCCTCAACTCGTTTAATAAATTAAAACATACATGGACACGAATGCAAGATTCTATATATCATATGACATTTAAAACGCATCTTATTCACGATTTTGTTACAAAAGCGTCAATATTTCGGCGTATATGTAACGTTACGGGGCGTATCTAGTTAATTTGCACATTTAATCCACTTGTGGATTATCGAAAATATTACCTGGCGTTATTTCAATCTCAGACGCGACGTCATATGATAAATTATATTATTGCCGATAGCAGAGAACTGTGGCTAGAACATCTTTCAAAGTTAGAAATGTGGCTAGAACATCTTTCAAAGTTAGAGAGGCAGCGGTGTATGAAATAAATTCAATGTTTTGGTCAGGAAAATTTTGCAAATTTTATTAGGAACTAGTTTATGAATTGCCATTATACGGCCTTAAACGTTGTGCAACGTTAAGCCTCTATCATCTATATAGCCATCTTTGGCAAAATCTGTTTTCCGTCTGTCATGCCTTTTAAGACATTTTTCGTTAATATTTGTTGCAACAGATACACTGCCTGACCTTAATAAATGTAGACCAATTTTTAAATGTGGATCAACAGTCTTGAACAGGGAAAAATACATTTTCTCCTAGTGTAACTCAACTTTTTCTTTTAAAATTGACTAACTGCCCGATTTCGACTTTCAGCCTCAACAAGAATGCTAAACACATACCTTTTCAACATTGTTACTGGGCATGTATAACTAGATAAGAATATCACAACCAAGCCTATACTGGTCAGTTTCACTTTTTGGAATGCATAGTTTAACATGATCTTCAGCAAATGACAAATTAACACATCAAATATTGCTCAACTCATTGCATCTTAAAAAATCCGAATAACCCACAGTAATCAATCATAGTTTCTAAACGTACATACGAGTAGTCTTGGAAATCACTCAGCCTGTCGCAAAACGCTGTGATCAACTGAAGTAACGGAATCCTTCTGAACAGCGGGTACCTTGATCGTCCTTATTGCAGCCTCAAGCATATACTTTACAGATGTATTCTCGGTTGGATACCAGATCTTCCCATTTGATCCCGTACAACGTACTATACACTGAATGATATAGGATCCTGTGGTCGATTTTAACACTGATAATTGGGCCCCGTCAAGCGATTTTGGTACTTATCGCCTATGCGAGCAGCGAAGGTTCAGGCGAGCCTGCGCATCCGCACAGTCTCGCCAGAACCTTCGCTGCTCGCTCATACAAGCAGTGAATCAAGAGGAACCTTCAGACAGAAAGCCATATCCCTGGCCCCTCTGAATGGCTGGGCATGCGCAGTTAAAATTTGTCATGACGGAATGCTCGAAGACACAAATTCGCTTGGCGGGGCTCAAATACAATGCAACAATAATATGAGCACCAAGAAGAAATGGGTAATTTCATTTCTGTTTCGACATGAAACTTTTCAAATGTTGAAACAATAATTATACTTTTTAAATGTAGAATCCCCTTGAACACAAATTAATACACAAAACCTTGAATCTACAACTCAGAAACTTTAAATGCACCTGCTAATCAGAGTTGATCCGTAACTCTGTTTCAGTCTCATTTCTTGAAACTTTGACTCAGAAACTTGAAATGCACCTGCTGATCTGAGTTGGTCCGTAACTCTGTTTCAATCTTATGCCTGAAAATGCAAAAAAAAAAAAAAAAAAATAAATAAATAAATAAAATACATAACGAAACAAACAAAAAAGTCTAGTTCTGATCCCCAAGTAAATTTCCGCATAAAATCAAAATTCAATTTTTAATTCAAACAGTTTAAATTTAAGTGGCTCTAAAGCGAAAACAGCGTTAATTCCCTCGTCAAAAACAATTACGTTTTGCTCTGGCAAAATCCTTACATCTCTAACATAATCACTGAAGGTATTTGCCTTAAAAACTAAGGACCAAAACGGAGTTTATTTCTACACAAGAATCTGTGTCCCACATGCTTTAACTGCAATACATTCGTTTATGCAGACAGTAACCATTTTTGGAGGTGAGACCCACCAATTCAATTCCCCGGACCATACTTGCCATGGCGTCCACGTCCGGAGTGCCAAAGCACCAATATCTAGAACTGAATTGCAAACATTTAGGATTCAAGTTTGATGCTAATCTGTCAATATTGATTTTCCCTATATCTTATTTCTCAGTCATCGTCTGCAAGAACTAATGCATTGTCTGACCTAGAAATCCATGTAGACGACATTTTGATATAACTGATGTGCATTTATATCAAGCTTTCATTACGATAACTCACCCGTGCGACATAGTGCATTTTCACATCTCCAAAATGGCTAATATTTTGATGAAAATCCTTGATATTTTTGTTATAAATGTTCAAAACATAGGTTGAGGGTGCTCGTTAGAACCGCCTCAGTGAGGCGGTTCTAACGAGTACCCACCACCTATGTCTTGGAGCAGAAATAAGAAAAATAATGTATACCCCTGTAAACCCCAGTTTTCTCTATATAAAATAGGGTTCAGGGGGGTATTCATTTCACGGACTTGTTCACGTGATGTTTGTTACGGAGCCCTTTTACTGCTATTTAACAAGACTGAACTCACATTTTTATTATCCATATAAATCTTTACGCTCTTGCTTCATTACTTTTTAACACTTTCTACTGTCGCCAAGTTGCGCAATATGGAGCGCTGATGCATTTCTGCATATTCCCACGTACATATGCTTCCGTGCCTGCAACTAAGATGCCCGCACAGAAGGCTGCATAACCGCCAAAACCGGAGATTATGTGTTTCTATCATTTAATGTGTTTTCCAAGAGAAATTCCATTTTTTTCATATTTCGAAAATATATATGAGCGTGTGATAAATCAAATCAAGTCATGAATTTTTCGGTTGAAATCATAAGCTGGTAAAATTTCAGCCACACAACACGTTTGGTTTCTTGCAAATTTGAAAATTACATCTGTTGTCAGCTTGTTGCGTTTTACAAATCGCGTAGTAATATCTATCCTGGTCAGGATAGTGATGCGTCATATTAGACTGGTCTATCTTCGAAGAATATGACATGCGCAGACAATGACATTCCCAATTATCCGCCATCTTCAATATAATTATGCCTTCGAACCGTGTTACTAGGTAACTGTGTGACGTAATGCTAAAGAACAGTCCATCACGAAAACACGCCTATATAATTCTGACCCCCTTGAACCCCACTTTTATATAGTAAAACTGGGGTTTAGAGGGGTATACCTTATTTTTCTTATTTCTGCTCTAACATTTAGAATGTGGGTACTCGTTAGAACTGCCTCGATGAGGCGGTTCTAACGAATACCCACAATCTATATTTTGAGCAGAAATAAGAAAAATATTGCAATTTGTCCTCTTAAAACTTTCATTTTTTCAGTGATAAAGGTTACAATGTATTTGTATAGGCGTGTTTTCGCCTAATATTTGTAATTTTAGTATGAAACACCAAAACAGTAATTAGTAAGCAAACAGTGCAGGCCCAGATCAGAAGACGCAGAACGACCTTCACTCACCATGAAAACAAACCTATATAAATTTGACCCCCTTAAACCCCAGTTTTATATAGTAAAACTGAGGTTTGCAGGGGTATAAATTATTTTTCTTATTTCTGCTCAAAAACACAGATTGTGGGTACTCGTTACCGCCTCGTCGGGGCGGTTCTAACGAGTATCCACAATGGACTCCTGCTATATATAAGGTGGAACATTCCATTTGGTACAAAAAAAGGGTTAATTATTGCTTAGCAATGAATATCCGTTTTTTTTATTAATCCCCCATTTTCTTTTTTAACTCAAACTAGATATATAGGTCAGTAGTTGTAAGGTTACAATTATAATCATTATTTAAGTCATAAAAACTTTTATCATGCTAGTTCTGACATTCATGCAATGGTCACTAGAGCTATTATTTTCTGTGTAAACACTTAGTCATAAACTTCAGGGCCCAGTTGTTCAAAGTATCGTTAGCTTAACAAGCTCGTTAGTGGTCATATTGTTAACTCTTCTAGCAAGTACAATATCGTAAATTTTGGTATTTTTGCTGAAAAAATGTGAGCAGCTTTTGCGTCCGCAAAAGCTGCTCACATTTTTTCAGCAAAAATTTCAGCATATTTGCCATATTTAATGATCAAAGTTTTAATGATACGTTAACTAATGATGTCGTTAGTTTTGAACAACTGGCCCCTGTTCTCTTATCTCCAGACTTATCTCTATCATGCTGGTCAGATCTGACATTGATGGTTTGGATCAGATATCCACTGTAAAATTTGAGGGGAAACATGTCGCAAAGTACTAGGCGTTAAAATTGAGCCAGAGAGACTAGACTAGCTAAACTTTTATACACTTCACAAGGTCAAAAATAGGCATTTTCAATAATCAAGGGGACGTAACTCTATGACAGATAGGCCGACCTAGCCAGTTTTCGAACTCATCCGAGCCTTTATCCCTGACTTATTTGTTTGTACGTTTCAAGAAGATCAGATCAAAACTGAAGTGGCTACAGTGGTGAAAAGGTCAAAAATAAGCATTTTCAGTAAAGTAGGGGTCATAACTCCGTGGGTAATTGACCGAGAACTCATCCAAGCTTTTAAACCTGACTGACTTGTATATAAGTTTCAGGAAGATCCAATCAAAATTGATGACAAGGTCAAAAATAGACATTTCTAGCAATCAAGGGGACGTAACACTATGATTAATGTTCCGACCTTGCCAGTTTTTAAACTTGTCCGAGCTTTCATCCCCAGTCTACTTATATACAAGAGGGCCCTCTGGGCCCTGATTTTCTCGACTGAGTGTCACTGTCTCAAGTAAATTCTATTCTAGCTCTGGGGGCCATCTTGTTTGTCAGAGCAGAACAATCTTAGCTATTTTGGCAGGGTGTCACCTAGGCAACATTCCTGTGAAGTTTGGCTCAAATTGGCCTAAGGTTTTAGGAGAAGTTTGGGTTTGAAGCAAATTTACAATGTTTTTTTCTATTTTTAGCTCTGGCTCTCATATTGTTCATCGGAGCGAGATCATTGCAACTATATTGGTATAGGGTCATCTAAGCAACATTCCTGCAAAGTTTGAATGAAATTGGCCTAAGGGTACAACAGAAGTTGTCATTTTTTTCTATGTTTAGCGTTGGTAGCCATCTTGTTCGGCAGAGCGGAACAATTTAGCTATTTTGGTAGGGCGTCAATTTGGAAACATTCCTGTGAAGTTTGAATCCAATTGACCCAAGGGTTTAGGAGGAGTTCGCGTTTGATGCAAATTTACAATGTTTTTTTTTCTGTTTTTAGCTCTGGTGGCCATTTTGTTAATCGGAGTGGGATCGTTTTAGCTATTTTGCACAATATTTTTCATCGTGATAACAAGTCTGTGTAATGAATAGCCCTCAAAACCCCACTTTATATGAGAAAACTGGGGTGTACAGGGGTATACTATAAGAATCTTATATGGGTGTGAGGGGTGGATGGAAAAATCCGTCCCGAGGGCACTGTCCGGCATCACGAGGCTTGCCGAGTGATGCCGGACAGTGTCCCGAGGGACGAATTTTCTATCCACCCCTCACACCCATATTGGATTCTTTTTCTTGCATACCTTCCATTTCTATTGCGAATTTTTAATGCTGCTGTCACTTCGGTTCCCGACGTCCGCCATTTTGTGATGACATAACAAGAATGTTTAGTGACGTCACGCATGACGACGCCGCACATGAGGTTGTAATCAACCAGTGCATTTATCAAACACGCGATTTTATGCGATTTTGGGTCGGAACACCAGGGTCAGAACATAAATTTCTATCCCAGGGTAAAATCACGGATTTCCTTGTCTGGTGTGCAAGAAAGTATTTTCTTATTTTTGTTCCAGGATATATAGGCTGTGGGTACTAGTTGGAACCGCCTTGAGCACCAATAACCCATGTTTTGAGTATAAATAAGACAAATAGGGTATCACAAATGTTAACCAGGGAAGCAACCGTTTTCGAGATATTTTAAATGCTCTATGCAAAAGGTTGTGCTATCGTAATGTACAAGTGTGACCCAAATAGGGAATGTCAGCGGGATTGGGATACAATGCACTCAATTGCACTGACTCCTATTTATCATTTCTGTATTAATCACCCTAAAACATGTGCCTCCATGGCCTAGTGGATAAGAGTGCTGACTCTTAATCATCAGGTCTCTCACTGCTATGGTTTGAACCTTGCTTGGGTCACATGTGAAAGGTCAAGTTCTGCAATAGATAGTCCTTACAACTAAAACAAGAAATATCTTTAAAAAAGATATGCGGCGTAGATTTAATTGGAAGGTTGTTTAGAAACCAGTGCTTCAGCTGAAGTGCACGACCCGCCGGATGCTTTTAGCTTTATGAGTGTTACCATATATGGGTATGGTGGCCATTTTGGTCATGTGACCTGGACCTAAAACGGTTCCCCCAATAAATGCGCCTTATCGTAAGGAGCAAAAATATATCTTATACTCTAGTACTGTTTTCTGAATCGTTTGCAGGAAAAAATGAATTCTCACTTTTCCAATACAAAAGCATATGTGTCAAAGATTGACCTAGGCACAAAGAAGGTCAAGGTCAACCCAGGGTCACCATTTTAGCAATTTATGATGGGCCTACGTCCCAGATGCTATTTATCAAGTTTCGTGGAAATCTGCCCAGTGGTTCTGGAGAAGACTATTTTGAAAGGTTTTTACTATATATGGCTTGGCGGCCATTTTGGTCATGTGACCTGGACCCCCATGAGCAAATTTTGGTTTCCCCCATCCCATAGAGGCTCCATATGAAATTTGACCTTAATCGGCCCAACGGTTTCCGAGGAGAAGCAGTTCGAGAATTTTCACATTTTTCGCCTCGGCGAGGCTATACTAAATGGAATGTCATATTTCGCAAGTTCATTGGTTAGATCTCATTGATATCTATCAGTATGCCAAAAAGTGTTTAAATATTCCAAGCGGTTAAGTCACTATCACCAATTTTCACAAACGGGTTACGGACGGACAGACAGACAGACCGTATATGGCTTGGTGGCCATTTTGGTCATGTGACCTGGACCCATGAGCAAATTTTGGTTTCCCCCATCCCATAGAGCCTCCATATGAAATTTGACTTCAATTGGCCCAACGGTTTCCGAGGAGAAGCAGTTCGAAAATTTTCACATTTTTCGCCTCGGCGAGGCTATACTAAATGGAATGTAATATTTCGCAAGTTCATTGGTTAGATCTCATTGATATCTATCAGTATGCCAAAAATTGTTTAAATATTCCAAGCGGTTAAGTCACTATCACCAATTTTCACAAACGGGTTACGGACGGACAGACAGACTGACAGAATGACACGGTGATTTTAGGGCACTCTTAGAAAATCAACCGACTTCAGTCGGTCGCTTTTTCTGCAGGTCGTGCAATATGAGCTACAATAGTGACAGCAACAATTGTCTAGCTATGAAATGGTTTACTGTATTCAAACAATTCAGATGTCACGCGAGGAAAAATAGCTTTGCAGAGGGCGGTGTACCGCCTGTTTGAGCTAAGGTCAATGTGAAAGGTCAAGGTTAAAAACATGACCTCATTTCAAGAGCATATGATCTCAAGTATATGCACAACAAGTAAGAAAACGTTATCATTCACTGTTTTTGAACACAAATTCTAGGGTTAACATTTAGGGTTGTCGCTATGGTGAACGTAAACGCATAGACGGACGAACAAACGGACGAGCAGACAAACGGACGGAAACTTGATCTTATGTGCACCTAACTAAAACTCAAATTACACTTATTCCTTTTCAAGTTTTTATATAACATTAATGATATTCGAAAATGTCCATTTGTGTTAAAATGGAGGAGATAAAGTATGCTGAAGACAAATGATACACTGCAACTTTTATTTAGCATATATTGTAAATTAAACATCTGTCAATTTGTAATGCGATTATTACATGTTTTTGTCATGCTATATCTCTTTATTGGTTTCATTGGGCAACAGGGCTTGAGGTGTCTTTCATCTCAATGTCGGGTAAAAGTCCCACAAACTTGGAAGCAACGTCTCCAAAATGACCTACACAGTGTTGATGGGGACGTTATACCTCAAATCAAACAAACAATTCCTTTCGCAGAAAATTCTTCCTTTCGCGAAAGGAACCTTCCTTTCGCGTAATGGTTCCTTTCGCTATATAGACCAACCACGTGAAATTAGGTAAAAATAGCTATTCACCGCAGCAGTTACAGAATTCACTAGAATCCGAATTATACATATGACGTATGGTCATCAAAGGGCAAGACGGTGAGCAAGCCGAAACTGTATATATTTTTCATTCATGTCTCACATAAAAAATGAAACATCTCCTAGGTTAAAACTTCGGTAAACTGTCGTATTTTTTGAGTAGATTTATTTATGCAAATCATTGACCAATGAAATGGTCATCTCCTTGGACATGTGGTTTTATTGACCAATGGAGTAACGAAAAATGTAGGACAAAAGCAAAACCATAACGGCTACGCCGTAACAAAAAAATAAATTACCCTAAAACTTTTACTTAGTTGCCAAACCGCATCGTATAGGGTCCAAAAGATGTTGGGTGAATGTCATAGAATCCATATCTTTTTGGATCTGGATCTGCACTGTTTGTCCAGACACGTGCGTTGGTATTTATTTATTTTGTTGGGAGCAGGCTCTTTGGATTTCAAAGCAAACTATCTTGCAAAATTAATGCCATTGACATCAGCTACAACCTGACCAGTATAACAACATAAATAAATCCCTTAATAGACAATAAAAGTCAGATTAATGGATATTTCTCTGGAATAACTTAGCTTAACATTTAGATAGCTGGGGTCAGTCTGTAGCTTTTGATGAAGCAGAGATTTAACCCATTTTGTACTGAAACCCCAAAACAGGTAGTTGGCAAACAGTGCAGGCCCAGATCAGATGCCGCAGAACACTGCATCTGATCAAGGCCTACAATGTTTGTAAAACGTTCAGCCAATTTCCAAATAAATTTTGAAGAAAATAAAACCTGACACCTCTAAGTTTGAAATGGACTCACGCTATATAAAAGGAGGAAGATTCCATTTTGTACAAACTAATTAATTATCAACATCCATACCTATATTTTCTTGGGAATAGTCATGTGGTTCAATCTGCTTTAGACTGATGCTCAGTCTCATATTTGTCCCTTTAATAGAAGCGGAATACGCCTAAATCAAGCCAAAAAACATAAAAAGAACTAAGAGAGAAAAGGAGAAACAGAAAAAAAGATAATAAAAGTATAGAGTAGGAGACTTGTACAAGTGTATATAACTTAAAATTTGATCTAGAAGCCTGAGATTTTGACCACTTTTACTCGATACTCGACAATTTTAACTCGATACTCGACAATTTCAACTCGATACTTGACATTTTTGACTCGATAATCGACATTTTTGACTCGATACTCGACAATTCCAACTCGATACTCGACATTTTTGACTCGATACTCGACTATTTCAACTCGATACTCGACATTTTTGACTCGATACTCGACACACTACAAACCGTGAAACTCTGCTTATAAAGGGACGTTAAACCTCAAATCAATGAAACACACAAAACAATTTATATATATTCGTGTATTTTGCTATATTGTTCTGTTTTGGAGGCCCATGTGGTAGATAAGCAAATGCTTAATATAGCATCGTCAGAAAATAAAGTCATCACTTTTATTATAATTGTCATTAATATTATATTATTATTATTATTATTAGTAGTAGTAGTAGTCGTATTTCCTTAAGTTTTTAACACCGAGTGTCCTCTGATAAGCGATTTTGACAGTTCAGAAGTGGTCTTAAAGAACACTTTTAAACATTTCGAATGTTGGTCTTAATTTAGAAATGTTAGTTTTATATTTTCAGGTACCAGGCTTGCTGATCTCGACATATTAGTTGGTAACACGATTGATGATTTTGAACTCTGTGCCTACTTTGAAGGACCAGGAGCTGATGGTGTAGAATATTTACTTGCCTGTACACAACCTATGATAGGCAAATACGTCCAAATACAGCTACGTAGTCCTGCGTACACGCTTTCTATGTGCGAAATTGAAGTGATGGGTGTGGCAATAGGTAAGGTTATTGTATTGATCCTATGTTTTCATTACGAAAACATGCCTATTGAAATATGTTTCCCTTTTTTACCACCAGAAAAATAATAAAGAATTAGATATTGACTATTTTACCACCAGAAAAATGAATTTAGATAAAATTTTCTAATATTCTTCTCATTTCTTCTCGAAACATAGCTTGTGGGAACTCTATAGAACCGCCTCCTCGGGTGCTCGTTAGAATCGCCTAAAGGAGGCGGTTCTAACGAGTTCCCACAATAAATGTTTTGAGCAGAAATAAGAAAAAATAATGTATACCGCTGTAAACCAAAGTTTTATAATTTAATACTGGAGTTTAAGGTGCTGAAAAATTATGAAGGCATGTTTTCGTGATGTTTTGTCCGTCGCCCGTCGTGCGTGCGTGCGTCCGTAAAAAATGCAAATATGTATATCTCTAATACCCAATGGCCAATCTTGATCATGAGAAGCATCAACAGGTAGGCGGAAAGCCTGCATAAGGTTTTTGGGCTGATCAGATTGGAATTCTGGTTGCCATGGCAACATATAGCTCCTACAGACTTGCAATGAAAAAAAAAATCTTCTTCTCTGAAACCACAGGGCCCAGAGCTTAGATATTTAGTATGTTGCAACGGCAAGTAGTCACCTACATAAATCCTGCCAATGATGCCCCTGGTGTCCAAATGGGCCACGCCCCGGGGCCCCTTAGCTCCCATAGACTCATAGTGGAAAAAAGCTTCAAAAATCTTCTCTGAAACCATAGGGGCCCAGAGCTTAGGTATTTAGCATGAAGCCACGGCAAGTGGTCACCTACATAAATGCTGCCAATCATGCCCCTGGGGTCCAAGTGGGCCACGCCCTGGGGCCCCTTAGTTCCCATAGACTCATAATTGAAAAAAGCTTCAAAAATCTTCTTCTCTGAAACCACAGGGCCCAGAGCTTAGATATTTAGCATGCAGCAACGGCAAGTTGTCACCTACATAAATCCTGCCAATCATGCCCCTGGGGTCCTATTTGGCCATACCCCGGGGCCCCTTATCTTCCATAGACTCATAATGGAAAAAGCTTCATAATCTTCTTCTCTGAAACCACAGGGCCCAGAGCTTAGATATTTAGCATATAGCAACTGCAAGTGGTCACCTACATAAATCCTGCCAATCATGCTCCTGATGTCCAAATGGGCCACGCCCCGTGGCCCCTTAGCTCCCATAGACTCACAATGGAAAAAAGCTTCAAAAATCTTCTTCTCTGAATCCACAGGGACCAGAGCTTAGATATGTAGCATGTAGCAATGACAAGTGGCCACCTACATAAATCCTGCCAATCATGCCATTGGGGTCCAAATGGGCCACGCCTGGGGCCCCTTAGCTCCCATAGACTCATAATGGAAAAAAGCTTCATAAAATCCTCTTCTCTGAAAACCACCGATATTTAGCATGTACCCGGTAACAACGACAAGCGATTTTCTGGTACAAAGGTGAGCGATATAGGGCCATTTGGCCCTCTTGTTCTTTTTAAATATGGAAAGGAACAATGCTTTATTCTGCAACAATTAATCGGAAAGAACAGAGCGACGTGAAAACCCTTTTGTTTCGAGGGCTTACATGAACATTCACATATTAGCTCATTTTGGAGACTTTGCTTCAAATTGAATGGGACTGAGATGAAATGATATCTGAATCCCTACAGCCCAAATTAACCATTAGGGCTTAAGGATCGGTCTTACTGGCATCACTTTTCCTCCCGCCGTTTTACCAGTTCTTGAATGCGGTCGGCTTTTGCTCATCGCCGAAGCACCATACAACCCGAACCCCGTAAACGATACCTCAATAAGGAGATTCATTACGAAAAAACGCCTATATAATTTTGACCCCCTTGAACCCCACTTTTGTATAGTAAAAACTGGGGTTTCCGGGGGTATACCTTAATTTTCTTATTTCTGCTCTAAATTATAGATACTGGGTACTCGTTAGAACCGCCTCGATGAGGCGGTTCTAACGAGTGCCAACAATCTATATTTTGAGCAGAAATTAGAAAAATATCACAATTTTTCATCATAAAATTTTCATTTTTTCGGCGATACATTCCGCAAACACGCCTATACAAATACATTGCCACCTTTATCGCCGAAAAAATGAAAATTTTATGATAAAAAATTGCAGCTTATTGAATCGCTTTTGAACACTCATTCCGAGTGTTTTCACGCGCGCGCGCGCGAGAGAGAGAGAGAGGTGGCGGCTTTTAAACATTATGCTACCCATTTCAACGTCAGGGGTCAGAGGTCAAGGTCACAATGGACTTGATCTTAAAAACTTTGTGAACAGGATAGAAGACACAATTATCATTGTAGAAGTATCATTACGTGTCTTAACCAAGGACACGCCTCGATACCCGTGGCCGGATTCGCACAACTTCTTGATCATAAGTCAAACGCGTTAACCATTGCGCTATCGAGGCTGACAGATGCAGTCCCAAGTCTTGGCTTTTCAGGGGTGAAGCAAAACCCATGACACGTGATAAGTATAGCAAACCCATGACGCGTGATAAGTATAGCAAAACCCATTACACGTGATAAGTATAGCAAAACCCATCACACGTGATAAGTATAGCAAAACCCATGACACGTGGTAAGTATAGCAAAACCGATGACACTTGATAAGTATAGCAAACCCATGACACATGATAAGTATAGCAAAACCAATGACACGTGATGCCCCAACCATCCACTTGATAAAAGGCTATATATCTCGGAACAGTAGAGATCTTGTTCCGTATGATAGGACGCATTCAGTGACACCAACTTGGGAATCTTTTATGGTGCGCTGGGACCGTGCCCCAACCAATCCGTTTCACAAAAAGGCCATATAACTGATAATGTTCAGCTCCGACTCCAAATCAAGTGTATATGTCTGTCCCTTATGCTAAGACCACTTCAAAAAATTTCATTTATATCACAGAAATCGTTCAGATCCCCATCCCTAAACCATATATATTCTTGCTCCGTATGATGAGATGCATTCAGTCTCTCTAACTTGGGGTCAACAGGGTCCATCCCCACTAATCCACCTCATAAAAAGGCCTCATATATCATGATTAGACACATCCAGTGACAACAATCTTGGGCAGTGGGATCTGCAGGGGCAATGCCCCTAATCCCTCCAATGCTTAAAAGGCATTAAAACTTATATCTCTACACCTCTAAACCATACATATTCTTGTTCCTTGATAAGACGCGTTCATTGATACCACCCAGGGCTCCGTCGGGTCAATGCCTCACCCCTCCTCTTCAAAAAGCCTAATATTTCAGATGCAGATTCCACATGGGTGCTCTTGTGAGTATCGGGGTTCGTTTGCGAGACTTTATTATTGTCTTGTCCTTTGGGATCATTGATTCCATAAATTTTGAGGGTCACTGATGGGTCCTTATTGGCCGAAACTAGCTAGTCTGGCCCAGGAAACATGTACATTCCATTTTTTCCAGTTTTATGGTGTATTCCTTGCTTACAAAGGATAACCCTTTTATAGAACATATTTATAATCGGTGAATTATAATCCAGTTTTGTTTATTGATCTAATGCTAACCTGTGCTGCTGAGCTGACCAGATGGCATCGTGACATCATCGTAACCTAATTAAATGTTTTCTGGTGACGCTGCTTGAATTCTTTAAACGCTCATATCATAACTCTTTACCAGTTTATCTTTTTTCTCATTCCTCCATTAAAACTTTTCTTACCCTTTGTCAGTGGAACTAAATACCCCTTCACGTGAACTCATTCGTGAAATTAACACCCCCTTACCCCCATTATATATAGAGAAAACTGGGGTTTACGGGGGTAATCATTATTTATTCATATTTTTACTCCAAAACATAGGTTGTGGGTAACGAGCACCCACAACCTCTGTTTGCAGTATACATAAGAAAAGTATCATGGATTTCATAAAAAAGTAGCCACTTTAGAGATTCGAACAATTCAGTATGTCGCACGAGTGTGTTATCGTAATGCATTCTTTTGCGTTTACAGTATATTGTCCTCTTTTCAACAGCTGAAACGACCCTTAAGGGGAATGGGTACACCTTAAGGGGAGGCAACTCCTCCAAAATTATTTTTGTCTCTCATGTCAATAGGGGTCAACTCTTTAAAGGAAAGAATTTCTCCTGCGGAGCGGAGCAAATTCTTTCCTTTAGGAGTTGACCCGTTTTTCAGTGAGACAGGGCTTACAGAAAAGCTAAAAGGAAGCCCCGAAAGTTATCTCCCTTTGCAAAATGCGGAAAATTATGCCACGTGTTCCCATTCCCCTTAAAGTTAACCTGAACGATGGCGTGTTTCATGAGAAAATGTCCCGCCTTTCATCCCTTTTCGTACCAAATGTAATCTTCCTTCTTATATATAGCAGGAGTCCATTTCAAAATTTAGGGGCGTCAGGTTGTGTTTTCATCAAATTTATTGGAAAATGACTGAACTTTAGCAAACAGTTGAGGCCCTGATCAGATGCCGCGTTCTGTGGCGTCTGATCTTGGCCAGCACTGTTTGCCACGATACCCGTTTAGGGGTTTCCAGTCTGAAATGGGTTAAACCATGAGAATTTTGAGACAGTACGTCATTGAGAATTTCTCAAAGAGCGTGTGAAGACTTTTTATTGATGTTACCATTAGAGTCTAGTTGTTTCACGTTTGTGTTTCGTTCCCGTTGGTGTCTCTGATGGGAGCTGTGGGTTAACTGTATCGATTCCTGATCATTGCCTTCACTTCTATTTTCGTCACACTGGCTAGATGGACACTTAATTTGATTCTACATTGGTAGCAAAAGTCTAAAGCTGTGCGCCAGCTTCGCCCTACATCCGGTCTTTCCACTGCCGATATTATATGTTTACTTGAAATGCTGTCAACGAATCCGAGACTAATCCCGTTGGGACTGCCCCAACCCCCACCCCACTAAAAACAAAAGCAACAATAACTGAAAAGATCCAGTGAGTCAACGGGCAAGCGACAACCACATGCTGTCTCCCAAGATTTTGGACATTCAAAAAGGAAAATGAGGGCAGAGCAACTTAAAACACTGACTTACCGAACCCCCACATTCCGCACTTGCTGCAATCACAACAGGCCCGTGCCACACTGCATCCAAAGCAGTAGGACGCTACACAGCATCTTCTCACCGACACAATCAGCTAAAGTTTTTGTTTGTTTGATTTGGGGTCTAACGTCCCCTCATCACTATATACGTCATTTTGGAGACGTTGCTTCCAGTTTTGTGGTAATTTATCTGACGTTGAGATGACATTTCAAGCGCGGTCGCCATATGAAATCAGTACGGTTTATATACCCAAAGTTGAGATGAAATGACATCGCCAATATACAGGTTTTGTTTCAGTTAACGTGTAAGTCCCCTGTCGACATTATTTAAGTCATTTTGGAAATGTTGCTTCCAATTTTGTGGGACATCTCAATGACTTCTCAAGCTTTGCCGGCCAATGAAACCAACGGGGTTTACATGCTTGGACATCACTTTAACCGGACAGGCTTCGACCCTCTAAGTACTCATGTGTGGTCGGTTTCAGGTCTGCGTGGAAGCTCCATGCAGCCCAGTCTATTTCTCCAAGCCCCGGTGGTCGGGGGCACACAGTGTTAGAGGTATGCTCGGTACACGAGTAACGATTATTGGACTTTTGCAACTTGAATTACCTTCTCAGGTATTCAGAGCTCATTCTTCTTTCATCCTTGGGTCTAACCCTAAAAAGAACGGTCAATTTTGGGGTTATATTGATTACAATGTTATACTGTCAGGAGAGATAACCTAAATACTGTGGCATCAACAGTTGTAGTTCCTGCACACGAGACACGCCTACTCAATCCTTGAGTTCGATTGTACCAAGTTTCAAAAATATTCCCAATTTTTTTAAAAAAGATCGGTCAATGTTATTCTCAACAAGAGATAGGCGTGGACATGAAAAGGCAAGCGGTCGATTATAATTCAATTTCTCCCGGAAAATGTAGTCAGCTATTTCTGTTTGACCTGTTTTCTTGTGCCGAATGAAGGCATTTTTAGCTTTCGGGCTTTGTAAACTTATTTATTATTTCAAATAAGACGTATTTCGAACAACTTCCATGCTGCAAAATTTTAACGAACACCCCTACCTTTGCAAACAGTGTAGATCCATATCAGATCTGATCAGGAGCTTTCAGTTTATAAATTTGTAGCAATAAATTACATCAAGTACATGTAATTTGATTGTTTGATAGACAGAAATGGGTGTCATTACGAGAACACGCCTATATAATTTTGACCCCCTCATACCCCATTTAAAACTTGGGCTCAAGGGGGTATTCATTATTTTTCTTATTTCTGCTCAAAACATAGATTCTGGGTACTCGATAGAACGCCTCGTCGAGTCGAGGCGTTCTATCGAGTACCCACAATCTATGTTTTGAGCAGAAATAAGAAAAATATCACAATTTTTCATCTGAAAGTTACAATTCTTTGGCAAAAAAAATTGGTAATGTATGTGTATAGACGTGTTTTCGTAATGTGGCTTAAATGAATATTTAGCAAGATAATGGTTAAATATTTGTGCCGCTGATTACGACTTACGAAGCCGATTACCCCTTACGGGAATATAACCCCTACGGGAATATTACCCCTTACGGGAATATTACCCCTTACCTTACGGGAATATTACCTCTTACGGGAATATTACCCCTTACGGGGACAGGAAAAGCCAACTGATTCGTGTCGGATTACAATTCGCTTCTTCACTCAATATTTATTTTAGTGTACGAGAATAAAAGTGAAATGCATTAAGCATGTAATAATTTTAGGTGTTGAGCTGTTAGAATGAGAGGCAGCCCTCGCCCATAAGGGCTTGAAGAAATATATTGTCTGCAAGATGCTTCCACGCAGAGCTGAATCCGGCCCGCACACTAGTACTGGTAAACCGCTTAGAGGATCTAAGCCTGTCCAGGAAGCGCGGTGCGAGTCGGACCGTCCATGCTAATAAACCCTAGTTCATTGGGCGACAGGGCTTGAGATGTCATTTCATCGCAATGTCGGGTAAAAGTCCCACAAAATTGGAAGCAACGTCTCCAAAATGACCTCTACAGTGTTGACGGGGACCTTAAATCTCAAATCAAAAACAAAACAAAAGAATGAGAGGATGAATTTGAATGCATTTTATTCTCAGTTAAAGCAGGTAATAAATTTCTGAATAAAATTATGAACACTTATGAACACACTGTGTGTACCATTGTTGCAAGAATAAATGCCTTTAAGTGAACGTACTTTCTTCTTCATCTTGTTCTAATCAACAATTAATACTACATAAAATACCAGTTTTTAGAAAACAAATCTATGGGCCAGTTCATTTACTATTGGCAATAAAGCTTGCGAAAATCGGCAATTTTATCGGATTGCCATTGCTTTGTATGCTAATGATTCTGACTTTTGAGCTGGCCTGGTGCCTGAACGAACTCGGTCACCAATCTTTTTGTTGAATGTTTCGATGCAGAATGTAAAAATATACTTGCATCCAAATTTACTAAATTCTATGGCAGAGCCCATTTACGTATTCTTGACTTTGAATGACGTTATAGAGAACCATGGTTCTCACCAATATGATAAGAGGACGGCGACCTTATGACGCCAACGCACTTTTTCTCTGTTAACAGGCAAACTATTTGCAATTGTTTTCTCGTGTCAATTTTAGCCATTAAACCAGATTTTTGTCAGATAACGGGTGGAAATAATGTAAATAGAAGTACTAAAAGTAATTTAATAAATGTTCATTTAAATATGAACAACATTTGGTCACGAGCAAAACATTATTGAACTAAGCCGGGGTTCACTATCTTTTCTCTTGACTCGATGCCGTGCATACGTCAATGGGCGTCAAATTTTCGCTGCGGGTTGTAACAAAGTTCCTAACAGTGGCAGTTGAAGTCAGTATAAAATTGCATATAGACAATTTTTAGCAAAATACCAGATCAAACAACTATGCATGTTAAAATTATGAGATAGAAAGTTCAATTCACTATTTGATGTGTATTGCAGATGGCACCGGTCTTGTCAATCTAGCACTTGGTCAACCGGCAACCCAAAGCAGTTTGTCATGGAGTGGATTAGCGTCTTATGGTGTTGATGGAAATAAGGATCCTACTTACTTTCACTATAGTTGCACGCACACTAAAGAAGAAACAGATATTCACTGGTGGCGAGTGGAACTTAGTTCGAGGTCTGTGGTTTATCAAGTAAACATTCAGAACAGAGACGACGAAGGTAAGCACTTGTTCTATTGTTCTATTGTAGGTCGACGTTACTAAGTATACAGGCACTTAGGAATAAAAGCCACGTAATTATCCCTGTTTTAAAGCAAAGCCAGGAAACTTATTTATAGAAAACAAAACAGCGTTAATGTTATCGCAGTGAGATTAGAGGGTTGCGTAATAGGTTTGTTATGACATTTGGACTGCAATCGTCAGTTGGGCTTGGTAAACAGTGAAGACCCAGATCAGAGACCGCAGACAGCGGCCTGATCATGGTCTTCACTGTTTGCTTACAGCTCTGTCATTTTAGGGTCAGACGCCGTAAAACAAAGCGTCTGATAAGGGTCTAGACTGTTAAATGAAATTACAGGAATTTAGGGGGTAAACGCATCAGCCTAAGTCCTGATTGTTCCTGCCTACCCTCAGATACAATCGATCTAACAGTACTCTCGGTGCTTTGATTTGTCTGTGTTGATTGTATAAGGTAGCTATAATTCTAAAACAGTGCACCTACATAGGCAATATGAAGGAACGGTGATAATTATTGGTTTGGTCGCCATGAGGCGACAGTTATTTTCTTAATCATGTTCCCCGAAATTACTTCCAATAAAACCTTGTCACCGTGAAATAAATGGGCATCTTCACTTGCTCCTCAGAAAACCAGGGTAGCCCAACAGGTAACCTGAATTAAACTACCTTTTTGCATGCAACAACCATGAATTTCACTCGCACGTGCTAAAAGACGTTCTGTGGAAAAAGGCGGGAAACTCTCAATTAATATTAAAGGGGCGCTTCTGCTATTAAAGAGGCATTGAATCAATGCCACAGCACATGGAAAAAGGGTAACACTGTCACACAAATAATAATGAAAGCTGAAGCTACGCTCCAAAGAGTCTGAGAGCAAAGCGAAAACACTTGCATATGCATGGTGATCCAAGCCTTTGTAGGCCACAATGCTACATCACCGACTAGGATCAGCCTGCACATCGATGCAATATGATCAGTCTTTACTGAACCCTTAAATCTTACGAAGTCACAAGGCTAAGTGAAACCCTTTGCCTTGCATACCGGTAGTGGGTGCGTATGTTCACTGTTTGCAGGTCGTTGAGATACCAGCGAAGACACATCTTAGCGTACTCATTCATGCAATCCAATTAGAGTCTTCGCTGATCGCATGAGCCTGATGCAGACGATGGGATTTTCACAACATAAATAAGCGAAACTCCTGTGGCTCATCAAGGTTGATCTAAGCACTTGCAGCCTGCGTTTCTAGCAGTCTGATCAGTATTCGGTGAGGGTATGAACCTTCCATTACCACAGGGCTATCCAAAGTGAGAGAAGTGAAAACCATTTGCCTTACAGCGTGCATGTTAATCCGAGTCTTTGGAAGTCGCACACATTTCATGCTAAGTTTTCTTTTTTTTCGTGCGCTAGCTCATATACGACCAGTACGATGTTGTAATAATAAACCCGGGAACAATCCGAAATGCTTGTTCTGGATGCATTTTTCGGCATTTTTTTTTGTGTGCTCGAAGTATTTAAAATTCTGATTTCTAAAAAATTTGGGAGTTCGAATTAAATGAGAAAGTTTTCAGCCACAAATTCGAAATAATTTTGGGTGTTCGAACTGCTAGGGTGTTCCAATTAATTGGTCATCAGCCGTATTTAACTTCACTACAACTGGTGTGTGGGAATGTGTGGCGGCGGTAAAACGTGTCCCTGCCCTACATCATAGTGTAGATGATATTTTCTTGTCCTTTGGGATCATTGATTCCATTCTGGAATTTGGAAAATATCTTAGGGTCACTGATGAGGCCTCATTGTCCGAAACTAGCTAGTCTGGCCCAGAAAACATGTACACACCATATTTTTCAGTTCTGTGGTGTATTCTTTGCTTCCAAAGGATAACCTTTTTATAGAACATATTAAAGGGGATCACAATTCTATAGGCATGATTTCGTTATGGAAATACAACTTTAAGGACCCTATGGTTGCTACTCTGTTGGCTCTGTCCAACTGAAAAAGGGGTCTGCTCTAAAAGGGGAAGAATTTGCTTCTCAAGGGGTCTACTCTAAAAGGGAAGAATTTGCTCCCCAGGAGCAAATTCTTTCCTTTAAGAGTATACCCCTTAGACATATCCAAAGAGAAACTACTTTTGCAGGAGTAGCAGTCCTTTTCGCAAATTTTACGTCTTGCAATGCCATTATGGAGTATGTCCATGGGGCCATGGAAACGAAAAACAACAAAACATAACTAAACTCCGTTCAGAAAATCTGAATCATCGATTTTTTCGTTTCTTCCTTTTAATACTCATTTTAGCCCATACATCACTATGGGAAAGTTTTAGACCTGACCCTCCGCCGACTTCTCCAACAGGTCATATGCCTCTGCGACAGTCAGGGAAGGCTGTGATTATTTGGAGAAAATTGCAAAACAAATAAATGAGACGACAGACTAAGTCCATTTGACGATGATTGTCAGGTAAAATAATGAATATTCAAATCCACGTGATGCACCTTATAAATAGATATGCAGTTACGACACACCTTACATTCGAATGGCTAGATAGAGGCTCACTAGGAACGGGGAGCCACTAGTGCGATGTGCTGTCAACAGTTGTCAAAAAGAAATATACCGATATCGGATGTGGTTTCACAGCTAATGATTTTCCATGAAGTGATCGTGCAAATAAAACATAGACGCCCTTGTAATTTACAAGAACAGTAACCACTTCTATATATGGTTTAAAAGGGTGTGTCGAACCTGTCAGAATGTCTTAGTCTGTGGAAGAAAATTTAGATTTTGCACTTTTCTCCAAATAATCACAGACCTTCCTGGCTATCGCAGAGGCATACGACTTGCTGGAGAAATCGGCGGAGGGTGAGGTCTAAAACACTTTCCCATAGTCATGTATGGTTTAAAATGAGTATTAAACGCGAGAATCGAAAAAATCGATGATTCAGATTTTCTGAACGGAGTTTACTACTACTCACAAAGTGTGGCTGGCTGTGGTAGCCCAGTCGGATGCAGTCTGACTGGCGATAAGGAAGACTCGGGTTCGATACCTACCGGGGTCGGCAACATTCTTTTGTGGAGATTATGAAATCTTTTCTATGGTCATTCTCTCCCTCTCGCTGGGTCAGTTTTTGGCGACATAATGTGCACTGAACTGGTAAACCGCTTACGGATAAGCCTGCTCAGGAAAAGCGTGGATAGGTACACTGACAGGCTCAAACATGACCCAAATCAGTGTTGACTGGGCAGTTAAATACAAATAAACAAAACTTGCAAAGTTTACTTAACACAGATAGGAAGAGATTATATATTCTGAACATCTTTCGGTACGCTGGTAGCTCTAATAATACGTATATGTAAATGTTGGAAAGACAGAGAACGTTATTTTTTCCTCATTTATAAAGATCGCTGGGTGTAACGGGCCTCCGTGGTCAAGTGGATAAGAGTGCTAACTCTTAATCATTAGGTCTCTCAACGGTGTATGCTCAGGTCACATACCATATGATGAGAAGTTCTGCAACGGAAGGTCAGGAGGTTTTTCATCGGGTTCTCTAGTTTTAACTCACCTCCGATTAACGATCGGCTTGATGTGAGTGAAATAATCTTGAAAGGATCGTAAAACCAAACATAAAAAAGATAGCTGGGTGTGTAAAAACACTTTCATGTCTTTGCTACTAGAATTAACGTCAGTGCCAAGGTCGAAGGTTCTAACTCTTCCAAATATATAAAATATTTAGGCAGCGAAACAAAGTCATAACGTTGATGAGTCGCTGTTTATTGTTCTTGAGCCCAGCACAGATAGCAATAGTTTCTTTTTAAAAACTTCATGACTACTAAGTGACCTGCCACCAGTTACAGACTGAGTTGTAAAAAGACTTTTTGGCGCATTCGATGGGAGCTATTGTATCTGATAAGCCGAGAGTAGTGGCCTTTATTTCCACTCAATACTTGACGTTTTACTAATCACTTTTACAATTAAATTGTGATCCAGAAAGATATACAAAAGGATAGCAAATTTCAGGTTTTTGCGGAGGTACCGCTCAAAGAAACTGCCGAGGTTTAAGATACAGTCTGATTCGCAGCACTTTGTCTGGGCAGGCTTAGATCTTCCTAGGTGGTTCAGCAATACTTCAAAGTTCGGTCGATTTCAGCTCATGCAGTCCAATATATTGCCCCAAGGTCTGATCGGCACCCGTCCATCGGGGATTGAAGAAATAGATTGGGCTGCATGATGCTTCCACGCAGAGCTGATACCGGCCACACATGAGTTGTGTTAAATCGCCTAGAAAGTCTAAGCCTGCCCATGAAAAGTGGCTCGAGTCGGACCGTTCATGCATTTCAACCATTTAGTTTCATTGGGTGACAGGGCTTGAGAAGGAGTTTTATCTGCCCGTTTTATCTTAGTACTGAGTAAAAGTCCCACAGCATTGGAAGCAATGTCTCAAAAAAGACTCATACAGTGTTAACAGGGACGTTAACAACAAATGAAATAGATAACCAAAGCCCTATAGAAGGCCTGATGACTTAGGAAAAATCATTTCATATGCCCGTTTGAAAAAACAACAACAACAACAAAAATAAAACCGTCGTATTAAGTTACGGGGTTGGTGTCCGTCCGTCCGTTCGTAAACTTTTTTTCGTTTCCGTATAAATCCTACTACACAGTTTTCATCCGATCAAGCCTAAAATGTGTATGTAGTAAGGCTAAGATGTGAAGATATGCCACCAAATATTAACAGAGTTATGACCCTTTGAAAAATTCGGTTAACATTTTCGTTTGGTTAAGTTTTGTGCTATACATGTGCAAACCATATGTAAGTTACATTTAGTTTATACTTGTCATGGCTTTAAACAATTTACCACAGAATACTCATCACTACCTACCCTTCCTGATACCAAGATCACAGACTTCGAAATTTTATATACACGTTTTGTATTTAAGTTTATTTTTTGTATTCAAAAAATGCATTAAGTGGGATAATGATATCAGCTGGCTCAAATCAGAATGTAGACTGACAAGACCAAACCTATTGGATGCTTTTTGAAAGCAGCCAACTTGTTTTAATATATCTATCTATCTAACTAGCTAGCTATTGCGATCGGTCACAATTGTCAAAATCTACAAATTCTCGATCGGGATTGACCGGTGTCTATCCTTAAAGCTCGCCAGTAGCCTTCGGCTCTGTTGAGCAGACGTTAGCAAAAGCTGTTATTGAGAACCATATCAATATGTTAAACATGTAAATCATTTTCTACACCATCTGTGTAAGCGCTTAGACAGAGCGGTTTCCATCAACTGGTCGCGAACTTAACAGGTCCTACTCAAAAGTACCAGACAACGATGGGGACGCATGTGGTCTAGTAGTGCCACTAAGTACCAGACAACGATGGGGAAGCATGTGGTCTAGTAGTGCCACTAAGTACCAGACAACGATGGGGATGCATGTGGTCTAGTAGTGCCACTAAGTACCAGACAACGATGGGGACGCATGTGGTCTAGTAGTGCCACTAAGTACCAGACAACGATGGGGACGCATGTGGTCTAGTAGTGCCACTATGTACCAGACAACGATGGGGACGCGTGTGGTCTAGTAGTGCCACTAAGTACCAGACAACGATGGGGACGCATGTGGTCTAGTAGTGCCACTAAGTACCAGACAACGATGGGGACGCATGTGGTCTAGTAGTGCCACTAAGTGCCAGACAACGATGGGGACGCGTGTGGTCTAGTAGTGCCACTAAGTACCAGACAACGATGGGGACGCATGTGGTCTAGTAGTGCCACTAAGTACCAGACAACGATGGGGACGCATGTGGTCTAGTAGTGCCACTAAGTGCCAGACAACGATGGGGACGCGTGTGGTCTAGTAGTGCCACTAAGTACCAGACAACGATGGGGACGCATGTGGTCTAGTAGTGCCACTAAGTGACAGACAAGGATAGGGACGCATGTGGTCTAGTAGTGCCACTAAGTGCCAGACAACGATGGGGACGCGTGTGGTCTAGTAGTGCCACTAAGTACCAGACAACGATGGGGACGCATGTGGTCTAGTAGTGCCACTAAGTACCAGACAACGATGGGGACGCGTGTGGTCTAGTAGTGCCACTAAGTACCAGACAACGATGGGGACGCATGTGGTCTAGTAGTGCCACTAAGTACCAGACAACGATGGGGACGCATGTGGTCTAGTAGTGCCACTAAGTGACAGACAAGGATAGGGACGCATGTGGTCTAGTAGTGCCACTAAGTGCCAGACAACGATGGGGACGCATGTGGTCTAGTAGTGCCACTAAGTACCAGACAACGATGGGGACGCATGTGGTCTAGTAGTGCCACTAAGTACCAGACAACGATGGGGACGCATGTGGTCTAGTAGTGCCACTAAGTACCAGACAACGATGGGGACGCATGTGGTCTAGTAGTGCCACTAAGTACCAGACAACGATGGGGACGCATGTGGTCTAGTAGTGCCACTAAGTACCAGACAACGATGGGGACGCATGTGGTCTAGTAGTGCCACTAAGTACCAGACAACGATGGGGACGCATGTGGTCTAGTAGTGCCACTAAGTACCAGACAACGATGGGGACGCATGTGGACTAGTAGTGCCACTATGTATCAGACAACGATGGGAACGCATGTGGTCTAGTAGTGCCACTAAGTGCCAGACAACGATGGGGACGCGTGTGGTCTAGTAGTGCCACTAAGTACCAGACAACGATGGGGACGCATGTGGACTAGTAGTGCCACTAAGTGCCAGACAACGATGGGGACGCGTGTGGTCTAGTAGTGCCACTAAGTACCAGACAACGATGGGGACGCATGTGGACTAGTAGTGCCACTAAGTACCAGACAACGATGGGGACGCATGTGGTCTAGTAGTGCCACTAAGTGCCAGACTGGAAATAAGAATTATACCAAAGACAGTAAATTGTTTATCATATGACGTCGTTGATAAGCAGTGGATAACGTTGTGTAATAAAAATCGTATGACCACACGTGTAATAACACTTTGGCGGGATTAAGTAACGTCATGACGACGTCCATGTCAACAATGCTTTTTTGTAGAAAAAAAGTCAAATTCAAAGGCGATAAAATCCAATTTAAAATGGTCATATGATAAACAGAATCTTACAGTCGTGGTCATTTTATATGGAATTTATGAAACTCGCCGAAGGCTCGTTTCATAAATTTCATATGAAATGACCACTCGTGTAAGATCCTCTATATAAAACATATTTCTGGGATTTAAGTCTATATATTCACAATTAATATGGTTAATATGTGCTAAGCGTAAACCTAGCTTTTTGCAATAGCTATACTTGTATTACACATGAAACAGTATTATTCCCTTTATTAAGAACTGATGAATATTTTAAAAAGAATTCTAGACAACATTTTCATAGTTTCAAATTTATTGCTGTAATCTCTTGAGTGTCTATAGTTTTTATACGCAATATATTTTCGTGTATTGTGCTACACTGTTTTGTTTTAGAGGACAACATGGTAGATAAGCACATGCTTAACCCTTGTCTTGCTGTTCGTCAGCCCATATCTTTGGAAACAGTGTAGATCCAGATCAGATGGCTTCTGAAGAAGCCATCTGATCAGGATCTACACTGTTTGACATTCAGTTTATGAATTTGTAGCAATATATTATATCAAGTAATTTGATTGGTTGATAGACAGAAATGGGTGTGGCTTAAATGAATATTCAGCAAGAGAAGGGTTAATATGTCATCCCCTGAACATAAAGTCATTATTATTTCCTTGTGTTTTCAACACTCATTGTCGTCTCGTAAGCGACCGCCTTTTTAACTGTTCAGAAAGGGTCTTAACCTTTAACCTGCTGAATATTCAATTAAGCCACACTCATTTCTGACTTTGAACCAATCAGATTACTTGATGCAGCTTATTTCTACCTATTCATAAATTGAATGTCAAACTGTGTAGATCCTGATCAGATGGCTTCTTCAGAAGCCATCTGATCTGGATCTACACTGTTTGCAAAGATAGGGCTTGTCGCCTACAGCAGGGTAAAGGTTAAAGAACACTTTTGAAGATTTCGAAGTTGGTCTTAATTTAGAAATGTTAGTTTTATATTTTCAGGTACCAGGCTTGCTGATCTCGACATATTAGTTGGTAACACGATTGATGATTTTGAACTCTGTGCCTACTTTGAAGGACCAGGAGCTGATGGTATAGAATATAAACTTGCCTGTACACAACCTATGATAGGCAAATACGTCCAAGTACAGCTACGTAGTCCTGCGTACACGCTTTCTATGTGCGAAGTTGAAGTGATGGGTGTGGCAATAGGTAAGGTTATTGTATTGATCCTATGATTTCACCAACGTTTAATCAGTACTCAAGTTCGGTTGGTTTAACCTTTTCCCATTCAGGTACGTCCTGTTACGTGTCTGACCCCAGCTCCCTTTTTTGAACCCCAGAACCACCTAAAACCTGCATTCCCCATCCCTGGACAGCTATGTTTGCGTTAGGATTAGTTGTCCTAAAAATGAACTGTTGTTTCATGCGGCTCCCCGTTGAATATTTTCCTATGAGGGGTCTGAAGGGGCGGTAGCCCCACTCACCGCCAAAATCAAAAGTTGGGGGGTATGGCCCAGCCGGCCGCTGTAATGAAATCTGAGGGTGTCTGGGATCGAAAATGTCTCGAAATTGACGCTAGTAAAACATGCTGCAGAGAGTGAAAATGGTCAGTACCAAACCCCTCAGTTGTTGCCTTGTGAAATCACACTTTTTGACAAATTTGAGTTTCCCCATGGCAAAAATGATTTAGCCTAAAAAGTTTTATTTGAAAGGCTACTGCCCAGTGCTTATTCCTGCGGAGTTTGATGCAAAACAGACCATTCAATGTGAAACAATGGTTATATGACATTGCTATCCTAGGCAACACTGTGAAAATCAGCGAAATTCACAAAGTTCCTAAGTTGGAATTTGTTAATGAAAAATATCAAAACTGATCAAAATCATACGTAAGTATTATAAGTTTTTTTCAAGATACCATTAAACCCTTTCCCACTCAGATACGTCTTTTTACGTGTCTGAACCCCTCCCCTCATTTTATTTTGAGCTCCAGAACCCCTAAAATCTGCTTTCCCTATGACAGCTATGATTGCGCTAGGATTAGTTGTCCAAAAATGGACTTTTTTCGCGCAGCTCCTCACTAAAATATGCCTATGGGAGGTTTGAAGGAAAGCGGCAACCCCCTTCACCGCCGAAAAACATTAGGGACATGGCTCAACCGGCCGCTGAGGGTGTCTGGGGTCAAAAATGCTTCAAAATTGATGCTGGTAAACCTGAAGGATGGCGTGTTTTATGTGATAACTTTCTCACCTTATAAACCAGCACATGACATCAATGGCAATTTTAACACAGTATGTAATTGAGAATTTCTCAAAGAGCAGCGAGCGAAGACTGACGACTTCGATATAAAAAAAAAATGAGTACAACATAAACGTTATACGACAGACTGCATGCATTGTAATTAACCGAATCACAGTTGACAACTTTGTTTTCCTCTTTAATTGCACGACGGTGGGTCGGGCTTCAGATTCTATGACGGTTCCAGCGTACTCGTAAAATAGAAGTTAAGGCAATGATCAGGAATCGATACAATTAACCCACACCTCCCATCACAGACACCAAAGGGAGAGGCTTACTGAGAAGTAGAGAGAATTTAATTTTATATAATGTTTGTTTGTTAGTTTGTATTGGAGTTTTACGGCCCAGTCAACACTATTTAGGTCATTTTTGAGCCGGTCAGTTTACCTATCAACACCTTCCTGGGCAGACTTATACGTAAGTGGTCAAACAGTTCAGTACACATTCTTTCGCCAGAAACTGACAACTGCCCTTCTTGAATCAGCGGAAGGGAGAGAATGAGAGAATGACCGTAGAAAATATTTCATGATCAATGTTGGTTGGTGCTTGATGCCCTGACTCTGGTCAGGCCCATCGGAGTCTAACTTTTGGTTTTCTTTTGCTCCAGCATTTCAATGGTTTCTTACTGTCGAGTCCGAACTGTTGTTTCATCTCTGTGATTGTTTGATTTTTGTGTTCTCGGAGTTGTTAGTCTGATGAGGTCTTCATGCGGACTGAACAAATTATTTGTCTAAATCGCGACGGAAGTAAGAGCGAGGACTGCAGCTGCGTAAACCCCATTCGTTTCACTGACAATTCCAAGGCGGATTATTTTTGTTATGGTTCGTCTTTTGCGTGTGCGTATCGCTTGTATTATTTTGTTTTGGATAGCCAATTTGCCGTTTTGTGGGAAAGTAACTGATATTTTGGCTTTCCGCTGTTGATGCTTCATTTAGAGCCTAGTTGTTTCATGTTAGTGTTTCTTTCCCATTGATGTCACTGATGTGAGCTGTTGGTTAATTGTATCGATTCCTAATCAATGCCTTTCTCTTATTTAGTCACTAGAGGCTAGAGGGACTCTTGATCTTATACTACATTGCAGCTGTGCGACAGCTTACACCCTGTCTTTCCACTGCCGATATTTTATGTTTAAGAAATAGATCAGCTCTAACTGTGATTTGTTGAGTAATAAATCAGAGTTTGGAGGTCAGTTGTAAAGTAGACAAATCACGAGCGCGTAGCGCGCGTGATTTGTCTACTTACAACTGACCGACAAACTGTGATTTATTACCCAACAAATCACTTTCTAGAGCTGATCTATTTCGATTCTAACACGCTGAAAATCGGCAATAATGTTGTTGTTTCCTTCAAAATCTCACAACTTTTCGCCATTGTTATAAGAAATCCCGCTAACATTATCGACTGAAACACACGCATTTATATCCTTTTCTAACGTTTTCGATGCGAGAAAATGACGATACACCGTCCAACGGCAAGGAAATCGACTAGTGACGTCATTAATTTACAGTTTTTAATGACGTCACTCGTCACGCTCTTACTTGTCGTGATTTGTTGTAGAATAAAACACAGTTATTTTCCATTGCGTATATAGGCGCGCTGTGTTAGAATTACTTGTAATGAGTGCTTCTGCTATCACAAAGGACCAGAGAATGAGATACTGATACTAATTCCGTTGACACCGCCCCACCTCCATAAAAAATGATAAATAACTGTCAACAGCCAGTGGTCAACGGCCGAGAACTCAAGCAACCGACCATTACATGGCGTCTCCGAAGAGATGGGGCACTCGAAAGGGAAAAACAGGACAGAGTAAATAAACATCACTAACTTAAAGAACATACTCCTCTCCTATCCCGCACTTGCTGAAAGCACACCAGACCCGTGTCACATTGAATTAAAAGCAGTAGGGCGCTGCAGAGCATCTTCACGTCGACCCGATCACCCACAGAGATAGAGGTTTTGTTTGTTTGTTTGATTTGCGGTTTAACGTCCCCCTCAGCACTATATAGGTCATTTTGGAGACGTTGCTTCCAGTTTTGTGGGACTTTTACCCGACGTTTAGATGACTTGACATCTCAAGAGCTGCCGCCCAATGAAGCCAATAGGGTTTATATACCCAATATAGAGATGAAATGACATCGCATGGATAAAGTTTGTTTGGGCTGAGGTTTAACGTCCTCTATAATCACTATTTAGATCATTTTGGAAACGTTGCTTCCAATTTTGTGGAGCTTTTACCCGAATCTGAGATGAAATGACTTCTCTAGCCCTGCCGTCCAATGAAACCAACGGAGTTTATATCCATGGACGGTCTGACTCACACCACTTTTCCTGGGCAAGCTTAGACCCTCTAAACGGTTTGCCAGTACTCATGTGCGGTCGGTTTCAGTCTTGCATGGAAGCACCATGCAGCCCAGTCAATTTCTCCGAGCCCTGATTGGCGGGAACACAGAGTGTTAGAGGTATGCTCGGTACACGAGTGACGATTATTGGACTTTTGCTACTTGAATTACCTTCTCTGGTAATGTACATCACGAAAACACGCCTATATAATTTTGACCCCCTTGAACCCGACTTTTATATAGAAGAACTGGGGTTTACAGGGGTAAACCTTATTTTTCTTATTTCTGCTCTAAAATATAGATTGTGGCGACTCGTTAGAACCGCCTCCACAATCTATATTTTGAGCAGAAATAAGAAACATATCACAACTTGTTCTGCTGAAAAATTATCGTTTATTGGAAGCAAAATTTACAATGTATTTGAATAGGTGTGTTTTCGTAATGAGAACTCATTACTCTTTCATCCTTGGATCTAACCCTAAGAAGAACTATCAATGTAGGAGTTATATTGATTACAACGTTATACTGTCAGGAAAGATAACTCAAATACTTTGGAATCAATAGTTGTAGTTCTTGCACATGAGACACGCCTTCTCAATCCTTGAGTTCGAGTGTACCAAGTTTCAACAATATTTCTCAAAGGGTGTTGGAGTTGTGGAGACCACAGGTTATATTGTCAGGCAGTTAACTCAAAAAGCATGCCATCCTGAGTTGTGGTTCTTGCTCAGGAGACGCCTTCTTAACCTCATTGACAACTGTAACGCGTATCATCAGTATATCTCAAAGTTTGTTGGAGTTATGGCGATCACAAAGTTATATTGTCAGGAAAGATAACTCTAATACCATGACAATCAGAGTTGTGGTTATTAATCATGACTCGCCTTCTTAATCCCATTTACAATTGTATCATGCACCATCAATATACTTCAAAGGGTGCTAACATGAAACGATTGTAATGTTAGGGGAGATAGCTGAAATGCCGTAGCACCTAATGTTGTTGTTCTAGCACGTGGCACGTGTTCATAACCTGATGTACAGATTATTGCACGACCCGCAGAAAAAGCGACCGACTGAAGTCGGTTGATTTTCTAGAGTGCCCTAAAATCACCATGTCATTCTGTCATTCTGTCAGTCTGTCAGTCTGTCCGTCCGTAACCCGTTTGTGAAAATTGGTGATAGTGACTTAACCGCTTGGAATATTTAAACAATTTTTGGCATACTGATAGATATCAATGAGATCTTACCAATGAACTTGCAAAAAATTACGTTCCATTTAGTATAGCCTCGCCGAGGCGAAAAATGTGAAAATTTTCGAACTGCTTCTCCTCGGAAACCGTTGGGACGATTGAAGTCAAATTTCATATGGAGCCTCTATGGGAAGGGGGAAACCAAAATTTGCTCATAGGGTCCAGATCACATGACCAAAATGGCCGCCAAGCCATATATGGTCTATCTGTCTGCCCGTCCGTAACCAGTTTGTGAAAATTAGCAATAGTGACTTAACCGCTTGGAATATTTAAACAATTTTTGGCATACTGATAGATATCAATGAGATCTAACCAATGAACTTTCGAAATATTACATTCCATTTAGTATAGCCTCGCCGAGGCGAAAAATGTGAAAATTTTCGAACTGCTTCTCCTCGGAAACCGTTGGGCCGATTGAAGTCAAATTTCATATGGAACCTCTATGGGAAGGAAGAAACCAAAATTTGCTCATGGGGTCCAGGTCACATGACCAAAATGGCCGCCAAGCCATATATGGTCTGTCTGCCCGTCCGTAACCAGTTTGTGAAAATTAGCGATAGTGACTTAACCGCTTGGAATATTTAAACAATTTTTGGCATACTGATAGATATCAATAGGATCTAACCAATGAACTTCGAAATATTACATTCCATTTAGTATAGCCTCGCCGAGGCGAAAAATGTGAAAATTTTCGGACTGCTTCTCCTCGGAAACCGTTAGGCCGATTGAAGTCAAATTTCATATGGAGCCTCTATGAGATGGGGGAAACCAAAATTTGCTCATGAGGTCCAGGTCACATGACCAAAATGGCCGCCAAGCCATATATGATAAAAACCCTTCAAAAATAGTCTTCTCCAGAACCACTGGGCAGATTTCCACGAAACTTGATAATTAGCATCTGGGACGTAGGCCCATCATAAATTGCTAAAATGGTGACCCTGGGTTGACCTTGACCTTCTTTGTGCCTAGGTCAAACTTTGACACATATGCTTTTGTATTGGAAAAGTGAGAATGCATTTTATCCTGCAAACGATTCAGAATACAGTACTAAAGTATAAGATATATTTTTGCTCCTTACGATAAGGCGCATTTATTGGGGGAACCGTTTGGAATATTTAAACAATTTTTGGCATACTGATAGATATCAATGAGATCTAACCAATGAACTTGCGAAATATTACATTCCATTTAGTATAGCCTCGCCGAGGCGAAAAATGTGAAAATTTTCGAACTGCTTCTCCTCGGAAACCGTTGGGCCGATTGAAGTCAAATTTCATATGGATCCTCTATGGGATAGGGAAACCAAAATTTGCTCATGGGATCCAGGTCACATGACCAAAATGACCGCCAAGCCATATATGGTAAAAACCCTTCAAAAATAGTCTTCTCCAGAACCACTGGGCAGATTTACAAGAAACTTGATAAATAACATCTGGGACATAGGCCCATCATAAATTGCTAAAATGGTGACCCTGGGTTGACCTTGACCTTCTTTGGGTCCGTCCGTAACCCGTTTGTGAAAATTGGTGATAGTGACTTAACCGCTTGGAATATTTAAACAATTTTTGGCATACTGATAGATATCAATGAGATCTTACCAATGAACTTGCCAAATATTACATTCCATTTAGTATAGCCTCACCGAGGCGAAAAAAGTGAAAATTTTCGAACTGCTTCTCCTCGGAAACCGTTGGGCCGATTGAAGTCAAATTTCATATGGAGCCTCTATGGGATGGGGGAAACCAAAATTTGCTCATGGGGTCCAGGTCACATGACCAAAATGGCCGCCAAGCCATATATGGTAAAAACCCTTCAAAAATAGTCTTCTCCAGAACCACTGTGCAGATTTCCACGAAACTTGATAAATAGCATCTGGGACGTAGGCCCATCATAAATTGCTAAAATGGTGACCCTGGGTTAACATTGACTTTCTTGTGCCTACGTCAAACTTTGACACATATGCTTTTGTATTGGAAAAGTGAGAATGCATTTTATCCTGCAAACGATTTAAGAATACAGTACTAAAGTATAAGATATATTTTTGCTCCTTCCGATAAGGCTCATTTATTGGGGGAACCGTTTTAGGTCCAGGTCACATGACCAAAATGGCCGCCATACCCATATATGGTGACACTCATAAAGCTAAAAGCATCCGGTGGGTCGTGCACTACAGCTGAAGCACTTGTTCCAAATATCAATACAATTGTCGCCTCAAAGGGTGTTGGAGTTCTGAGCAATGTTATATTGTCAGGGGGCATAACTCGAATCACATTACACATACCTCTTGTAGCAATTACCACAAACAAACTTCCAAGTATGTAAGAGTTATAGAGATCACACGGTTACCCGAAACTCATTACGCAAACACACCTATACAAATACATTACCACCTTTATCGCCGAAAATATGTACATTTTATCATGAAAAATTGTGAAAATTTTCTTATTTCTTCTCAAAATATAAATTGTGGGCACTCGTTAGAACCGTCTCATCGAGGCGGTTCAAACGAGTACCCACAATCTCAATTTTAGAGCAGAAATAAGAAAAAATTTGGTATACCCCGGAAACCCCAGTTTTACTATATAAAAGTGGGGTTCAAGGGGGGTCAAAATTATATAGGCGTGTTTTCGTGTTGCTGGGACGAAGAAAAAAGAAAAAGGTCACAAATAAAAAATAAAGAAATCATAAAATTAAAAAAGGGTATTGTCAATAAATGAAAATAATGACAACACCGGCAAACCTAACTGTTGTCCATATAAAGTAGGGTCTAAAGGGATTTTTATTTCACAGACTTAATAATGTGGTGTATACATGTATAAGGGAGTGCAACATGAGTTATGAGTTTCTGAGATGATGACTGTTAAATGTGTGTGTGTGTGTGTGTGTGTGTGTGTGTGTGTGTGTGTGTGTGTGTGTGTGTGTGTGTGTGTGTGTGTGTGTGTGTGTGTGTGTGTGTGTGTGTGTGTGTGTGTGAATTTTACGTCCCACCGACAACTACATGTAAGGTCATACGGAGACGGTACCTCGGTTTTAAGACGCATCCGAAAGTCTGGAGAAGCACGGAAGTGAACTCACGACCCATGGTTTACAAGGCGAGTATAGCTCGACCAAATTGACCTGATACTGGTGAACTCTATTAACATGATTTCACGCCCGACTGAATGCATGTATTTATCTTCGTCGTTTTCCGAAGATGACGATATTGTTATACAATACATAGAGGTCGGTAAATGGGTCGCTTTTCACGAGATGCCGACAATTCACGAGAAGTTTACGAACGCTGACGTATTAGGCGATATCATTTACTAATTTATTCCTTGCATAAAGGTCAGTCTCAGGTCAATTTGTTCGAACTATAGCTTTACTACTACTGCACCACGGAGGCTTTCGAACGTTAAATGTACATTCACAGATAAAAACTTTTACTATATGCTATTTAAAACACCGTCATTGATGAGCAGTGACCTTGATTTTCAAAATACTTACACTTCGCTTTTTTGTTTCAGCATAATGGTATTGGAGGCTCTAATGGAACTAAAAGGATGGAAATCTTCGATGTCTGTCATCATCTTTTCAATTATACTTTAGAACAAATTAAGGCCTAAAAATAGCTGTGTTTCCGCTAACATTCCGAAAACTAGTGTGGGTTGGTAGGTCGCAAAAACTTTTTATTTTTTGTCAAAATTTTATTAAATGGAAAAAAAGTAAAAAAACAAAAAAACATTAAAGTGGCTTAATTTTAACTATATTACCTGAAAACATTCAAATGGCGAGGTTAAAAGCATCAAGGATGCACAAGAACAGGGTTTCAAGGATTAGTTTAGCTATTTTGATAGATTTATGGATTTCTATCACTTCTAGAAACTATTAACCCTTGTCCTGCTGAGCCCGGATGTGCCTTATCTTTGAAACAATGTAGATCCAGATCAGATGGCTTCTGAAGAAGCCATCTGATCAGGATCTTCATTGTTTGCCATTCAGTTTAATAATTTGTTGCAATAATTTGCATCATGTAATCTGATTGGTTGATAATTGGTTGTGGGTGTGGCATAGTTAAATATTCAGCAGGTTAAGGGTTAAGGTCGGTAGGTAAGAAAATCGTTTTATTTTTTTTCTGGATGGCAATAAAAATTGCTGGGTCGGCACCAGAAACACGGCTATTTATTTTAGGCCTAATCTGAAAAACAAATAAAATCGATTCTATGAATTTTCTTCTGTGATTTTTTTTTCCTTCCCAAACCTGTGACTTTGTTTTCTGTGACTTTCTTCCCTATATTCTGCATTACAGAGGACCCACGTTAAAACGACATTCGTTATAATGGCAAAACTCGGGTTGGAAATACCCGAATCGAATCCATAGTCATGAAAGATTATTGTAATTTAAAACTACAAGAGGGGCTTGTAGAAATATATGGGCTGCATGCTGCTTCCACGCGGAGCTGAATCCGGCCCGCACACCAGTACTGGTAAACCGCTTAGAGGATCTAAGCCTTACCAGGAACCGCGGTGCGAGGCGGACCGTCCATGCTAATAAACCCTATTGGTTTCATTGGGCGACAGGGCTTGAGATGTCATTTCATCTCAATGTCGGGTAAAAGTCCCACAAAATTGGAAGCAACGTCTCCAAAATGACATTCACAGTGTTGACGGGGACGTTAAACCTCAAATCAAACAAACAAACGAACAAATAATACTCCAAGAAACAAATGTTATAGCTATTTGTTAGAATCGCCCGATGAGGTGATTCTTACAAATATCTATAACAGTTGTTTCTTGGAGTAATGAAGTGGAAAAGATATTTTATAAGCTATCATACTCCTGACTGGGATTCTTTATAACGGCAGATTTATAATACTGGCACAGTAATAGGGAACGCATATCAATTGTCGTTATAACGCGGGTCCTCTGTATTTCCATAAAAAAACATAGGTTATGTGTATTCCATAGAATCGCCTTAATAAGGCGGTTCTAATGAGCATCTACAGTCTACATGTATGTCGGGACTAGAAAAAAATATCAAACTTTTTTCATCTGACATTATGAATACACGCCTATACAAATACATTGTAAATTTTTACGCTGAAAATCGAAAATTTTAAGACGAAAAATTGTGACATTTTTGCTTATTTCTGTTCTAAAATATAGATTGTGGGTACTCGTTAGAACCGCCTTGATGAGGCGGTTCTAACGTGTAACCACAATTCATATTTTGATCAGAAAAAAGAAGGATAAAGTTTACCCCTTGTAAACCCCAGTTTTACTATATAAAAGTGCGGCTCAATGGGTCCGAATGAAAATCTCAGTTCAAAAGATAAGAAAAATTGAAGTGAAGGCAATGATCAATTATACCCTTATCTTGCTGAATATTCATTGAAGCCACACCCATTTCTGCCTATCAACCATTCAAATTACTTGACATAACTTATTGCTACAAATTCATAAACTGAATGCCAAACAGTTCCTTCATTTCAGATGCAGAATATGGCACTTTGGTAAATTCAAGCTGCCACTGGATATGTCCAAAATGTGAGGTCTGTAACTTTTCAGACTCCTTCTTTGATGAATATGTAGAACTGAGTAAGCCAAACAGGTTTGAACCTCTGTCAGAGGATAAGAGGGGCAAATCTTCGACTGCTGATGAAACTAAGTCAAATTTTGTGAAAGGTTTGAAACTTTGCAGTATAAACATAAATGGAATTAGAGGGAAAATTCTTGAACTTTTAGCTTTCCTCGATACATCTCAACCTCATATTGTTGCTATTCAGGAAACAAAGATTGACAGTTCAATTACTACATCTGAGCTTTTCCCTGAAACTTGTGAGTACTGTGTGTACAGAAAAGATAGGAACGCTCATGGCGGTGGGGTGATGTTGCTCATTCATAGAGACATCCCTCACATGCCTTTCATGGAACTTGAGAATGACACCGAATCGGTCTGGGTTAAGGTTTTTGCAAATAAAACTTCCCACTTCGTAGCAAGTTGGTATCGACCACCAAATGGTACAATCGAAAACTTCCAGTTGTTTAAAGACCAACTGGATTGCATTAAATCGCAGCATAAGGGTAAAAAACTCCCGGCTGTACATGTTCTAGGTGACCTCAACTTCAGAGACATTGCTTGGCCCGACAGGCTCAGCAAACAAGGCACAATGCTGAGTCAGTCGGAAGGACAAATACTAATTGACATTATGAACGATCATGGCCTTGAACAAATTGTTAACTTCCCCACTCGTGATAAGAACACATTGGATCTGATCCTTACGACTTTGCCAGGACAATTCGAAGACATTCATTCCCCAGATAAACTAAGTGACCACGATGTTGTCTCCGGATATTTAAAAATTCACATCCCACCAATAAAGAAACCTCGGAGGAAGGTGTACTCATATCAGAAAGGTGACTATGAAACTATGAGGAAGGATGCACTCAGATTTGCAAAGGAGAATTACTTTAATGGTCATTCAGATGCTCGGTCTGTACAGGAGAATTTTGATTTGATAACTTCTTTCATTCATACTTCGGCCGAAAATCATATCCCCTCTAAAACTAGTAGGGCTGTATCTTCTATTCCCTGGATCACTCCAGAGATAAGAAGGAAAATTCGCAGAAGGAATAAGATTCATGCAAAGGCAAAAAAGACAGGAAGTGGTAAACTCCGGACAAAATTTGAAAACTTGAGACGTGAAATCAAGACTGATATAAAAAATCAGCATGATTTGTATGTGAATAACTTGGTAGGTGATGTAAAGGCAAATCCCAGAGACTTCTACAGATATATTAATAGCCAGAAGAAAGACAGGCAAGGTATCCCGCCCCTTAATAAAAGAGGAGGGGACGGGGTTGCTGAATCTGACTCTGAAAGGGCAGAGGAACTAGTTGGTCAATTCAATGATGCATTTAATAAAACTGAGTTCACGGAGGTCCCATTAACTGGAAGATCGGCCCCATTCATGAATAATATTGTTGTGACAGCTGCAGGAGTGATCAAATTACTTCAAGGCTTAAACCCCAGTAAGGCCTTAGGACCTGATGAGCTTCATCCCAGAGTCCTGAAGGAACTAGCAAATGAGTTGGGTCCAGTTTTCGCACACTTGTTTCAACAGTCTCTTGATACGGGTGAAATCCCCAAAGAATGGCTCTTAGCAAACATTTGTCCACTCTTCAAAAAGGGAGATAGGGCTCTTGCCCGCAATTATCGCCCTGTGTCTCTGACTTGTGTTCTGTGTAAATTGCTGGAACATATAGTCTGCTCAAACATCATGGCCCACTTGGACGAACATAAACTTTTGTCAGACAGACAACATGCATTTAGGAAAAGGCACAGTTGTGAAACTCAGCTTAGCACAGTTATTAATGACTGGGCAAAAATCTTGGACAAAGGGGGACAGGTGGACACATTTATTCTGGACTTCGAGAAGGCTTTTGACACCCCTCCTCATGAACTACTTAAATCTAAGTTATTTGGTTATGGAATCGGGGGAAAGACCCTAAAATGGATAGATTCCTTTCTTTGCTACAGAAAACAGCGGGTTGTTGTTAATGGTGAATCTTCGGAGTGGGCTCCAGTTTTGTCTGGAGTCCCGCAAGGGACCGTTCTTGGTCCACTTTTGTTCTCCCTGTACATCAATGATATTTCCACTGACATTGACTCAGAAATAAGACTGTTCGCAGATGACTGTGTTTGTTACCGGGAAATTAGAGATACAGATGACTCATTGAAACTTCAGGCTGACATAGATAGATTAGGATGTTGGGCACGTAAATGGGGCATGAGATTTCAGCCAGTTAAATGCAATATTATGCAGATAACTAGGAAGAGATCTAATAAAGTTGAGGCTTCTTACACCTTAGAGGGTACGGTCCTCGAGAATGTGGACTCGATTAAATATCTTGGAGTGACAATCTCACACAACTTGAGATGGAATACTCATATTAGCAACATGTGTACTAAGGCAAATAGAACGCTTGGTTTCCTGAGGCGAAATCTTCATCAGTGCCCTCAGGATGTAAAAGAGGCAGCATATAAAGGTCTTGTTCGCCCAATCTTGGAATATGGTAGTTGTATCTGGGACCCCAGTGGAGTGGTCCTTAACGATGAAATTGAGAAAGTTCAGAATAGAGCTGCTAGATTTGTAACAGGCAATTACTGCTTTGAAACTGGGAGCATGACTGGAATACTTGGAAAATTAAAATGGGAGTCTCTCAAGAAAAGGAGAAAAGACAGTAGGCTAATCCTTTTATACAAAGGTCTAAAGGGTGCTGCCAGCATTCCAACAGATGACCTTGTTCCCCCAGCTAGATACTGTAGAAATCACCATTCGTTGGCGTTTCAGACCCTTAGCGCAAGAACTGACATTTATAAAGAGTCGTTCTTCCCCAGAACCATTAGAGATTGGAATGCCCTTCCCGATTCGATAATTTCGACAGCTGAAGGTGCTGATGATTGTGTAGCTAAATTTACCTCTTTGGTTAGAGCTAGGGACTAACTTCCCACATCACAGGTCCTGGTGTATGAATGTCATTTGACGTGTCACCAGTAACAATTCTGATTCTGATTCTGATTCTGTAGATCCTGATCAGATGGCTTCTTCAGAAGCCATCTGATCTGGATCTACACTGTTTTCAAAGATAGGGGTTGTCATGAACAGCAAGATAAAGGTTAACCCACAGCTCCCATCAGAGACACCAAAGGGAAAGAATCACAAACATGAAACAACAGATCCTAATGGAAACATCAATACCGGAAAGCCAAAAGGACAGAAAGTCACCAATTTAGCACATGCCGGCCTCGGTAGCTCAGTCGGATGCGCGTCTTGCTGGTGATCAGGAGGACGCGAGTTCGATACCTGCCGGGGTCGGTAACATTCTTTCGTGGAGATTGACCGTAAAAGCTTTTCTACGGTCATTCTCTCCCACTGATTCAAGAAGGGTAGTTGTCAGTTTCTGGCGCAAGAATATGCTCTGTACTGGTTAACCGCTTGCGTATAAGCTTGCCCAGGGAATGTGCGGATAAGTAAAATGACCGGTTCAAAATGTCATAAGTAGTGTTGACTGGGCCGTTAAACTCAAATACCAACAAAACAAACCAATTTAGCCCACGAATGCGATGTCGTAATGAGGTCATTACGAAAACACGCCAATACAGATACATTGTAACAGTTCCAAAGGTGGTCTTATAACTGGAATTTTACTGTAATTTCTCATGATCATTATATTTGTATTGATGTGTTTGAGAATGTTATCGTTCATATTGTGATAGGCAAACGGGTACAGCTATAGTCGCTATTCAGGTGTTGTCGATATACAGTCGAACTTCAATAGCTCGAACACCTTTGATACCTCGAAAATTTGTTCGAGACACTCAGATTACTTCCAGGAGGCATAACAAGATACTTTTGGACATATTTTCGGCGTTCCGTAATGAAAATGTATGCTGTGTGAACTTATTAGAATCGCCTCATCGAGGCGATTCTAATGAGTACACACAGCATACATTTGCAAGATAAAAGACTAAAATCTCCTTAATGATCCCCCTCTATTTCGTATGTAGAGGATTTCGCTAGGGGCTCAAGAATGGGTTCGACTCATCCATGGTAAACGAGCCATCGGTGTTCGAGCCATCGCAATTCTACTGTATATCAAATTCGCGGAGTCCACCAGAATATACGGTAGATTGCGGTTCGCATGCTTTCTGCAAGCGGACCAACTGGCCATATACGCCACAGCTTTGTTTGTTTTACACTTGAATTGACACAGTCTGAATTTTGTTATTAAACAATTCCAAAGGCAGGTACAAACGATAGCTCCGCTTAGTCAATCTTATCTGCGACTACTATTATAATAAAAGTCCATGAAACGCATTCAATACTTACATCCCTCTCTTCTCCTCCCCAAAACAGGTGTTCTGATCGATCAGGGACTCCATGGTATAATGGCTCGCTGGTCTAAACTTTTCTCCATGATAACATTGCCTGAGGCATAAACATTCTTCGTTGCATACACTAAGTGGTCGAACAATACCTCGTTCAGACATGCGTGTACAACTAAATTAACAGACCTAAAGTCTGCTTCATGAAAAAAAAAAAATGACAAATAATGAAGCAGAATCAACGACTCGCGCGCACATATACAATGTTTATCATATAACGTCGCTAAAATCATATGACCACTCGTGTAATAACACATGGTTACAACTGCGTAACGCCATGAAGCCGTCCGTGACAACCCTTTGTTTTCTTTTTAACTTCTTCGGCGAAGAATCCGATTCAAAACAATTATGTGATAAACGGAATCTTGCACTCGTCGTCATTTGAAATTTATGAAACTCGCCGAAGGCTCGTTACAGAAATTTCAAATGAAATGACCACGCATGCTAGGAATCTCTGTTTATGGCTGCACAATGCAAAAAAAGTCTATGTTGTGAACGCGGTAACGAACAGTACCACATCCATGTGTGATATAGAGCGAGTTCGATCATCAACCATGGTTAACCTTACCGTGATTAACCAAAGGTTAACCAAAGTTTTGGCGAACTCAGTCTGGTTCGACGACAGGAAAGTCATGGCGTCACTTTAGTCGAACCAGACCAAAGCCTTTGTTTCTCTGGTACAACAGTGTACAAGATGTTGGCGAAAGGTTTGAAAACATGTCGGTCCAAGGGAAAATACACATTTTAAGTGTTGGTAAAGAGTGTGTATTTGTTTGTTTGTTTGTATTGGAGTTTACCGGTCCAGTCAACACTATTTTAGGTCATTTTTGAGCTGGTCAGTTTACCTATCCACACGTTTTCCGGGCAGGCGCAGGCTTATACATAACCGGTTAACCAGTACAGTGCACATTCTTTCACGTTGACCTCCGGTACCATAGTCCGGTTGATGATCGAACTCGATCATAATCATTAGACTTACCTCGTTTCAGTTTTTTTACTGTTATTTTCCATATTTCTGTTCTATATATTCTATCACATAGGCATGAAAACGTAATTGTAGCACAAAACCCATATGTGTGTTTTCCTGTCTAAAGAATCTCGGCACTGAGATTTATCAGAAAGGAAGATAAACATTGTTTTTCTTGTTTGGTGAGTAGGCCTAAAAGTAATTGACAAAATCGAAATACATTCTCGCAATTTTGGATAGCCAATTGGCCATTTTACGGGAAAGTAGCTGTCCTTTTGGCTTTCTGCTATTGATGTTTCCATTCGGGTCTAGTTGTTTCATGTTTGTGTTTCTTTCCCTTTGGTGTTTCTGATGGGAGCTGTGTGTAAACTGTATCGATTCCTGATCATAGCCTTCACTTCTATTTTTAATGCGTTAAGTGCAGTTTTTTCACAGATTACTATGAGAAGAAACAATAAAACTGAGCCGTCTTACATTTAAAGGGGACCAATCCTCGAAAATATGGACTCGTTAAATAAAAATCTCTCATGAAAACAAGGAGAAACAGTAGGTTTATACTTTTGTACAAAGGTCTAAAGTGTGCCGCTAGCATTGCAACGAAAGGCCTTATTCTCCAAATTAGTCACCGCAAAAAAAAGTTAATTGTCCTTCAAATCTCCTACAGCACAAACTGACATTTGCAAAGGATCATTCTTGCCTCGAACTATAAACAAGAGGCCCATGGGCCACAATGCTCACCAGAGCTCAGGGGGCCACTGCCCACTGGCAGCAATGTATTTAATTAACCATGGAAGCCCTGTGCCCAAGGATGCTGCAGATAAAATTTGGATCCAATCAGCCTAGTTGCTCCAGATTCTGATGTCGCTTGAATGTGTTGTTGCCTGACAACAGATGACAATTGACAATTTCCCATCTGTGGCAACAAATAAGCCAAAAGGAACATTATTAAAGGAACATTTCTATGAAAGTGTGGCAAAATATCTTGACAGACATTAATGTCATTTTTTAATTTTCCCCATTATAAGTCAATGGAAACTCTTAACTTGGCATAGCAAACAAACCAAAGCGCTAAATTTCATAAACTAGAGCTCAGGTGGACACTCTCCAATGGCAGACATGTATTATAACATGATATGATTTTAATATACCAATTATAAAGTCTCCCAAACAAACCCCATACCCAAATGAGCACCCATGTGGACTGTATCTGAAATATTAGGTGTTTTATAAAGTAAAGAAGGTGGGGCATGGACCCAATGGAGCCCTGGTTGGTGTCAATAAATGCATCTTATCAAAAGAAACAGAGATATATATGGTTTAGCAGTGGGGATATGTATGGTTCCTGAGATGCAAGGCCTTTTAAGCAATGGAGGGATTCGGGCATGGCAGTTCCCAGAAAAGCCCAAGATTGTTGTCACTGAGGACCAAGAGTATATATGGTTAAACGGTGGGGATCTGAATGGTTTCTGAGATATGGGGCCCTTTTATGAGTGGAAGGATTAGAAATGGCCCCTGCGGACCCCACAAGTCGGGGATGACTGAATGTGTCTATTAACAATGAACAAGAATATATGTGATTATAGGATGGGGAGTTGAATGGTTTCTGAGATATATGGCGTATTATGAAGTGGAGTCTTATCATAAGGAACAAGAATATATATGGTTAATGGGTGGGGATCTGAACAGTTTCTGAGATATATGGATTTTAATGAAGTAAAGGGGTGGGGCATGGCCCGTGACACCCCGGGGGGACCCCAATGCTGGTGTCACTGATTGCGTCTTTTCACAAGGAACAAGAATATATATGGTTTAGGGTCGGGGCTCTGAACCGTTTCTCAGATATATGGTCTTTTGTGAAGTCAAGAGGTGGAGCATGGACCGGGTGTGCCCTGGGTGACCCCTAGGTTGGTGTCACTGAATCAGTCTTATCATAAGGAACAAGAATATATATGGTTTAGGGGTGGGGATCTGTAAGTTTTCTTGAATATTTGGCCTTTGATGAAGTCGAGGGGGTGGGGCATGGTCCCGGCACATCTATCTCGGGGGACCCCCAAGTTGGTTTCACTGAATGCAACTTATCATAAGGAATGAGAATATATATGTTTATGGGTGGGGATCTCAATGGTTTCTGAGATAAATGGCATTTAATGAAGTGGAGAGGGGGGGGGCATGTCCCCGGCACATCCCGGGGGACCCACAGGTTTGTGTCACTTAATGTGTCTTATCATAAGGAACAAGAATACAGTCGAACTTCGATGGCTCGAACCACTATGGGACCATGAAAATTTTAATCGACATAGCGATAGTTCGAGCCACTGAGGGTTACTGCTAGGAGGCATAACGAGATACTTTTGAACATCTTTTCGATGTTCTGTAATGAAGATGTATGCTGTGTGTAGTCATTAGAAACGCCTCACCGAGCCGAATCTTTTGAGTACACACAGCATACATTTGCAAGATAAAAGACTAAAATCTTCTTAATTACCCCCCACTATTGCTTGTGAAGGGCCCAAGAGCTAGTTCGACTCAGCCATGGTAAACGAGCCATCGGTGTTCGAGGCATCGAAGTTCTACTGTATATATGGTTTAGGGGTGGGGATCTGAACGGTTTCTGAGATAAATGGCCTTTTATGAAGTGGAGGGGTCGGGGCATGTACCCGGCATATCCCGGTGGACCTCCAGGTTGGTGTCACTTAATGCATCTTATCATAAGGAACAAATATATATATATATGGTTTTTAGGGGTGGGGATCTGTAAGGTTTCTGCGATGTAAGGCATTTTATGAAGTGGAGGGAGCGGGGCATGGCCCCGGCACAACCTAGGGGACCCCAAGGTTGGCAAAAAGCATAGGGCTAAGAGAAGTTTACTAAAGGACATTTCTATGTAAGTTTTGTCAAAACATCTACAATGACTTGGCAGTAAATGCCATTTTTCAGTTTTCCCCATTATAAGTCAAGGGAAACTCTAAGTTGCCATAGCAACAAAACTAAAAAGCCAAATTTCATAAAAAACAAAAAAATCTGTAAAGGCAAATATGGTGAATATTTTCATAAAGTCTCTGCCTCCTAGAGCAAATGGTTTCTTAGGGGATGATTTTTTAAGTATTATTTTTTCTATTTTTTTTTTGGCATTTTGGTTTCCATGGAAACCAATAAAAATGAGCAGTAGGCCTAAAATCATATGGCAGATAGTAGATTGCCTAAGAAACATTTCTATGGAAGTTTTGTCAAAATATCTGCAGAGGCTTGGCAGTAAATGCCATTTTTCAATTTTCCCCATTTTAAGTCTTTGGAAACTTATATAGTGTGCTCAACCAAACTAATGAGCCGATTTTGATAAAAAAAACAACAACAAAAAAAAACACAAACTTTAATCCCCCAGCCCAAGAATGCTACAGATAAAATTTGGGCCCAATCGGCCCAGTGACCTCAGAGGAGATGTCGTTTGAAAGTGTTGACGCAGATGCAGACGACGCAGGCGCCGCAGACGACGACGGACAACTGCCTATCCTATAAGCTCCCCCGGAGCCTTCGGCTCTGGTGAGCTAAAAATTGAATACCCTCCCAGATTCCATATTACTCAGCTGACGGTGCAGAGGAGGGTGTAGCCTCTTTGGTGAATGACAGGGCATAATTTCCCAATCACATTGTCCTTGTTAATGAATGTCATTTGAAGTGTTACCAATAGCAATTCTGATTCTGATTACAAGTTAGCACTTTGTTATTCGAGGTGCGCCCGATTAATTTAGAAACAATGGCATGCACCAGAGTCAGAATCAGAATTCTTACTAGTGAACATACATCAGGACCTGTGACAGGGAAAGTTTGTCCCTAGCTCTCGCCAAAGAGGTTAACTAAGCTACACTATCCACAGCACCTTAAGCTGGCTGTGGAAATGATCGATTCGGGAAGGGAATTTCAATCTTTAATGATCCGAGGGAGGAAATAATATTTGTAAATGTCAGCTCTTGCAGTAGGGGACTTAAACGCCATTGAATGATGATTTCTACAGCGCCTAGCTGGGGGAACAAAACCATCTGTTGGAATGCTGGCAGCACCCTTTAGACTTTTGTATAATAGTATGAGATTTATTTTGTATAATAGTATGAGCCTATTTCTCTCCTCCTTTCTTGAGAAACACCCATCTTAAATTCATTAGTATTCCAGTAATACTCCCAGTTTCAAAGCAGTAATTGCTTCTTACAAATCTAGCAGCTCTTTTCTGAACTTTTTTATTTTCTTCATTAAGGACCATTCCATTTGGGTCCCAGATACAACTACCATATTCCAAAATTGGGCAAAACGCAATTTATATGCTGACTCTTTTACACCCAGAGGACACCGGTGAAGATTTTGACTCGGGAAACCAAGCGTTTTTTATTTTCGTAGTACACTTGTTGCTAATGTTTGTATACCATCTCAAATCATGATTGTCACACCAAAGTATTTAATGGAAACCATCCCTGTGAAAACGTTCAAGAACTTGAAGTTTGTTCTTGAACTCTTTAAGAACTTCAAGAACTGTTCTTGAACTTATTGAACGTAGTTCGTTGATCTTTTTCGATTCTTGAACTATTGTTCTTGAATAGATGAACTTCTAGAACCTGGGTTCTTGAACTTGAAAAGTTCTTGAACTTGCATTTCAAATTGTGAAAAAAGTTCAGGAACTTGAAATTTGTTATTGAACACTTCAAGAAATTCAAGAACTGTTCTTGAACTTATTGAACAAAGTCCATGGATCTTTTTTTGTTCTTGAACTACATGTATTGTTCTTGAAGAGATGGAGTTCTAGAACAAGGGTTCTTGAACTTGCAAAATTCTCGAACTTGCATTCTAGATATTTAAGTACGAAACTTCTATCGTTTAGCTTTACATAACATTTTAATTACTAAACTTTAGTTGTTTAGCTTTACATAAACTGTCCAATCAAAAGCCATGTTATATATAGTACACTCAGACATCAGAAAGAGTGGGAATATAGAGCTAAATCAGGATTTTTATGCATTTTAAAGTCTTGAAATAAATTGCATGATGCGATACACTGCACCTTACAAGACATGTTTGTTATCTACGACTAAATACACTGAAGCATGCTAAAGTCAGAAAAAAACATGGATTATTAATTGTGTAATGGAATGTGTCAGGATTTAGAGGTAAAATCATCATTTTTTTCTAGTAAATTATGTCCTTTGCATTATTTTGGAAAACCCATCTGACCTGTAAGTTTTTAATAATGTTCATTTATTTGCTGATAGTAATGCTTTTCTAGGTTAAACTTGATTATGATTTTCTGTTATGTCACAGCTTAAATGGAAATAATTGTTTACATGCATGCACATACAAGAAACAAGTCCTTGTGTGCTGCTCAGCGAACAGGTAGAGATTATGTTACAGATAAGCAGTATAGGAGATTATTGGAGAATTATTCCCAGGGGTCAGTGTGTCAATTTAACATGAGCACTATGAGCATTGGGACACATTCAGGAAATGGTTCAAGATTTTTTATTAGGTTCGAGAACTGTTCTAGAACAAGTTCATGAACGGTCCATGATCTCTTTGTAAGGTTCAAGAACTATTCTAGAACAAGTTCTTGAACTGTCAATGACCTCTAAATGGCTGGTTCTAGAACTCCCTTACTTCATGAACCAGTTAAAAATATTTTCTCTAAGTTTCATAAATTGAAGTTCTCAAACTGTAAAGAACTAGTTCAAGAACTTTGGAGTTCTAGAACTGGTCATTTAGACTTCATGAACCATTCAAGAATTTTTTCTAGAACAGTTCTTGAATTGTTCTTGATAATTTCACAGGGGCTGCACATGCATTATCTAGAACAAATTCTAGAATTGTTTCAGAACAAATTCTAGAATACATCAGATATAGAATATGTTCCAGAATCATTTGAATTCCTCGCAGGGGCAACTTCTCGAGGACCATCCCATCTACGGTGTAAGACACCTCAATTTTATTGTTCTCTTCCTAATTATCCGCATAATATATTGCATTTAACGGCTGAAATGGCATGCCCCATTTTCATGTCTAACATCCTAGTCTATCCACATGGTTCTGAAGTTTCAGTTTGTCCTCTGTATCTCTAATTTCCAAGCTTAATTTAAAAACCCAGTCGTCTGCAAACAATCTTATTTCTGAGTCAATGTCAGTGGAAATATCATAAATGTACAGGGAGTATAACAGTGGACCAAGAACAGTCCCTTATGGGAATGTAGACATAACTGGAACCACTCCGAAGATTCACAATTAAGAACAACTCGCTATTTTTTGTAGCAAAGAAAGGAATATATCTATTTGAGAGTCTCTTCCCCACCCCCACTCCCATGCCGAAAACAAATAATTTGGATTTTAGTAGTTCATGAGTTGGGGATGGAGGAAAAAACCTTCTCGAAAGCCAGAATAAATGTGTCCACCTGTCAGCAGTTGTCCAAGATTTTTACCAAATCAATTAAAACCATGAATAAGTTCAGATATCATGATACAGTAGAACTTCAATGGCTCGAACACCGATGGCTCGTTTACCATGGATTTGTCGAACCCAAGCTTGAGCCCCTAGCGAAATCCTCTACATAAGAAATAGTGGGGATAAATAAGGAGGTTTTAGTCTTTTATCCTGCAAATGTATGCTGTGTGTACTCATTAGAATCGCCTCGATGTACACACAGCATACATTTTCATTAGAGAACACCGAAAATATATCTAAAAGTATCTCGTTATGCCTGCTGACAGTCACCTCAGTGGCTCGAACTACCCCAATCTCGAACAGATTTTCGAGGTCCCAAAGGTGTACGAGCCATTGAAGTTCGACTGCAATGAGAATCAGAAACAGAAGTGGAGGCAATGATCAGGAATCGATACAATCAACTCACAGCTCCCATCAAAGACGCCAAAGGAAAAGACACACAAACATGAAACTTCAGACCCTAATGGAAACACCAACAGCGGAAAGCCAAAAGGACAGTTACTTTCCCACAAAATGGCCAATAGGCTATCCAAAATAAAATAACATTTTTTTTTTGGTTTGGGTTTTACGGCCCTTTCAAGATTATTTCACTCATATCGAGCCGATCGTTAATCAGAGGTGGGCGAAAACCGGAGTACCCGGAGAAAAACCACCTGACCTTCCGTTGCAGAACATAAAATAACATAAGCGACACAAACACCCAAAGACAAACCATAACAAAACTTAACCGCGACAGAAGGACATTAAAGAGTATGTAACATCAAAGTGGATCGTTTTGTATTAAAAACAGCATCATGAATAGTGACTTCGCATGCGGATTAATCAGTTATGTCTCAATATATGAGGTTTATAATCCGTGTTTGTTGTACTCAAATTGTGCTGACCAACCGCATTATGGTGTATCATAACCCGTGGTAAGTTGTACCTTAACAAAAAAAAACAAAAACAAAAAAACTTTGAACCATCCTCGGATTCAGTGGGTATTGACACAAACTGGGACTCAAGCAAATACATCAATGGAAGCTTTGAAATCTTGATAAAGCATAAATCACAAAATTGTGTGTATAAAAGTAACTGTATCTATAAATGGTAATACATAATTCTGCGGCTATGCAAAATAACCACCCAAGAATAATAGGATTTTGGATAAAATAATACAAAAAATAGAAGTGAAGGCAATGATCAGGAATTGGTACAGCTCCCATCAGAGACACCAAAGGGAAAGAAACACAAACATGAAACAACAGACCCCAATGGAAACATCAATAGCGGAAAGACAAAAGGACAAAATGGCCAATTGGCTATCCAAAGCAAAATAATACACACACTCAAAGACAAGCCATCAAGCCAACACACACTAAAAAAAAAAAAAAAAACACGACAGAAGAATCGCCTTTGAACGGTCAGTGAATCGAAATCACTTTGGGGTGGGGGCGCGGGGCGGGGGGGGGGGGGGGGGGCTTAAATAGATTTTACGTGACCACAATCCTCGCCCTCCTCGCGATTTAGACAAACATTTTTTTTCAGTCCGCATGGAGGCCTCCTAACTCATCAGTGCAACATCTCCGTGAACACGATCAATCAACCACGGAGATTAAACAACGGTGAGGACTAGGCAGCTGTCACCATGTCACAGTTTTGAGATACAGAAAACCCCTTTTACAACGTCAGTATTTGTTTCTAACAAGTTTGCTGTTATAAAGAGTTTTTCGCAATCAGGAGTAGTATTAAAGATGCAATGATGTGGATATTTGTTAGAAAAGCCTGTATGAGGCAGTTCTAAATGATGTCTACAATATTTATTCCTTGGAGTATCAATACAATATTCTTGATTATCTCTATTAACCAATTTCAGGTGGGTAACCCTTAAAAGGGTCGCCTGACAAACAGCATAGGCCCAGATCAGACGCCGCAGAAGGGTCTGCGCTGTTTGCTAACAGGAGTTTTGTTTGTCAAAAATGGAATAGAAAAAAAAACAACTAGAAATGGTGTTTATTAAACACAATGCCCCTAACCATATGCTTGCCCTTAAATCCAAGGGCCATAACCAAAGATTTTTTTTCAGAGTTTTTTCCAAATGTTAATCAAGTCATGTACTAGTGATTCCCTATCAGACTGTCATGTTTCTAGGCAACAATTTAAACATATTTTGAAATAACGTGCGACAAGACAGAAACACAATTATGTGACCAGAAATGGCTATATCCGCAACAAAATATTATTAATTTGGTTGAAAACTCCCCCAAAGACCCTAATCGGTATACCTATTAATAAGGCTCTAGCTTAACCCATTTTGTACCAGCAACCCCAAAACGGGTACCCTGGCAAACAGTGCAGGCCCAGATCAGACGCCGCAGAACGCGGCGTCTGATCAGGGCCTCCACTGTTGGCTAAAAGTTCAGTCATTTTCCAAATAAATATTGATGAAAACACAACCTGACACCCCTAAAATTTGAAATGATCTCCTGCTATATATAAAGAGGAAGATTCCATTTTGTACAAAAAGGGTTAAATACTGTTTATGATATGTTGCAAATGAGATTTCCATGTAATGTTATTGAAAGGTAAAAAGGGGAGCTAATTCGAATTAGAAAAAACAGGTCCACTATGGCGGTATTCGACTGGTGATTTCGTGGTCCACGAACTGAAGCGTGGAGCACGTTTTGTGTTCGACTGGGAGATTCGTGAAATTTCGAACAATTTCGTGGAGCACAACGACCACGTTTCAAAAAGAGCGTGAAATCAGTCACGTGACTGAATTAATATGGCTGAACATAGAAAAGTATATGGCATGCCGTTATACTATTTAATACAATTTCGAGATATCTATAATTTTACCAGATATCTATAATTTTATAATAGATATCTATAAATCAAATTATATGTATCTATAATAAGCATTGGAGGTCATTGTAACAAGACATACTTTGGTTTGTAAAGAGATAAAAATATAAGTAACTGGCTTATAATATAATGTCATTGATCAAGTAATTTCGCATTGACCCAGGTACAGGTCCGAGGTCTGCTGCATTAGCCAGAGGTATCGAGGCAATTTTAGAAAGTAACCATGATACAAGTTTTATAAACAAATACGAAACTTAAGCTATTTATTGTGCTTGTCATTTGCAGTTAATATGGAGCTAAGACACAGCTCGGATCTATCTGATTATAAATGATTGGCTTGGAGGTGCCTCTTTGCCTTATGACTGTTAATCGTAGCTCTTTCACGGCTGTGTTTCGAAACTGGCTAGGGTCACATGTGAGACGCCAACCGGAGGTCGGGTGTTTGTTTGTTTGTTTGATTTGAGGTTTAACGTCCCCGTCAACACTGTAAAGGTCATTTTGGAGCCGTTGCTTCCAATTTTGTGGGACTTTTACCCGACATTGAGATGAAATGACATCTCAAGCCCTGTCGCCCAATGAAACCAATAGGGTTTATTAGCATGGACGGTCCGCCTCGCACCGCGGTTCCTGGACAGGCTTAGATCCTCTAAGCGGTTTACCAGTACTAGTGTGCGGGCCGGATTCAGCTCTGCGTGGAAGCATCATGCAGCCCATATATTTCTTTAAGCCCCTATGGGCGGGGGCTTCAGAGGTCTGGTGGTTTTTCTCCGGGGATGCCGGCTTCGATTTTCGCCAACCTGTGATTAACGATCGGTTAGATATAAGTGAAATAATCTCGACAGAACAAACAAGGCAACGCAAGCGTAGCATCCCCTCGCAACAGCATACCATTCATCGACATGATGGTTTGAAGCTTCTACGATGATAGCTGCAAATTCTGTCCTGTTCATAAGATTTTTTAGGTCAAGTCCATTGTGACCTTGACCTCTGACCACTGACCTTGAAAGTCAATACGGTTCATCGTCTCTCCATGGGGAACATTTGCAAAAGGTTTGAAGCTTCTACGATGATAACTGTGTATTCTATCCTGTTCAAAAGGTTTTAAGGTCAAGTCCATTGTGACCTTGATCTCCGACCCTTGACCTTGAAAGTCAATACGGTTCATCGTCTTTCCATGGGGAAAATTTGTGGAAGGTTTGAAGCTTCTACGCTGATTACTGTGTCTTATATCATGTTCATAAGGTTTTTAAGTTCAAGTTCATTGTGACCTTGACCTTTGAACCTTGGCCTTGAAAATCAATAGCGTTCATCGTCTTTCCATGGGAATATTTATGGAGGGTTTGAAGCTTCTATGATGATAAATGTGTCTTCTATCGTGTTCACAAAGTTTTTAAGGACAGGTTTATTGTGACCGTGACATTTGACCTTGAAAAGAAATAGGGTTCATTGTCTTTCAATGGGGAACATTTGTGGAAGGTTTGAAGATTCTAGGATGATCTGTCTTCTATCCTGTTCACAAGGTTTTTAATGTCAAGGCCATTGTAGCTTTGACCGTTTACCCTTGACCTTGAAAATCAATAGGACGTTTTAGAGATTCCGTTTATGACGTCATTCTTTAGCATGCGCAAAGCACTGGCCGTCAATTGAAACGGCAATCGCTATTCAAATGTATTGGCGGAACTTAAAATGCTAACAATATTCAGAAATTTTGAGAGAAAATATACCCGTTTACAATGAAATAATGCCTCGAGAAGGAAAGAATGATATTTTGCTTTTTTTTACTGAAATTCGTTTATTCTGGATCCGTTTGTTATTGACGAAAATCTCTTTGTGAATGACCCATGTCAATGGCTTAGGAAAGCTTACTTAAATGACCCATGTCAATGGCTTACGAAAGCTTACTTACAAAATAGGTTTTTACGTAACTTTTCGTTATTCTCTATCCAAGTATAGCTATCACATACGGACAGAACATCTATCTATCTATCTATCTATCTATCTATCTATCTATCTATCTATCTATCTATCTATCTATCTATCTATCTATCGATCGAGAAAACTGACCAACGATCTGTCTACATGTGCAATTAAAAATGTCCAACGATCTATCTAGAAGTGCAGTTTTAATAAATTGAAGATTCCTGTGGACAGACAACGTTTGTTTTGGTTTAAACAATATTTTATTTCTAGCAAACATCATGTACACACACACACACAGAGAGAGAGAGAGAGAGAGAGAGAGAGAGAGAGAGAGAGAGGTTTGACTGAGAAACTGACAGTAGACAGACAGACGACAGACAGACCGACTGACTGAATGACTGATATCAGATGAACGGACGGACAGTTAGACAGAAAAATAAACTGATACTGACAGTAGAAAACAACTAATGAGTGGACTGACAGACGGGCGTCGAGTCAACGTTGGTTCGACGTCATGCCGTCGACACCAACTCCAACTCACTTCAAAGTCACATGGCCGTTGAGAGAGAGAGAGAGAGAGAGAGAGAGAGAGAGAGAGAGAGAGAGAGAGAGAGAGAGGATTGACTGACAGACGACAGACCGACCGACTGAATGAATGAATGACTAACAGACGTACGGACGAACAGACAGAAAAATAAACATACAGACAGTCGAAAAAAAGCTAATGAGTGGACTGCAAGACGGTCGTCGAGTCAACGTTGACTCGACGTCATGCCGTCGACACCCACTCCAACTCACGTCAATGTCACGTGACCGTTGAGATGAGAGGGGTTTGACTGATCCGTGTATCCAAGAAGATATTTTGGAGCTAAGCTAATAAGCCATTAACCCTTTTTGTACCAAATAATGGAATCTTCCTCCTTATATATAGCAGAGTCCATTTCAGAATTTAGGCGTGTCAGGTTGTGTTTTCTTCAAAATTTGTTTGGAAAATGGCTTGAATTTTGCAAACAGTGTAGGCCCTGATCAGACGCCGCAGAATCCTGCACTGTTTGCCAGGGTACCCGTTTTGTGGTTCATGGTAATGTAAGGGCTGGGCAGGTTGATCTACCTGATTTTACTGTAAAATCTTGCACTTGCGAAAGAGTGTTTCATTATCATGCACTGAAAGGGTGTTCTACGTTTGTTTTGAATTTAATGTTCCAATCCCACTGAGTCTTGATGGGTCCGAGCACTGGGCAAAGCAACGCCGTATTATCGCCAACGCAACGTTCTGACGTTTCATAGACGTTGCAAAGTCAAATTCAGTACATCGCTTTGATGTTTGCTTGATGTAGACACGACGTTGTTGACACGTTACATGTCGGTTGACGTGGAAACTGTAATTCACATTTACCTACGCTCGCTAAGTGTTGGATGCTGAGAGAGAGAGAGAGAGAGAGAGAGAGAGAGAGAGAGAGAGAGAGAGAGAGAGAGAGAGAGAGAGAGAGAGAGAGAGAGAGAGAGAGACAGACAGACAGACAGACAGACAGACAGAGCAACATGAAGGCCATGGCACACTCAGAGAGAGAGAGAGAGAGAGAGAGAGAGAGAGAGAGAGAGAGAGAGAGAGAGAGAGAGAAGAGAGGACCCTGTTGGTTGTTTGTACAATAAATCTTGAAGAGCAGTTAATTAAAACATAAGACTAGGGATTTGCCATCATGGAAAACACGCCTATGCGATTTTGACCCCCTCAAACCCCACTTTTATATTGTAAAACTGGGGTTTACAGCGGTAAACATTATTTTTCTTATTCCTGTCTGTGGGTTGTCGATAGAACCGCCTCAAAACATAGATTGCGGGTACTCGATAGAACCTCCTGTACTTAATGCACAAAATGATTAAATGTTAAAAAAACAAAAACGGGCAAATAAATAAAAATCCTTATCTCGTAGAGGCGGTCCTATCGAGTCCCCACAATCTATGTTTCGAGCAGAAATAAAAAAAAATATCACAAGTTTTCATTTTAAAATTTCCATTTTTTTCCCCGAAAAATTGATGATATATTTGTATAATATAGGCATGTTTTCGTAATGCGAAATTTCACACCTGGTAGCATATCGGTGTTTGTCCCGTTATCTTACATTAGAATTCGTCAAAAGTTAAATTTACGCTGTAATTAACACTTTATCTGTCCCACTGCCTTGAAGCATATACGACGTTGACGGCCAGGGCTTTTCCCGTTCTATTTTTAGAAGCGGAAGTGCGTCACCAAAAAAGCTCCTATAGGGGTCGTCGTCTTTCCATGGGAAACATTTGTGGAAGGCTGGAAGCTTCTACGATGAAAACTGTGTCTGCTATCGTGTTCACAAGGTTCCGTACGGACACACACACTAACACACACACACAAACACACACATGGACGCAAGGTACCGATGCTATATCCCCGTCACAACGTTGTTGCGAGGGGATTAAATGGGGTTGTCAGAAGACAACACAGCTTGCCTATGGTGTCCTAAGTTGAATGAAGGCAAGTTATCAAAAATGAAATTTTAATAACACACTATTTGACCCAAAATGTCGATTTCTTTTCAAAAGAGCCCAACAGATTACAACAATTAAAAGACAACCAGAAAGTGTCCCTATAAACCACTAAACAAGAAATCTCATTTTAGTGCTTCTGTTTCACAAAACAATACAATTTCAGTTTGCTGTTTTTGCCCCTAAAAAGAGCTAAAAAGACGGCGAACTAATCAGAATGAATTAAATATCATTTTAAAACACATTTTTTTTTTTTTTTCAGTTTTTGGCAAAAAAAAATCTACAAACGTGCAAGTGATAATAGCAGTAAATATGATTAAATAAAAAAAAAAAAAAAAAAAATAAATAAACATCCACTGTGATTTGAACTCACGCCCCCTTGTGGTGCAAAATTGAACTATTTACACATAGTCCAGTAGTTTATCCACTGCGCCACCAGATTCGTCGACATGAATCATGGAATACAAGCAATATAGAGCACATATACGAATATATTTGATAATTTGTTTTCCGTTTGTTTGTTTGTTTGATTCGAGGTTTAACGTCCCCGTCAACACTGTATAGGTCATTGCTTTCTGTGCAACCGAGGGACATACAAGAATGCTAAAATATAAAACAGTCACATTAGTTTTTCATTTTCTTGCTTTAGGCATCAAACTGGAAGCACAGATCACATTTGACTGGTACAAAAACGTGGAGCACAATTTTCCACTGCGCATCATGGGCGGAGCTCAGTCGTGCTCCACGAAATGTCTCCAGTCGAATACCGTCTATATCTCAATGAGAAAACCATATATAAAATTACAAACCGCTTGGATACGTAGTTCTTATGTTATGTTATGTACAAGAAAGCAGGAATGCAAAGGGCCATAGATTTAACAAAGGTTTTCTAGAAAAAGACAGTGACCTCGACCTTGAGCCCAGGACCATTAAAGTCGAATTTGCTTGATATACCCTACATTTGAGTGAGTGTGTGCGTGCATGCATGCATGCGTGAGTGCATGCATGAATGAGTGCATGTATGCATGCACGTGTGCGTGCATGCATGTGTGTGTGAATGTAAGTATGTATGCATGCATGTGTATGTGCAGCTTTGCGTGTTGATGCATGCGTGTTCGAGAGCATGCATGTGTGCATGCATGAGTGTGCGTGTGCATGCATGCATGCATGAGTGCATGATAACGTACATGCGTGAGTACATGCATGCATGAGTGTATGTGTGCATGCATGCCTGCATGAGTTTGTGTGTGCATGCATGTGTGCATTTGTGTGTACATGCATGCATGAGTGTATGTGTGCATGCACGTGCTTGCATTTATGCATGTGTGTGTGGATGCATTGATGAGTGCATGCACACGCTAGTGAAGCATGTATGTGAGTGTGCATGCATGCAGGAGTGCATGTATGTATGCGTGTGTGTGTGCAAGCAAGCGTATGTGTGCATGTACGTGTGTATGCATGAGTGTGAGTGTACATGCATGTATGCATGCGCGTATGTGTGCATGCATACATGTTTGCATGCATACATGCGTAAGTCTTCATGTACGTATGCATGCGTGTGTGCATGCATGCATGAGTGTTTGTGTGCATGCATACATGTGTGTCCACGTACGTAAGTATATGTATGTATGTATGTATGTATGTATGTATGTATGTATGTATGTATGTATGTATGTATGTATGTATGTATGTATGTATGTTTGTATGTATGTATGTATGTATGTATGTATGTATGTATGTATGTATGTATGTATGCATGTATGTGCAGGACAAATACAATATCCCATCGCTTTACTACTTTGTTGTGGGAGAGGCATAATAACTGTTTATGTGTGTTTATGAAGAAAAGAAGAAAAGAGGAAAGAAAGAGAGAAAAACAAATACATTATTTCACCGGGGGTTGAACTCACGACCCTTTGATGCAAAGTTGACAATCTGATTCGTAGTCCCGTACTCTATCCACCACACTGGCACTTGAAAAAAGGTTAACCAAAAGGAAAATCTGAAAAACTTAAAATCGAAAAAATGACAATTTCTACCAAAACTTTGGTCATTGGTCATGAAGTATTTTTCGAAATTGAGTCAGAAGAACAGGTCATCCACTCACCACCACAAATCTATCCACCAACTTTCAAGGCTCTAGCTCCAATAGATTTAGAGATATTTTAATCACAAGATTTTGTCAAAAGAATTTCAAGGGACAATGGCTCTTGAAAGGGGCATAATCAGGATGAGAAAAGAAAAATACGCATCAGCTTATTTTCCACGACGAATCCATATATGAGATTTCAAAACCCTACCATATTCGTTTTCAGTAATGCCATGTATCACAAAGCAAATAATGTACAAATATCCAAAGTGAGAAAGGGCCATAACTCATGATTTTATTTTCTGAATTGCGTCCAAATTTAATCAGGTCATCTACTTATCACAACCAATCTATTCACCAACTTTCAAGGCTCTAGCTCCAAGAGTTTTTGACGGCCCCCGCCCATTGCGGCTTGATGAAATTGGTTTCAGGGTCACAGGGCTTGAGATGTCATTTCATTATAATGCACAGTGTTGACGGGGACGTTAAACCTCAAATCAAACAAAACAAACAAACAAAGACAGGGCTTGATATGTCATTTCATCTCAATGTCGGGTAGAAGTCCCACAACATTGGAAGCAAAGTCTCAAAAATGACCTTTCCAGTATTGAAGGGCCGTTAAACCGCAAATCAAACAAACAAACAAACAGTAGTTTTTGAGATATTTTGCTGCCAAGATTTTATAAAAAATATTCAAAGTGCAATTACTCTTGAAAGCGGCGCTCTCCGGATGAGAAAAAAAAAAAAAAAAAACGCATCAGCTAAATTTCAACGAGGAAGCCATATATGAAAATTCAAAACCCTTCCATACGCGGTTCTTAAGTTATCCTATTTATCACAAAGCATACACAGTACAAATACCCAAAATGACAAAGGACCATAACTCATGAAGTATTTGTTCGGAATTTAGTCAAAGTTTAATCAGGTCATCTAGTCATCACCACCAATCTATTCACCAATTTGCAAACCTCTAGCTCTAATAATACCTTTTGAGACATTTTGCTGACAAGATGTTATGAAATTTGAAAACCCTACCATATACGGTATAAGTAATGCCATGTAAGCATACAATGAACAAATATTCAAAGTGAGAAAGGCCCATTACTCATGATTTTTTTTTTCATTTGAATTGAGTCATATGTTAATCAGGTCAGCTACTCGTAATAATAAAATAATAATAACCTTATTTATAAAGGCTAACACATTTAGTACTAGTACGAATCTTCCATGTGGCCCGCTTGCTTTTGGTAGGAACCAGTACTAAGCAATGTGGACAAAGTAACAACACTTGGCGCTTGCAGGGATCGAGCCGGGTACCTCTCGATCTCATATCTGATGTTTTTCAACTGTACCACAGCGCTCTACCAATCTATTCACCAACTTTCAAGACTCTAGCTCCAATAGTTTTTGACGGTCCCCGCCCATCGGGGCTTGAATAAATAGATGGGCTGCATGATGCTTCCACGCAGAACTGAAACCGGCTCGCACACGAGTACTCAACCACGAAAACACGACTGTATAATTTTGATCCCATTGAACCCCATTTTTATATAGTAAAACTGGGGTTTACAGGGGTATACATTATTTTAATTATTTCTGGTCTAAAAATTGTGGGTACTCGTTGAGGCGATTCTAACGAGTACCTCAATCTATATTTTGAACAGAAATAAGAAAAATATCACAATTTTCACCTTAAAATGTTCGTGTTTTTTTTTTTCGACGTTAAAATGTTGTATAGGCGTGTTTTCGTAATGTGGTATTCTGCTTTGAGTATCTAAGTAGAAGTAAAACAAAGATCAGGAATTGATACAATTAACTTACTCCATCCATAAAAGACACCAAAGGGAAAGAAATACAAACATTAAGCGACCAGACCATAATGGAAACCTAAACAAAGGAAGGCCATATGGACAGTTACTTTCCCACAAAATGGCCATATGGCCATCCAAAATTAAAAGACACAAGTGATACACACAGTAAGTAACAAACAACAACATAAATAAATCGCCACAGAAGAGCCGCCTTGGAACGGTCAGTGGAAGATTTCCACTGGGGGGCTAAAATCGATTTTACGTGGCCACAATCCTCGCCCTTACTTCCGTCGCGATTTAGACAAATAATTTGTTCAGTCCGCATGAAGGCCTCCTAACTCATCAGTGCAACATCTCCGTGAACACAGAAATCAAAGAACCACAGAGGTGAGACAACGGTGAGGACTCGACAGCAAGAAACCACTGAAATGCTGGAGCAAAAGAAAACCAACAGTTAGACTCCGATGAGCCCGACCAGAGACTAAGCCTGTCCGGGAAAAACGTCGCGAATCGGACCGTTCATGCTTATAAGCTCTATTGGTTTCATTGGGCGACAGGGCTTGAGATGTCATTTCATCTCAATGTCGAGTAGAAGCCCACAAAATTGGAAGCAACGTCTCCAAAATGACCTTTCCAGTGTTGACGGGGACGTTTAACCTCAAATTAAACAAACAAACAAACAAACAATATTTTCTTTAGATATAATGCTGACAAGATTTTATCAATTTTTTCAAAGGGCAATAATTCTTGAAAGGGGCATACTCCGGATTAGAAAAAGAAATACAGGTCAGCTAATTTTCCATGAGGATTCCATATATGAAATGTCATAAACTTACCATATACGGTTCTTACGTTATGCTATGCATCACAAAGCATACAATCTACAGATACCCAAAGTGACAAATGAAGTAGTTTTCGGAATTCAGTCAAAAGTTAATAATGCCATGTATTCATCACCGCCAGTCTATTCACCAACTTTCAAGACTCTAGCTGCAATAGATGTTGTGATATTTTCCTGAAAAGATTATATCAAAGAATTTTCAAGGGGCAATAACTCTTGAAAGGTGCATAATCAGGATTAGAAAAAAATGTGCGTGACCTAATTTTCCATTAGGAATCCATATATGAAATTTCAGAACCCTAGCATACACGGTTCTTTAGTTTTGCTATGCATCACAAAGCATAACAATGTACAAATACACAAAGTGACAAAGGGCCATACTCATGAAGTATTTTTGGAATGTAGTCACAAGTCAATCAGGTCATCCACTTATCACCACCAATCTATTCACAAACTTTCAAGGCTCTAGCTTTTGTAGTTTTTGTAATTTTTAATGACAAGATTTTATCAAAAATTACAAAGGGCAATAACTCTTGAAAGCGGCATAACCAGGATGAGAAAAAATACGCGTCACCTAATTTTCTATGAGGAATCCATATATAAAACCCTGACATTCACGGTTTTAAAAATATGCTATGCATCCCAAAGCATACTATGTACAAATACCCAAAGTGACAAGTGTCTATAACTCATGAAGTATTTTTCGGAATTTAGTCAATAGTATATCAGGTCATCTACACATCACCACCAATCTATACACTAAATTTCAAGGCTCTAACTTCAATAGTGTTTTGAGATATTTTGCTGACAAGATTTTATCAAACAAGAGGGTCATTGTGGCCTTGGATTGTTCACTTGATCCTTACTGTAGAAATAAAACAGTAGGTAATATAAGGTGGATTGGATGGTTTGAGCAATTTTGGTTGACAGCGACCAAAGAAACATCTCTGTAAATTAGTTCGTATATTTAGGAGTAGAAGTCATTTTAAGGGTTGCATATTTTTTAGTTCTGGTGACTTAGTGGCAGGGAGCTCAACTTGTCACAAGAAATCAACATGCCAAATATGAAGGCTCAACCTCACATGGTTCAAACGTAGGTAAAGGTCAGAGGTCAATTTTTTGTATGAGTGGGAAGAACTTGTCACAAGGAACATTCATGCCAACTATGAAGGCTCTATCGCAAATTCAAAAGGTATGACAAAGCTGGTCAAAGTTCAAGATCATAGGTCAATTTTTATGGGTGGGGCCCTTGTCAGAAGGAACATACTTGACAAATATCAAGGCTCTATCTCAAATGGTTCAAAAGTTATAAGAAAGTAGGTCACAGGTCAAGGTCAAATATCAATTATATTTGTATGTGTGGAAAGCCCTTGCCACATGGAACCTACATGCCAAGTATGAAGAGTCTATCTTGAACGGTTCAAAAGTTATCACAAAATGACCTACTGATCGACTTTTTAATTTGATATTACCCATATTCAAACGACCCAGATATTGTCAAAATGATCATTCTGGCAGGATTTATGATAATTGGACCAAACCTCTGGCCTCTGGAGTGTTCACAAGGTTTTCTATGATTTGACCTACTGACCTACCTTTTGATCCGACATGACCCACATTCGAACTTGACCGAGGTATTGTCAAGATGATCATTCCCAGTAAGTTTTTATGATGATTGGACCAAATACTGTGGCCACTAGAATGTTAACAAGGATTCTCGATGATTTGACATGCAGACCTACTTTTTATCCGGACCGAGATATTATCAAGACTATCATTGTGAGCAAGATTGATGATGATCGAACCAAAACTATGGCCTCTAGTGTGTTCACAAGGCTTTTCTATGATTTGACCTACTGACCTACTTTTGGAACCGACATGACCCATATTCAAACTTGACCTAGATAGATCATTCTGAGGAAGTTTGATGATGATTTGACCAAAACTGTGGCTTCTAGAGTAATCACGATTTTTCTATGATTTGACCTTATTTTTGACCTGACATGATTCATGTTCGAATTTTACCGAGACATTATCAAGATGATCGTTCTGAGCAAGACTGATGATAATCATACCAAAACTGTTGCCTCTAGTGTGTTCACAAGATTTGTTTTTCTATTATTTGACCTACTGACCTACATTTTGACTCGACATGACCTATATTCAAACTTGACTGAGGTATTGTAAAGAAAATCATTTTGAGCAAGTTTGATAATGATCGGACTAAAACTGTGGCCTCTAGTGTGTTCACAAGCGTTTTCAATGATTGGACCTACTGACCTACCCTTTGACCCGACGTGACCCATATTAGACTTTGACCAAGATAGTGTCAAGATCTTCTGAGCAAGTCTGATAATGATCGGACTAAAGCAATTGCCTCTAGTGTGTTTACAACGTTTTCCATGATTTGACCTACTGGCCTACTTTTTGACCTGACATGACCCGTATTCGAACTTGACCGAGATATTTTATCAGATGATCCTTCTGAACTAAATTGATGATGATCGGACCAAAACTATGTCCTCTAGTGTGTCCACTAGGGTTTTCTATGATTTGACTTACTGCCTTTATTGTTGACCTGACATGAGGAATATTTGAAATTGACTGAGATATTGATAAGATGATCATTCTGAGCAAGTTTAATGATCATCAGACCAAAACTCTGGCCTCTAGTCAAGGTTTTCTATGATTTGACCTATAGACCTACTTTTTGACCCGGCATGATCCACACTCGAACTTGACCTAGATACATGTACTGTCAAGATGATCATTCTTAGCAAGTTTGATGATGATCGGACTAAAATTATGGCACCCAGTGTGTTTACAAGGTTTTTTTTAATATGATCTGACCTACTTTCCTACTTTTCGACCCGACATGACCCATATTCCAACTTGACCGAGATATTGTCAAGATGATTATCCTGAGCTAAATTGATGATGATCGGAACAAAACCGTGACCTGTAGTTTGTTCACAAGGTTTTTCTATGATTTGACCTACTGACCTTATTTTTGATCCGACATGAACCATATTCCAACTTGGATGAGGTATTGTCAAGGTGATCATTCTGAGCAAGATTGATGATAATCAGATCAAAACTGCGGCCTCTAGTGTGTTCACAATGTTTTTTCTATGATTTGACCCACTGACCTACTTTTTGAGCCGATATGACCCACATTCAAACTTGACCGCGATCAGGTCAAGATGATTATTCTGACTAAGTTTGATGATGATTTGTCAAAAACTATGACCTCTAGTGTTTACGCACAGACGACGGACGATGAACGACGACGCCGGACATCTCTCAGTCACAAAAGCTCACCATCACCTTCGGTCAGGTGAGCTAAAAAATCAAAGGACAATAACTCTTGAAGGCGGCATAATCCGGATGAGAAAAAAATATGCGTGACCTAATTTTCCATGAGGAAACCCTAGCATACACGGTTCTCAAGTTATGCTATGCATCAAAAGCGTAACGGACGGACGAACGAAACAGAAGCAATATGCGCCTCGAACATCTCTGAAGTTGGAGGCATAAAAATAGACATTCACCCCTAAAACGACAAATGGAGTCTGAACAAATTATTTTTCTAAATCGCGACGGAAGTAAGGGCGAGGATTGCGGCCGCGTAAAATCGATTTAAGCCCCAGTGAAATTCGTTTCACTGAACGTTCCAATGCGGGTCTTCTGTCGTGGTTTATTTTTGTTATGGTTTGTCTTTGGGTGTGTTTCGCTTGTGTTATTTTGTTTTTGGATAGCCACTTGGCCATTTTGTGGAAGGCTTTCCGCTATTGATGTTTCCATTAGTGTCTAGTTGTTTCGTGTTTGCGTTTCTTTCCCTTTGGTGTCTCTGATGGGAACTGTGGGTTAATTGTATGGATTCCTGGACATTGCATTCACTTATATTAGGTATACAGGTTGATTTGGAATGAACCCTTTATTTTCCTGGAAGACCCCCAGGACGCACACAATTAGAAAAACGGGAAATACTAACAGGAATAACCATGTGATTGTGGTTTAAGGATGTTTCTGCCTAGAGTACTGAGTATATATGTAATGTTGAAATAACCTATACTTTTGAAATGGTAAACCTTTGATGATGTTACATTCAGTAAGGCATGATGTTAAGAACCCTTTTTCTTGCACACCGGATAATTTTGTTTGTTTGATTTGAGGTTTAACGTCCACGTCAACACTGTAAAGGTCATTTGGGAGACGTTGCTTCCATTTTTTGGGACTTTTACCCTGTCGCCCAAGGATAGGGTTTATAAACATGGACGGACCTTCTCGCACCGCTTTGCCTGGGCAAGCTTAGCCTCCTCTAAGCGGTTTACCAGTACTCGTGTGCGGGTCGGTTTCAGCTCTGCATGGAAGCATCATTCAGCCCATATATTTCTTCAAGCACTGATGGGCGGGGCCGAGCACATCGGATAAGGAAATCCATAGTTTTAGCTTGGGATAGAAATTCTGTTCTTACGCTGGTGTTCTTACCCAAAATCGAATATTCTCGCGTGTTTGATAAATGCACTGGTTGAATACGACCTCATATGCGCCGTCGGTAAGGTTGACGTTACAGCACGCTGCGTGGCGTCACTAAACATTCCTGAAGTGTCATCACAATATGGCGGACGTCGGTAATCGAAGTGACTGCAGCAGTAAAAATCCGCGCTAAGAAATGGAAGGTATGCAAGAAAAAGAATCCTATATGGGCGTGAGGGTGGCTAGAAAAATGCGTCCCTCGGGTTCACTGTCTGGCATCACTCGGCAAGCCTCGTGATGCCAGACAGTGACCCTTGGGCGGATTTTTCCATCCAACTCTCACAACCATATTAGATTCTTATAATAACCTCAGAGATAAGAAGACATAATGCATGTTCCCCAGACAGAAGATACTATGCACAAAAAGACACCACAACCAAAACCAAAGTGATGAAGTCATAACAGCTAGCATTCAGTGCAACGATAGAATTAGGCGTTAACCCATTCACCCCTCATTTTCTGAAGTGGACAGTTCAAACTTTAGATCTGGACACATTCATTCTGTTCACCCATTGAGTACCAGAAACCCCAAAACGGGTACCCTGGCAAACAGTGCAGGCCCAGATCAGACGCCTATTCTGATCGTCTGGTCAATGTCACAACTGTTTGCTAAAAGTTCAGTCAGTTTCCAGATACATTTTGATGAAAACACAACCTGACACCCTAAATTTTGAAATGAACTCCTGCTCGTATATATAAGAAGGAAGATTTCATTTGGTACAAAAAAGGTTTAAATTTGCAGATTAGACAAAGATCATTAAGATGATGGCAAACAGTGAAGTTCCCAGTGAGAGGGCTCATGCATGAGTCGTCACACCAAGATACACACTATTTGCATTGGTATCTGTAACAGTCGACGGCATTGAATGGGTTAACGTGCAATATGTTTATGTCATATTTGTGTAATTGAGATCTGTATGTAGCCCGCTTCATGATAGAATGAGATATGCCGCCACACATTTTAGGCACGAGCTATTGCTTGAGGTAGGAGGGGTCGTTTTGGGACAGCATGGGGGATATCAATCCCTGTCAACAGTGGGGTTACCAGCCAGTGTTGCCTCAATAAGGCAGTTCAGACAGGCATTCACATTTAATGACATTTTAATGAGCATCAGATTAAAAAATCGCTATCGCCCGGACAACATTTTCTGCGTTATATGTCTATGAGAGACAAAAGGGCGAGAATAATCTGCTCTGCCCCAAATTCGAGCTTGTCGAAGATTTAATGGCTGTCCTCAATACCTACAAGACAGATTATGATCAGATCAAAAATAAGGTCGCTATCAGCCATAATGATATGCCGCCACACATTTTATGTCTATGGGAAAAGAAAGGGCAAGTAACACTCACACGAATTATCTGAACTGCCCCAAAATGCGAACTATGACTGTCCTCATTACCTACAAGAGTGATGAGGATCGAATAAAAAATAAAGCCGCCACTGTCTGGACAAGAAAAGTTAACGACGGACAGGCGGACGATGGACAACAGGCCACAGCATTAGCTGACCTGGAGCTGTGCCAAGATCTAATCAAAGCACTGAAAGCGCTGATGGAGCGTAGCTTTGATAAGTTGATAGCGTTATGCAAATTTAGCGTCTGATTTGTATTTTAATTCAGACAAAACATTGATTGCGGGGACTTGATTACGCAAACACGCCTATACAAATACATTGCCACCTTTATCGCCGAAAAAATGAAAATTTTATGATGAAAAATTGTGATATTTTTCTTATTTCTGCTCCAAATATAGATAGTGGGCACTCGTTAGAACCGCCTCATCGAGGCGGTTCTAACAAGTACCCACAACCTATGTCTGGGAGCAGAAATAAGGAAAATAATGTTTACCACCTAAACCCCAGTTTTCTCTATATAAAAGTGGGGTTCAAGGGGGGTCTAAATTATATAGGCGTGTTTTCGTGATGTGATTGAACCGCCTTGACGAGGCAGTTTTATCAAGTACCCACAATCAATGTTTTTGAGCAATACAGAAACCATGCAGTTCTACAGTTTACTATTTATAGTTCGTGCAATAACTGCGGCTTGCGCAATTGTTTGGCGGCTTTAAAGTTTTTTTTTTTTTTGGTTTGGGTTTTACGGCCCTTTCAAGATTATTTCACTCATATCGAGCCGATCGTTAATCAGAGGTGGGCGAAAACCGGAGTACCCGGAGAAAAACCACCTGACCTTCCGTTGCAGAACTTGGCGTCTCACACGTGGCCCGATTAAAGTTATTTTAGGTAATCTGATTGAAAAATTACATTGGGGAGGTTATTTATTTGCATTAGATATTCTCCTTGGTTACGTCTTGATGATGTTTATCTTCATGTGAAAAATTATCATAATTTTCCCAGCAGTTTATAAGTTATACATCCGTAATCAGTCTTTAAAAAATGCCTCGGTGAGGCTGTTTATAAAGCTATCTGGCATTAGACAATATCATTAGCTTGATCTTGTCAATTTACATCTGCATGCAAAACATTATAAATATACCCGTCGGTTTGAAAGTTATACGACCGTGTCAGTGGGTGAATTTTTTTACCTTGCCGAGGCTAAAATAAAGAAATTGGACACTCAGGAATCGCGTTGGTTAGATCGGTACATTATCTATCTGTATGCTAACAGTTGTCAAAAATATTCCAAGTAGATTAAAAGTTACACTTCCAAATAATTTTTCAGTTTGCCTAGGCGAGGCCGTTTGTAAAGTAATTTGGCATAAGGCAATTTTGCGGGTTGATTATTGTCAATATCAACCTGTATGCCGAAAATGATCAAACCGGGTTTAGATGTTATACTCCGTATTCATTATTTATATTATTTTGCCTCAGCGAGGACATTCATAAAGTAATTTTGCATAAAACAGCCTCATGGGTCAGGTATTGTCAATATCAATCCGAATGCCAAAAATATTCAGAGAGGTTTGGACGTTATACTCTGTTAACATTTTTCTTAATATATATTGCATCGATGAGGCCATTTATGAAGTGATCTTGCATACGACAGTTGTTTTGGGTTAGTTATTGTCAATATCAATCCATAGGAATATTTGAAGAGGTTTAGACATTATACTCCGTTTTTATTATATAAAAATAAATTGCCCCGACGAGGCCATTTATGAAATCATCTGGCATTAAGGCAATTTCTTTGGTTAGATATTGTCAATACAGCACAGTGCACAGTCTTTTACCGGAAACCAACAACTGCCCTTCTCGAATCAGCGAAAGGGATAGAATCACCGTGGAACAGATTTCACGATCAATCTCCTGGAAAGAATGTTGCAGAACGCGGCAGGTATCGAACTTGCGTCTGAGCTGATAATTTGCTTTATTTATGGTCACATGCCTAGGACGCAGACAGGTCGCTTTAAAACAGTAACATTGCCCCCCCCCACCCCCCACCCCCCCCCCACACACACACATTAACCCATGCTCTGAGTATATGTCTAGCAGCCTTTCTAGGGACAAAAATAGCAGACCCAGATCAGACGCTACAACAAGTGACTTCTCATCTGTGTCTTAACTGCAAATTTTACTGCTTACAATATAAGCCTTGACGTGCACCTGTCCAAACTCATTCCAACTGTCTTATTTTGGTAATACATTATCGACCCACACTGCGTACTTAACCCATTTTAAACGAATGGAATTCTCAACACCTTACATCAGTATGGAATGAGTTCATTTAAAAATCAGGAATGTCAGGTTGTGGCTTCCACGAAATATTTGGCAAAATGGCTGAACCTTTTTGTAAGTATGCAGTGAAGGTCATAATGAGACTCCGCGTTCTGTGGTATCTGATCTGGGTTTGTCCTGTTTGCAAGTTACCAGGTTTGAGATTTTATGGTACAAATTGGTTGTAAACTGGGTTATATGAACTGAACTATAAAAAGATTAGACTGCTACACACTTCATCTATTAAAAATATTCATCTATTCCGTTTGAAAAAGTCTGTGAAGCAGTCTATAAGAAGATACCGCATGGCGTAATAATCTACTACGTTAACACGGGGTACTATGTTCTCACTGGTGATTGGGTCATATGCAGTAACACTGAAAGTAGTGCCGAAATCACTTCTCATCTCACTGGAGCTACGCTGCAACAGCTACGCTCCAAAAATAAAGTTACTATCGCCAGGACAACATTTTCTCAATTAGATGTCTGTGGGGTGACTCTCATTTGAATAGTCCGACCTGCCCTAAAAACGAACTCATCCAAGTCCTCATTACCTTAAAGTTTAATGGAGATCAGATCAAAAATGAATTCACTATCATCCGGACAACATTTTCTCCATTGTATGTCTATGAGCGATTAAAGAGCAAGGAACTCTCATGTGAATAAGCCGGACTCCCCCTTTGAACTCATCCAAGATTGTATGGATGTCCTCTTTTTCTACAAATTAAATGAGGATCAGATCAAAATTAAAGTTGCTAACGCCTGGACAACTTTTCCCCATTATATGTCTATAGGAGACGAAAAGGCAAGTAACTCTATGTGCAAAAAATATATCCCACCTGCCCCAAACTCGAGACAAAAGGACAGGTAACTCTCACATGAATAGTCCGTTTAATGAGGATCAGATAAAAAATAAAGTCGCTATCGCCAGAACAAAATTTTCCACATTATACGTCTATGGGAGACGAAAGGGCAAGTGACTCTTATGTGAATAATCCGATCTGCCCAAAATTCGAACTCGTCTAAGATTTTATGACTGTCTTCATTACCTACAAGTTTAATGAAGACCCGATTAACAATAAGGTCGCTATCGCCCGGACAACATTTTCCCCATTATATGTCTATGGGACATGAAAGGACAAGTAACTCTCATGGGAATAGACCGATCTGCCCCAAATTTGATCTCATCCAAGATTTCATGGCCGTCCTCATTACCTACAAGTAAGTCGCTGTTGCATGGACAAGAAATGATAACGACGGACGACAGACGACGGAAAACGGATGACGGACGACAGAAGACGGACAACAGGTAACGGAATTGTGCTGTGTTCCAGGTGACCCCAGGTGAGCTAATAACTGATGAAGTAGCCCCCGCCCATCGGGGCTCGAAAAATTATATGGGCTGCATGATGCTTCCACGCAGAGCTGAAACCGACCCGCACCATAGTACTGGTAAACCGCTTAGAGGATCTAAGCCTCTAGGCAATGCGGTACGAGTCGACCCGTCTGTGCTTATAACCCTATTGGTTTCATTGGGCGACAGGGCTTGAGATATCATTTCATCTCAGTGTCGGGTAAAAGTCCAACAAAATTGGAAGCAACGTCTCCAAAATGACCTTTACAGTGTTGAAGGGGACGTTAAACTACAAATAAAAGAAAACAAAAAAAAAACAGATCTCGATTTACTGATGGGAGGAATGAATGAAGGACAAGCGAATCCAGTATAGCCCCGTTTTTTTCAAAGGTGGGCAATTAGTAAATACAGTTGTTTAAAAAGGAGACTTCTGTCTGAAAAAGCAAGTGTCTACCTGGTGTCTGGATCCCAATTCTTCAAGCTGCTATTTTAGGAAGGATTTTGCTACCAATGGGAACATTCTTACCCTATGAGAAAGGGGCAGATCATTTCATTCAGGTGTTTTATGAAAGCATCACGAAAACATGCCAATATATTTTGACCCCCTTGAACCCCTCTTTTATATAGTAAAACTGGAGTTTACAGAGGTAAACCTTATTTTTCTGATTTCTGCTCTAAACATATATTTCTTTTTTAATTTTTCATTTTATTATTTGTTTTTTTTTTTCGGCGGTAAAATTAACACTGTATTTTTATAGGCGTGTTTTCGTAATGGAGTATCTTCCTTGCTAGATGAATATAATTATATAAACCCTTTTTCCTGCTGCTGAATACAACAACCTCCTACTTTTGCAAACTGCTTCTGATGAAGCCATTTACTCAGGATCATGAAGCCATTTAATCAGGCTCTACACTGACATGCAGTTTGTGAACTGAACTAATGCAATATATCAAGCAATCCGATTTCAGGACAGTCAGAACTAAGTGTGGCTAAATTAATTTATTCAGCAGGAAAAGGGTTAATAAACTAAACTAAATTTTTTTAAGATTGTTTCGTGTTTTTACATAATTTGTCTGTCAAATAAAAAAAATCTTCAAATAAACTGTCATGTCTTTGTTCATTATTTCCATGTTAACAAAGTGATGCAGGCTAAAGTTGATAAGAATAATTAAAAGAAAACTAGTAGGAATGTATCTTTTTTGTGAGATTCAGTGAAATTCCGCCAGTAAGACCACCTAAAATTAAGACTAATGTTTCTTTAAAAAGCTTATTTAGAAGGATGCAGTTTTTAAAAGTATGATTAATTCTGCTTTTAAAGCTTATTTAGAAGGGTGCAGTTATTCCTTCTTCGTGTTTTCTCCAAGCAGTATCCTCTAGTCAGGAACCACTTTTGGGACTGTTCAAAATTTTGAACAGTCCCAAAGGTGGTCTTAATTTAGGAATTTCACTGTATTCTGCTCACCGTTTCTCAATATAAGTGATCATGTCGTCAATGATCTCTGTGATGAAAGCTTCTTCTCATTACGATAACACACCCGTGAGACATAGTGCATTTTTAACATCACCAAAATGGCTACTTTTCTGATGAAAATCCGTGATATTTTTCTTATCTATACTGCAAACATAGGTTGTGGGTGCTCGTTAGAACCGCCTCACTGATGCGGTTCTAACGGGTACCCACAACGTAGAAATAAGAAAAATACTGTATACCCCCGTTAACCCCAGTTGTCTCTATATAAAGTGGGGTTTAGGGGGGGGGGGGGGGGTCATTTCACGGACTTGTTCACGTGCTGTGTTACATCCCCATTCAGCTCTAGAGTCCTCAAGGCCTTCTCTGGCTCACTGAAGGCTGATTATAATTCCTGAAAAATAAAATCACACATATATTATATGTAACAAGAAAATGTGTTTGTACTATACAGTAGAACTTCGATGGCTCGAACCACTTTGGGACCATGAAAATTTGTTCGAGACAGCGGTAGTTCGAGCCACAGAGGGATACAATTAGTGCCATACCACGAGGCATAATGGAGATAATTGTGGATATCTTTTCGGTGTTCTGTAATTATAAACGTACGTTGTGTGTACTCATTAGAATCGCCTCATCGAGGCGATTCTAATGAGTACACACAGCATACATTTGCAAGATAAATGGAGGAAATCTTCCCACATTACCCCTTTATCGTATTTGGAGGAACTCCCTGCGGACTCAAGAACGGGTTCGACTCATCCATGGTAAACGAGCCATCGGTGTTCGAGCCATTCTGTATATAAAATAGCAAGATTCTAGCTTTAACCAGCTGGTACCTACGGAACACGAGAAGGGACGTGCATTTTGTTAATATATCTATTGCGGACAACATAATATATCTTGTGCGGACAACATAATATCTTGTGCGCACAAGATAATATCTTGTTCGCACAACTTAATATCTTGTGCGCACAAGATATTATCTTGATTGCACAACATATTATCTTGTGTGCACAACAATGATCTTGTGCGGACAACATAATATCTTATGTGTCTGATTAAACTGCGCTAACAGGATAATATATTGTGCGGACAAGATATTATGTTACCGCATAAGATATTAAATTGAGCGAACAAGATAATATCTTGTGCGCACAAGATATCATGTTGATAATATCTTGTGCGCATAAGATATTATGTTGTCTGCACAAGATCTATGGTGTGCAAACAAGATAATATGTTGTGCGAACAAGATAATATGTTGTGCGAACAAGATAATAACTTGTGTGCAGGGATATTATGCTGTGCTTACAAGATAATAAGTTGTGCTAACAAGACAATAAGTTGTGCGCACAAGATATAATGTTGTCCGCACAAGATCTATAGTTGTGCGAATAAGATAGCATCTTGTGCTCACAAGAAAATAACTTGTGCGCACAAGATATTATTTTGTTCGGACAAGATATTAAAATAAAAGGCATGTCCCTTCCAGGGATCCGTAGGTACCCTCTATAATTCACTTTCATAGTAAGTTTCAAACATTACGCAAACATGCCTATACAAATACATTGCCACCTTTATCGCCGAAAAAAATGAAAATTTTAAGAAGAAAAATTGTGATTTTTTTTCTTATTTCTGCAGGTCGACAGACGACGGAAAACGGATGACGGACGACAGAAGACGGACAACAGGCAACGGATTTGTGCTGTGTTCCAGGTGACCCCAGGTGAGCTAATAACTGATGAAGTAGCCCCCGCCCATCGGGGCTTGAAAAGATATATGGGCTGCATGATGCTTCCACGCAGAGCTGAAACCGACCCGCACCATAGCACTGGTAAACCGCCTAGAGGATCTAAGCCTCCCAGGCAATGCGGTACGAGTCGGCCCGTCTGTGCTTATAAACCCTATTGGTTTCCTTGGGCGGCAGGGCTTGAGATGTCATTTCATCTCAGTGTCGGGTAAAAGTCCAACAAAATTGGAAGCAACGTCTCCAAAATGACCTTTACAGTGTTGACGGGGACGTTAAACTTCAAATAATAATAATAAAAAAAAACAGATCTCGATTTACTGATGGGAGGAATGAATGAAGGACAAGCGAATCCAGTATAGCCCCGTTTTTTTTCAAAGGTGGGCAATTAGTAAATACAGTTGTTTAAAAAGGAGACTTCTGTCTGAAAAAGCAAGTGTCTACCTGGTGTCTGGATCCCAATTCTTCAAGCTGCTATTTTAGGAAGGATTTTGCTACCAATGGGAACATTCTTACCCTATGAGAAAGGGGCAGATCATTTTATTCAGGTGTTTTATGAAAGCATCACGAAAACATGCCTATATATTTTGACCCCCTTGAACCCCTCTTTTATATAGTAAAACTGGAGTTTACAGGGGTAAACCTTGTTTTTCTGATTTCTGCTCTAAACATATATTTCTTTTTTAATTTTTCATTTTATTATTTGTTGTTTTTTTTTCGGCGGTAAAATTTACACTGTATTTTTATAGGCGTGTTTTTGTAATGGAGTATCTTCCTTGCTAGATGAATATAATTATCTAAACCCTTTTTCCTGCTGCTGAATACAACAACCTCCTACTTTTGCAAACTGCTTCTGATGAAGCCATTTACTCAGGATCATGAAGCCATTTTATCAGGATCTACACTGACATGCAGTTTGTGAACTGAACTAATGCAATATATCAAGCAATCCGATTTCAGGACAGTCAGAACTAAGTGTGGCTAAATTAATTTATTCAGCAGGAAAAGGGTTAATAAACTAAACTAAATTTTTTAAGATTGTTTCGTGTTTTTACATAATGTATCTGTCAAATAAAAAAAAACTTCAAATAAACTGTCATGTCTTTGTTCATTATTTCCATGTTAACAAAGTGATGCAGGCTGAAGTTGATAAGAATAATTAAAAGAAAACTAGTAGGAATGTATCTTTTTTGTGAGATTCAGTGAAATTCCGCCAGTAAGACCACCTCAAATTAAGACTAATGTTTCTTTAAAAAGCTTATTTAGAAGGATGCAGTTTTTAAAAGTATGATTAATTCTGCTTTTAAAAGCTTATTTAGAAGGGTGCAGTTATTCCTTCTTCGTGTTTTCTCCAAGCAGTATCCTCTAGTCAGGAACCACTTTTGGGACTGTTCAAAAGTGGTCTAAAAGACCACTTTTGAACAGTCCCAAAGGTGGTCTTAATTTAGGAATTTCACTGTATTCTGCACACCGTTTCTCAAAATAAGTGATCATGTCGTCAATGATCTCTGTGATGAAAGCTTCTTCTCATTATGATAACACACCCGTGAGACATAGTGCATTTTTAACATCACCAAAATGGCTACTTTTCTGATGAAAATCCGTGATATTTTTCTTATCTATACTGCAAACATAGGGTGTGGGTGCTCGTTAGAACCGCCTCACTGATGCGGTTCTAACGAGTACCCACAACGTAGAAATAAGAAAAATACTGTATACCCCCGATAACCCCAGTTTTCTCTATATAAAGTGGGGTTTAGGGGGGGGGGGGGGTCATTTCACGGACTTGTTCACGTGCTGTGTTACATCCCCATTCAGCTCTAGAGTCCTCAAGGCCTTCTCTGTCTCACTGAAGGCTGATTATAATTCCTGAAAAATAAAATCACACATATATTATATGTAACAAGAAAATGTGTTTGTACTATACAGTAGAACTTCGATGGCTCGAACCACTTTGGGACCATGAAAATTTGTTCGAGACAGCGGTAGTTCGAGCCACAGAGGGATACAATTAGTGCCATACCACGAGGCATAATGGAGATAATTGTGGATATCTTTTCGGTGTTCTGTAATTATAAACGTACGTTGTGTGTACTCATTAGAATCGCCTCATCGAGGCGATTCTTATGAGTACACACAACATACATTTGCAAGATAAATGGAGGAAATCTTCCTACATTACCCCTTTATCGTATTTGGAGGAACTCCCTGCGGACTCAAGAACGGGTTCGACTCATCCATGGTAAACGAGCCATCGGAGTTCGAGCCATTCTGTATATAAAATAGCAAGATTCTAGCTTTAACCAGCTGGTACCTACGGAACACGAGAAGGGACGTGCATTTTGTTAATATATCTATTGCGGACAACATAATATATCTTGTGCGGACAACATAATATCTTTTGCGCACAAGATAATATCTTGTTCGCACAACTTAATATCTTGTGCGCACAAGATATTATCTTGATTGCACAACATATTATCTTGTGTGCACAACAATGATCTTGTGCGGACAACATAATATCTTATAATTATGTGTCTGATTAAACTGCGCTAACAGGATAATATATTGTGCGGACAAGATATTATGTTACCGCATAAGATATTAAATTGAGCGAACAAGATAATATCTTGTGCGCACAAGATATCATGTTGATAATATCTTGTGCGCATAAGATATTATGTTGTCTGCACAAGATCTATGGTGTGCAAACAAGATAATATGTTGTGCGAACAAGATAATAACTTGTGTGCAGGGATATTATGCTGTGCTTACAAGATAATAAGTTGTGCTAACAAGACAATAAGTTGTGCGCACAAGATATAATGTTGTCCGCACAAGATCTATAGTTGTGCGAATAAGATAGCATCTTGTGCTCACAATATAATAACTTGTGCGCACAAGATATTATTTTGTTCGGACAAGATATTAAAATAAAATGCATGTCCCTTCCAGGGATCCGTAGGTACCCTCTATAATTCACTTTCATAGTAAGTTTCAAACATTACGCAAACATGCCTATACAAATACATTGCCACCTTTATCGCCGAAAAAAATGAAAACTTTAAGAAGAAAAATTGTGATTGTGATTGTGACGGAAAACGGACGACGGACGACAGAAGACGGACAACAGGCAACGGAATTGTGCTGTGTTCCAGGTGACCCCAAGTGAGCTAATAACTGATGAAGTAGCCCCCGCCCATCGGGGCTTGAAAAAATATATGGGCTGCATGATGCTTCCACGCAGAGCTGAAACCGACCCGCATCATAGTACTGGTAAACCGCCTAGAGGATATAAGCCTCCCAGGCAATGCGGTACGAGTCGGCCCGTCTGTGCTTATAAACCCTATTGGTTTCATTGGGCGGCAGGGCTTGAGATGTTATTTCATCTCAGTGTCGGGTAAAAGTCCAACAAAATTGGAAGCAACGTCTCCAAAATGACCTTTACAGTGTTGACGGGGACGTTTAACTTCAAATAATAAAAAAAACAACAAAAAAAACAAAAAAAACAAACATATCTCGATTTACTGATGGGAGGAATGAATGAAGGACAAGCGAATCCAGTATAGCCCCGTTTTTTTTTCAAAGGTGGGCAATTAGTAAATACAGTTGTTTAAAAAGGAGACTTCTGTCTGAAAAAGCAAATGTCTACCTGGTGTCTGGATCCCAATTCTTCAAGCTGCTATTTTAGGAAGGATTTTGCTACCAATGGGAACATTCTTACCCTATGAGAAAGGGGCAGATCATTTTATTCAGGTGTTTTATGAAAGCATCACGAAAACATGCCTATATATTTTGACCCCCTTGAACCCCTCTTTTATATAGTAAAACTGGAGTTTACAGGGGTAAACCTTGTTTTTCTGATTTCTGCTCTAAACATATATTTCTTTTTTAATTTTTCATTTTATTATTTGTTTTTTTTTTCGGCGGTAAAATTTACACTGTATTTTTATAGGCGTATTTTTGTAATGGAGTATCTTCCTTGCTAGATGAATATAATTATCTAAACTCTTTTTCCTGCTGCTGAATACAACAACCTCCTACTTTTGCAAACTGCTTCTGATGAAGCCATTTACTCAGGATCATGAAGCCATTTTATCAGGATCTACACTGACATGCAGTTTGTGAACTGAACTAATGCAATATATCAAGCAATCCGATTTCAGGACAGTCAGAACTAAGTGTGGCTAAATTAATTTATTCAGCAGGAAAAGGGTTAATAAACTAAACTAAATTTTTTAAGATTGTTTCGTGTTTTTACATAATGTATCTGTCAAATAAAAAAAATCTTCAAATAAACTGTCATGTCTTTGTTCATTATTTTCATGTTAACAAAGTGATGCAGGCTGAAGTTGATAAGAATAATTAAAAGAAAACTAGTAGGAATGTATCTTTTTTGTGAGATTCAGTGAAATTCCGCCAGTAAGACCACCTCAAATTAAGACTAATGTTTCTTTAAAAGGCTTATTTAGAAGGATGCAGTTTTTTAAAGTATGATTAATTCTGCCTTTAAAAGCTTATTTAGAAGGGTGCAGTTATTCTTTCTTCGTGTTTTCTCCAAGCAGTATCCTCTTGTCAGGAACCACTTTTGGGACTGTTCAAAAGTGGTCTAAAAGACCACTTTTGAACAGTCCCAAAGGTGGTCTTAATTTAGGAATTTCACTGTATTCTGCACACCGTTTCTCAATATAAGTGATCTTGTCGTCAATGATCTCTGTGATGAAAGCTTCTTCTCATTACGATAACACACCCGTGAGACATAGTGCATTTTTAACATCACCAAAATTGCTACTTTTCTGATGAAAATCCGTGATATTTTTCTTATCTATTCTGCAAACATAGGTTGTGGGTGCTCGTTAGAACCGCCTCACTGATGCGGTTCTAACGAGTACCCACAACGTAGAAATAAGAAAAATACTGTATACCCCCGATAACCCCAGTTTTCTCTATATAAAGTGGGGTTTAGGGGGGGGGGGGGGGTCATTTCACGGACTTGTTCACGTGCTGTGTTACATCCCCATTCAGCTCTAGAGTCCTCAAGGCCTTCTCTGGCTCACTGAAGGCTGATTATAATTCCTGAAAAATAAAATCACACATATATTATATGTAACAAGAAAATGTGTTTTTACTATACAGTAGAACTTCGATGGCTCGAACCACTTTGGGACCATGAAAATTTGTTCGAGACAGCGGTAGTTTGAGCTACAGAGGGATACAATTAGTGCCATACCACGAGGCATAATGGAGATAATTGTGGATAGCTTTTCGGTGTTCTGTAATTATAAACGTACGTTGTGTGTACTCATTAGAATCGCCTTATCGAGTCGATTCTAATGAGTACACACAGCATACATTTGCAAGATAAATGGAGGAAATCTTCCTACATTACCCCTATATCGTATTTGGAGGAACTCCCTGCGGACTCAAGAACGGGTTCGACTCATCCATGGTAAACGAGCCATCGGAGTTCGAGCCATTCTGTATATAAAATAGCAAGATTCTAGCTTTAACCATCTGGTACCTACGGAACACGAGAAGGGACGTGCATTTTGTTAATATATCTATTGCGGACAACATAATATATCTTGTGCGGACAACATAATATCTTGTGCGCACAAGATAATATCTTGTTCGCACAACTTAATATCTTGTGCGCACAAGATATTATCTTGATTGCACAACATATTATCTTGTGTGCACAACAATGATCTTGTGCGGACAACATAATATCTTATGTGTCAGATTAAACTGCGCTAACAGGATAATATATTGTGCGGACAAGATGTTATGTTACCGCACAAGATATTAAATTGAGCGAACAAGATAATATCTTGTGCGCACAAGATATCATGTAGATAATATCTTGTGCGCACAAGATATTATGTTGTCTGCACAAGATCTATGGTGTGCAAACAAGATAATATGTTGTGCGAACAAGATAATATGTTGTGCGAACAAGATAATAACTTGTGTGCAGGGATATTATGCTGTGCTTACAAGATAATAAGTTGTGCTAACAAGACAATAAGTTGTGCGCACAAGATATAATGCTGTCCGCACAAGATCTATAGTTGTGCGAATAAGATAGCATCTTGTGCTCACAATATAATAACTTGTGCGCACAAGATATTATTTTGTTCGGACAAGATATTAAAATAAAATGCATGTCCCTTCCAGGGATCCGTAGGTACCCTCTATAATTCACTTTCATAGTAAGTTTCAAACATTACGCAAACATGCCTATACAAATACATTGCCACCTTTATCGCCGAAAAAATGAAAATTTTAAGAAGAAAAATTGTGATTTTTTTTTCTTATTTCTGCTCAAAATATAGATTGTTGGCACTCGTTAGAAACGCCTCGTCGAGGCCGTTCTAACGAGGACCCACAATCTATATTTTAGAGCAGAAATAAGAAAATAGGGTATACCCCAAGAAACCCCAGTTTTACTATATAAAAATTGGGTTCAGGGTGGTCAAAATTATATAGGCGTGTTCTCGTGATGAGTCGAAAAAAGTGACTAAAATAAATTGATGATGAAGTCATGCAATGCCAAAATCACATGTACATCTACAGGCGATGACAAAACGCCTGCAAGGTTTCATATTGATCGTATACTTATAAAACTGAATGAGGAATTGCACACACAAAGTATCCATCAGCTAACTTCAAATGCCCAAGCACAAATAGGGCAAAAGGGGAATAACTCAGCAAGGAGCATGACAGAAAATGAAGTGACAGAAAAAACAACAACAACTAGAAATGCATCCATAGGACACGGATGCCTCCGCCTGAAAATATGTTGATGTTAGTCTTTGACCTTCGACCGCTAAGTAAGACCTTGACCTTACAGGTATGGACCTGGGTCGTGCGTGAAATAAATTGTCTTATGATGGTTAACACTTTGCCAAGTCATTTCCTAATCCATCCAGGAACAACTAAGATACTGAACGGACACAAGAAAAACTAAAAAAAAAAAAAAAAAAAAAAAAAACAATTTTCTTTACCTTTGACCTCTAAGTATATGAATTTGATATTGGACGCACCAACTTCAAGATTATTCAAATTATAGCCCTGGGGGTAAAACTGGCCCCCGCCCCCGCCAAGACCATCTGGTTTTACATAGACTTATATAGGGAAAACCTTAAAAAACCTTTTTGTCTGAAACCAGAAGGCTCAGGTGTTTGATATGTGGTATGAGATTGTATTTTGTGGACCTCTGGGTCCACCGATTGTACATACATAGACCTTTATAGGGATAACCTTAAAAATCTTCTCGTCTGAAACCGGAAAGCCAACGTCTTTGATATTTGGTATGAAACTTCGTCTAGTGGACTTCTACTAAGATTGATCAAATTATCGCCCTGGGCCCAAAATGACCCCGCCCCATGGTCCGTGGGTTTTACATTTGGTTATAAAGGGAAAACCTTAAAAATCTTCTTGTCTGTAACCAGAAGGCCCAGAACTTTGATACGAGGACTGTTCAAATATGAATGCAAGTAGAACGTTTTCTCATGCACTAATGCGAAAATCACCTGGAAATAAATATCACAGTGTTGAAAAACATTTTACATATACATTGATACCAAACCTGTTAAAATTCGTGCACTTTAGCCATGTACATCGTTCAATAAACACTGTCTACTCTTGTATACTAATACAAAACATGGTTGGAAGAAGGTCAGAGTAGGCCGTTGAAATACGGTCCAATATTAAGAATCGTTGTATTCTTGGTATACGGTGCAAAGACATTTTTGATGAAATATGTTCGGTTTATGGGCATAATGAAATGTATTTTCCGACAGTTTTTCGTTGGTGTAAGAAATTCAGCTGTGGGCTAGGCTCAACAGAAGATGCACAACATGATCGTCGGCCGAAAAGAGCAACATCTGTCAAGATGGTTGCTAGAGTGAAAGAATTTGTTGCTTCCGATGCACGATACCCCATTAGGCAAATAGCTAGTATGATTGGCATCTCATTAGGAGCAGCTCATACAATTCTGAAACGGGATTTGAAAATGAGAAAGATCTGTGCTAGATGGATTCCCCATCTGTTGACAGATGAGCAGAAAAAGACACGCGTTCAGTGCGGCAAGAAGTTGCTTAAAAAGTTTCCAAATTACAATGCACGGTCTGTCGCTAATGTCGTCACATGTGACGAGACATGGGTTCCCTTTTTTTAGCCAAAACGAAAGATTCAGAACAAAATATGGGCAACAAAGTATTGCAAAGGACCATGCATTGCAAAGCGGACCATGAACGTCAAGAAGGTAATGTATGCCATATTCTTTTCAAATCAGGGCCCTGCTATTCAGGTTGCTGTGCCTAAAGGCAAATCTGTAAATGCGAAGTTTTACAAGAATAAAGTTCTTCGAAAATTGAAGAAATATTTCAAAGAACGAAGACCCGCAACTGGTTTGGCCAATTGCAGATTGCTACATGACAATGCTTTATCGCACAAGGCGTTCATTGTGCAAGCCTATCTGAAGCAGGAAAAGGTTGTTGAACTCCCTCAGCCCCCGTATTCCCCTGACCTTGCCCCGTGTGACTTTTTTTGTTCCCGCGGCTGAAAAATACCTTTCTGGTCAAAAATTTGTACAGTGCAAACACCTCGGTTCTGCAATATTCAAGTGCCTTCATAGTATACATCGAAAAGACTAGCAAAATACATTAAATGATTGGATCAGAAGACTGAAAGTTTGTATATCTGTTAAAGGGAAATACTTTGAGGGGACAAAATAAATTTTTCATCGAAATCTATCACGGAATCATTTTTATGTGCTTAGTTGCATTCAGTTTGAACAGTCCTCGTATTTGGTTTGAAGCTTCATATAGTAGAGCTCTACCAAGAGTGTTCTTATTATAGCATGGGGCCAAAATGGCCCCGCTCCGGGGCCCACTGGTATGACATGGACTTGTACAGGGAACCCTGTTAAAATCTACTCGTTTGAAACCATATGGCAGCGGTCTTTGATGTTTGCTTTGCAGCTTTGTCTAGAGGACCTCTACCAAATGTGTTCAAATTATAGCCATGGGGCCAAAAAAGCCCCCGCGCCGGGGCCTCTGGTTTTACATAGACTTTACATAAGTTTTTACATAGGTTTTATATAAGGAAAACCTTTAAAAATATTCTCGTCTGAAATCAGGAAGTCCAGGTCTTTAATATTTGGAATGAAGCTTCACCGAGAAGACCTCTACCAAGATTGTTCAAAGTTTAGCCCTTGGACCAAAAAAGTCCCCGCGCCGGGGCCCACCGGCTTTACGCCATAAATTTATATAGGGAAAACCTTTAAAAAATCTTCTGTTCTAAAACCAGAAGGCCGAGGTCTTTGATATTTTGTATGAAACTTCATTTGGTGAACCTCTACTATGATTGTTCATATTATAGCCCTGGTATGAAGCTTAATCTAGTGAACCTCTACCAAGATTTTCAAAGTTAGCCCTTGGGCCAAAAATGTCCGAGCGCCGGGGCCTATCGGTTTTACATAGACTTAGATAGGGAAAACCTTTAAAAATCTTTTCGTCAGAAACCATATGGCCCAAGTCTTTGATATTTGGTATGAAGCTTCATCTAGTGGACCTCTTCCAAAAGTGTTTAAAGTTTAACCCTGGGGGTAAAACTGGCCCCCGCCCCCGCCAAGGCCATCTGGTTTTACATAGACTTATGTAGGAAAACCCTTTAAAATCTTCTCGTTTGAAACCAGAAGGTCTAGGTCTTTGATGTATGATATCAAGCTTCATCTTGCGGAACTCTACCAAGATTGTTCAAATTATAGCCCTGTGGTCAAAAATTGCCCCACACAGGGTCCCACATGTTTTACTTTAACTGATATAGGAGCTTCCTGTCTGAAACCAGAGGGCCCAGGTTTTTGATATTTGATATGAAGCCTCATCTGGTAGACCTCTACTATGAAGGTTCAAATTATACCCTTGGGCCAAAGGTGGCCCCACCCCAGGGCCTATAGTTTTACATAGACTTGTACATAGAAAACCTTCAAATATCTTCTTTTCTGACACCACAAGGCCCATTGAACCATTTTCAAGCGAATCAGACTTTTAGCTCTGATGGCCATTTTGCCAATCAGAGCGGAGCTATTTTTACTATTCAGGTAGAGGGTCACCTAAGCAATATTTCTATGACGATTGATTAAAACTGGCATCATTGTATAGGAGTGGCGGTCGTTTAAAGATTTGTTTGTCTATTTTTAGCATTGGCGGCTATTATGTTCATTAGCGTAACTACTTTAGCTTTTCTGGTAGGGAGACAATTAGGGAACATAACTGTAAAGTAGAAGTAAAACAAAGATCAGGAATCGATACAATTAACTTACTCCACCCATCAAAGACACCAAAGGGAAAGAAACACAAACATGAAGCGACCAGACCATAATGGAAACCTAAACAAAGGAAGGCCATAAGGACAGTTACTTTCCCACAAAATGGCCATATGGCCATCCAAAATAAAAAGACACAAGTGATACACACAGTAAGTAACAAACAACAACCGCCACAGAAGAACCGCCTTGGAACGGTCAGTGGAAAGACTTCGACTCGGGGGCTTAAATCGATTTTACGTGGCCACAATCCTCGCCCTTACTTTCGTCGCGATTTAGACAAATAATTTGTTCAGTCCGCATGAAGGCCTCCTAACTCATCAGTGCAACATCTTGAACTTTGTTTATTTTTTTTGTTTTTAGCTCTGGCCATTTCGCTCATGAAAGCAGAACAGTTTTAGCTGTTTGGTAGAGTGTCACCTAAGCATAATTCCCATGAAGTTTGAATGAAATTGGCCCAAACATAATGTTTGAATCCAATTGGCTCAAGGGTTTTCAAGGAGTTTGCGTTTAAAGTAAATTGTTGACGTGGTTTCTATCTAGCTCTGACAGCCATTTTGTTCATAAAACGAAGTTTTTTATCTATGTTGATGGAGGTCCCCTGAGCACTTTTCCTATTGATTTTGAATGAAATTTGCTTAGGTGTAAAGGAGGTAAAGTAAAAGTTGTCGTTTTAATTTTTCTTAATAATAACCGGACATCTTGTCCATCAGAGTTAAATGTTTTTAGCTATTTTAGTAGGGAGCCACCTAGACAACATTCTTGTGAAGTTTGACTCAGATTGGCCCAAAGGTTAATGAGAGTTAACAGTTAAAGCAAACTGCTGAGATTTTTTTTTCTAATTTTATCAGTAGTAGCATTTTTATATATCAGAACGGAATCAGTTTTATTATTTTGATAAAGAATCACCTGAGCAACATTCTTATGGAGTTTGAATTAAATTGGCTGAAGGCTATAGGAAAAAATTGCCGTTCAATGTTTCCATCTATAGCTCTGGCTACCACCTTGTTCATCGGAACAGATCAATCTCATCTGTTTGGTAAGGAGCCACCTAAGCAATGTTCCTTTGAAGTTTGAATCAAAGTGGCACAAGGGTTTAGAAAGAGTTAGCATCTGAAGCAAAGTGTTAACGTTACTCCAATTTTGGCTCTGATAGCCATTTCGCTCATCAGAGCGAAACCGTTTTAGCTAGTTTGGTAGAAGGTCACCAACGCAAGTTTAAATGATATTAGCCCAAGGGTAAAGATGTTGTCGTTTGATTTTTTTTCGATTTTATCTCTTGCGGCCATCTTGTTCATCAGACCGGGACGATTTAAGCAATTTAGGTAGTGAGCCATCCAAGCAATGTTCCTTTGAAGTTTGTTTGTATTGGAGTTTAACGGCCCAGTCAACACTATTTTAGGTCATTTGTGAGCCAGTCACTCAACCTATCCACCCTTTCCCTGGACAGGCTTATACATAAGCGGTTAACCAGTACAGTGAATATTATTTGCCTGAAACTGACAACTGCCCTTCTTGAATCTGCGGAAGGGAGAGAATGGCCGCAGAAAAGATATCATGATCAATCTCCACGAAAGAATTTGCCGATTCCGGCAGGTATCAAACCCGCGTCTTCCTGACCATCAGTCAGACGCGCATCCGACTGAGCTACCGAAGTTTGAATAAAAGTTGCACAAGAGTTTGGGAAAAATAAGAATTTAAAGCAAATCGTTGACTTTGTGTACTTTTTGTTTTTAGCTCTGGCCATTTCGCTCATGAAAGCAAAACAGTTTTAGCTGTTTGGTAGAGTGTCACCTAAGCAAAATTCCCATGAAGTTTGAATGAAATTGGCACAAGGGCAAAGGAGTTGTTGTTTGAAGATATTTCTATTTTCAACTCTGGCGGCCATCTTGTCGGAGCGGAAAAATAATATAGCTATTTAGGCGGGAGGCCTGCTAGGCAACATTCCTGTGAAGTTTGAATCAAATTGGCCCAAGGGTTCTAGAGGAATATGCTTTTAAAGTAAATTGTTGACTTTTTTATCCATTTTTGGAGGTTCAGCTCAGCAACATTCCCTTAAAGTTAGAATTAAAATTGGCACAGTGGTAAAGGAGGAAGTATCGTTTGAAAATATTTCTATTTTAGCTGTGGTGGCCATCTTGTTCATCGAAGTTTGAAGCAAGGTCACAATAGCTCAGGTGAGCTAATAAGTGGCCAAATATAAATATAAGTATTAAATCTCCCGACTGTCTGATTTTTTTTTGTTTCCGGTTTCGTTAAGATCGATATCATGTCAGCTAGTTTAACAGTAATATTTCGTCTATCATTAATGAAAGTGCCCAATCTTCTTCGCATGCGAGAAATGCTATTATGCGTGTGTTCTTAGATGGTTGATGATACCGATTGAATCTCTGAACTGTCTGTTGCAGATAAAGCAACAGAGGTTAGAGGAAGACAACGCTATTGGTGATACCTTAGCTCTTTGGCTTTTCTGATGAGGCCTCGCCACTTAGCTCGGTCTTGTGCAATTTGTTCCCACGACTATGTTGGTATGCTGAGATCCTGGAGGGGGTGGGGGTGGGGGTGGGAGCTGTTACAGTGTGATCTTACGAAATGTATTGGAAAAGCGCATTAAACCTATAGTTTTTCACACAGAGTGTGTAGCTTTGACAGTTGGTTTCAAAGCCACTGTGTGAATCAGAATGTCCAAATGATATGTTTTGAATAGAGAAATGGTTACATGTTTAGAACATTACACGTTTTATCATTAGGAAAACACGCCTATACCGATACATTGTAACCTTTATCGCCGAAAACAAAATGAAAATTTTAAGATGAAAAATTGTTATATTTTTCTTATTTCTCTCAAAATATAGATTGTAGTCATTGAGGCGGTTCTAACGAGTACCCACAATCTTAGAACCGCCTCATTGAGGCGGTTCTAACGAGTACCCACAATCTATATTTTAGAGCAGAAATTAGGAAAATAAGGGTTACCCCTGTAAACCCCAGTTTTACCATGTAAAAGGGGGGTTCAAAGGGGTCAAAATAATAGTGTGTTTTCGTGATGTGCTGTGTTTTGAAAAGTAAATGTAGCAGAAAGAACGATCATAGGTAAAATATCCGATTTTATATGGTAGGAAGAGTTGTCTCCCCATAAAATAGCAACCAGTATAAAAGGCACTCAAATTGCACACAAAGAAAACAAAATTAAAATGTTCCTGAAAAAAAAAAAACTAGCTATTTGCGAAAAATAACATTTTTAAAATGAGTAAAATTCATGTTGAAGAACGAGCACTTTAAGTCTGTTTTCAACGAATGAAGAGTTATCTCCCCCAATTTCTTTGTATGATGCTACAAATTTTGAAGCTACGATCAATTTAGAAATGAAGTATAATTTGAGACCAGTTCAATCCTTTATCGTGGTGAGGTATGCTTTTGTCCATTGAACTTGGTCCGACAACGCACCTGTACTACGCGATGCAATAGTTATTGCGATAACACACCCGTGTGACATACAGCATTTTTCACATCTTCAAAATGGCTAGTTTTCCTATGAAATCCGTGTGTTTTTTCTGTGTTTTTTTCTGCCAACATAGGTTGTTGGTTCTCGTTAGAACCGCCTGATTCAGGCGATTATAACGAGTACCCACAACCTATGTCTTGGAGCAGAAATAACAAAAATAATGTATACCCCCCCCCCCGTAAACCCCAGTTTTCTTTATATAAAGTGGGGTGTAAAGGGGTGTTAATTATACGGACCTGTTAACGTGATTTAAAGTGTCCAAGAAAACATGAATTTGGAAGAAAGATTCAAACGGCTGTTTTTATAGTTTTAAAAATGGAATTTTGTGAGAAAAAACACGGACCACGGCTAACAACCAAATAAATAGCAATTGGCGGAGATAAAGTAGGAATACATGTATATTTTTATTTGTTGGTGATAGTCAGGCACGTTTTCCGGTCTTGCGAAGCATCTGCCGATTTGTCGACCATCAACTTTTGTTTAGAGCTGAAATATGAAAAATATTGGAATACTTTATCGGAAAATTTTCAATGATTGGTCGCAAAATTGTAAATATATTTTACTAGGCATTTTTTCGTAATAAGATTCAGCTAAGCTGAGACAATGTCATGTTTCGTAGTTCCTAAGCTGCTAGACACTTACACCGTGTGTTCGTTAACACATCACGAAAACACGCCTATATAATTTTGGCTCCAGTGAACCCCACTTTTATATAGTAAATGTATAAATATCTAAGATGGAAACTAAAATTTCAACTAAAGAAAAAATAGCCATCGGAAGAGATGGCAAATCCCCCGACCAAAAGCCAATATGGCCTTCAGAAGATTGTTCACCAATAGAAAGTGCACCAGAATTAAACCAGCAATATATCACAAAAGTATTGCAGTTATGGCCATCACAAGATTATACTTCAGGAGAGATAACTAAAAAACCAGGGTACTCAGAACTGTGGTTCTTGCGCATGACATGCCTGCTAAAGCTCATGCATTTCTGTACAAAGTACCAGCAATATGTCTCAAAGGGTGTTGGAGATCACAAGCTGGTCATACTGTTATATTGGAAGGGTAGATAACTCAAATATTTATCATAGCACCCAGAATTGTGGTTCTTAGACATGAAGCGCCGTCTCAACCTTGTATACAATTGTGCCAAGTACCATCAATATATCTCAAAGGGTATTGGAGTTATGTCCATCAAAAGGTTATATTGTCAGGGGAGATAATTAAAAAAAACAGGGCACCCAGAGTTGTGGTTCTTGCACGTGACACACCTGCTTAACCTCATGTACAACTGACCAATTACCATCAATATATCTCAAAGAGTATTGGAGATGTGGCCATCACAAGGTAGTGATTCTATATTATTGGAAGGGGAGATAACTAAAAAACCATGGCACCCAGAGTTGTGGTTCTGTTACAAGACACACCGTCTCGGCCTTCTGAACAACTGTGCCAGGTATCATCAATATATTTTAAAAGGTATTGGAGTTATGGCCATCACAAGGTAGTCACTCTATTTTATTGGAAGGGGAGATAACTCAAAAACCATGGCAGCCACAGTTGTGGTTCTTGTGCATGACACACCGTCTCGGCCTTGTGAACAACTGTGCCAGGTATAATCAATATATCTTAAAGGGTATTGGAGTTATGGCCATCACAAGGTAGTCACCCTATTTTATTGGAAGGGGAGATAACTAAAAACCACAGCACCCAGAGTTGTTGTTCTTGTACATGACACACCGTCTCGGCCTTGTGAACAACTGTGCCAGGTATCATCAATATATTTTAAAGGGTATTGGAGTTATGGCCATCACAAGGTAGTCACTCTATTTTATTGGAAGGGGAGATAACTCAAAAACCATGGCAGCCAGAGTTGTGGTTCTTGTGCATGACACACCCCCTCAGCCTTGTGAACAACTGTGCCAGGTACCATCAATATATCTCAAAGGGTATAAGAGTTATGACCATCACAAAGTAGTCATTCTATTTTATTAAAAGGGGAGATAACTAAAAAAGTATGGCATCCAGAGTTCTGGTTCTTGCGCATGACACGCCGTCTCAGCCTTGTGAACAATTGTACCAAGAACTATCAATGAATCTCAAAGGGTATAGGAGTTATGGCCATCACAAGGTTGCGTCTACGGACGGACGGACGGACGGACAGACGGACGGACGGACGGACGGACGCCAGGCTGATCGCTATATCCCCCGAACCTATTCGGTCGGGGGATAAAAATATTCAGACAACTCTGCAGTTTCTGTGGTGGGGATCATTGGAATGACTGCTGTCCGAATTATACAACACCTGAAGATAGAAAACAATTTCTCAAAGGATTAGGAAGTTGCTTTTTGTGCCTTAAACGTGGACACAGAGCATTTGAGTGTTTTTACAAAGAAGACCTTTTTTCTGCAAAAGGGAAAATTATCACCACAGAAGCTTGTGTCAACTGAATGTAAATTTTGTCAAATTAAATAAACCTCAATTGCTTTATGTAAAGAAAGAAGAGCTTAATTCATTTTAAGGTAGTGAAAAAGGAATTAGAATGCGTAGGATATATAATACAGCCGACAAGGAACCCTCATCAGAGGAACCAGATATACAGCATGACAAAACAAAGAGCATTGATGGAGGAGAGTAAAGTCCAATTCTAGATGAACTTCAACAAACCAAGTCAGATCTGGTAGGGTGTAAAATAGAAAATACAATTTGAAAAGAGAGAATTTCAAGGCGAGAGGCAGAAAGGGAAATGATTCAATCATCACTTCATGGATATACTGAAACAATGCAACAGTTATTCAATGAAATGATCCAGATAAACGAAAAACTTGAACATTTGGAACATAAGAGCTGTTCACCTGCTGTAAGGTCTCAAGATTCCTTTGCTTGGGCGGAGGCGATTGCAGGCGGCAAGACAACTAAAATCGAAAATAATGACAAACTAAGGGGATAAGAGTAACATATTATTAATGGGAGAACATTAAACAAAGGATTTACAGAATATAGGATTCATAGAACAGAAAAGTGAAGGAAATAACAGAACAGAGGAATTACAGAACATAGGATTCATAGAACAGAAACGTGAAGAAAATAACAGAACAGCGTACTTACAGAACATAGGATTCATAGAACAGAAAAGTGAAGGAAATAACAGAACAGATTAATTATAGAGCATTGGATTTATAGAACAACACTACAGTAGAATTAAAGAACACAAGACTTATAGAACAGAATATTGAACAGAATACCAGAACTGTGGACCATGCAGAAGATGTAAGGGATAAAAACATTAGAAAAGATAAGAAAGTGTAATTTTTTATGATTATTGTACTTAATACAAAACAAATAATTATTTATATTGATTTCTGTAACACACAGGCGCTTGGCCCGTTGATTTGTCCGAAAAACTTGTGGAATAGGTAAAATGTCAAAATATGAGTAAAAGATTTTTTTTTTCATACTGGTATAGAAAGCTAAACAAGGTCCACAACAAACCAGTGCCATTTTCTCGGTACACATTAAATGACAACTGACAAAGGCGCGTTCTTTGACTCAGGAAGGTATATTTTGTACGAACTTCAACCTAAGACATGCAGAATTCTATCAAAAGAATGCAGAACTCCTGGTTCAAGCCTCATCGTGATCTAAACATCAAATTACCCCGGATAGACCTTAGTAGGACAACTAACTGTCGCACCCACTCAATGGTTCTTCACTGTTCCCCTGCGATTTCCTGCAGAAATCAGATAATGTCAGCACAAAAGCCAACATTCTTATAAATATCAATAAAGATGCTCTCACCTATTGCAAAAGTTTTCTACAGATAACCGTTATTACCAGCAATTTTCACTTTTTTGTGATGAGCAAGTATTTCTCTTTGCTGTATTGTTTTCATTCTGTATCTTGAAGATGATGTAATCAATGCTCTGATTGGTCAAAATTTGGGGACTCCAGTAATTTCGACCAATCAGCGCTCGGATTGCATCAGCTTCAAGATATAGAATGAAAACAAAATTGTAACAAGAAGTGCCTGCTCACTTACAAAAAGGCGAAAATTGCTGGTAATAACGGTTAACTGGCGAAACATTTTGCAGCAGGCGTGAGCATTTCCACTGATATTTATAGGTGTGATGCATTTTGTGCTGACATTATCGGATTTCAACAGGAAATCGCAGGGAAATGGTGAAAAACCTTGGAGTTGGTGTGAGTTTAGTTGTCCTACTAAAGTATATCCGGGGTTATTTGATGTGTAGATAACAATGGGGCTTGATCCAGGTGTTCTGCATTATTTTGTTGGAATTCTGCAGGCCTTAGGTTGAACGTCATACAAAATATACCTTCCTGTGTCAAAAAAATGTGCCTGTGCCAATTGTTATTTAGTCTGTACCGAGAAAATGGTGCTGGTTTGTTGAAAACCTTGTCCAGCTTTCTATACCAGTATGAAAAAAATTTTTTTTTTCCTCATATTTTGACTTAAAACACATTCCACACGTTTTTCGGACACATCAACGGGCCAAGCGCCTGTGCTGTAACAGGTTTAATTTGTTCTCTAATGTGGAATTAAAATAATATTTATTAACTGTTTTCATTCCGCTTGTTTACTGTCTTTTGCCACAGTAAAACGGGGGTAAAGGTAAACCTTCTTTCTGATCTAAAATATTGATTGTGGGTACTCGTTAGAACCACCTTGATAAGGCGGTTCTAACGTGTACCCACAATCTATATTTTGAGCATCAATAAGAAAACTATCACATTTTTTCATCTTAAAATTTGCATTTTAAGAAGATTTTAAAAGAAAGAAAAATACAACCGAACAAAAAAAAAAAAACAACAAAAAAAAAAAAAAAAAAAACACAAAGCATAAAAAATTATGGTGGATTTTACTGTGATCGACTCGAAATGGGTAGATCAGTTTTTGAACAATAAATCACAGTTTGTTCGACAAGTTGCAAGTAAATAATTCAAATCGCTCGCGCAACAAGCTCGTAATTTGATCTACTTTAACCCATTCCGTACCAGAAACCCCTAATAGACCCTGGCAAACAGTGAAGGCCCAGATCAGACGCCACAGAACGCCAAAAAAAAAAAAAAAAAAAAAAGCCATTTTCATCACGTGAACAAGTCCGTGAAATGAAGACCCCCCTAAACCCCACTTAATATAGAGAACACGGGGGTTTACGGGGTACATATTATTTTTCTTATTTCTGCTCCAAGACATAGGTTGTGGGTACTCGTTAGAACCGCCAAACTGAGGCGGTTCTAACGCGCACCCTCAACCTATGTTTTAAGCATTTATAAGAAAAATTTCAAGAATTTTCGTCCGAAAAGTAGCCATTTTGGAGATGTGATAAATGCACTATGTCGCACGGGTGTGTAACCGTAATGCCCAATCATTTTTGAAGAAAACTCAACCTGACACCCGTAAATTTTGAAATGGACTCCTGCTATATATAAGGAGGAAGATTCCTTTTGAAACAAAAATGGTTAATGTTGATCCCAAGCTGAGATTTAATACTCAACAATTCATTGCTGAATTTTAAATAATAATTTATAATAAGTGTTTGAACGGGCCTCCGTGGCCTAGTGGATAAGAGCGCTGACTCTTTATCATAACGTCTCTCACCTCTGTGGGTTCGAGCCTCGCTCGGGTCACATGTGAGACGCAAAGTTCTGCAACGGAGTGTCAGGTGGTTTTTCCCCGGGTACTCCGGTTTTCGCCCACCTCTGATTAACGATCGACTCGATATGAGTGAAATCATCTTGAAAGGAACGTAAAATCAAAATCACAGAAAATAAATAACAATAAGTGTTTGCGATTGTGTTTGTTTGTTTGTATTGGAGTTTAACGGCCCAGTTAACACTATTTAGGTCATTTTTGAGCCGGTCAGTTTACCTATCAACACTTTCCTGGGCAGGCTTATACGTAAGCGGTTAACCAGTACAGTGCACATTCTTTCGCCAGAAACTGACAACTGCCCTTCTTGAATCAGCGGAAGGGAGAGAATGACCGTAGAAAAGATTTCATGATCAATCTCCACGAAAGAATTTGCGATTGTGTAGGCAATTAATAGGGCAAAGTGAAATGCTCAGTGAGGTCCCGTTTCAACACTGTGTTATACGATATGTAACCTTATTCATGTAGTAAGTGCGAAAAAATGCCGGGAAACGCAGAAATACGTGATCATGTGTGAAAACAATCCAGTTAAAAAATTTCTATAAATATTTGTTGACGTTATCCTCACGTACGCTTCATCTCTTAGTTAAGAAATGGTCTCGCTATTCTGGTCCAGGAAAAAACATACACTCCAAACTTTTCAGTTTGCTTCCAAATGAAAACCGTTTTATAGAAAATACCTAACGTCACTTCAGCTGGTGTCAAGGGAATGTGAGGCGGCCGTAAAAAGTCTATGTCCTTCATCGTAGTGCAGAAGATAGCTTCTAGCCTTTGGGACAATTGATTCCATTGTTGAATTTGGGTCACTGACGAGTCATTACTGACCGAAACTAACTAGTTTGGACCACAAAATTTGCACACTCCGTACTTTCCAGTTCTGTAGTGTATCCCTTGCTTCGAAAGGATGAACCTTTTTAGAATATATTAGACTAAGTCTTGGTTCATCGAACTATGTACGAGTGAACATTCTGGATAAACATGAGCATTTGGCGAGTTATATGAAATCCATATGATATGCCCACTAATGTAAGATTCTGTTTATCATATGACACTTTTAAATAGAATATTATTGCCCGTACCTTGGCATTATTCTTACAGCGCCGTCACCGATGACGTCATAACATGCACACAAGTCACCATATGTAATGTAAAACAGAAATTTAAGGGGAATGACTTGATACACTTCTACATCACGTTAACATGTCCGTGTAATGAACACCCTAGAAAAATCTAGTTTAAATGTACAGTCGAACTTCAATGGCTCGAACACCTTTGGGACCTCGAAAATCGGTTCGAGACAGGGGTAGTTCGAGCCACTGAGGTTATTGTCAGGAGGCATAACGAGATACTTTTAGACATCTTTTCGGTGATCTATAATGACTATGTATGCTGTGTGTACTCATTAGAATCGCCTCATCGAGTACACATAGCATGCATTTGCAAGATAAAAGACTAAAATCTCCTTAATTATCCCCCACTATTTCATATGTAGAGGATTTCGCTAGGGGCTCAAGAATGGGTTCGACTCATCCATGGTAAACGAGCCATCGGTGTTCGAGCCATCGAAGTTCTACTGTATATAGAGAAAACTGAGGCTTACAAGGCTTTACTAGCTAGTCTGGCCCAGAAAAAATGTACCATCCATATTTTCCATTCCTGTGATGTATTCCTTGTTTCCAAAGGATAACCCTTTCTAGAACATATTTAACGTCTCTACAAATGGTGTCTGGGACCGTAAAACGTCCCCCTGCCCTACATCATAGTGTACTTTATATTTTCCCGTCCTTTGGGATCATGGATTCCATTGTTGAATTTTAATAATATTTGGGGGTCACTGATGAGGCCTAATTGGCCGAAACTAGCTAGTCTGGCCCAGAAAAAAAACACGTGCACTTCATATTTTCCAGTTATGTGGTGTATTCCTTGTTTCCAAAGGATAACCCTTTCTAGAACATATTTAGACAAAACAATAAATATAAAATGCGTGTGCTCGTTAGAATCGCCTCAATGAGGCGGTAATATCGAACACCAATAATCCATATGTCATAGAAACAAGTAAAATGTCACAAATTTACGGCAATCCTAAGCGTAAAGGTATCTCGTTCAAAATCTGACTTTGCCTGCCGCATCATTACGATAACACACCCGTTCGACAAAGTGCATTTTTCATCTCTTCAAATGGCTACTTTTCTGACGAAAATCCGTGATATTTTTCTTATTTATACTGCAGACATAGGTTGTGGGTGCTCGTTAGAACCGCCCCAGTGGGGCGGTTCTTATTAGTAGCCACAAACTATGTCTTGGAGCAGAAATAATAAAAATAATGTATTTCCCGTAAATCCCAGTTTTCTGTATATGAAGTGTAGGGGTGTTTTTCGTAATGGACTCTTTGCAGTTACTGTCTTTCCCCATGCTATATGGGCAAAGCGATATGGCGTTAATGTGATGCCAATTTTGGTCAGATTGGAAATCGTACACATTTTGAGATAAAACATTTCATCTGAAATGATACTTCATATAACCACCGGGATAACTAAACTAAATTTTTCGTATTTTTTAAAAGAAATGAATCTGAAACCTTTTCACAAAGGTCTTGATATTCACGAATTGCTCTTAGAATCTGCCATTTCAGTGCTATTTTGGTGCTTTGACTATGTTCTCGGAGATGTTCCACGAAGTAGTAAGAAATGCTTCAGTCGACTGAACAAATTATTTGCCTCAACTACGAGAGAACCAATGGCGAGGATTGTGATCATGTAAAATCGATTTAAGCCCCCTCCCCCACCCCCAGACAAACCCCCATGTAATTTTTTTATCGACCCTTCCAGACGTTTCTTTGTGTTATTGTTCTTCTGCTAACATCTTTTTAATTTGCATCAGGTGAACAAGTCCGTGAAATGAACACCCTTTAAACCCCACTTTATATAGAGAAAACTTTAGTTTAAGGGGGTGTACATTATTTTTCTTATTTTTGCCCCAATACTTAGGCTGTGGGTACTCGTTAGAACCGCCTCATTGAGGCGGTCCTAACGAGCAACCACAAACTATGTTTGCATTATATGTAAGAAATATATCACATATTTTCATCAGAAATGTAGCCATTTTGGAGATGTGAAAAAATGCACTATGTCCCACGGGTGTGTTATCGTAATGGATAGCCGTTAGGACATTTGTAGGAGAGGAACTGTCCTTTTGGTTTTCCGCTTGTGACGTTTTCATTATGGTGAAGTTGTTTCATATATGTATTTCTTACCATCACGAAAACACGCCTATATAATTTTGACCCCCTTATATCCTACTCTTATATAGTAAAACTGGGGTTTACGGGGGTATACATTACTTTTCTTATTTCTGCTCAAAAACATAGATTTTGGGTACTCGTTAGAACCGCCTCGACGAGGCGGTTCTAACAAGTACTCACAATCTATATTTTGAACAGAAATAAGGAAACTATCACAAGTGTTTATCCTAAAATTCTAGTGTTTTTTTTTAGTCGAAAAAATTTAAACTGTTTAGTATAGGCGTGTTGTCGTAATGTGTGTATTTCTTTCCCTTTGATGTATGGAATGATGGGTGTGAGTGTATTGTATCGATACCTGATCATTGCAATCACTTCCATCCCCCCCCCTCCCACCCCCAACAATAAAAAATGAAGAAAACACAATCAGACACGCATAAGCCTTAAAATAGACTTTTGTAAGGTTCCGTGCTAAATAGTGCACATTAAGGACTCACATCACATCGCGCGGAAGCTGTGTGATTTCATCACGAAAACACGCCTATATAATTTTGACCTCCCTGAACCCAACTTTTTATATAGTAAAACTGGGATTACAAGGCGGTTCTTCTGTCGCGGTTTATTTTTGTTATGGTTTGTCTTTGAGTGTTTGTGTCGCTTATATTATTTTATTTTGGATAGGCTATTGGCCATTTTGTTGGAAAGTAACTGTCCTTTTGGCTTTTCGCTGTTGATGTTTCCATTAGGTCTGTTGTTTCATGTTTGTGTTTCTTTCCCTTTAATGCCTCTGATGGGAGCTGTGGGTTGATTGTATCGATTCCTGATCATTGCCTCCACTTCTATTTTACAGGGGTAAACTTTATTTTTCTTATTTCGGCTCTAAAATATAGATTTTTGGTACTCGGGAGGCGCTTCTAACGAGTCCTCACAGTCTATAATTTGAGCAGAAATAAGAAAAATAACACAATTTTTCATCTTAAGTTTTTTTTTCCTTTTTTTCAGCGGTAAAGTTGACCTGTAGTTTCGTAATGTGTAGTCAATTTCATAAATTTACTCTGGTACAACATACTAGCCATTTTGTTTCAGCGGCAACAGCCTCTTCACTCAACTAACAAAAATGATTTCCAAATTGTCAGATCAAAAGGTGTTGAATTACCTTTATATCTTTGATGGTAAGAATATACGCCATTTATCACTAGGCACTGCGAAGACAAGCAAATCATATTTAACGGGCAAAGTGTGCCGACCTCAAAATGATGTAAATTTCAACATGACACAATATTTTGGTGTTGTAGACTACATTGACCAATCATTGGTCCTCACTGACAAGTGGATGTGATCTTGATCTAGTATAGTTAACCCTGTGATTGTCAAATTATTACAAATAAAAGACACCTGGTTGCTGTATGTACAGTAAAACCTGGATGGCTCGAACACCGATGGCTCGTTTACCATGGCTGAGTCGAACACTTTTTTGAGTCCAGAGGGAGGGTAATTCAGGATTTTTTTTCCTATTCACTTGTAAATGTATGCTGTGTGTACTCATTAGAATCGCCTCAATGAGGCGATTCTAATGAGTACACACAGCATACATTTTTTTATAGAACACCAGAAAGATGTCCTAAAATAAGGCTGTTATGCCTCCTGGCAGTAACCCTAAGTAGCTCGAACTACCCCTGTCTCGAACAGATTTTTATTGTCCCAAAGGTGTTCGAGCCATTGAAGTTCAACTGTATCTTTGAACATTACATAAAAAGAAACATTTGACAGCAGTGTCAGGAATGGAATGTTTCAGATGAAACAAAACGATAAAGTGTAATACGACAGGCGGGCTGCATGGTAGTCCATTACGAAAACACGCCTATACAAATACATTGTAACCTTTATCGCCGAAAAGATGAAAATTTTAAGATGAAAAATTTTGGTATTTTTCTTATTTCTGCTTAAATCATAGATTATGGGCACTCGTTAGAACCGCCTCATCAAGGCGGTTCTAACGAGTACCCACAATCTATGTTTTAGAGCAGAAATAAGAAAAATAAGGTTTACCCCTGTACACCCCAGTTTTACTATATAAAAGTGCGGTTCAAGGGGGTCAAATTTATAAAGGCATGTTTTCGTGATGCTGATAACTTTGCTACCCTCTTTAATTGGACCCCCACCCATCGGGGCTTTGAGAGCTGAAACGACCGCACATGAGTCCTGATAGACCGCGGTTCTAACCAGTACCAACAATGTACTTTTTTGGCAAATAAAAAGGGTATTATTATGAATAACCTATTTAACCCCACTTTTCTCTGTATAAAGTTGGCTTCCGGGGGTGCTCACAAGATCTTGTTCTCTTGATTCCCTTCGGTGGTGTTAGGCATTTGCATCGATTCCGGATCATTGCCTTCACAATCCGACTTTAACACCTGATGCGACAGTTGGTGGTACAGGTCAGACTGTTCACACTGCAGCAGTACAATGTGTCATTTGATATTAAAATAAAATTATAATGTTTATACAAAGTGTATCGCCAGGATATATGACACACCTGACCGTATTATATGAAGTAGTGACCTGTATGTAGTATCAATCCAAATCCTGAAGCGTTAACAACCCGACATTCAACATTGGTAAGTTATTTTTTTTACGCTAACAAGTATTGGCCCCGCCCATCGGGGCTTGAAAAAATAGATGGGCTGCCTGATGCTTCCGCGCAGAGCTGAAGCATTCCGCACATCCGCTTAGAGGATCTAAAATAGAAGTGAAGGCAATGATTAGGAATCGATACAGTTAACCCACAGCTCCCATCAGAGACACTAAAGGGAAAGAAGCACAAACATGAAACAACTAGAACCTAATGGAAACACCAATAGTGGAAAGCCAAAAGGACAGTTACTTTCCCACAAAATGGCCAATTGGCTAGCCCTGCAAAGTGGCGCGAGTAGGGCAATTCATGCATATAAACCATATAGGTATCATTTGGCGGCAGGGCTTGAGATGTCATTTCATCTCAATGTCGGGTAAGAGTCCCACAAAATTGGGAGCAACATCTCAAGAATGACCTATAAAGTGTTGTCAAGGACGTTAAACCTACAATCAAACAAACAAATACGCTAGCAAGCTCTTGCGATGAATACCTATCAAAAGGAAATGGGTCTTACAAGGGAAAATTTAATTTCCGTAATCTTTCTTAAAATCATAGATTGTGGGTAATTGTCAGATCCGCCTTAATGAGGCGACAATTACAAGCCCCCTAAACTGAAGTGAGATTTGCAACAGAAACAAGAAAACATAACCATTTTTTACAGCAATGAAAAAAATGTAAAAAAAAACAACAACAAAAAAAATTCATACACAGAAAAAAGCACTAAAATACAAACTGCAAATAAATGAATAAATGATGTAGAATTTTATATAAAGGTAGATTACATTAACCGGAATAATTTGGGAAGATAATGTATTATGATACGGCATGTTGTATGTTTTTTTTTTTGTTTGTTTGTTTTAAGGCCCTTTCAAGATTATTTCACTCATATCGAGCCGTTCGTTAATCAAAAGTGGGCGAAAACCGGAGTACCCGGAGAAAAACCACCTGACCATCCGTTGCAGAACTTGGCGTCTCACATATGACCCGAGCGAGGCTCGAACCCACAGCGGTGAGAGACCTAATGGCTAAGAGTCAGCGCTCTTATTCACTCGGCCACGGAGGCCCGTATTCATGTTGTATGTACTCATTAGAATCGCCTCGATGCTTATGCAACATACCTTTACTTTGTAGAAGCCTTTTGCCTCATGACCTGTCGGTTTGAACACCCCTCAGTGGCTTGAACGACCCCAGTCCCGAACAAATGTTCACGGCTCCGTTGGAATTTTCACTAAATGGATGTAGTTTTAACCATCACGAAAACACGCCTATATAATTTTGACCTCCTTGAACCCTATATACTGTTGTATAGTAAAACTGGGATTTCCGGGGGTATAACTTATTTTTCTTATTTCTGCTCTAAAATATTGATTGTGGGTACTCGTTAGAACCGCCTCGATATTTTGAGCAGAAATAAGAAAACCGACACCATTTTTATTCCAAAAATTTTCATTTTTTTCGGCGATAAAGGAGGTAATGTATTTGTATAGGCGAGTTTGCGTAATGACGTTCATTGAAGTATGAATGACAGCGGGTTACAAGCGAAGTTTAAGTGAACCCCGAGTGAACGGGTCACGAGAAAAGTAAAAGTGAGCCAAGAAGGAAATTCACTTAAACCATCACGAAAACACGCCTATATAATTTTGACCCCCTTGAACCCCAAGTTAAACTGGGGTTTCCGGGGGTATACCTTATTTTTCTTATTTCTGCTCTAAAATATAGATTGTGGGTACTCGTTAGAACCGCCTCAATGAGGCGGTTCTAACGAGTGCCCACAATCTATATTTGGAGCAGAAATAAGAAAAATATCACAATTTTTCATCTTAAAATTTCTATATTTTGGCATAAAAAATGGCAATGTATTTGTATAGGCATGTTTTCGTAATGTATGCTCGTGACCGGATGATATTCATACTTCATTGAATGTTGAATAAAGCTGGCAATAGCGGTTTTACATTAAAATGACTATTTCCAATAAACTGGCAATAGCGAATTCACGTTAAAATCCCTATTGCCAGTTAACTGGCATTAACCATTTTAAGGCAAATTCGCTATTACCAATTTTCTTGCAAAATTATTTCCATCACGAAAACACACCTATATAATTTTGACCCCCTTGAATATGTTCTATAAAAGGGTTATCCTTTGGAAGCAAGGAATACACCACAGAACCAAAAAATATGGAGTGTACATGTTTTCTGGGCCAGACTAGCTAGTTTCGGCCAATTAGGCCTCATCAGTGACCCTCAGATATTTTCAAAATTCCACTATGGAATCAATGATCCCAAAGGACAAGAAAATATAATCTACACTATGATGTAGGGCAGGGAGACGTTTTACCGCCGCCACACATTCCCACACACCAGCTGTAGTGAAGTGAACCCCACTTTTATATACATGTACGTAGTAAAACTGAGGTTTCCGGGGGTATACCTTTTTTCATATTTCTGCTCTAAGATATAGATTGTTGGTACTTGTTAGAACCGCCTCAATGAGGCGGTCCTAACGAGTGCCCACAATCTTTATTTGGAGCAGAAATAAGAAAAATATCACCATTTTTATTCTAAAAACTTTCATTTTTTCGGCGATAAAGGTGGTAATGTATTTGTATAGGCGATTTTGCGTAATGACGTTCATTGAAGTATGAATTCGCATGTTTTCGTAATGAGAGCCCACAATCTATATTTGGAGCAGAAATAAGAAAAATATCACAATTTTTCATCTTAAAATTTCTATATTTTGGCCAAAAAATGGCAATGTATTTGTATAGGCATGTTTTCGTAATGTATGCTCGTAACCGGATGATATTCATATTTCAATGAATGTTGAATAAAGCTGGCAATACTGGTTTTCCATTAAAATGACTATTTTCAATCAACTGGCAATAGCGAATTAACGTTGAAATCCCTATTGCCAGCTAACTGGCATTAACCATTTTAAGGCAAATTCGCTATTACTACAGTCCAACCTGTGTTAAGTAAGCACCTCAGGGATAATGAAAATGTGCTGGCTTTAGACAGGTGCTTGCTTAATACAGGTGAATTATAATGCATTTGCCTTTTTCGGGAACTAAATGCCCGCTTGCTTAAGACAGGTTGCTTGCTTAATAGAGATGGCCACTAAGACAGGTTTGACTGTAGTTTGCTTGCAAAATTATTTCGTTCCGGCTATCCGGCTGTTACTTTTACAGTTATGACAGGTTTCTTTAAAAGCTTACATGCATATGCTGGTTCTAGAGTAGTTCATCACGAAAACACGCCTATATAATTTTGACCCCCTTGAACCCCAATTTTATATAGTAAAACTGGGGTTTCCGGGGGTAAACCTTATTTTTCTTATTTCTGCTCTAAAATATAGATTGTGGGTACTCGTTAGAACCGCCTCGATGAAGCGTTTCTAACGAGTGATCACAATCTATGTTTTGAGCAGAAATAAGAAAAAACATCACCATTTTTATTCTAAAAATTTTCATTTTTTCGGCGATAAAGGTGGTATGTATTTGTATAGGCGAGTTTGCGTAATGACGTTCATTGAAGTAGGAATGACATCGGGTTACGAGCGAAGTTTAAGTGAACCCCGAGTGAACGGGTCACGAGAAAAGTAAAAGTGAGCCAAGAATTATTATTATCTTGTTCGCACAACAAAATTAAATAAAAAAATCATGTCCCTTCCCGGGTTCCGTAGAATCGTTACTTTATACTGTTTTCTTTTTCTTTTATAAAGCATTTCGATATTTTGAAACATGTTATGCAATGTTGTTTTGATTTCTAGCATTTTATTTACCTCGTGTATGGAAGATAATGAAAATTATTCAGATTTTTTTTCTGCCATGGACAGCATCAATTTGCCACTTCAATCAGTTTTCTTCGAATAACTCCTTAAACCATTAGGCACTGCTCGCTTTACAGTGGTTATAATGCTATTTTATGGCTGAATAAATGAAAAAAAAAAAAAAAAAAAAAAATAGATGAAAAATTACGACATTAAGCTCACCTGAGCACGAAGTGCTCTAGGTGAGCTAGTGTGACCGCCCTGTGTCCGTCGAGCGACTGTCCGTCGTGCTTCGTCAACAATTTACTTAATAAATGACATCTTCTCCCAAACCGGTAGATGGATTTTGAAAAAAAAAAAAAAATAACAGTAATATACCTAGGGTGACTCTACCAGAGCTAAAAATAGAAAACCATTTAAACCAAATCTCCACATAGCCCACTTGCGCCATTTCAAAATCAGTTCACAAAAAAAGGTTTCTTAGGTGACCCTCTACCAAAATTTGTAAAAATAGTTCCGCCTTGCAGACCAAATTGGCTACAAGAGCTAAAAATTGAAAATCCTGTAAACGACATCTCCTTCCAGCCCACTGGCCCGATTTTTCAAAATAATTCACAGAAATATTCCTTGGTGACGCTATATCAAAATTGTTAAAATGGTTCCGCTCCGATAAACAAAATGCCTGCCAGAGCTAAACACAGAAAATCCTTTAAACGATATTCCCTCCTAGCCCATTGGCCCGGTTTCAAAAAAAAAATCACAGAAATGTTCTTTGAGTGACCCTCTGCGAAAATGGCTAAAATCGTTACGCCCTGCTGAACAAACTGTCCACCAGAGCTAAAAATAGAAAATCCTTTAGACGACATCTCCTAGCCCACTTGCCCGATTTCAACAATATTGTTTTACAGCCATGTTCCTTGGGTGGCCCTCTGCCAAATTGCTAAAAATTGTTAAAAACGGCCGCCAGTGCTATAAAATCCTTTAAACGACTTCTCCTCCTAGCCCACTGGCCCGATTTTCACAATAATTTTACAGAAATATTTCTTGGGTGGACCTTCAACCCAAAGTGTTAATATAGTTAAGCTCAGCTGAACAAAGTGACCACCAGAGCTAAATTAGAATCCTTTAAATGACAACTCCTGGCCTACTAGCCCGTTTTTCAAAATAATTTCACAGAAAAGTTCATTGAATGACACTCTACCTGAAATTGCTAAAATGGTTTAGCGCTGCTGAACAAAATGACCACAAGAGCCAAAAAAAAAAAAAAAAAACAAAAAAAAAAAAAAAAAAAACTTTATTAATGACATTCTTCTCCTGGCCCGGTTTCAAAGTAATTTCACAGAAATGTGTCTTGGGTTACCCACTTACCAACATTGCTTAAACCGTTCTACTTTACTGAACAAAATGACCACCAGAGCTAATTAAAAAAAAACAACTTTAAATGACATCTCATAGCTCACTGGCCCCATTTGAAAACAATTTCACAGAAATGTTCCTTGGGTGACGCTCAACCAAATATGCTAAAATAGTTCCGCTCTGCTGAACAGAATCATCACGAAAACACGCCTATACAATTTTGATCCCCTTGAACCCCACTTTTATATATATCAAAACTGGTGTTTCCGGGGGTATACCTTATTTTACTTATTTCTGGTCTAAATATAGGTTGTGGGTACTCGTTAGAACCGCCTCGATGAGGCGGTTCTAACGAGTGCCCAGAATCTATATTTTGAGCAAAAATAAGAAAAATATCACAATTTTTTATCATAAAATTTTACTTTTTTTCGGCGATAATGGTGGCAATGTATTTGTATAGGCGTGTTTGCGTAATGGATCGCCAAAGCTCAAATAAGAAAACCAACAATTTTAAACGACGTCTCCTCCTAGTCCACTGGCCCGATTCCAAAATAATTCACGAAAATCTTCCTTCTGCGAGCTACAAAAATTGCAAAACAGGGTTCACTCCGCTGACCAAAATGTGACTTCTTTCTTTCCATAAGCTATGAGACCCAGGTGAACAATCCAGGGCCATCATGGTCCCATTGCTCTAATTGCTGTTCGAAACATTGATCGTGGATACTATTTTTTGTTCTTTTGGCCTTGGTTTAACGGCCATTTCAAGATTATTTTACTCATATCGAGCCCATCGCTAATCAGAGAAGGGCGAAAACCGGTGTACCCAGAGAAAAACCACCTCACTTTGGCAGAACTTGGCATCTCATATGTGTCCCCAGCCAGGCTCGAACCACAGCGGTGAGAGACCTTATGATTAAGAGTCTGCGCTCTTACCCACTAGGCCACGGCGGCCCGATCGTGGATACTATTTAGCCTGAAACGCCCTTTTATGGCGTTCAAACGAGTATCCCCGGTCTGCCTTTCCAAGCACAATAAAATGGGCTGCCTTATTGGTGGCGTTCAAAAAGAGTACACACGATCTACGTTTAAGAACAGAAATAAGAACAAGAGGCCAATGAGCCACTATGCTCACCAGAGCCCAGTGCGAGGGGGGGGGGGGGGGCTTGGGCACTGCCCACTGGCAGTCATGTATTTTCATAATAATGGAAGCTCTGAGCCCAAGGACGCTACAGGTAAAATTTGAGCCCAATCAGCCTACTGGATTCAAAGACCTATATGTCGCTTGAATGTGTCGTTGCAAGACAACTGACGGCAGTTGACAATTTCCAATCTGTGGCAACCAGTGGGCCTAAAATCAAATAGCAGATAGAATATTGTTTAACGAACATTTCTTTGAAAGCTTAACAAAATATCTGGAAAGACGTAAACGTAATTTTTCAATTTTCCTCCTTATAAGTCTATGGAAACTCTTAATTTGCCAAAACAACCAAACTAACCATTAAAATGGCAGTTGGCCTAAAATCATATGATTGCTTAAAGAATATGTCTATGAACGTTTTGCCAAAATATCTGGTAAGGCTTGGCAGTTAATGCCATTTGTTTTTTTTCAATTTTCCCATTAATATGCCCATGGATACTCTAAGTTGGCATAGCCAAATTTCATTTAAAAAAAAAAAAAAAAAACACAAAACCTGTTGAGGAAAATATGATATATATTTTCATAAAGTCTAAGCCTCATTGAGCATTTGATATCTGAGGAGTTGATTTTTTAATTTTTTTTTTCTTCTAGTTTTTTTGGGGGGATTTTAGTTTTTTTTTCTTTGTTTGGGGGCATTTTGGTTTCCATGGCAACCAATAAAAATGAGCAGTTGGCCTAACATCATATGCCAGATAGATGATTGATTCAAGGATAATTCTATGAAAAGTTTTTTTTCAAAATATCTGCAAAGGCTTGGCAGTAACTACATTTTTTCAACTTTCCCCATTATAAGTCTTTTTGAACTCTAAGTTGCCATAGCGACCAAACTAGAGCGCCGTATTTCATAAAAAAAAAAAAAAAAAAACAACCAACAAACAAAAAAAAAAAACCTGTTGAGGAAAATATGATGAATAGTACATCACGTGAACAAGTCCTTGAAATGAAGACCCCCATATACCCCACTTTATATAGAGAAACAGGGGTTTACGGGGTATACATTATTTTTCTTATTTTTGCTCCAAGACATAGGTTGTGGATACTCGTTAGAACTGCCTCAATGAGGCAGTTCTAACAAGCACACACAACTTAAGTTTGCAGTATTTATAAGAAAAATATCACGGATTTTCATCAGAAAAGGAGCCATTTTGGAGAAGTGAAAAATACGTTATGTCGCACAGGTCAATGAGGTTACTTAAGAAACCTTTGTATGAAAGTTTTGTCAAAATATCTGCAAAGGCTTGGCAGTTAATGCCGTTTTTAGTTTTCCCCATAGTGAGTCTATGAAAAATCTGAGTTGCCATAGCAACCAAACTAAAGAGCCAAATTTCAGAAAAAAACACACACACACAATACCTGTTGAGGACAAATGGTGAATATTTTTATAGTGTCAGCCTCATAGAGCATATGGTTTCTGAGGAGATGATATTTTAAGTATTTTTTCAATTATTTGGATTTTGTTTCCATGCCAACCGATAAAAATAAGCAGTGGGCGTAAAATCATATGGCAGATAGTAGATTGCATTAGAAAGATGCCTATGAAAGTTTTGTCAATGCAATGGCTTGGCAGTTAATGTCATTTCCCCCATTATATGCCTATGGAAACTCTTAGTTGCCATAGCAACCGAACTTAACATTCAAATTTTATAAAAAACACAAACTTTCAATCCTTCAGCCCAAGGATACTACAGATGAAATTTTGGCCCTATCGGCCCAGTGGCTTCAGAAGAGATGTCGTTTGAAAATGTTGACGTCATCTTCATTATTATTACATCCCGACATCATTTTTGTTTGTTTGATTTGAGGTTTAACGTCCCCGTCATCACTTTATACCTGTAGGTCATTTTGGAGACGTTGCGTCCAATTTTATGGGATTTTTCCAGACATTGAGATGAAATGACATCTCAAGCCCTGTCGCCCAATAGAATCAGTACTCGTGTGCGGTCGGTTTCAGCTCTGCGTGGAAGCATTATGCAGCCCATATATTTCTTCGAGCCCCCTCGGGCGGGGACCGCCCATCTTCATTACAGAGATATGTAACGTACTGGACTATCCAGTACATCAGGAAAACACGCCTATAAATTTTGACCCCCTCATACCCCACTTTTATACAGTAAAACTGGGGTTTAAGGGGTATACTTTATTTTTCTTATTTCTGCTCAAAAAACATAGATTGTGGGTACTCGATAGAACCGCCTCGTCGAGGCGGTTCTATCTAGTCCCCACAATCTATGTTTTGAGCAGAAATAAGACAAATATCACAATTTTGCATCTTAAATTTCTATTTTTGGCAAAAAAAAAAAAATGGCAATGTATTCGTATAGGCGTGTTTTTGTAATGAATTGAAAAAAAAAAAAAAAAAAAAAAAAAAAACACTTCTCGAACAAGAGTTAGACTTCTTACTAGTAACAAGTACTTTGCATGGAAATAAATTTGATTGCTCAGGCAGAAACAAGAAAGCAAGATAGTTGGTTCTGTGAGTTTTATTTATAACATGAAATTAACCAACATTATAGAAATACAATGTTAACTTAAATGCCGAAAAAATGATTTTTATGCTCCCCGAAGGGGGAGCCATATAGTCGCCGTTTTGTCCGTCCGTCCGTCCGTCCGACCGTCCGTCCGTCCATCCGTCACGCTCTATATCTCTAAAAGTATTAAAGGTATTTAAGTAAACTTGATATACTGATAGAGGGCGATGATGGGAATCGTAAAATATAAGAACCATAACCCTGACATCAGTATTTATTGAGTTACTTCCCCTCTTAACTATTTCAATGAAAAGATTGTCCGGAGCATATCTCTGAAAGTATAAAAGGGATTTAAGTGAAACTTAATACATTGATAGAGGGTCATCAGAGGAAGTGCAGAGTGCAAGAACTGTAGCTCTATCACAAGTAATTACAGAGTTATTTCCCTTTTTAGTTTTTGCTATATTAAGCTTTCCGGAGCATATCTCTAAAAGTTTTAAAGGTAATTTAGTGAAACTTGATACACTGATAGGGGGTTATGAGAGAAATCGCAGTATGCAAGAAGCATAACTTTACCAACAGTAACGGAGTTACTTCCCTTCTTAATTAGGGCCCCACACAGTATTTTGGGTGCCCTATAGTAATCTCCTTGTCAGTCAGTTTCAAATAATCTAAACCAAAACATTACACCGGTTATAACTTCAAAAGTATTATCCCTACTCCCACGAAACTTCACACTCATACTAACAATCACAAGACCTACATTCTGAAACCGACTGTCCGTCCGTCCGTCACGCTCTATATCTCTAAAAGTAGTAAAGGTATTTAAGTGAAACTTGATATACTGATAGAGGGCGATGGGGGAATCGTAAAATACAAGAACCATAACCCTGTCACCAGTATTTATGGAGTTACTTCCCTTCTTAACTATTTCAATGAAAAGATTGTCCGGAGCATATCTCTGAAAGTAAAGAAGGGATTTAAGTGAAACTTGATACATTGATAGATGGCCATCAGAGGAAGTGCAGAGTGCAAGAACTGTAACTGTATCACAAGTAATTACAGAGTTATTTTCCTTTTTAGTTTTTGCAATATTAAGCTTATCCGGAGCATATCTCTAAAAGTTTTAAAGGTAATTTAGTGAAACTTGATACACTGATAGGGGCTATGAGAGAAATCGCAGAATTCAAGAAGCATAACCCTACCAACAGAACTTACGGAGTTACTTTCCTTCTTTATCAGGGCCCCACACAGTATTGTGGGTGCCCTATAGTAATCTCCTTGTCAGTAAGTTTCAAATCTAAACCAAAACATTTAACCGGTTATAACTTCAAAAGTATTATCCCTACTCCCATGAAACTTCACACTCATACTAACAATCACAAGACCTACATTCTTACAACCATATTGCTTTTGTCCGTGTGTTTGTCACGCCTTAACCAAAAAACTTAACCGCGGTCATAACTTCAGAAGTATTTGCCCTACTCTCATGAAACTGCACACACTTACTTACTATCACAAGACCTACATTCTGACAAAGGGCCATAACTATATTGCTTTTCGGTGTGTGTTTGTCAGGTCATAACCAAACAACTTCTTAAACTCGGTCAAAATTTTAAAAGTATTTATCCTACTCTCATGAAACTTCACACACATACTTACCATCACAAAACCTACATTCTGACAAAGGGCCATAATTATGTTGCTTATTTTCACTGAATTTTCTCCCCTTTTAAAAAAATATCTGCTGTTGTTTCATAACCATGGGTAATAGGGCTTTCATATTTCACATATGAATTCCTTGTGACATTCTTCATTGAAAATCACTTACTAGGGAACACAAAACTGAGTTTCTTTGTCTTATGGTTTAAGATTTACATGCCCTTGCACGGAAGGGGCCTTACATTTCTCCTTATTTTTGCAGTCATTGTTGAAAATCACTAACTAGGGAATTCTTAGACTAGGTTAAACCCATTTGGTACCGGAAACCCCAAAAGGGGTAAGTGGCAAACAGTGCAGGCCCAGATCAGACACCACGAAACTCGTGTTTGTCACGCCTTAACCTGGCCCTACTCTCATGAAACTTCACACACATACTTACCATCACAAGACCTACATTCTGACAAAGGAGAATAACTTGTGTGTTTGTCACACCTAAACCAAAACTTTAACCTCGGTGATAACTTCAAAAGTATTTTGTCTACTCTCATGAAACATCACACACATAATTACCATCACAAGACCTACATCCTGACAAATTGCATTTTGGTGTGTGTTTGTCAGGCCATACCCAAATAACTTAAACTCCGGTCAAAATTTGAAAGGTATTAGTCTTACCCTCATGAAACTTCACACACATACTTACATTACAAAAACCTACATTTTGACCAGTACTATATAAATTATTTTCACTTATCATCTCCCCTTTTTAAAAAATAAAATATCTCCTGTTATTTCATAACCATGGGTGATAGGGCTTTCATGTTTCACATGTGTATTCCTTGTGACATTTTTCATTGAAAATCACTTACTAGGGAACACAAACTTGAGTTTCTTAGCCTTATGGTTTAAGATTTACAGGTCCTTGCAGGGAAGGGGCCTTACATTTCTTCTTCTTTGTTTTGCATTCTTTGTTGAAAATCACTAACTAGTTTCTTTATTTGAACTCCAAACATCAGCTGAGGGTACTCATTAGAACCTCCTCATTGAGACGGTTCTAACGAGTACCCATAACCTTCAAACAAATCTTATCTAACTTCAAAGTGTATAGGATCATATCACTAAAATAACTCTCCTACTACTGCGCATCTTCGGGGAGCATCCCTCGGTTTCACCGATGCTCTTGTTTTTTTAGATGAACAATTGTGATATTTTTCTTATTTTTGCTCAAAATGTAGATTGTGGGTACTCGTTAGAACCGCCTCATCGAGGCCGTTCTAACGAATACCCATAATCTATAGTTTAGAGCAGAAATAAGAAAAATACGGTTTCCCCAGTTTTACTGTATAGAAGTGGGGTTCTAGGGGTCAAAATTATATATGCATGTTTTCGTTATGATTTAAGCCGAACGCATTTACGTCAATTTAAGTGTGCATAGATTAACCTGCGTATCCAAGCAATCTGGTCAGTGTCTTTGCTGTATGTGAAAGGGAGAGCAAAGGAACCACGGTAACATGCAACCAGCGGACATACATGTGATAAAGCATCGAAGACATATTCATTTGAATAATTATGTACACAAGACAAGGAAATCCGTGATTTTACCCTGGGATAGAAATTTATGTTCTGACCCTGGTGTTCCGACCCAGGCAACTAGCATGCGCTTCAATTCTATTCAACTGCCGGAACTACTTCCGCACTACTTTTATTTGTAAACACTATACATGTGCGAGCTGTCAAAACTAACCGGTGTTGTGCAAGAAAAAGAATCCAATTTGGGGTTCTGTTGTAGATGGGCGTTTCGGGATGACCGTACTGAGCGGAACCTCGGCGTAGCCTCGGTTCCGCTCAGCACGGTCATCCCTCGGGTTGGAAACACTAATCTACAACGGAACCCGATATAAGATTCTTATAAGCTCGCCCCCGCCCATAGGGGCTTGAAAAAATATATGGGCTGCATGATGCTTCCACGCAGAGCTAAATCCGGCCCGCACACTAGTACTGGTAAACCTCTTAGAGGATCTAAGCCTGTCCAGGAACCGCGGTGCGAGGTGGACCGTCCATGCTAATGAACCCTATTGGTTTCATTGGGCGACAGGGCTTGAGAAGTCATTTCATCTCAATGTCGGATAAAAGTCCCACAAAATTGGATGCAACGTCTCCAAAATGACCTTTACAGTGTTGACGGGGACGTTAAACCTCAAACAAACAAATGTTACTATATATCGTCCTATTTAAAGGACACTATGCTTAAATACTACTAATAAATAGGTCAATGACATGAAAAGATTATGAACCGTGGCGCATCCCAGTAGGGGAATGTGCGCCCAGCGAAGATTGATCAGCCTGTGCGTCAGTGCATTCCGATTAGAGTCATTACTGTAAGGGCAAATGATAGCTAGGAACCACATGTGATCAACGTATAAACTTCGGAACGAATATCCACATGCGACCGACGTATAAACTCCGGAACGTACGGTCTGAACATGTAACTTAATACGCATATTAAATGTGTCTCATGTGTCAGGCAAATAATCTGAACAGTTTTAGCGTTTGTCTAGACTACATGGCCAACATGCTTATCTAAACAGCGAAAATGCAACAATTCAGAAGAACTTGCACACGGCACCATTTCACTGTCATATAGCCCCCCCCCCCCCCCTCTGCACGTACATGTACGTATGACTAACAGCCCCCGCCCATAGGGGCTTGAAGAAATATATGGGCTGCATGATGCTTCCACGCAGAGCTGAATCCGGCCCGCACACTAGTACTGGTAAACCGCTTAGAGGATCTAAGCCTGTCCAGGAACCGCGGTGCGAGGCGGACCGTCCATGCTAATGAACCCTATTGCTTTCATTGGGCGACATGGCTTGAGATGTCATTTCATCTCAATGTCGGGTAAAAGTCCCACAAAATTGGAAGCAACGTCTCAACAATGACCTTTACCGTGTTGACGGGGACGTTAAACATCAAATCAAACAAGCAAATATTCGTGTTTATATTGCGAAAGGAAATCTAGAAACAATGTGTTGTGCAAAACAAGTTAGCAAGTGTTCGCGCATGGTTTCCTGCTTGAAAAGTAGTTTTGCTGGACTGAGACCGCAAAGGCGATGACAACCTGTAAAAGTAATAACCGGAATGAAATAATACCGCAAGCCAATGGCAATAGCGAATTTACATTGAAATCGCTATAACCAGTTAACTTGCAATAGCCATTTTAACGCAAAATTGCTATTGCCAGTCAACTGTCGCTATTGCCAGTTAACTGGCGATAGCCATTGTAACGTAAAATCGCTTTTGCCATTTACTGTCAATAGCCACTTCGATTTAATATTTTGTGAATGTTGAAAGTAAAAACTGTAGAATAGTAATATTTAAAAATCTGAAAAATTAAATCTTATGAAAGAGCCCATTTAATTTAACCCCTTTAGTACCGGCAACCCCTAAAGGGGTGGTTGGCAAACAGTGCAGGCCGAGATCAGACGCCGCAAAACGCGGCGTCTGATCAGGGCCTTCACTGTTTGCTAAAAGTTCAGTCATTTTCCGATAAATTTTGATGAAATCACAACCTCACACCCCTAAATTTTGGAGTGGACTCCTGCTATATATAAGGAGGAAGATTCCATTTGGTACAAAAAGGGTTAATGACGAGATAACACTATCAACAAATACATCTAGAAACACTTGTGGCAAAGTGTTACCTTCATGGCGGTCACAAAACGAGAAAAATCAGCCTTGAGATGTCATGCGAATCATCATCTGCTAGATAGATATGAAGAAAAATGGCTTACTTGAAAAGATCGTACGGTGTTTAAGAGCGAGGCTTTATTGATTTGAAGCAAATTTCTTCATTGTTTTTAAACGAGACGTGTCATCTAACTATTCTTTTTTTTTTTTTTTTTTTTTTTTTTTAACTTTAACCTATATACATGCACGAAGGTCGTTCAATAAGTATCTGGCCTTACCTATTAAGGGTCAGGCTTGACTTCTTTTTCCACATAGTCATCCCGTAGCAATAACCAATTCCTCCATCGATGTTCCAAGGATGAAAGCCCAATTTTGTGGAGTTGGGAGCCGATGGGCGGGGGCCGGACATAAATAGTATTTACTGGGCTTAAATTCTTTGCTCAACGGGATAGGGCTAACACATCCGTGTGCTAAGATGGCGTTTTTCATATCGCCAGAACTAACATTTTTAGATGAATATTTGTGACTTTTTTCTTATTTCTAGTCCATACATAGATTGTCGATGCTCATTTTGTCGGTTCGTTTAAGTCCCATACATGTAACCTAGTTTTAGCAAAAATAAGGACAAACAGTGTATGCACCTGTCGGAATCCCTACTTTTTCTCCATGTAAAGTGGTGCTTAAAAAGGTATTCGTTTTATGGAGTTGTTAATGGGATATGGAGACACATGCTTCTAACTTGAAGCACAGGATCGAAAGGATAAAAATTCCATGTGTTATAAGCGAATTAGCATCCACATAGCATGACCAGAATGTGCAAGCCAAAAACGACACCGTGACATGTTGATGTCGGCGAACAAACAGAGCGAAGACGCTGATACCAGTGATTGGGTGCGAAATTGAACAGAAACTGATACAGTTATCTTACCATTACGCAAACACGCCTATACAAATACATTGCCAACTTTATCGCCGAAAAAAATGAAAATTTAAGATGAAAAATTGTGATATTTTAAGAAAAATAAGGTATATCCCCGGAAACCCCAGTTTTACTATATAAAAGTGGAGTTCAAGGGGGTCAAAATTATATAAGCATATTTTCGTGATGATCTTCCGTTCAAGACATCAAAGTGAAAGAAGGGCAGATATAAAGCAACGACGATATAATAATAAATAAAACAAGTAGAAAGCCAAAAGGACGATTCATTTTCTCAAAATGGCCAAGAAGATACCGTTTTTTTTTTCAGTCGAACATCCCTACCATGTTCTATTGCTGGTCTCGGTAGCTCAGGATGACGCGGGTACCTTATCTGCCGGGGTCGGCATAATTAATTCGGGGATATTTATCATTAAATCTTTTCTTCGGTCATTTTCTCCTTTCCGCTAATTCAAGAAGGGCAGTTGCCAAACCTAACGAAAGAATGTGCTCTGTGCTGTCGGTGGTCAACCGCTTACATATAAGCATGCAAAGCAAATAAATGTGCATAGGATAACCGACTGGCTCGATATGACCTAAATAGTGTTAAGCGGGCCGTGAAACTCCAAAACAAACAAACAAAAACAGTCCGTCACGAGAAAAGCTGTCTTCGAGATATGCGACCAGATAAAACACAAACCAACTGCATAGACTAGCCAAAGTCTTGGAATTCTAGATTTATAAGATGTATTGTACTATCCAAGAGTGAGTTCTTGTTTAGTGCGGCGCGCATGCGCAGGTTGATTTGTTCTTAGCACCACAAAATGAAAGTTTTTAGATAAAAGAAAATCTGTGTTTTTTTCATATTTCTGCTATCACTTTGAGCAGAAATATGAAACAAGAGCACCGCATGCGGGTGCCAACGCTCGGCTGCAGTTTCCTTTAGAAAACAAAAATTTTTAGTCGAAAAAGGGGCATAACTGTGTCAAAAATATTTTGAGGGTAACCTCACCTATTGGTATGAGTTCCCCTTTTCATAATGAACAACTAGTCCGAGTTTCAAGCAAATATGTTCAGTAATGACAGAGATTTGACAAAATATCCAACTTTTTGCACGACGACGACGACGCAGACGACGACACAGACGACGCCAGAGCTATGACAATAATATATACCCCTGTGAATCCCAATTTTACTACATACATAAAACTGGCGTTTAAGTTGGTTTATATAGGCTCGTTTTCGTGATGTTTGTTTGTCGCATTTTTCTCACGGTGTTGCTCCCGCAACTGCGTGCTCTCTTTTCAGGGATCGAGACGATGCGTATCGTTTCACTCAGTTTTGTTCTGTTAGTCATCAGTACAGTCGTTCCCTCCTCGTCCGGGTTGTATTCGGAAAACATTCAGTCACATTTAAAAGGTAAGTAGCTTTCTCACGGGTGGTAATTAGGGGAACTAGCTCGAAAATGAGTCAATGGAAATTTGTTCCCTCGACACATATTGGAACTCTCGAGCTAGCTCCATCACCAGGAAACTTGTAAACAAAGGTAGGTCTCGAAGAGTTTTATCAACATTTGTTCTTTGTGAGCTATTTATAAAAAAATACGGCAATGCAGTGCCACATAGAAATGATTTAACTTTGTACCCCGCTAGAATTTGCCATGGAAATTTGCAGCGGTGGAGTATGAATGAAAGGAAACTTTTCATAACGAACCTGAAATATGTCAATTTATGTCAACACGGAGGTTTTGGCCGATTATATTCTGTCAAAAGTACACCCTTCACACACCCAGAAGCAACATCCCTAGTGAAGTGAAACATGGAAAGTTTGAAATAAGCAAAACATTTTGGCCGTGATTACGTAACTTGCGACTTATGACGAAATTACTGCCCCAGCTAGTCTTCTAGTCAAGGAGCCAGTTCACTCGACATGGAGATAGTGCCCTCGGAAAACGAAGTGAAACATTCATCAGATGACCGGGGCCTGAGTCGATGTCTTTCTATGGTCCCACCCAGTTTATCCAACTGGTTTCTTTACCTCTGGCTAGTGGAGTAACAAGATACTATGCCCCAAAGACGTCCCCCCCAGTCGTTTCTCCCTGGTCGTTTTACCCCCATTTTGCACACCTAGTTGTTTGACCCCCAAAGCCTGCTCTTTTCGCCCCCTTATTCAGGTGTACTTATCATGAATTGGGATTATGAAATCCAGTAATAAATTTCTTTTTTACACAAACTTTGAAAACATGTCTTAGAATTACCCAGCCAAATTTACGAAAAAAAAAAGAGGTAGTCGTTTCATTATTAATGGACATCACTAGTCCGAGATATTGATGTCAAGAATTTGAATAATGGCAAATGAAAGAGAATGGTGAGGATTTGGCGCCAGGAAAATGCATTTAAGCACACCAGTGATTTGTCACTGACCGTTCCAAGTCGTTACTTTTGTTTGGTTCCTGACTGTTTAATGTTTGTTGTGTCGGTGTTTTATTTAACTTGCCTATTGTGTATGTTATCGATGTTATTCAAGTTAATTAAGTCTGGACAAACTAGTTGCCACCTGCTTTGGAAAGAGTTGCTGACACTGAATGTCACTTGTTCGGTGAGTTTTTTGAAGTTATCTGTATTTGCTTCCTCCCCTTCGATGTTTTGAGCAGGATGTGGAATCTGATTGTATCAGTTCCTGTTGTTGCTCCCTTATTATCTACAACGGTACTCTCCTTACACCATCTTTCAGAAACGACATTTTCGCATATTTATTCGCTCTAAATATGGATTCAACAATCTCTTTCTTTTCAGCTATTTGTATTCCGTGAGTTCTAAAAAATGCCACAAAATTTTGGAAATGGGTAAACAAATGATAATTTTATGCCGAAAAATGTGCTTAAATAGGGCATTTCACATGTGAAATTTCAAGTAAAGGGAAATCACTGTTTCGTTTTTAGCAGAAATACACCAAACTTACAACGTGATACTGTAAACTTACTTTTGGCTGTAAAATCTGAATATGGTTCATAACTCTGTCAAAATGAAAATTTTACTTTTTCCAGTTACCTCCTTTGCCCATTGAAACTCCCTACTTAGATCTAAGTTGGGCATAACATCATTATGCCCTGCCAATTTTTAAAATTGTTGCAGTACATTTAAGGACTAAGTACTACAATTCTAATAGCTTAATAGAAAATTGTTGTTGAATCGTGAGTTAGAGGGAAATTGTCGTTTCTGAAAGTAGGTTTATTTATTGATATCACTTAATCAAACTAGGATATCAATGGCTCGAACTAGTGATGCCCATTAATCATATTGCCGATGCCAATAATTAGAGTTAGTTATATTCATAAAAAGCGTTTAAAGTATGATCCTCTATCGGATAAAATACTCAAAATTTAGGGATGAAACTTAGTCGAATGATTCATGAATAACTATAATAATCTAGGGAATAAAAAGGAAAGAAGCGCCCCAGTGTAATCTACTTTTCATTTCCAGCACAGGAATCAATATAATTTTTTTGTTGTATGCCCGGTATTTTTTTTTTCTGCTCAGGAATAGTCCTTTGGAACTTTTTCTTTGGCAAGCGCCCATCTGAAAAGAAAATTGAATATTCAATATAACAATGTATTATGTCAAATCTCAATTTGAGTTTGCAGCTAAATGGTTAAACCAGACAGACAGCGCACTTAACCACCAGGCCCACTAGCCATAGGTAAAGAAACCAGTTGGATAAACTGGGTGGGGCCACAGAAAGTCATCGAATCAGGCCCTAGTCATCTGAAGAATGTTTCATTTTCGTTCTTTGGGGACACTTTCTCCATGTCGAGTGATCTAGTTCCTTGCCGAGAAGGCTAGCTCGGACAGTAATTTCGTTGTTAGTCGCAAGTTACGTAATCACGACCAACACTGTTTGCTTATTTCAAACTTTCCATGTTTCATTTCACTAGGGAAGATGCTTCTGGGGTGTGAAGGGCGTAGTTTTGACGGAAAATGAAAACTCATCGGCCAAAATCTCCGTGTTGACATAAATTGACAATTTTTCAGGTCCGTGATAAAAAGTTTCCATTCATTCAAACTCCAGCGCTGCAAACTTCCATGGCAAATTCTAGCGGGGTGCAAAGTTAAATCATTTCTATGTGGCACTGCATTGTCGGATTTTTTTATAAATAGCTTACAAAGAAAAAAATGGTGATAAAACTCTTCGAGACCTACCTTTGTTTACAAATTTCCTGGTGATAGAGATAGCTCGAGAGTTCCCGTATGTGTCGAGGGAACAAATTTCCATTGACTTATTTTCGAGCTAGTTCCCCTATTACCACCCGCGTTTCAAGGCTGCGCTTAGATGAAAATGGGATTTTCGCACATGTGCGTCCAGCGATGACTCAGATCAGACTGCGCAGTCTGATCAGATTCAGAGGTATGCACTATGCGGATGCCTTTTGATCCAAAGTTGCTTTATTCAGACTGAAAAGCCTGTCCATGTATAAGGTGTTTTTGTTTGCATGGACATGCCGGATTGTGAGTGTTGTGAGTCTCTTGAACAGAGTAAAGCCCTTTGTCAAACTACATGGTCTAAGCATCAGGATAACAAATACGTGTAAAAAACACGACTGTTACATTACGAAAACACGCCTATACGAATACATTGTCACCTTTATCGTCGAAAATAATGAAAATTTTAAGATGAAAAATTGTGATATTTCATTTTGGAGCAGAAATAAGAAAAATAAGGTTTACCCCTGCAAACCCCAGTTTTGGTCAAAATTGAATAGGCGTGTTTTCGTGATGAACCCACTGTATTTAGGGGAACACTTGGATTTACAAGCGTATGCGCTGTTTCCATATTGTTTTTCTAGCATAGGTTGTGGTGCTCGTAAGAAGAGAGGCGGTTCTAATTGGCACAATTCATGTTTGAAGCAAAAATAAGAACAAATATTACAAATTGTACTTTAGTTAGAATACCATTCTAGTTATTAAAGAATTCGCTATCTGACACGGATGTGTTAACGTCACATGACAGAGGCGTAGAACCATGTGTATCTTCACAACAACCCTAAGGTGCCCCGCCCCACGAACGGTCACAAAGATCATGCATGAAATTATGGAGAGCTTATGATATACATTACCTGTTAGTTGAAAAATCTATTGGTTACGATTTATTTAAAATCGCCGTAAAATGTCGTTGGAGTAGCAACCATACCCTCGGTTGTATTGAGAAAGCCAAAGGGAGTCTTGAGTTTTCCTGAGAAAGGTAATGACATTTTTAGTTTACACTACGGACGTCAGTGAAATTAAAAAATAAAATTGTACACACAAGGACTATCAAATTGATGAGCTCACAACTTTCCCCATGCAATCATCCATAAAGCGTCCTTTTTTGACGGCTGCAAGCCAGTTAGATTGGAAAAGTGGTTCCGGTTTTAGACCTCTCTTTCTATGTTTTTTTGGATCCTCAGGTGTTTTTTTAAAAACAAAAATCTGAGATACAGTCAGCTTTTTCCGGTGTTCTGGTTCCCTCACCCTATAGCTCAATAGCTTTCGCATATTTTAATAGAATACAGGGTACCAGTTTAGTGAGAAATGGTCTAGTTACAGAGTATCGTTTCTGTGCGAAAGTTTAACCAAACACCGAAGCGAATTTATCCACTAGGCCACTTCAATAACATATGCGAGTACATATTGGACATGAAGGTGAATATTATACTTTCCACATTTTCAATTACCTGTACGAATGAAATTGAATAATTTCATGTGAGAAATTAGAATAATAGCATTTACTGAAAAATATGATTTACCTGCTTGAAACCTCCATTGAATCATAATGTATATGTACAAACTTATTAGGGCCCCGCACTGAAAGTGTAGGTGCTCTATAGTAATCACTCTGTCTGTTCGTCTGTCTGTCCGTCCACAATTTTTTATCCTCCATAACTTTCTTATTCCTGGATGGATTTAAATATATATTTGGCAGAAATGTTAACCATAATGTGATGGAGTGTTGCGCGCAAGACTCAGGTCCGTACCTCAAAGGTCAAGGTCATACTTAGAGGTTAAAGGTCAAAAAAGGGTCTTTGTCATGTCCAATCAATAACTTTGTTGTTCCTGGATGGATTTAAATATTACTTGGCAGAAATGTTAACCATAATGTGACCGAGTGTCTCGCGCAAGACCAACAGCCGTACTTCAAATGTCAAGGTCATACTTAGAGATAAAAGGTCAAAAAAGCGTCTTTTTTATTGTGTCCAATCTATAACTTTCTTATACCTGGATGGATTTAAATATTACTCAGCAGAAATATTCACCATATTGTGACAGTGTGTCACGCGCAAGACCCAGGTCCGTACCTCAAAGGTCATGGTCATACTAAGAGGTGAAAGGTAAAAAAACGTCTTTTTTATCGTGTCCGATCAATATCTTTCTTATTCCTGGATTGATTTTAGAATCTTATACTCCTTGTATGTATATTTGTGTCGTCACCTAACAATTACATGTTTACTGGCCACATGACACGAATGTATACTCAGTATGTATGGAAGACCACCTCCGTGGTCCAGTGATTAAGGTCGCTGACTTGTAATCACTGGAGGGTCATGGGTCGAGCCCCGCTACCGGCCATGTTCGTTTATGTGAGAACATTTGGTAGTTTGTGTCGGAGGATCGGAGTCTAGTACCGGTACTTTCCAGGAACGATGGTTAGGAAACTACCCGCCTGTATATGACTGAAAGATTGTTGAACGGGCGTAATACCTAGCAAAACAAACAGTATGTATGATGTGTTCTGCCACATTATTGTCTCTCATAAATCTGTCAGGGACATTTATTTGTTTTGTTTGTCCATTTCTACTTGCCAAATCGCATATCGTCTGTGCTCCATAAGTCCATTATTCCTCCTGCCTGTCTGTTAACAATGTCTTGTTCCAACTACTATTCAGATATTACTGAGCAAATTTCAATAAAACAGGGTCATCACAATGATTCCTTACTATCATAGTTGGTCAAAAGTAAGAATGTGATCATTGGGTCACATGTCAATGCCTCAGTTACCTTAACATTGAAATATTTCTTCCAATAAATGTCAGGGTAGTGCCACATAGAAAATTGACACCTCATGGGTTTGTCCATTCCAATGTGAAGATAAACCCTATATTGCCGTTGAGTACACTGCATCAAAAGTCTATGTCCCATTAACAAGAACAGTGCAAATTGCTTCCTCACCAGTACTTTCATATACATCAACTCGTGCATCCATGTGGCGGCAATATGGCTAGATTTACACCAGGAACAGTACCCTTAAAACCAGGCAAGCCTTTCCTTTTAAAAGGAATCTTTATTAAATACTCAAATTCAGGGTGCTGCTTTTTATTATCATTTTAACAAAATATATCTTCATTCAATTTTACAAATCAGTCTTTAACGCTTCTAGCGAAGTCTTTAGCAACGTTTGACACCGCTGAATGTCCTCATTATTAAGTTATAAAATGTTTGAGAGCAATTATATTGAATGCCTTCAGCAGGGCTTTTTCTTTTTCTCCTTCTTCTTCTTCTTGTACGTTACATGTAGATTTTTATTTTCAGGTTATTCGTCCTCCTACAGAAAGAAACGTGCATTGACAGGAATTATCGGTAAGGCGAACCAAGATTACCAATTACCAAGATGGCCTCCGGCCAAGTACTTCAGAGCATTTAACTTCACCACATCGCTGAATGTCCTCATTAGTAAATGAAGTACTTGATTATCTTCCGGCCAAATGCTTGTATACCTCCGATCAGGTACTTGCACTCCTCCAGCCAGGAAATTGTCTACTTCCGACAGGGTGCTTAAATACCTTCGGCCAAGTATTTATATACCTCCAGTTATCCAGCTAGGTAATTTTCTTCTTTTTTTTTCAGAACATTTAACTGCACCCCAGCTGGTGTTAAGAGAATGAGTGGCGGCCGTAAATACTCTATCTGTCCTTCATCATAGTGTGGATATATGTTCTGGTCCTTTGGGATCATTGATTCCAATGTGGAATTTCGAAAATGTTTGAGGGTCACTGATGAGGTCTAATCGGCCGAAACTAGCTGGTCTTGCCCAGAATAAGCGTGTGCATTCCACATTTTTTTTTCAGTTCTGTGGTGTAGTCCTTGCTTCCAATGGATTACCCTTTTTCAGAACATTGTATAAAAACGGCTATGTTATTATCTACCTTCGGAAGGGTACTTAAAATATATGCCGTCGGCCGAGTTCTTGTATATCTCCGGCAAGGTACTTGAATTAGCCCCAGCAAGGTTCTTGGATACCTTCGACCAAGAGCTTGTACACCTCCAGCCAGATAATTGTCTACTTTCGGCAATGTACTTGAATACCTTCGGACGAGTACTTGTATACCTCCGGCAAGGTACTTGGATTCCTCCGGCCAGGTAATTATCTACATTCGACCAGGTTACTTGGACATCTCCGGGTAGGTAATTGTCTGGAGAAGCCCGGGATCGAACCAACGACCCCTGGTTTATGAGGCGAGTAGCATGAGCACTACATCACGGAGGCTTCTACTTTCGGTACCGCACTTGTATAAACTGGCCAGGTACTTGTGTACCAACGGCCAGGAATTGATATACCGCCGGCCAGGTAATTGCCATCTCCCGTCCAGGTACGTGTATCCATTTGACCAAGAACTTGTATACCTCCCGACAGGTACTTGTATACTTTGGACTAGGTAGTTGTCTACTTTCAGTATGCCTTCGACCCCTCTAGGCGAGTCATTGCAGTTTCTTGTCATTTCTTGTTTGTTTGGCCCAGCCAAAATTAGTTAGGCCATATCGGGATGGTCAGTTAACCTATCCACACCTTTTCGCATAAGAGGTTTCCCAGTAAAGCGCACATTCTTTCGCCATAACTTGACAACTGCTATTCTTAAATCCGCAGAAGGTAGTAGATAGTGAATCAATACCCAGGTAAGACGACGGGTATCGAACTCGCGACCACCTGATCACCTGTCAGACGCACAGCCGACTGATCTACCGAGACCGGTATCTCTTTTCATTTCATCTCTTAAGATTTTGTGAAAATGTGCTGAAAATTCTTCTGAATAAGTGTGAACTTGACACAAAATTTAAGAGAAAATTCTAATCATCACGAAAACACGCTTATATAAATTAATTTTGACCCACTTAAACCTCACTTAAGTATTGTAAAACTGGGGGTTACAGGAGTATACAACAGTTTTATTTATTTCTGCTCAAAATTGTGGGTATTGTTAGGTTTGCAACGCTGAGGCGGTTCTAACGAGTACCTACAACCAATGTTTTGAGCTGAAATATGAAAAATATCAGAATTTTTTTTATCAGAAATTCTAACACTGGTCGCCTTTTAGCCTATGATCTAGTGATAAATTGAATGATAGGCAGGAGACCGCGACGCGAAAATCCGCCTTTTTATCCCGTTTCATGAGGTCATACATTGTTATCTTGACGTTAGATGATGTAACGCCGTTCTCTTGTTGCAAACATGTTATGAAAACAGGTAAAAGCATGTGATATAGTCAGTTATATTGGCGGGATTCCGAAGATAGGGAGAATCTGAAGGCGTTAATAGCATTTTCGTCGACCTTTAGTGTTAGAGTCGAAGTAGATCAGCTCTAGTGCCGTGATTTATTGAGCGATATATCACTGTTTGTCTGTCAGTTGTAAGTGCTCGTGATTTGATCTACATAACAACTGACCTTCATTGTTATATCACTCAATAATTCACCGCTAGAGCTGATCTTTTTCTTAGATTTTCATTTTGTTTTTGGTGGTAAAATTTTCAATATATTAGCATAGGCATGTTTTCGTAATCATCACGAAAACACGCCTATATAATTTTGACCCCCTTAAATCTGGTAGACCGCCTACAGGAACTAAGCCTGCCCAGATAAAGCGGTGCCAGTCGGACCGTCCATACTTATAAACCCTATTTCTTCCCTTGGACGACAGGGATTGAGATGTCATTTCATCTCAATGACGGATAAACGTCCCACAAAATTGGAAGCAACGTCTCCAAAATGACCTATACAGTGTTGACGGGGACGTTAAACCTCAATTCAAACAAACAAACAAAACAATATGAACACTCATGTAAGATAGAGCCTCTGTGTCTTCTTGATTTTCTTTGAATTAAACGTATACCGTGTGTACTCATAGAATCGTCAAGGTGTTTGAAATGAGTATACAAAGCATACACTCGCAAGATTAAATCAAAGTACTGAAAGTACTGAGGAAAGTTGATTTATGAGGTATGAGGTATATTCACCATGATAAAATGGTAGTGGTAGATTAAACAGTTCTCTAAGTATCTTTTTGACAAGGTTGAAAAAGGAGTTTAATCAGGTTCGACTAAGAAAACAAGAGCATCGGTGAAACCGAGGGATGCTCCCCGAAGATGCGCAGTAGTAGGAGGGTTATTTTAGTGAAATGTGATCCTATACACTTTGAAGTTTGATAAGATTTGTTTGAAGACAAAGGTAATGGGTACTCGTTAGAACCGTCTGAATGAGGAGGTTCTAATGAGTACCCTCAGCTGATGTTTGGAGTACAAATAAAGCATGTAGTGATTTTCAACAAAGAATGCCAAAAAAAAAAATGAGAAATGTAAGGCCCCTTCCCTGCTAGGACCTGTAAATCTTAAACCATAAGGCTAAGAAACTCAATTGTGTGTTCCCTAGTAAGTGATTTTCAATGGAAAATGTCACAAGGAATACACATGTGAAAATTGAAAGCCCTATCACCCATGGTTATGAAATAACAGGAGATATTTTTTTGAAAAAGGGGAGATGATTAGTGAAAATAAGCAATATAGTAATGGCCCTGTGTCAGAATGTAGCCTGACAAACACACACCCAAATGCAATTTGTCAGGATGTAGGTCTTGTGATGGTAATTATGTGTGTGATGTTTCATGAGAGTAGACAAAATACTTTTGAAGTTACCACCGAGGTTAAGGTTTTTGGTTTAGGTGTGACAAACACACAAGTTATTCTCCTTTGTCAGAATGTAGGTCTTGTGATGGTAAGTATGTGTGTGAAGTTTCATAAGAGTAGGGCCAGGTTAAGGCGTGACAAACACGAGTTTCGAGGCGTCTGATCTGGGCCTGTACTGTTTGCCACTTACCCCTTTTGGGGTCCGGTACCAAATGGGTTTAACCTAAAGTCTAAGAATTCCCTAGTTAGTGATTTTCAAAAAATACTGCAAAAATAAGGAGGAATGTAAGGCCCCTTCCGTGCAAGAGCATGTAAATCTTAAACCATAAGACACAGAAACTCAGTTTTGTGTTCCCTAGTAAGTGATATTCAATTAAGAATGTCACAAGGAATATATATGTGAACTATGAAAGCCCTATTACCCATGGTTATGCAACAACAGGAGATATTTTTTGAAAAAGGGGAGATAATTCAGTGTAAATAAGCAACATATTTATGGCCCTTTGTCAGAATGTAGGTTTTGTGATGGTAAGTATGTGTGTGAAGTTTAATGAGAGTAGGATAAATACTTTTAAAATTTTGACCGAGTTTAAGATGTTTGGTTATTGCCTGACAAACACACACCGAAAAGCAATATAGTTATGGCCCTTTGTCAGAATGTAGATCATGTGATAGTAAGTAAGTGTGTGCAGTTTCATGAGAGTAGGGCAAATACTTTTGAAGTTATGACCGAGGTTAAGTTTTTTGGTTAAGACATGACAAACACACGGACAAAAGCAGTATTGTTTGTCAGAATGTAGGTCTTGTGATTGTTAGTATGAGTGTGAAGTTTTATGGGAGTAGGGATAATACTTTTGAAGTTATAACCGGTTAATTGTTTTGGTTTAGATTTGAAACTGACTGACAAGGAGATTACTATAGGGCACCCAAAAGACTGTGTAGGGCCCTAATTAAGAAGGGAAGTAACTCTGTAAATACTGTTGGTAGGGTCATGCTTTTTGCATTCTGTGATTTCTCTCATAGCCCCCTATCAGTGTATCCTGTTTCACTTAATTACCTTTAAAACTTTTAGAGATATGCTCCGGAAAAGCTTAATATAGCAAAAACTAAAAAGGGAAATAACTCTGTAATTACTTGTGATATAGTTACAGTTCTTGCACTCTGCACTTCCTCTGATGGCCATCTATCAATGTATTAAGTTTCACGTAAATCCCTTCTATACTTTCAGAGATATGCTCTGGACAATCTTTTCATTGAAATAGTTAAGAAAGGAAGTAACTCCATAAATACTGGTGACAGGGTTATGGTTCTTGTATTTTACGATTCCCCTCATCGCCTTCTATCAGTATATCAAGTTTCACTTAAATACCTTTAATACTTTTAGAGATATAGAGCGTGACGGACGGACGGACGGACAGACGGACGGACGGGTATGAGTGTGAAGTTTCATGGGAGTAGGGATAATACTTTTGAAGTTATAACCGGTTAAATGTTTTGGTTTAGATTTGAAACTGACTGACAAGGAGATTACTATAAGGCACCCAAAATACTGTGTAGGGCCCTAATTAAGAAGGGAAGTAACTCTGTAAATACTGTTGGTAGGGTCATGCTTCTTGCATTCTGTAATTTCTCTCATAGCCCCCTATCAGTGTATCAAGTTTCACTAAATTACCTTTAAAACTTTTAGAGATATGCTCCGGACAAGCTTAATATAGCAAAAACTAAAAAGGGAAATAACTCTGTAATTACTTGTGATATAGTTACAGTTCTTGCACTCTGCACTTCCTCTGATGGTCATCTATCAATGTATTAAGTTTCGCTCAAATCCCTGCTATACTTTCAGAGATATGCTCCGGACAATCTTTTCATTGAAATAGTTAAGAAGGGAAGTAACTCCATAAATACTGGTGACAGGGTCATGGTTCTTGTATTTTACGATTCCCCTCATCGCCTTCTATCAGTATATCAAGTTTCACTTAAATACCTTTAATACTTTTAGAGATATAGAGCGTGACGGACGGACGGACGGACGGACGGACAAAGCGGCGACTATATGGCTCCCCGATTCCCCTCATCGCCTTCTATCAGTATATCAAGTTTCACCTAAATACCTTTAATACTTTTAGAGATATAGAGTGTGACGGACGGACGGACAGACGGACGGACGGACGGGTATGAGTGCGAAGTTTCATGGGAGTAGGGATAATACTTTTGAAGTTATAACCGGTTAAATGTTTTGGTTTAGATTTGAAACTGACTGACAAGGAGATTACTATAGGGCACCCAAAATACTGTGTGGGGCCCTAATTAAGAAGGGAAGTAACTCTGTAAATACTGTTGGTAGGTCAAGCTTCTTGTATTCTGTAATTTCTCTCATAGCCCCCTATCAGTGTATCAAGTTTCACTAAATTACCTTTAAAACTTTTAGAGATATGCTCCGGACAAGCTTAATATAGCAAAAACTAAAAAGAGAAATAACTCTGTAATTACTTGTGATAGAGTTACAGTTCTTGCACTCTACACTTCCTCTGATGGCCATCTATCAATGTATTAAGTTTCACTTAAATCCCTTCTATACTTTCAGAGATATGCTCCGGACAATCTTTTCATTGAAATAGTTAAGAAGGGAAGTAACTCCATAAATACTGGTGACAGGGTTATGGTTCTCGTATTTTACGATTCCCATCATCGCCTTCTGTCAGTATATCAAGTTTCACTTAAATACCTTTAAAGTAGAAGTAAAACAAAGATCAGGAATTGATACAATTAACTTGCTCCACCCATAATACTTTTAGAGATATAGAGCGTGACGGACGGACGGAAGGACGTCCGGACGGACGGACAAAGCGGCGACAATATGGCCCCCCCCTTTGGGGAGCATAAAAATTCCTGTTGCTTGTTATTGTCCTAGTGACAATCACTGACCATCTGACTGGCGCCGACCCTGAACAAAATCCAGGTATTGGTTATTGATAGCACCCCTAAGATGTCAGAGCGGAACGTCAGAAGAAAATTCTGGAGTGTGCTTGTTTGTTTGTTTGTATGTTTGTTTGCTTGTTTTGAGGTTTAACATTCGCGTCAACACTGACTAGGTCATTTAGAGACGTTGCTTCAAATTTTGTGAGACTTTTACCCAACACTAAAATGAAATGACATAATTATCAAGCCTGTCGCGCAATGAAACCAAATAGGCTTGTGGCATGGACGGTCCGATTCGCACCACTTTGCCTGGGCAGGCTTAGATCCTCTAAACGGTTTACCAGTACTCATGTGCGGTCGATTTCAACTCGGCGTGGAAGTATCTTGCAGTCCGTCTATTTCTTCAAGCCCTGATGGGCGGGGGCAGTAGGACTGTGCTCGTGCATTTGGCCATTGGCAAACAGAGCCTTCATAATCAGACGCCACATAATGCGGTGTCCGATTAGATCTAATGTACCTGCTTAAACGAACAGTCTGATTCTCAGTTCATGACTGTTCTCCAAACTTACATTCAGAGACGATCAATCCACCAGTTCTCTCAGCACTTTGATTATTTGAGTTTTTACGCAAATACGCTGTTTATCTGGAGCACTGGACGGGAGTGAACTTTAAAACCTATTGCTTTCTTTCGGCGAGTCATGGGTCTCCAAAAATGAAGTGTGCATTGCTTTCGGAGATGTTACAGCAGAGCCCTTTAATTTCTACATTTTAAACAGTGGAGACGCTTCGACTTAGATTCGTCTTCCCAAGTTTCATAAAACGAGTGCATATGCACCCAAAAATGCAAAGCTTCCTTTTATAACACTGAAGGGTCTGATTCGAAGTCAAAGAATGAGGTGTCTGATCAGTGGCTTCTGAATTTGCTTAACCAATATATGACAATGGAATCTTCAAACAAATAAGTTCGGAACAGGATTGTCAGATTTGTTTTCTTAAAGGTAGGTTTTGCAAGTTTTTTTAGCAATCAATGCAGACTCAGATCAGACGCCAAATTGTGCTGCGTCTGATCTGGGATTACAATACTTACATGCCATAAAAAGTGACGCTAGTTATACATGGGCTAATGTCCAGTTCGGAAACCGAGGGGTGAAAGGGAAGGAACACCTGTGGAATGAAGTCCGCCTTTTCAAAGCTGGAAAAGTCCAGTTCGGCAACTAAGGGGTGAAAGGGAAGGAGCACCTGTGGAATCAAGTCCGCATTCAGCGCAAATGTTAAGAGGCAAGTGCTTAATTTGGACTATTTTATGCAGCGAACGAACAGCGGAAGTGTAGTAACGCGGTCCAGTACCGGAAGTAGAAATGCAGTGACATATAAACTTGATACAAGTATCAACTTTCAAAAAATCAACATTACTTGTTTGTTTGAATTGAAGTTAAGCGTCCACGACAACAAAATGTAGGTCACTTTTGTGGGACCTTTACCCGACACTGAAATGAAATGACATATCAAGCCTTATTATATACCCAGAAAATGTTCCGTTTACTTTCTACAGAAGTTACCGGTCAGTATTTTTCCATATTGTCCGTAGTCAAGTTCATATTGCCCGCATTATAGATAAGCAGTCACGTTCACAATAGGACTATTTTCAAATTTGTTCATTTCGATACTAAAAATCGACAGCCATCTTTTCGTGCGTTTCAACTGAGGTAATGAACATGAGATATGACCGACTCAGTATAAGAAGATAGATAGATAGAAATAACGTAAACCAAAAATGAATATAGGTTCTGACAAAGTGCATAAACCGCATTTTATGCTGTCAAATATGACCTACCTGCAATCTGTTTAGATTTTCAATACTTTCTTCTAAGAAATCGGGAGTATTTTGAAAGAAATATAACGACGCTTCGGAAAAAATGGCGTCCTGTGTTTGGAAACGTCAATGTTTTTAATGACGTCACATCCACCAACGTTAACGTCGTCTTCACTTTGGCGCCGTTGGGCGTGGTTTTTCAACGTGTAGGGAGACACTTAACGACCTTCATTATTTTCCATTTCAAACCACTTAAAGATGTATAATCTGATTTTACGTTCATAAATTCATACCAGGCAATCCTGAATTCTAGCCGACATTTGAATTTTTGGGTATATAATAAAAAGGTTATTGACTTTATATTGTGAAATATTCGGCACTCGTTCATATGGCGAAGACGCACTCGCTAGCTCGTGCATCTTTCGCCATATGAACTCGTGCCGAATATTTCACAATATAAAGTCAATAACCTATAATTACTGGAAATTGTAGTAGGGACTCAAGAACAAGTTTGAAAGAGCTCTGATAAACGAGCCATCGTTGTTCGAGTCATTAAGGTTTCACTGTAGTTTCATAGATGTAACCTTTACCCCATTATAGCGACACCGCCTTGTGGCTGCGAAGCAGCCACGCGGTGGCGTCAAATGGTAACGCGTATGGAACTATGGGATAGAGCATACCATAGGCCTGAAAAACTTTCGTCCAGGTATGAAAAAATTCGAATGATTAAAAAACAGCGAATAATTCCGAGTATTCCAATTGAACCCTTATCCAATGAAATAACGTCTATGTTTAGGCTCATGAATAATTGTTACCGATTATTTGGCGTCTTTCTCGCCTGTGATAGTAGACGACGGAAACCAGTATCTCCCTGGAAACAAGCTCATTTGCATACAAATGTTGACCGATATGTCGCCATTTTTTTCAAGCTGTCAGCTGGCCAGAGGCGTAATATTTACCAAATCCTTAGTTATTAGAAGAATTTCGGTAAGAACAACATTGCAGTAATTTCACATTTAGTTGGAACTTCAAAGACAACTATATTTTTATATAAATATTTGCGTATTTTTTACGTTACAGTTGGCCGAGCACTGACGCTAAAACTGAAAGTACAAAAAAGCTGAAGTACAAAAGACCTGATTAACTGTTTGACATTGCAGTCAATATTCCTACAAAGTAATCATGTACTAGTAATTCCCGCAGGGGTTTTTAACCGCACAGGTTCCGAACCCGGGTTCAAGTCCCACGCCAGAAATCTTTCTTGCTACTTATACTCTGATCGGAGGTACACATTACTGGTTACATACACTCCAAGTTGCAGGGTTGAAAGCCTACAGTAATCATTAGTACAGTACGGGTCTTTTACCTGCACAGGAGATGACTCTTCCTGCACATGGGGCCTCCAGTTAACGTCCAGATCTGAACGACTGTGCACTTTTTGATATTCAGCCAATGGAGCGTGTTCGGACACCCGAAATAATCACCACCTCCGGGGATCGAACGTGGGTGGGGGGGGGGGGGGCTCTAGCATTAGAGGCAAGTGCAATAACCACTGAGCCATCGACCATTCCTGAGCAAAACACTCAGCATTTTTTTGCTCAATCTTTGTTTGATTTGAGGTTTAACGTCCCCGTCAACACTGGATAGGTCATGTTTAACGTCATTTGGAGACATGGCTTCCAATTTTGTGGGACTTTTACCCGACACTGAGATAGACTGACGTCTCAAGCCCCGTTGCCCAATGAAACCAATAGGGTTTATAAGCATGGACGGCCTGACTCCCACAGCTTTGCCTTGACAGGCTCAGATCCTCTAACTCACGTGCAGTTGGATTTCAGCTCTGCATGAAAGTATCATCATGCAGCCCATCTATTTCTTCAAACACTGATGGGCGGGGGCCGCTACCCTATCTGTCAACAGGCCCTCGTGGCCAAGTGGATAAGAGACTGATAATCATTAGGTCTCTCATGGTTGTGGCATGATTGCTTGGGTCACATGTGAGATGCAGTGTTCTGCAACAGAAGGTCAGGTGGTTTCTCTCCAGTTTTTGTCCATGACCGGCTCTGTTTTAGTTAAATAAGAGTCTGATCTTGAAAGGGTCGTCAAACCAAAGCCAAAAAATATCAATCTGTCAATCTATCCTTTTTCTTTCATCCAATACATCTAAAGATATGTCTGTCTACTGTTTAAAAGTACTGGTAAACTGGTAACAGGATCTAAGCCTGCCCAGGCAAAGCAGTACGAGTCTGACCTTTCATGCTTATAAAACCTGTTGGTTTTATTGGGCAACAGGGCTTGATATGTCATTCCTCTCAATTTTGGTTAAGAGTTGTGACTTATGAGCTCAGCCCATGACCCCAGGGTTCAAATAAAAATTTGGATACCCTCATGCACATCTGCAGTACCTAAACAATCTACATGTATGTGGCAAGTTTTGCAACCATACTTGAAAAAATATTTGTTTGTTTGAATTGAGGTTTAATGTCCCCATCAACACTGTATAGGTCATTTTGGAGATTTGATTTTTCTATTTTGGTTTTACATCCCTTTCAATATTATTTCACTCAAATCGGGCCATTCGTTAATCAGAGGTGGCCGAAAACTGGAGTACCCGGAGAAAAACCACCTGGCCATCCGTTGCAGAAAGTATTTTTGAGACGTTGCTCCCAATTTTGTGAGCATATTACCGGACATTGAGATGAAATGACATCTCAAGGCAAGCCCTGTTGCTCATTGAAACCGGTAGGGTTTATAAGCATGGACGGTCCGACTCGCACCGCTTTGCCTGGGCAGGCTTAGATCCTCTAAGCGGTTTACCAGTACTCGTGTGCAGGTCGGTTTCAGCTCTGTGTGGAAGCACCATGCAGCCCATCTATTTCTTCAAGCCCGATGAACAGCGGCCATAGCAGTAGCTGCATTCAAAAGTATTTTCGTGAAAATTTGACTTTTGGCCTCACTACGTGACCCCAGGGGTTCAGATCAAAATTCGGATACCCTTATGCACATCTGCAGTTTCTAAGCAATACATATATTTGTATCGGGCAAGAAATAAAAAAGTAGTTACATTGAAAAGGTTTGTAGCAGATCATGACAACACCTATGGAAAATATTACATTTTTTCTCGTCTTCAAAATAGCTTCTTTTTTGATGAAAAACTGTGATATTTGTCTTATTTTGACTGCAAACATAGGTTGTGGGTGCTCGTTAGAACCGCCTAAATGTGGCGGTTCTAACGAGTACCCACAACCTATGTTTTGGAGCAGAAATATGCAAAGAAATGTATACCCCGTAAGCCCCAGTTTTATTAGCTCACCTGTCACGTAGTGACAAGGTGAGCTTTTGTGATCACTTTTTGTCTGTCGTGCGTGCGTCCGTGCGTGCGTCCGTCCGTAAACAATTTCAAATAAGTATATCTCAAATACCCCATGGTCAATCTTGATCAAATTTCATGGGAAGCATCATCAGGTAGGGGGAAAGACTGCATAAGGTTTTTGGGCTGATCAGATTGGAATTCTGGTTACCATGGCAACATATAGCTCCCATAGACTATCAATGGGAAAAAATTAAAATATCTACTTCTCTGAAACCAAAGGGCCAAGAGCTTAGATATTTAGCATGTATTAACTGCCAGTGGTCACCTACATAATTCCTGCCAATCATGCCCCTGGGGTCCAAATTAGCCACACCCCGGGGCCCCTTCGCTCCCATAGACTCATAATGGAACAAAAAGCTTCAAAAATCATCTTCTCGGAAACCACAGGGCCCAGAGCTTAGATATTTAGCATGTAGCAACAGCAAGTGGTCACCTACCTAATTCCTGCCAATCATGCCCCTGGGGTCAAAACGGGCCACGCCCCGGGGCCCTTTAGCTCCTATAGACTCATAGTGGAAAAAAGCTTCAAAAATCTTCTTCTCTGAAACCACAGGGCCCAGAGCTGAGATATTTGGCAACTAGCAACGGCAAGTGGTCACCTACATAATTCCTGCCAATCATGCCCCTGGTGTCCAAATTGGCCACACCCTGGGGCCCCTTAGCTCCCATAGACTCATAATGGAAAAAAAGCTTCAAAAATCTTCTTCTCTGACACCACAGAGCCCCGAGCTGAGATATTTAGAATGTAGCAACGGCCAGTGGTCACCTACATAATTCCTGCCTGTCATGCCCCTTGGTTCCAAATGGGCGACGCCCCGGGGCCCCTTTGCTCCCATAGACTCTTAATGGAACAAAAAGCTTCAAAAATCTTCTTCTCGAAAACCACAGGGCCCAGAGCTTAGATATTTAGCATGTAGCAACGGCAAGTGGTCACCTACATAATTCCTGCCAATCATGCCCCTGGGGTCCAAACGGGCATCGCCCCGGGGCCCTTTAGCTCCTATAGACTCATAATGGAAAAAAGCTTCAAAAATCTTCTCTGAAACCACATGGCCCAGAGCTGAGGTATTTGGCATGTAGCAACGGCAAGTGGTCACCTACATAATTCCTGCCAATCATGCCCCTAAGGTCCAAATGGGCCACACCCCGGGGCCCCTTCGCTTCCATAGACTCATAATTGAACAAAAAGCTTCAAAAATATTCTTCTCGGAAACCACAGGGCCCAGAGCTTAGATATTTAGCATGTAGCAACAGCAATTGGTCACCTACATAATTCCTGCCAATCATGCCCCTGGGGTCAAAACGGGCCACGCCCGGGGTCCTTTAGCTCCTATAGACTCATAATGGAAAAAAGCTTCAAAAATCTTCTTCTCTGAAACCACAGGGCCCAGAGCTGAGGTATTTGGCATGTAGCAACGGCAATTGGTCACCTACATAATTCCTGCCAATCATGCCCCTAAGGTCCAAATGGGCCATGCCCCGGGGCCCCTTAGCTCCCATAGACTCATAATGAAAAAAAAGGCTTAAAAAATCTTCTTCTCTGAAACCACAGGGCCCAGAGTTTTATATTTAGCATGCAGCAACGACAAGTGGTCACCTACATAATTATTGCCATTCATGCCCCTGGGGTCCAAATGGGCCAAACGCCGGGGCCCCTTAGCGCCCATAGACTCATAATGGAAAAAAGCTTCAAAAATCTTCTTCTCTGAAACCACAGGGTCCAGAGCTTAGATATTAAGTACGTAGCAACGGCAAGTGGTCACCTATATAATTCCTGCCTATCATGCCCCCTGGGGTCCAAAAGAGCCACGCCCCGGGGCCCCTTAGCTCCTATAGACTCATAATGAAAAAAAAGCTTCAAAAATCTTCTTCTCTGAAACCACAGGGCCCAGAGCTTAGATATTTAGCATGTAGCGACGGCAAGTGGTCACCTACATAATTCCTGCCAATCATGCCCCTGGGGTCCAAACAGGTGAGCGATATAGGGCCATTGGGCCCTCTTGTATATATAAAGTGATGTTCATTTCACAGACTTGTTCACGTGATGGGGAGGACGGACAGTCATCCAGACGAACACCCATGACGAAACTAAAATACCAGTTTTTTTATATATATATAAAGCTGGTATTACAACATGAAACGACATTCTCTCTGTAATAAAGTGGGTCATTACAAGGACTTGTTATGGTTATGAGAAGAAGTGCTCTGATTTAGGTACATTTTTTTGATGTTTTATAAAATATCAGTATGTTCACTATGTTGTGTGTACTTGGCAGAATTGCTCATCAAGGCAATTTTAATGCGTACACACAACTTACATGTTCAAGATAAAAGTACAAAGTGAGAAAGTCTTCCTAGATCACCCTTCAAATTTCTCATCTACAGCCAAGATTCCCTATGGACACTCGAATGGGCTTGGCTAGGTCATGGTCAACAAGCTACTGGGTCCTGCCTCGGTAGCTTAGTCGGATGCGGTCCAACTGGTGATCAGGAGGACGCTTGTTCTGTTCCTGCCGGATCAGCAATGTTCTTTAGTGGAGGTTGATCATGAAATCTTTTCTACGGTCATTCTTCCCCTGATTCAACAAGGGCAGTTGTTAGTTTCTGGCGAAAGAATGTGCATTGTACTGGTTAACCGCTTGCGTATATGCCTGCCCAGGAAGTGTGAATGGGCAAACTGACTGGCTCAAAAAATGACATAAATAGTGTTGACTGGGCCATTAAAATCCAATACAAACAAGCTACTGGTGCCCATCGAGGCTTGGAGAAATAGATATGGCTGCAATGTGATTCCATGCAGAGCTAAAACTGACTGCACATGAGTATTGGTAAACCGCTTAGAATGTCTAAGCTTGCCCAGGATTTATTTGTTTCATTTGAGGTTTAACATCTCCGTCAACACTATTTAGGTCATTATGGAGAAATTGGGACTCTTACCCAACATTGAGAAGAAATGTTATCTCAATCTCTGCCACCTAGGTGTGAAACGATTTATCGAAATCGTATTGTATCGCGATACTTTTGCTGACGATACGCATATCATATCGTGGGGCTAATATCGCGATACCAGACAATATGCCAAAAAAGCACAATTTCCAAAGAAATGACAGCTTTAACGTATTTCAGGACCATTTTTGGAACAAATTACAATCTGAATTGTTACTGAGCTAAATTGATCACTTCTATGACAAATTTGGGCATCTTAAAAAAGGCTTTGTTACAAAAGATTGAACTCTGAGATGGTTTTGAGCCAGTTTGAAAATTTTTGAGCTGTGATTTAAGCAAGAAAGTAGTATCGTGATATGTTATCGTGTTATCGTGAGGCAAGTAGCGCGATACGCATTGTATCGTGGGGTGACTGTATCGTAACAGCCTACTGCCGCCCAATGAAACCAATAGGGCGTACAAGCATGTAAAGAGCAACTCGCACAGCCTTGCCTGGGCAGGCTTAGACATTCTAAGCGGTTTGCCAGTACTCGTGTGGGGGTTAGATTCAGCTCTGCCTGGATGGCAGGGCTTGAGATGTTATTTAATTTCAATGTCGGGTAAAAATCGCACAAAATTGGAAGCGACGCCTGCATAATGACCTAAACAGTGTTGACGGGAACGTTAAATCCCAATTAAAGCAAGCAAACACACTGTTGGTGTTTGAGTCATTGAAGTTGTATGGTACATCAGAATGGTTATAAATACTCCATAGACCTGCATTTGCAGTTAATAATTAGCCTGTCTTCCTCGAATTTCTGAAGTGTCAATGTGGACATCTTTGATATTGGATTCAAACATTTTTGCATATATAGAGTGTTTTTAAAATCAGCTTTATTAACAAGATGTTGATCCTAATTGGATGACTTGTTTTGAACTGTCTACTCTGGATCTACATGTTTTGCATGTACATATGTTTCTGTACCAGTTAGGGCTGGCTAATCGGAGCTGAAAAGATAATCGATTATCAGTCCTGTCGATAATCGATTGGTAAACGCTAAAGTTTTTGTCATAATTTTACCTATCTGGCTTTCTGTCTGAGCATGACTCTTACCATATGTGGCACTTTACCATATGTATATTTGAACAGACCCGCCTGAATAAACAGTGTAGACCCAGATGAGAAGCCGCAACATGCGGCGTCTCATCAGGGTCTGCACTGTTTACCACTCATCCAGCTATTTTAGGCATAACTTTGGGAAGTAATTTCTACCTATCAAGTAATCGATCAAAAACAAATCAGAAATGATAATCATATTTGTGGAATTTATCAGTCGATTAATCGATCATACGATTAATCGTGTCAGCCTTAGTACCAGTCAAATAGTTGAAATGGTTAACAGACTTTTATCAAATTTACAACAGGTATGACAGGGACTTCTGAGCCTGTCTCAGAACATTGGGGACCAAGTGAAATAGGAGCTGCATAAGACACATTCTCGGTGAAACATCACAGTCACAGACAAATTATCAACTTTAACCCTAAACTGTTCTACAAGATATTACCCATTCTGGGTTGGAAACCAGTCACACCTAATGAAGGTAAGTGTATTCTAGGTGAATGGATGCACCAGGGCCTAGTTGATGGTCAAAATGTTGACTGTATATGGATGCCCAAGCAAAGCCACATATATTAATTATTATCTGGAATAGATCAGAGGTTAAGGCTGACACGATTAATCGTATAATCGATTAATCGATCGATAAATTCCACAAAAATGATTATCATTTCTGATTTGCTTTTAATCGATTACTTGATAGGTACAATTTACTACCAAAAGTTATGTCTGAAATAGCTGAATGATTAGCAAACAGTGCAGACCCTGATGAGACGCCGCATTATGCAGCGTCTCATCTGGGTCTTCACTGTTTGCTCAGGCCTGTCTGTTCAAATAAACATATGGTAAAATGCAACATATGGTAAGAGCCATGCTCAGACAGAAAACCAGACAGGTAAAATTATGACAAAAACCTTAGCGACTATTAATCGGTTATCGATCGCAGTGACAGGACTGATAATCGGTTATCTTTTCCGCTCCGATTAGCCAGCCCTAACAGAGGTACTATTACTATTTCAGCCCCCGCCCATTTGGGCTTGAAGAAATATATATGGGCTGTCTGATGCTTCCACACAGAGCTGAAACCGACTGCACGATGACTGGTAAACCACTTACAGGATCTAAGACTGCCTAGGCAAAGCAGTGCGAGTAGGACAGTCCATGCTTATAAGTCCTATTGGTTTCATTGGGCGACAGGGCTTGAGATGTCATTTCATCTCAATGCGAGGTAAAACCCCACAAAGTTGGCAGTGGCGGCTCCAAAGTGACGTGTATCATGATGACGCCTTCGTCAGAACGTTAACTCTCAAATCAAACAAACAAAATACTATTACCCAACTTTAAATTTTAAAGTGATAATTTTACTGACACTAATCATGCTAATGTGGCATTAGATAACATATCACTATACGATTTAAAATCTGAAGAGTTACTTTTCAAAAATACCACCGCCTATAGGGGCTTGCCCCAGCCCTTTGGGGCCTTTGTGAACTTGATGGATTGACCGACAGCTGGGTCCATCCATGGCAGAGCTGTAAGAGTGGATATGGGTTAACTACATACATGTAGATAATTCAAGTATGCTCAAGAAAGATAATTTAGGTATGTTCAAGAAAAGTGATTTTGGGTAGTGGCTGCCCCAATAATTAAGTTTTTTAACTTACATGTAGTTATACATGTACATAATGGTAAAAAGGGTTACTGCAGGACTTGAACATCAATTTTTTGTTCTCAGGTCAGACGGGGCCTGACTAATCCACTGCCTGGCTGCCCGATACAAGTCTAAATTTTGGCTGGGCAAGAGATTTTTTATTTCACTTTCCCAGAAAAATATATAGGACATAAAAAAAAAAATATGGTAATTCTAAGCTATTTTCAAGATGCTTTGGATTCAATGCTGGGCAAGTGGTTGAAAGTTTGATCTGTCAGGCCCTGGATCAGGTAAAAAAGCCCACAGATTTGAAAGCAGTGTCACCCAAACTATTGTTGGCAGTTGCTATTAAGGCTAAACCTCAACAAACAAATCTTTAAAAGAATTTCTAAAATATATTTGATAAATATGATCACCGAGCTGTTATAAGGTTAAGGAATTGTTAATTTAATAGAAGACTGTGATTGTTTTTTTTTTTTTGTTTTTTTTTCTCATTATTTTTCAGTGAAAATCAGGCTTGACATTTCATCTAAATTGTCTGCCCAATAGATTATTCTCATGTAATGTCAGGCCTTTTTTTTCCACCGAAAAATAAAAAATAACATATACTTTGAAAATGCTGTCTTTTTCTTATTAATATTACTAAATCCACTCATAAGATAAGCCATAAAAATCCTAAACAATTTGACACTTTGAGGAGTTAATGTTTGTTTGATTTGCAGTTCAACATCCCCTTCAACACTTCAACACTTTTAAGGTTATTTTGGAGGCATTGCTTCCAATTTTGTGGGACTTTTACCCACCATTGAGATGAAATGACATCTCAAGCCCTGTTGCCCAATGAAACCAATACAGTTTATTTTCATGGACGGTCCAACTCACACCACTTTTCCGGGCATGCACAGGACCTTTAAGCAGTTTACCAGTACCCATGTGCAGTCGGTTTCAGCTCTTCGTAGAAGCATCATGCAGCCCAATCTATTTCTTCAAGCCTCGATGGGATGGGATCAGAGAAGTTACTCTAATGTAAAATTTTAACAAATTTGTTTCATGATCCAGCAAAGAGTCCATATGGTGCAGACACAATAGTAAACAGTGCAGACCCTGGTCAGACTGGATCTGGGTCTGCACTGTTTGTATAGGTCTGTGTGTCCAAATATTTAGGTTCATAATGGTAGATTTTTCACTTTATTTGATGGTTTGTTTTCCCTATCATTGGAGGGTGAGTGTGTGTTAGGTGGGGAGGGGGATTTTCTTGCTGGGATTCTGTTGGTGTCTGCATTTTGGCTGTTTGAAGCACTTTAATAGTTCTCCTGAATCAACAGGTGGTTTCTAACCAAACATGCATATATGCATGTAACTTTAAATCATCAGGTTTCATTGTTCACCATCACCTCATTCACAAGGTGCTCATATTTTGTACTTATCATGCTTGCCATTGCATCCTACATTGTACATGAACCAAAAACTTCAACAATAGATTTTTATGACATTTACCTCAGCTTTAAGGTCAATCACACACACACGCACACACGCACACACACACACACACACACACACACACTGACAAAATTTTTTGTAAAAATATATCTTCGAGTGTACAGATTTGTTGATATCTGTAGTATATGTCATTGAAACCTTCCAAATTTTAGATTATGCTAGGAATTGGTTCAATAAAGCACAGCATTCCCTACAATTTACATGTTTGCCTAGCGAAGACTCAGATCAACCTGTGCATCCACACAGTCTGATCAGTGTCTTTGTTTACACTCAAAGGATAGCTTAGGGCCAAATGCTCTTTCATGCAACAAGAGAAGCCTCTGGTCAGACTATATGGATGGGCAGGCTGATTTGATTCTTCACTGGGTGCACTTGGACATTGTAGGAAATGCTGTGCCCCGGCTCAGATATCAAAGATTTGAAATTGGTGATCTTCTCTTTTCGTGACCAAATGATGCAAATAATTCTAATTTTGCCTTGTCTGCACCATATCTCATACAACAATGGATGAATTCTGGCAAATTGAACATATAGTAGACTTGATTGGATTTTATAGGCCATTAACTACAGTAAAACCTGTTATGGTGGCCACCACTGTTAAGCAAGGAACCTGCCTAATGCAATCGTGCTTTTGGTTTATGATAAAGGCAAATGCATTAAGATTGACATGTATTAAGCAAGTACATGTCCTAAGCAAGCACATGTCCTAAGGTGCTTGCTTAATACTGGTTGGACTGTTTTTTTTCCTAGATCTCTCGAATTTATAGATTGCTCAATTTTTGTATGTACCATAATGATCCTTAGTATTCGGACATTCAGGCCTAAGCAAACAGTGCAGACCTAGATCAGACTGATCATGAAGCAGTCTGATCAGGGTCTTCACTGTTTGTCATTCTGTTTCCGATTTTTGGACTCCTTGCTGGAGCGGGAAACAAATTTGCTAACATTTTAGGAGAATTACAGCAAGTCCTCAAGGTGTCTGAATTTTTTGGATTTTTAAGGTATGCACCTTCCAAGTCCAAGTGGTTGTAACAGTCATATTTATGGTTGGGATGGGATGGGAGGATGCAGTTTTCTTCTGAAAACATTTCTAGTCTTTGTTATGGTCACATGTACATTTATTTTGATCTGTTCCTTATTTTCTTTTATTAAAAATCTGTTCCAATTTTTGTTACAGGTTCAGCATGGAAAAACCCACATACAGTTTAATACAGAGGGACCTTGCTTTCACCAGTAGCTAACAGCCTATGTGGTCCTACTACCCACTGAAACTCAGAAAGAAAACGGACTGAATTATTTAATGCCTAGAACTTCTTAATTGTTAATGCTAGATGGCAGCTATGTTTTTGAACCACTGGATCATGACTGACAATAATTTGTTTGTTTGATTTGAGGTTTAACATCCCCGTCAACACTGTAAAGGTCGTTTTGGAGACATTCCTTCCAATTTTGTAGGACTTTTACCCGACATTGAGATGAAATGACATCTCCAGCCATGTCGCCAAATGAAATCAATAGGGTTTATAAGCATGGGCGGTCCGACTCCCACTTCTTTGCCTGGACAAGCTTAGATCCTCTAATTGGTTTACCAGTACTCGTGTGCAGGTCGTGTCAGCTCTGCATGGAAACATCATGTAGCCCATCTATTTCTTCAAGCCCCGATGGGCGGGGGCCCTTGACTGACAATAAAGAATAGAAGAAAGATCAATAGCTTTTGAATAGTTTAGGTGTTAACCTTAATATATTTTAACAGCCAGAAAAGTGACATAGAAGATGGTGATGACACAGGCTTCTTTGGACATTCGCAATTCAAGTACTTTGATAGAAGTGAAATTCCTATATATTAAGACCACCTTTGGGACTCATTAAGACTACTTTTGAACAGTCCAAAAAATGCTACATCTATCATGAAAACATGCCTAATAAATTTTGACCTGCTTTTAACCCAGGCTACTTTTGAACAGTCCCAACAATGCTGTCTATCATGAAAGCATGCCTAATATATTGGCCTGCTTTAAACCCTACTTTAATGGGGTGAACAAGAGTACATATAAATATTATTTTTCTTACATATTAACTGCTCAAAAACAATGATTGTGGGTACTCGTTACAACTGCCTGGTCGAGGCGGTTCTAACCAGCACCCACAGTCTGTTTTGTGGAGAAATAAAAAAACTAGAATCACGCAGTCGATGGCACGCCATCGCATATCCCCATGCTTTTTCAAAGATACGCCACTATATAAGTTCTCAGTTGCAACTCCCACCCAATCTTAAGATCAAAATTCCGAAAGTGTCATGCACTCCTCAGACCAAAGACCTATCAGTTCCCAAAGTTTCAGGTTTCTATCTGAAACGGCGTAGGAGGAGTTATCCAGTAATCGTTAAAAAGGGGGTTATGGGGGTAAAAATCCAAGATTTTGACCTCTGGTGACCTCAAACCTGACCCTAGGGGTCAAACTTTGATTGTTATGTATTCTACTCATTATGCCGTTCGATTTGATATGTCACACGACCAGGTTCTGAAAACTTTGATTTTTTACCCCCGGGCACCCCAGCCCCTGGCCTGGTCCTTAGGGGTAGGATCAAAATTCCGAAAGTGTCTAGCACTCCTCAGACCAAAGACCTATCAGTTCCCAAAGTTTCATGTTTCTATCTGAAACGGCGTAGGAGGAGTTATCCGGTAATCGTTAAAAAGGGGGTTATTGGGGTGAAATTCACGTTTTTGACCTCTGGTGACCTCAAACCTGACCCTAGGGGTCAAATTTTGATTGTTATGTATTCTACTCATTATGCCGTTCGATTTGATATGTCACACGACCAGGTTGTGAAAACTTTGATTTTTTACCCCCGGGCACCCCACGCCCTGGCCTGGCCCCTAGGGGTAGGATCAAAATTCTGAAAGTGTCGTGCACTCCTCAGACCAAAGACCTATCAGTTCCCAATGTTTTAAGTTTCTAGCTGTAAAAGTGTAGGAGGAGTTGTCCGGTAAGACGGACGTTCGGACGACAGAGACAATTACAATATCCCCACTTTTTCTTCGAAAAGCGTGGGGATAAAAATATCACATTTTTTTATTTGAAAATTTCCATTCTTGGTGAAAAAAAAATTATATATTTGAAAAGGCATATTTTTCATAATGTTACATAATAGGACACAGGCTGTAGAAAGTACGTGGTGAAAATTGAAGCCTTTTAAATAGGTGTTTAAAAGAAGAATAAGTTACGATTTAAGCATGTCTGAATAGTTCGATTTCAATGTAATAGACAAATATGGAACAATTTTTATGCCCTACCACAAAAAGTGACAGGGTATGATGTTTACCCTTTTTTGGACAGAAATGGCTTGTCAGCACCATGAACGAATTGTTGAAAATTGCTCAAATTTGTACATTATGCCACAGCAACTTACCAAAGATTTTAGTAGATATTGGTGACCTTGGCCTTATTTTCAAGATCACAGGTGCCTGAAAACCATCAATTTTGGCTTGTCTGCACCCTATGTTAACAAATTCATTAAGTCTGCTCAAACTTGGTGCAACATGTTAATGCAACCTACCAAAGATTTGATTAGATCTTGTTGACCTTGAACTTGTTAATGGCTCAAGGGCACTGCATTGGGAAAGTGTAAAAAATCTGCTTTGAAACCGAAATGACCAGGCCTTTTATTTTCTGTGTAGCATTGCTCCAATCATATTTGTGTGGTCAAACATTGCCCTGCTTTAGGGGGTCACTTAAAATTTTCTTGCTGAATACGAGAAGGCCCGCTCTTTTGGTATTCATGCATAGTTTTGATGATCTAGACCTCTACCAATATTGATCAAATTTAAGCCCTGGGGCAAAAATGAACCTTCCACAGGAGTCTTTTGTTTAGAATAGACCATAGCTTTGATATTTGGTAAGCATCAAATGGAACTCTACCACACTGTTCAAATTCTGACACTTCGGTAAAAATGACTCACTCCAAGGTTCACATATTGTTCACTGATTAATTTAGAGAGAAAAAAAAAGATAAAATATTGTTTTATCACATGTCATCGTTGATAAGCCGTGGATAACGTCGATGAATAAAAATCATGGAAATATTGTCAAATTTAAAGGCGATAAAATCCAATTTAAAGTGGTCGTATGATAAACAGGATCTTACACTTGTGGTCATTTCATATGAAATGATGACCACTCATGTAAGATCCCCTAATTATGAAACATAAAACACGAGCTGCTTGTCATTTACCACATTGGTACTCTATGTAGGATCATCCTGTCAGTCGTCCGAACAACAATCTTGAAGCAGTCCGCTTGGGTTCAATTCATTACTAAGGATTCAGGATTGGCCATCTAGGACCATCAGTGTCCTTGTTGCAACTGTAAACTTGTAAAGTTCTTAAATAAAATATGTGGACAGTCTTAGCCTAATGTTATGCTGTTTTGAATTTGAAAGTTAATAAACTTCTTTGTATCATCACTACTTGTACATGTATCTTTTAATACTTTTGCATCAGTGGGGACTGAATGAATTTCTCCCGAAAAAGGGTACCCTTCAGGAGCAAGGAATACTCTGCAGAACTAATAAGAATGGGGTGTGTAAGTTTTCTGGGCCAGACTTCATGTAAACTACGTTGCTACGGGGTGCGGTTTTACTATTTAATACAATTTCAAGATGTCTATAATTTTGTTATAGATATCTATAAATCAAATTATAGATATCTATAAATCAAATTATAGATATCTATACTTAACATTATTGATATCTATAATTACCAATATTTTTGATATCATAAAATGTAATCAGTCATATGTTATATATGTTTCTTTATATTTTAATTCCTTAGCATATAAAGATATCTAAAAATCCAATTATAGGTATCTAATAATATTGATATCGTATGTTTTTATTATAGATATCTAAAAATCAATTTATAGATATCTAAAAATCTAAATATAGATATCCATAAATCAAAATACAGAAATCTATAGTAGAATTATAGAAATCTATAATTAACATTATTGGTATCTATAATTATCAGTACTTTTGATATCATAAAATGTAATCAATGATATGTATTATATATTTCTTGATATCTATAAATTTGTTTTATGATAAGTACTATTCCTTTGCATATATAGATATCTAAAAATCAGTATTTGATATCTATATATCAAATAATAGATATGCATAAAGGAAACAGGATTCTGATACAGTCCCTTATCTCAGAATTATGTGCCCTTAAAAGAGAATCGTGTTGGCCATATGTTTAGCATTGGAGGTTAAAATAGTACTGTTCATGTCTCAGCAAATTCTCCAAGGAAGCAGGATGCTGATCCAGCCCTTATTGCAGAATTATGTCCCCTTGAATGACATTTAGGTCATCAGATCAGAATTGTTACTGGTAATACGCCAAATGACATTCATTCAACAGGACCTGTAATGTGGGAGGTTAGTCCCTAGCTCTAACCAAAGAGGTAGATTTAGCTACATAACCATCAGCACCTTCAGCTGTCGAAATAATCGAATCAGGAAGGGCATTCCAATCTCTATGCATGTATGTGCAGCATAGAAGGTTAACTAGGACTGTTCGTGTCTCTGCAACTTCTCCTACAGTATTTTATGCCGGATATTGAAACTAACAACACAGTTCAGACACTGAACATGTGCATAAGAGAAATGTTTAACTACAGAATTATGATCCAGCATATTATCACAGGTTAAATAGTACTTTTTGTTTGTCCGCAACTCCTGTAGTATTTGGCGCTGGACATTGATACATTTTAGACATGCGTTTATGATGTGCATTCAGGAACCAGAATTTTGACCCAGCCCCTTATTGTAGAATAATGTCCTCTGGAACGATGTATACATTTTGGCCATGTGTTTCTTGGACAATATTCAGTTTCTAGAATTTCTGCATGACTACTGCATATGCCAAACAAATTACTCATCTAGTGAGGCATATAACAGGGACACTCGTCACCTTAAGTGATTGTCTAGTTGATTGCACCAAGCGTGTACAATGCGGTGTCGCAAAGAAGGCAATGCCTTAATTTCATTTAAGAGTATAAGAATCTTATATGGGTGAGAGGGGTGAATGGAAAAATCCGTCCCAAGGGTCACTGTCCGGCATCACGAGGCTTGCCGAGTGATGTCGGACAGTGGTCCCGAGGGACGGAGTTTTCTATCCATCCCTCACACCCATATAGGATTCTTTTTCTTGCATAACTTCCATTTCTCAGCGCGGATTTTTAATGCTGCAGTCACTTCGGTTACCGACGTCCGCCATATTGGGATGACACTAAATAAATGTTTAGTGACGTCACAGCGTGATATGACGTCAAACTTAACGACGGCGCATATGAGGTGGTATTCAACCAATGCATTTATCAAACACGCGAGAATATTCGATTTTGGGTAAGAACACCAGGGTTAGAATAGAATTTCTATCCCAAGCTAAAACTATGGATTTCCTTATCTGGTGTGCAAGAACATAGCATCTTCCACTTGATATCTTGGGACGTGTCCAGTACCAGTTTTAGGGATGTTCAGATTGTATTTCTCTTTTAATATTTTACAAAAACTCCAAAATTGTACGCAAACAATGTAGATTCAAGTCTGATCGGTGTGCGGCGTCTGTCTGTGTCTACACATTTTGTAAATGTCCTTTTTTATTTTGATGCTAGGGTTTACGTATTGTATGTTATGGGGGCACTTTCTGTTATGATTGTTTTCTGAAGAAAAATATTGCTTGTTTATTACGAAAACACACCCGTGCATCATAGTGCATTTTGTTCATCCCCAAAACGGTCAATTTTCTGAAGAAAATTTCTGATATTTTTCTTAGTTATACTCAAAACATGGGTTGTGGGTACTCGTTTGAACCGCCTCATTGAGGCTGTTCTAACGAGTACCCACAACCAATGTCTAGGAGCACAAATAAGGAAAATAATATATACCCTCGTAAACCCCAGTTTCTCTATATAAAGTGGGGTGTAAAGGGTGTTTATTTCACGGACTTGTTCACGTGATGAGGAGCAATATTAAATATTTTCAATATTAAATAAAAGATAGCAAACAATGTTTGAACCTGATTTCAACATAAAATCTAATTTTAATTGCAGCATCTGTTCTTAAAGGGTCTAAATTAGTCGCACAAACTGGTGGATATAAATGGTATGTTAAGTCTGGTGGAGTAGATCAGGCTGTTAAGGACTTTCATGCGTTGAACCCCGCAAAGACAAGAGGGTTTCAGGTAAGAAGGCACTTTAGGAAAATTGATATTGAGGATCCTCCTTATAACGACAAAAACTTTACTGTTATAAAGAATTTGCCGCTATAGCGAATTTGCCACTATAAAGAATCCCAATAGCGAGTAGTAAAACCGTAATAAAGGGCCTCCCCCCCCCCAACCCCAAATAAATACAGTAGAACTTCGATGGCTCGAACTCGGCTCGTTTCCCATGGCTGGGTCGAACTCGTACTTGAGCTCCTTGGGACATCCTCAAGATAATAAATGGTTGGGGATGATTAAGGAGATTTTAGTCTTTGATCTGACAAATGTGTGTTGTGTGTACTTATTAGAATCGCCTCGGTGAGGCGATTCTAATGACTACACACAGCAAACATTTTCATTATCTAACATCGAAAGATGTTTAAAAGTATCTCGTTATGCCTCTTGGCAGTGACCTTCAGTGGCTCGAACTACCGCTGTCTCGAATAAAATTTCATGGTCCCAAAGGGATTCGAGCCATCGAAGTTCAACTGTAAATCAATAAATCAATAAATGTGTAAATAAGAAATAAAATTAAATAAAAGCTGTGGACATTTGTCTAATTTTAGTAACAAATTCATTATTCTTCATAATCGTCACTAACCCCACCCATATTGAGCTCTGGATATGTTCCTGCCGGTATATCAAATGACGGTTTTTTGTTAGATTTGAGGTTTAACGTCCCAGTCAACGCTGCATATGTCATTTTGGAGGCGTTGCTTACAATTTGGTGGGACTTTTACCCGACATTGAGATGAAAAGACGTCTCAAGCCCTGTCGCCCAATGAAACAAATACGGTCTAAAGTCAGTCATGTTACTGACTTCAACACTCGTGATAGATTGTTAGCTGACTGCTAAACTTCTTAATCAGGGTTATCGGTATCATAAACTGCGCAAAGCCTGTTCAAAATTTTATAGACGTCATTCCGATTTAATTTCAAAATACAATGTTGGACTTAAATCACTTCTGCAACAAGGTCTATCGGAACCCGAATTTTACGGTGACTTAGTATATAAATTCAGAAAAAAAAATATAATTGCAATGACTTCAGCACCAAATTTCGTAAAATCATTCTTCGATATAAAAAGATTGGGTACACCGTATATGTTATACGGCAGACTGCATGCATGAAAGTTAAGCCAGTCACGGTTGACAACTTTGTTTCACGCTTTAATTGCACGCCGGTCGGTCAGGCCTCAGAGTCAGCTGTTGGTTTTCTTTTGCTCCAGCATTTCAGATGTTTCTTGCTGTCGAGTCCTCACCGTTGTTTCATCTCTGTCGTTGTTTCATTTTTGTGTTCGCGGAGATGTTGCACTGATGAGTTAGGAGACGTTCATGCGGACTGAACAGATTATTTGTCTAAATCGCGACGGAAGTAAGGACGAGGGTTGCAGCTGCGTTATATCGATTTAAGCCCCCCCCCCCACCCCCCACCACCACCAATGGAATTCGTTTGACTGACCGCTCCAAGGCGGTTCTTCTGTCGCGGTTTATTTTGTTATGGATTGTCGCTTATATTATTTTGTTTTGGATAGCCAATTGGGCATTTTGTGGAAAAGTAACTGTCCTTTTGGCTTTCCGCTATTGATGTTTCCATTACGGTCTAGTTATTTCGCGTTTGAGTTTCTTTCTCTTTGGTGTCACTGATGGGAGTTGTGGGTTAATGTTATCGATTCCTGACCATTGCTATTACTCCTATTATATAAGCATGGACGGTCAACCAAAAATATATTAAAAGAAAAAAAAATGAAAAGTTTCAGATAAAAATTATGCTATTCTTCATATATCTACTCAAAACATAGATTGTTGGTATTCGTTAGACCGCCACATCGAGGCGGTTCTTACGAATACCCACAATCTTTATTTTAGAGCAGATAAATAAGGTTTACCCCTCTAAACCCCTCTAAGCCCCAGCTTTACTATATAAAAGTGGGGTTCAAGGGGGTCAAAAGTATATAGGCGTGTTTTCGTGATGGACACGCTGAACAAGTGACATGCTTCTGAAAAGTTCAAACAAACCGTAATTTTGCCAACATTTGGCGGCTGGGCTTTAGATGTCATTTCATTTCAGTGTCGGGTAAAAGTCCTACAAAATTGGAAGCAACGTCTCCAAAATGACCAAAATGACGGGGACGTTAAACCCCAATTCAAACAAACAGTTTTTCATCTTAAAATTTTCATTTTTTTCGGCGATAAAGGTTACAATGTATTTCTATAGGCGTGTTTTCGTGATGATACCGAATATTAACCGCTTGTAGCGATATAAGCCTTTATGAATGCCAAATGTAGTTATGTTATGGTCCTTGAATTCTCTGACAGTTCAATCTGATGATAAGACCACTTTAATTCAAGTTTGCTAAATACACAGCTTTGGTTCAGATCCTGCAACATTTCAACAATCGTCGGAATCGGATACCTCTCGCGCCTCCATCACGAAAACACACCTATTCAAAGATATTGGAAATATTTTACCACCAAAAATGACATTTTTTCGATAAGAATTCTACAATTTGAATATTTTCTGCTAAAAACATAGATTGTGTGTACTCGTTTGAACCGCCTCGCCGAGACGGTTCTTACGAGTACCCACAAGCAATGTTTTTGAGCAGAAATAAGAAAAATAACGTATACCCCTGTAAACCCCAGTTTTGCTATATAAAAGTGGGGTTGAAGGGGGTCAAAATTATAAAGGCGTGTTCGCTTGATGCTCACTGCTTCATTTGCTCGTTTCTTGACCACATGGAGCCGGATATCAGAATTCCCCTTTGGAACGCATAAGACTGGACTGACCCAATCGCATGGACCACTCACTTTCTCTTTTATGTCGAGCGACTCGGGTTCATCGAATTTCTTGCTCAATTTGTCCCGAAGATGTTATGGATCACGTCAGCCACATTTGCTGTAAAAGTCCCGGCAACTGGTAATGGGTCTGTTGATTCATACGCAAATAATGTGTAAGTCACCTTTGATGACCGGCAGTTGATCCTTTTTTCCACTGACTGCGTGCTACCACATTACACGTAGCCCCTGAGTCAACAATAATTGGCATCTCAATCCCTCCAACAGAAACTTGAATTGTTTCGTCTGTATCAGATAAATCAGTCACATTGCTTATAATGAAAGCATACAATTATTGGTCGCCTTTTTTGAGACTCGATAACTTGCCTCCTTTTGGAACTTTGACCCGGTTTACTATTTCTTTGGATTTTTGTTTTGCGCCGTTTTTCGAACTGATCCAAATTTCCACATTTCATGCATTTTACCCCTTCGCGGGGCACTTGGGGTCCTTTGATTTATGCCCTTTATAGCCACTGCTGTACCAGACATTGGTCTGTGGGGTTTTGTCCCTTTCTGCAGTCGGGCTCCAGCATTTGATGTGACCCAGCTGACCTGTTCCGTTCTAACTCCTGATCCCTCTATAAACCATGCATGGGTTTCTGAGTCTTTAAACGCCCTTGCTGTTTCCCGCAACTGATCCAATGTCAGATTTCTCCCCTTTTCAAGCAACTTTTGTCTAAGCTGGTGGGGAGTGCACTTTTTAATCACCTGATATCTTATTTAGTTTTGCTTTTTGGGCCCGAACACGCATTTTTCAGCATTCCTTTTCAATCGCGTATTGAATTGTTCAACAGTTTTATTCCCCCCCCCCCCACCCCCAAAGCCCCCCACCCCCACCCGATTCATTGATCGAAATACGTGTCTTTCATAGGGTACATTGGAGAAGGGGCTGAAGTAATGTTCAAGAGTATTTTTAGCTTTCTCGTAATCGTCGTTTCCCTCTCTCGGTCAGAGTGAAGAAAAAGACCTGAAGAGTGCAATTTTGCTTGAAATTTGAGCCGGGGTACAGCATTTCCTACAATTTACATGTGCGCCCAGCGAAGTCTCAAATCAGACTGCGCATCCCTGATTGTTCGTTGGACGCACATATAAATTGTATGAAATGCTGTTCCCCGGCTCATTTGCAATCAAATAAAGTTCTAAAGAACGTATCCAACGCGCCGAAATTCCTGTGGTTTCACTTCAGTCAAATGGCCAAATAGACGAAACATCGGTAGCCACAGCCATGTCCAGCAATACTTCAGGTTCTTAACTAAACTCGTATTGCCGGCCTCGATTGCTCAGTCGGATGCGCGTCTGACTGATGATCAGGAAGATGCGGGTTCGATACTTGCCGGGGTCGGCTGCTGATTCAAGAAGGGCAGTTGTCGGTTTCTGACGAAAGAATGTACTCTGTACTGGTTAACCGCTTACGCTGCCCAGGAAAAGTGTGAAAGGTAAACGGACCGGCTCAAAAATAACCTAAATAGTGTTGACTGGGCCGTTAACCCCCAATTCAAACAAATAACTGAACTCGTCGCCACATTATATGGGCCCCGTCAAGCGATTTTGATACTCATCGCCAATGCGAGCAGCGAAGGTTCAGACGAGCCTGCACATCCGCGCAGTCTCGCCAGAACCTTCGCTGCTCGCTCATACAAGCAGTGAATCAAGAGGAACCTTCAGACAGAAAGCCATATCCCTGTCCCCTCTGAATGGCTGGGCATGCGTAGTTAAAATTTGTCATGACGGAATGCTCGAAGACACAAATTCGCTTGGCGGGGCTCAATTATTGTCCGTCACTTCGTACTGAACCAGATTCAGTGAAGATTTAACACAGCATATTAATCAACACCATTGAAGATCAGGGCCGAGTTGTTCAAAACACCGTTAGCTTAACGAGCCCATTAGTGCTCATATTGTTAACCAGTCTGGCAAGTTCAATATCTAAAATTGTGGTATTTTTGCTGAAAAAATGTGAGCAGCTTTTGCATTTGCAAAAGCTGCTCACATTTTTCAGCAAAAATATTAGCATATTTGCCATAATAAATGATCAAAGTTTTAACAATATGTTGACTAACGATGTTGTTAGTTTTGAACAACTGGCCCAAGCCGTATGAAATCTTTATTTACATCCCACTGCGCATGCTTGTAAGTTTCCGGCGCCGCCCATTGGGGCTTGAAGAAATAAATGGGCTGCATGATGATTCCACGCAGAGCTGAATCCGACCGCACAAGAGAAATTGTAAACCGCTTAGAGGATTTAAGCCTGCCCAGTCAAAGCGGGGCGAGTCGGACCGTCCATGCCTATAAAACCTATTGGTTTCATTGGGCGATAGGGCTTGAGATGTCATTTCATCTCAATGTCGGGTAAAAGTTCCGCAAAATTGGTAGCAACGTCTCCAAAATGACCTTTTTATTGTTGACGGGGACGTTAAACATCAAACCAAATAATTGTAAGATATTCAATGAGAGGATCATTCAACAAATTACAGTACACGAAAGGGTTGTTCAATAAGTTTGAGCATACACTACGGCGGCATTTGAAAATCGTCTTAGATACCTAAGGATGTTGCTTTCGAAACCCAGGCCCTAAAAGTTTATTTTATGATTAAACTTGGTTGACAATGACCTTTTTAGGTTAAACTCTTTTACGGTTGCTCAGATATTTGTAAGGCAAAACGAAAACCAGGTGCTTTTTCTAAAGCTATTGTACATGTAACTAATGACATAATAGTCGAACTATGTACATGAAGTCAGCAAAATGAACGTTTATATCTAATGAAGGTCAGGGTAATTTACTGTTTTTGGTCCTAGAAACTTCAGATTTCGTATTGTAGCAGTTTCTCTGAAAACGCAGGGCTGATTGAAACCAAGACTCATATAAAGCATCAGTGGAATTATAAATAAGGGATTAGCTTGTCGAATGGTAGTTAATTTCATCAAACAGCAAGCTGCATTTTCTATTGGTTGCTAGGTCGAATTGTCAAAAATCTCTCTGTTCCTGAAATTTCTTTTCAAAAAAGAATTCGAAATTATCAAAAATTATTGTTTGTTCTGAGGAAGGCAGGGGAACTGAGTGACTTGTAACCATTACCACTACGTGGGCTGATTCTTCAAACAACAAATTGGTGTTATCTTCTTAATTTCTTTTCCCAGAAAAAAGGTTTTGTCATTTCATACAATATGCCTCAAATGTAAAAAAACTTGGTTTCATGGGAAAATTTAGAAAAATATTTCAAAATGTCGTCTGTTGTAGTAATTACCCACTGTACTAAGAATGACTCATTTGACAAGTATAAAAAGCAAGTTGGCTGGAAGGAACACTCATTCTGGAACATCCGTAATGAGTGTTTGAGAGTGATTCAAAAAACCTTAAAACGTGCAGCTTTCATCGCAATCGAACTAAAATATATTAGTATATACTTAAAATAATCTGAAGTTGGCGGGAAGGTTAACGTGTACCAAGTTAAAAATCAAAGCACTGATGGTCGCCAGATAGTATCTGAATGTAATACGGGGAAGATGGTCCTGAACGGGAACTTACACTAATTTACACTAATTCGTTTTATCGTAAAATTCCTTTACTTTCAACAAACAGTGTAGATCCAGATCAGACGCCACATCTTGTAGCGTCTGTTCTGGATCTGCACTAGTTGTCAATGACTAATAAACCAGCCAAGTCCAGATTTCCCAGGCAGCCAGTGCTTTAACCAGCGCGAGAAAATAATGATTCTATAAATAACCATTACCTGGAAGCGAGAAACACGCGGGAAGCTTCTGTAGTTACATGTAGCAATTTTGGGTTGATTGATAATCAATTTACCAAAAAAATAAGTTTTGCCGATTTTAGCAGGACTTCTAAAAAGTCAGGTTTGAACTGTGAAAATTCAAAAATTGTTAGTGGGGTCTTGGTAACATGATCAATATCCTTATAATATACAGTAAAATCTGTCTGATTGGCCACCTCTATTAAGCAAGCAACCTGTACTAAGCAAGCAGGCTCTCAGTTCCCAAAAATGGCAAATGTGTTAAATTTCACCTTTATTAAGCAAGTACCTGCCTTAAGCAAGCACATTTTGGTTATCCCTTAGGTGCTTGCTTAATACAGGTTGGACTGTAATTCAAAGACTTTGAATTTCTTCGTAATAGTAACTATTGTATCGATGACTCTAGTCGAACCAAGTATGCCCAAATAATGGCATTGTTGACCTTACAGCAAGGTCAGATTGGGTCTCAGACTTTGGATTGCTGTTTCTTAGAAGCAGGTCGCGAACCTTTGTCATTGTCCGGAATCGTCGATTTAGGAGCATATTACAGAGTTGGATCGGTCCTATTGTCTGTCTGTCTTACACGGCTTCGTTTGTTTTGCAGAATACACTTTGGCATTTTGGGCGGTCTCAAGACACGAGTTTCCTACTACAAGAAGAAGAAAAGACAGTAACGTTGCTAATATGGACTTACAACAAACTTCCAAACGGCAGAAAAATCCGGATTGTGGATAAAATAAAATATACAGATTAAAAGCTTTTTGTGCGATATTGTTTTGTTTGATTTGAGGTTTAACGTACCCGTCAACACTATAAAGGTCATTTTGGAGACGTTGATTCCAATTTTGTGGGACTTTTACCCTACATCGAGATAAAATGAAATCTTAAGCCCTGCCGCCCAATGAAAGCAATAGGGTTTATAAGCATGGACGGTCCGACTCGCACCGCTTTGCATGGGCAGGCTTAGATCCTCTAAGCGGTTTACAGAGTGTTGCGTTAGATAGTTATCTATAAAATCTGGACTGGAATAAAGTATTTGGTTTCATTACGATAACACAGCCGTGCGACATAGTGCATTTTTTCACATCTCCAAAATGGCTACTTTTCTGATGAAAATCCGTGATATTATTCTTATAAATGCTCAAAACATAGGTTGTAAGGCGGTTCTAACGAGTACCCACAACCTATGTCTTGGAACAGAAATAAGAAAAATAATGTTTATCCCCGTAAACCCCAGTTTTCTCTATATAAAGTGGGGTTTAAGGGGTCTTCATTTCACGGACTTGTTCACGTGATGTTTGCAAACCGTGAAGACACAGATCAGATGCCACAGAACGCAGCGTCTCATTACGAAAACAAGCCATATTAGACAAATACATTGTAAACTTTACTGCCATAAAAACCCCGAACATTTTAAGATTTACCCCTGTAAACCCCAGTTTTACTATATAAAAGTGGGGTTAAAAGGGGGTCAAAATTATGTAGGCCAGTTTTCGTGATATGACCAGGGTCTGCACTGTCTTCTACGATACGATATGAATTTAAGGGTTAAAGTCTCAGTAAGGACTATTTTCTTGGCCTACTAGTACGAAAACACGCCTATTCACATATATTGGTAACATTTTACCACCAAAAATTGAATTTTTTTTTCAGATAAAAATACTGATATTTTTCACATTTCTGCTCAAAGGATTGATTGTGAGTACTCCTTAGAACCGCCTCGGCGAGGCGGTTCTAACGAGTACCCACAATCTTTGTTTTGAGCAGAAATGAGGAAAATACTGTATACCCCTCTAAACCCCAGTTTTTCTATATACAAGTGGGGTTCAAAGGGGTCAAAATTAGTTTATACTAATTTATTTTAGTTCGATTGCGATGAAAGCTTCAAGCTTATTGAATCGCTCTCGAGCACTCATTCCGGTTGTTTTCACGTGCGCGCGAGAGGCAGTGGCTTTTACACCACTGCTACCCATTTACACCTGGGTGGAGTGGAGCAGTGTAATTACGTGTCTTGCCCAAGGACACACCTCGATGCCGGTGGCCCTTGGGCCTGACATGTATTGACACTGCTCCACTCCACCCAGGTGTCACGGGTTAAAATTATATAGGCGTGTTTTCGTGATGCGCTCAGAGACAATCGACCCATCAGTGCATGTTGGTTAACCGTCGCGGACAAAAAATGACTGTCGGTGGATACTTATTTCATGTCTAATAGAACTCAAATATAGAGGCAATTCATTGTTTTTCATGAATAAACATTTGCCGGGTCCCGAGGAAGCTGTCAGAACACGAAGCCGATAGGCCTAATGTTTAAATAATCTTTCGAAGTACCCGACAAATGTCATTGCAATGTAATAACCATGGATGATCGTTGTTCTTGCATAATTTAAGATTCCAACGGTATATTGAGGCGAAAATGTCCAAAGCTCCCTATAAACTCCATATAAACTATTCACTTCTATTTAGATCTTCTTAGCGGTTTATGAGTACTCATGTGTGGTCAGTGTCAGCTCTGCGTGGAAGGAGCCCAATCTATTTCTCCAAGTCCCGATGGGCGGGGCCAATATTTGATCAATAAAAGAGCAAATGCGTAGGATCTGTATTGTCTGAACTAAAGGTTTGCTGACTTAACCAACATATTTCACGCTTTTGACTGTCTGCACTCTAATGCTTTGAACAACGTCCCTTCCGTTTGATGCTTCGTTGTCTGCACAAGATTTATCCATATATAGATATTTTTAGATAGGCTAGTTATTTGTCTATTTTTCGATAATTTGAGTGACAGATTTGGACTTAGTTTTAATCGAAAATTAAAAAAAAAAATAATAAAATCGTTCTGATTGAAAAGCAAACAAAAACAATTCTGGAGGTTGACTCCTTTACGAGAAGTTGGCAGAGCTTCTCTACTACATCTTCTCTTGACTTGACTTGATAGATTTTGTAAGGTAACCGGGCGCTTAAAGCGCATAGGGATACCCCCATCTCGCTAAATGGGATTAGTTTATGTACTGCTCTTCCCAAGGCATCCAATGTGCCGGCACTTGTCAATTCGACAGGTGTCAGCTGACCAATGGGAATATAGTGACCTCTTGCTCAGAGGAAGGCACAAACAGCACCCAAGGAACAGCGTTTGTCCTAAGAAACGAGCGGTTCTCTAGCGATTTTAGAATTTTGAGAGCAGGAATCGGACCAAAGACGGGCTCTTGTGTGTGATGTCACGTTCCCAATTTCGGCTGCCAAATGTGTCAGAGCACATCCCTGTTTTCGAATGTCTGGCCGAGGAAAAAAGCTAACATACATTATCGGTTCTGGCTTCCATTATTCTCTGCCCCCATCCCTGACCTGGCGAAGAAAACGCCTTCGGTCACGATGCTTGTTAAGGGGTGATAACGCATGCAATTTTTGAATTTTGAACAGGCATCTAATGTGAGCCAGGAAGGGTGACTAATAGACCACCCAATTCCGACTATTGCAAAAAGTCCTTGTACCCGTGCTGTCATCACGGAAACCCGCCTATACCAGTGGGGTTCAAAATTACATAGGCGTGTCTTCGTGATGTGTTTGGAGGTATGTGGTTGTTAGGGAAAGGCCGTGATGAGGCTAATCAGCTTTTTTTGCAATTCCGCTAATTTTTATTTTTGCACGTCTTCCAAAAGGGATTTTAAGGGACTTCTATTTCCAAATACCTAGCACATGGTGGCTATTGCAATTGCCCCGCCTATAAAGATATTTAGCGCGTGTCCCCGTTTGTATGCTCTGTTCTGACAGTATTTATCCCTTCGCTTTGCATACTTCCGGGGATTTCATCATGTTGGTACCCGGGGGGGGGGGGGAGTACGGGCTCTCTCCCAGGTGCCCTCAGGATGTTGTCCTGAGGCTCCCCATCGAGCCTCTTCTCGTGTCGGAAATAGAAAAGTGTGATTAGTGCTTTGGACCCCATGTGTGCGCTAAGATCAGCGTAGTTGTGTCAAGTTTCTTGTGCCCCGGGGTCCCAACGGTACCTGTAATAGAAACTAAAGCCATTAGTGCATAGTGTGCTAGCGGGCCGGGCTCGGGTGAGGGTAACTCCCCCCCCAGGCGCGGTCCGGCTCTTACGGTAACTTGTTCAAAACCAAGCTAAAGGGTGGCGCAGTTATTGTGAAGAATATCATTCCCATGGGGGCTGCCTGTCCCGCAGTGGCATGTTACCTCATCAGAAAATTCATAAGTGCTAAGCCCATGAGCCGCAACCACAGTGCCCCGAATCGGCTTGTCGCCGCAGTTTCAAGCATGTCCGTGTGTGTTTTCGGGCTCTGAGATTTCCTTATGGTGCACCTTTGCCCGTGGTCTGTTATGATAATGAAGATATTGGAGAGTCGTTGGTTTTATGTTTCTCGTTAGATGTTTTGATACAAAATCTAGAGTAAAAAATGTTATCACCGAAAAACGCGGCAAAAAATAGCAAATCGACTATAAAAAGCTTTTCTTCATGTTTCACCTGCTTGTAAGCGAATATACCGCCGCACTGTATTGGAATGTTTGTTTTGTTTGATTTGAGGTTTAACGTCCCCGTCAACACTGTAAAGGTCATTTTGGAGACGTTGCTTCCAATTTTGTGGGACTTTTACCCGACATTGAGATGAAATGACATCTCAAGACCTGTATTGGAATGCCAACGACCCATAGTCTAGATAGCATTCTCAGAATATCCCAAATTCGAGGCATGTGTGGCCGCCCCAACGCAACAGCTATGACCTTTATAAAGTGGCGTAGTCAAACCAATAAGGCAGATCGCGTGTTGAAGGGGTTCTGAGACAAAAGAACAAGAAACTGATGTGGTGTTTAAAAACTGAAAAAGTGGACCAGTCATGTGTTCGAATAGACTCAAGTATTGCGACATATGCTTGTAGGGAGGAAAAGGAATGACTTTGACAAAGTTAACTTCAGGGTTCTGGTCTTTTTGTTATTTTTGAAATGACGTTAAATTATTTGAGCACGAGCTACACCCGTTGAATGCAAGGACATATCTGTCTTTTGCAAAGCTAAATGTGTGTGGTGGGGTTCACGCACCGCTATTTCACCCAGCCAATAATATCCTTAGATGGAATTGTGGACTGTGTGATTTAAGGCTTGGATAAATCATCGTAATATATCCGGAGTAATTGGAAGTCGGGAATCACGCCGATTTGCCATATTTTGAAATCTCTTCAGTAATTTCCTAACTAAGAAGCATTGACCAGATCTGCCAGATCAAGCAATTTATGATCGTAACTTACAGCAGAAACATGTGATGCTATAGAGGAAGGACTAATTACCGGAGTATAATCTGCCGATAAAATTAGACAAAATGATGCTCTAAAATGCAGCAACTTGAACCGGAAACTGTCCCAACTGTGGTGCAACTGAGAATGCCTCCTGAAATTGTAAACGAGATAATCCATCAGCAGCAATATTGTGTTTTGCTGGAATATGTTTGGCGCGAAAATGGTATTGAGGCGCAACGATGACAAGTTTAATTTAGGCCTACTCTTTCGATGCTCGTTTATTGATAATTTCGAAAAAAGGCCAAATTGTCTGTCAAGAACATTATCTTAGAATCATGCAAGCCTGGTCCCCAGTGTTCGAGTGCGATGACAATTGGAATAAAGTTCCTTTACAGCAATTTAATATTTAATATTTTTGCTCCAGGTAAACGCGAACTATTCATTTCCGAATATCGCTGCAAAGCCATTTGTTATAAAAAGAGAATGGATTGGAAGATTGCCATTCCGTTGGACAAAAAAGACTTGCGTTAAATGATTCGAAAAAGGTAAGCCACGCTGCATATGAGAGTATCGATTTCTGATCCTTGCCTCTGCTTCTATTTTGCATATCAGAGTATCGATTCCTGGTCATTGCCTCTACTTTTATTTTATATCTGCACAGGCTTCTTTGTTTTAACGAATATAAACATTGGGACCTAATTCCACAAGTGAGATCTACGAGTCTGCGTAAAACGGCACGTCCTGGACAAATAACACAGCAAGCAAAGTTTAAGAGACCAATAAGTAATTATTGTAATTTTTTTCAGAGTTACTTTTTTGCGTCTTGCAATATCATTAAGTTTATCGCGGATTTTAGAAAACTTTTCCTCAGGCTATCTACTCTCCATAGCAACTGAGTCTATCCCATAGATTAAAATTTTACTACATGGTTGCTCCGTTTTCTCATGTTTTATCGGAACACCGATGTCGGCGGCGAGGGAAAAAAATCCCGAAAGGTCCTGTCAACATTTCTCAGAATTTTTGGTCCAATGAAGACAGAAAAAATCATCCACAATATGTGACATACCACTCGCCTGAAATTTATTCAGCACTATCCAATTTAATTCTGAGCTAAAGGTATTGAATATCTTATAGGTAATACTGGCTCCAATTGGGAGCACACCTTCATAAAAGAATTTGTTTCTCCACCGATAGCCTAAAAGTTGAGAGTCAGAATGGTGAATAGGTATCACACGGAAAGCATCTTCAATCAATATCTGTTTAGCCATAAATGCTCCAGGGGCGAATATTTTAACTAGACCTATGTTTTCATAATTTAACTGTAGACATTTCAGAAGGAATGCCTAAATTGACCGAGTTGTGACTTGGAAAGGATAAATTGTGTATCAGTCTGCATTTTCCTGGTACGGTCTTGAGAATTACTGCCGGAGGCGAGCAAACAAAGTGCTCAAATGGTTGCGAATCAAATGGACCCGCTATCCGGTCTAATTTACGTTCATGGTTTAATTTTTCATCAACAATGTGCGTAAAATTATATATTTAGCTGTTGTTGCGAGAAATGACTGTTGCTGGTTTCTCTATACAGCCTAGCCTGAAACCAAGCCTTCTGTCAGGTATTTTGACATTTCCAGATTATAATGCTGTAGATGATTTACTAGAACCCCTACTTTTATTGGGGTTAGGAGTTTGTTTGGGTTCGTTATTTGGCTGAGCAGTTGGCTTGTTGGGCTTGGATTTTGGCATGCATTTTAGGGCAGTTACGTTTGTTATGCGCTCTTGATTTGCAGAAGGGACATGTGCGTGCGTAAGCACAGTAACTGGAGCATGAATCACCGCGATTGAAGGCGAAACAAGTTCTTTCTTTTGACCGAAAGGACTGCTGCTTCGGTTTGCTTGGACCAGAAATGAAGTTAGTATTTAACTTTGATTTGGTGTTGAGTCCTATTGTCTTCCCTCGGAGCACTTCGACTGGGACTTGCCAAGGCGCACAATATGTTTCACACAATCGTCGAAAAGTTTCATCACAATATGTAGAAACTCCAAGCCAAGTCCCAATAATCATAGTTCAAGTCTATTAGAAATTCGCAATATTTTAACAAATGTGGGGCTTCATCCAGCGGTTTTCTTAAGTAGACTGCCATGAAAACATATCCATTGATTAAGGGTCAGAGGAGGTTTCGTAGCTGTTTGTTGTAAAGTGATTGCGCCTGGGAAAATGCTGATTGATAAAGGGCCCTCTTTGAGATTGGACAGAAGTGTACCAATATCAATATGCAAGATTTTGGATTTTACTTTCTGTGGGACTGTGACACCTAGCGGGATGCCATCTGAGGATCGGAACTCGACTGTATCGGTAGTGTGACTGACTTCACCTGAGAATATTTTATCTATGAGATACATCACTAGCAAATCTGCTTCCTTGATAGTGTGATTGTTTGCAGTAGAATCTGTAGCATCAGAAGAGGTCTTGGGAGGTAGACATCTCTGTCTCTACAAGTGAGGAAGAGTTCCCGGGAATAACCATCGTGTCTTTCCCTTGATTGCCCTCTACATTTTCTGCAACCGGTTGATGTCCATTGGAAGAACTGTCATGCTGTTTGGATTTTCAGTTTTAAAGACGAATGATTTCCGAAGCCAGCTTTATATAATCAATAGAGGTAACTGCATTCTGTGTGAAATTATCTTCATTTTGTTTCTTAGCAGCAGCTGAAGAAGTAGAGGAACCTCATTTTTCCGCTTCCATGATGACTGAGGTTTAGGTGGCATAAGGGATATGACATGCGTTTGTATTCATGTATCACTCGAAAGAAAACCTACACAATTAACCATGAAAGAGTCATATTATCTTAATCTCTTATAGTTCACAAATCTGATATTCCCTTTATTCTGATGTGAACACCGAACCTGTGTTGTGATAATAAACTCCAAAAAGCATGGGGAAGCAGATGGGAACAACACTGTCTACTGAAGGAGTGCAATACGGGTATATGCGTCAGTTTTCCACATGTTTTTATTTGAGAGGACGCATTTGTGTCACAAAAACATGCAGCTAATCTATTTCTTCAAGCCCCGATGGGCGGGGGCCAACTGCCAAAAAGTAAGTTTCAAGTAAGTATATTACAGTTTGTGGTTATAGCAATTGCATATATATAGGAACAGTGCAAAAAAACCTCTCTATAAGAAAGTGCACCATTATTATTATTATCAATTTTAATGCAGTTGCAGTATCATAAAATAGTACAGTGTATCTATGCAAACTATTTGTGACCATCCGTAGCTCTGATTGTGGGCATAAACACCTTAGCGTGAAATGTCGGCTGTCTGTTTTCATTTCAAATAACACGGCTATCCGGAGACATACTGAGCAATACTCACTATTTTATCCACAAGTTTCACTTTTAAAGAAAAATTCTAGTCCTTGTCATATCATATGAAAGAAAAGATTAATCGATCATCAGTATGCAATTTGATGAATATTTCTTCTGGCAATATCCTGATTCTTTCTTGTCCGAGAACTTAAAAAAGGTATAATCTGCACTATATTTTGTTGATCATTCAGACGCTTGCGTGAAAATTTAGGTCGGCACGAATGCATTTCCGTACACGGGAATATTTGTATACGGGATAGAATCAGGCCTCTTATATATACAAAAGACAATCAAGAAACTACCATGCCGTCCCCTGTGGGGAGTCTTTAAGGGTCTTCTTTTGGGACTTTCAAGGAATAAAAGGGGGTACGAATATTTAGGCGTTGTAAAGATTTAAACATTTTTTCTTGTTATATTTGACACAGGAAAGTTTGTATATGGGAAAAATGTTTACGGGAAAAAAAACAGGACTATTATATATACGAACGAAATTACAAAAAACTAAAATTCCGTCTCTTGGGGTGGTGGGGGAGGGGCGCTAGCCCACGGTGTCATAAAGGATCTTCTTTGCGGACTTTCTAGGAATTTATTTCTTTCATATATGACATGGGAACGTTTGTATACGGGAAAATTTGTATACGTGAAGAATCAGCACTATTATATATACGGACGACATTGTGGAAACTAATATTCCGTCTACTGGGGGAGGTACCCCTAGTGTTTTAAAGGGTCTTCTTTAGGACTTGCCTGGAGTAAAAGATCGAGCTCGGGTAAAAGTCCAACAACATTTGTATATGGGAAAATTTGTAAACGGGAAAGATTCAGGAAATATACGGACAAGACAGGAAGTAATATTCCGTTTCACGGGGGCGAGGTAGGTTCCCCCATTGCATTAAAGGGTGTTTTGGGGGACTTTCTAGGAGTAAAAGGGGCTAGGAATATTAAGGGGTAGTAGAGATTGAGAAATGATTTCTTTCATATTTATCAGAAAATTAGAACACAGGAAAGAATCAGGACTATTATATATACGGACGAAATTATAGAAACTAATACCTTGTCTACTCGGGGTTGGGGGTGGGTCAAAGGTACCCCTCAGTGTCTTAAAAGGCGATGATTATGGCAACGTAAAATCGATTTAAGCCCCCTCATGGAATTCGTTCCACTGACCGTTCCAAGGCGAGCCTTGTGTCGCAGTTTATTTTTGTTATAGGTTGTCTTTGAGTGTGCGTATCGTTTATAATATTTTGTTTGGTTAGCCATTGTCCATTTTGTGGGAAAGTAACTGTGCTTTTGGCTTTCCGCTATTGGCCTAGTTGTTTCATGTTTGTGTTTCTTTCCCTTTTGGTGTCTCTGGTTGGAGCTGTGGATTAATTGTATCGGTTCCTGATCATTGCCTTCACTTCTATTCTTCGGGGACTTTCCAGGGGTAAAATGGGGCTAGGAATATTTAGTGATAGTAAAGATTGAGACATGTGAGAACCGTTCAGAATATTTTGAAGAAATAGGAAATTATAGTAATTTCAAGTTTTTGCATGCAATATAATTGTATATGAGTGATTTATATATACTGGCCATGACAAGCTAAAAGGGGTTTTCGCTTCACGAAAACAGGCCTATATAATTTTGACCCCCTTGAACCCCACTTTTATGAATTAAAACTGGGGTTTACAGGGGTAAACCTTATTTTTCTTATTTCTGCTCTATATTTTGAGCAGAAATAAGAAAAAAAAAAACACAATATTTTATCTTAAAATTTTCATTTTTGGAGGTAAAATTTACAATGTATTGGTATAGTCGTGTTTTCGTTATGGAGCAGATTCGGACAGTGAATTGCTGAAGTGAGTATTCATCGGTCTTACATGCTGAAAGAGACCTTATGGCTTGGAACTGTCTATCATATAAAAAGGTGATGGAATGTTTTATTTTTGTTTCGTTTTGGAGAGGTCCATTTGTTCAGTTCAAAATGGACAATGGCATGGTGAAGGAAGTTATAACTTGAGCGTTTCTGAAATGAATGCAATTGAAATTGCAAATTTCTTGAACCAGGGATATTTTATACTTTGTTCATGGCATATATCAGGTTTTACAGGAATGGTTCAGATCCAGTAGCTTGCTGGCGAAACAATAAAATGTTACTGTGGTAATATTGCCAAATTAAACTAGAAGCAACGTCTTAAAGATGGCTTTACATTCAGGTGTTCAAACAATCATGAATTTGGTATGAGGAAGCATTCTTCCTTTGAAGGCTCTTCATACAATATCAGAGCCCTAGTGATTTTTATAAAAAAAAAAGAAAGAACAAACAAACTACCCTGAAGCTCATTCTTTGCACCTGTCTGCTGTATCAACTGGTATGGATTACAACCATACGGGCAAGCTATGTTAGAGAATTTTTTTTCAGAATTTACACTCAATACATATGGCATGTCTTCAGGGTGAAGTTGAGATAGACGAAAGTCTTTTCGGTAGAAAGATGAAGTACAATAAAGGGGGGGGGGGGGGGGGGGGTGCAAAGGGCAAAAGGATATGGATGTTTGAGATAGTAATAAAATGAAATCTATCCAGTAGATAACAGAAAACCTGATACACTAATCCCCTTGACACAGCGGCACGTTTACCATGGTTAAAGAATATTTTGTGATTCTTGGGCCGCATATATGTCACTAAATGAATAAGGGTGTGAACATTTCACAGTATGTCTCAAAACATTCAAACAGAAATATAAGAATGTAGCAACACCCTCGAGGGCAGCCCCCGCCCATCGGGCTTGAAGAAATAGATGGGCTGCATGATGCTTCCACGCAGAGCTGAAACCGGCTGCAAACGAGTACTGGTAAACCGCTTAGAGGATCTAAAGTAAAAGTAAAACAAAGATCAGGAATCGATACAATTACCTTACTCCACCCATCAAAGACACCAAAGGGAAAGAAACACAAACATTAAGCGACCAGACCATAATGGGAACCTAAACAAAGGAAGGCCATAAGGACAGTTACTTTCCCACAAAATGGCCATATGACCATTCAAAATAAAAAGACACAAGTGATACACACAGTAAGTAACAAACAACACCATAAATAAACGGCCACAGAAGAACCACCTTGGAACGGTCAGTGGAATGATTTCCACTGGGGGGCTTAAATCGATTTTACGTGGCCATTCCACGCCCTTACTTCCGTCGCGATTTTGACAAATAATTTGTTCAGTCCGCATGAAGGCCTCCTAACTCATCAGTGCAACATCTACGTGAACACAAAAAATCAAAGAACCACAGAGGTGAGACAACGGTGAGGACTCGACAGCAAGAAACCACTGAAATGCTGGAGCAAAAGAAAACCAACAGTTAGACTGCCCAGGCAAAGCGGTGAGAGTCAGACCGTCTATGCTTATAAACCCTATTGGTTTCATTGGGCGACAGGGTTTGAGATGTCATTTCATCTTAATGTCGGGTAAAAGTCCACAAAATGACCTGTACAGTGTTGACGGGGACGTTAAACCTCAAATCAAACAAACAAACACACTCGAAAAATAAATGGTATAAATTGTGAAATGTTTGAACAACATCTGGCTGAAATAGAATGGAAACATGAAACGCAAAACCGAAATAAATATGTTGCATACATCGATCTTGTGAAAAGTATTTAAATGCCAGCTAAGCCTCCAAAGTATACGTATCCAAAACCTCTTTTTACACTTGGACACCTCCATCACAAACTGTGAGAGACAACATCCCGTAACCATCATACAGTCTAGCAGTAGCAGCAGTGAGAGTGGCTCGGATCCATCCCAACCATAGTGTTCTTCGACACCTTCATACCCCACAAGCCAAGTGTCTCCAGTATCCACAAGCTCCATTAATGCAGTTCTTGTATCTCCGGCACACGCAGCAACGAATGTTACACACGAGCTCGCTCTCCTTCACCAGCACCCTCAACATCTAAGCCTACAGTTGATGATAAGTTCGTCACCAGGAGAAGATAGCGGATATCTACTTTTTTGAGAAGAATACCAAAAATATTTCATCGAGTGTGTTGAAAATATCAGTATTTTCACGAGTCCGAAGCACGAGTAAAAATTCTGATGTTTTCAATACACGAGATGAAATATTTTTGATATTTATCGAAAAAAAAGTAAATTTTCTTTTTATTTTATAATATTTTAGGACACTTACTGTAATTGATCAATCGGATCTTACGTCACAATTTTGACTTGGCTATGACGTCAAAACTGTCAGTTGCAAAACATAAACAGATCGCCATTTTTACAGTTCAAAGAATGCTTTTTCAAGGTATTGTAAAGAATTATTTCATCGATCACTTATGACTTTGGCGAAAAAAAGTAGACCGGGCTGCTACTGTGAAAATAACAAGGTTTTGTTATGTTTCACAGTATGAAAATATCATTTATATTTCACACTGTGAAAATATCACTTTTATTTGTTTCAGATATGCATTGTTTTTACTGCTCAGTATAAAATAAAAAGAAACACAGGCGAAGGCCACTGTTGACAACAGTTCTGATGACACTGATGCGCATTGGGAAGATGTTTCTCATAAATTGTTCCATTCGATGCAGTTCCGATCTATGCAAGAAAGTAAAAAGTCAGACAAAAGCTACAGATAACCAACCAAAAGCAAACGATCCAATCCTTATTCAAAACGCATATTTATCATATGACGTCCCGACTGAGAGTGTAATAACGCCATGTAATATTTTCGATAATCCACTAGTGGATTAAATATGCAAATTAGCTAGATACGTCCCGTAACGTTACATGTACGGTGTCCTTAACGACGTCGCGTTTACTAACGGCGGAATATTGACATTTTTGTAAAAAATCGTGGATACAATGCGTTTTAAATGTCATATGATAAATAGAATCTTGCATTCGTGCTCATGTATTATTGAATTTATTAAACTCGTCGAGGAAAAGGGATAAAATGCTCGGCAGAGCCTCGCATTTTATCCATTTTCCTCAACTCGTTTAATAAATTCAATGATACATGAACACTCGTGTAAGATCCTCTATTTCTGTATGATTTCTCCAGCTGTGATAGTGACTTCCAGTGATGAAAGGGTCCAAAGGAAAATTTTAACAATATGTGTATAGATCTACAAAACTCAATAAAAATTAAAAAAGGTAAAAAAAATGTCTAAAAAAAATACAAAACATGTATTTTAAAATTTAAACATTTCACATGACATGAAAATATATGCAATAAAAAGAAGTACTGAGAAAAGAAATTCACGACCGTCATAAATGGTAAGTAGTTTTCTTAGAAATTGCACTATACATTGATTGACTTTTGAAACATAATTCCAGGTAGATGTACACAGTTACAGTTCAAATGCTGAAATTTACAATCTATGTATTACTGTTGAAAATATGATAGGTCAGATGAGATTGTGGCCATTTTCGATTAGCCGGCTGATTTTGACTCAAAATCTTTATCATTTACACAGAATTTTAATCTGTACTTTTGTTTACATGTATGTTATTGGTTTAAAACCCGGATATATTTTTCGAATGGGCGAGAGTCATGGGACTGGGACGTGACAAATCCGGAAAAGACACTTTCGTACACTGTTCCGTCTATTTGAAATCAGGAGATACAATCTGCATCCTTTCAATGTTTCTAACGGCCGTAACGAGTACATCGATATTACATTTATAAAGGCAGGCGTTAAAATATGCCATTTATATTTTTAATTAATCTACTTTGCTTCCGTATTCTTACCACAGTTTCATTGACACGGTTTATAACGATATTCATGTCATTTTCTTTCGTCTACAACGTTTATTCCGTTTTGACATGTATAATATATAAGTAGTAGGAACGCACTATTTTATCAACTGTCTGTATCAGAAACACACTCCAATCTTAACAGAATATTTAGATTACTGAAAAGAGCATGCAAAATAATTCTGAATTATCAAATTGATAATATACCTAATGTAATGGAAGAATTAAAAATATTAAATATTTATGAACGCATTTTTCTCAGAAAAGCAAAAATAATGTACAAAGCCTCAAATGCATTAACACCCCAATATATCTATCAAATGTTTCATTTAAGACCCTCCAATAACACTCTTCAGTCTCTAAGATCCACAGGTACCATAAATTATTTAATACCGAGGCCACAAAAAGAAATGTTTAAGCAGAGCTTACTTTTCTGGTCCAGTGGTGTGGAACAATTTACCAGACAGCCTCAAAATTTTAGGTTCACTTGACAGTTTCCATAGAAACTGCATCAAGTGGATCAAGGGAACCCTCTAATTTCCTTGAAGCTGATATTTATTTGTATTTATTTTTATGTTGTGTGTATGTGTGCATATATATGTGTGTGTGGCTTCTTTGTAAATTGTAGCTCTACATGTAAATATTGTGCATATTTGAGGGCCTCATGGAAGATTAGCTTGTTGTTGCTAAATGTGTTACCCTCTCAAAATAAAGACGATTATTATGATTATTATTATTATTATTACTACAATAACGGCGTTTTCTACGTGCAATAGCTCATCATCTCATCATCTCTAGTTTCCACATTTATTTCCATTTCCTCAGCGGAGATGAAAAGCACAGCCTCCACGCTTAACCGTTTCCGCGCATCACGCAAGCGTCTGAATGATCATGATCATATATTATTACGCCACATTTACTTATTTTCTGTTCCGTTGTCAAACGTTCCCGATTTTATTGCCATTCTTCCAAGGTAAAGAACTGTTAGCTGCGTTTTTACTTTACACAATGGCGACTTACTTTACATAATGGCGACATTTGTTTTGTTTCGTGACTCGATAATTTACGGAAAACATTATTTTACAAGTTTGACGTTTGCGGACTTTACTGCAATTGAATGTTTATCAAATTCCAAAATCTATTTCTGTCAAAAAACATTAATTGCAATAATGTGTATTTGACCATAATGCCAAAATCACATGCAAATCTACCGATCATAACAAAAAGCGGGCTGCAAAGTTTCAAACTGATTGGTATAAAACTGTATGAGGAGTTGCGCATACCAAGTTCCCACCGCCTTTCGTCAAATTCCGAAGCCGAAAAGGGGGAAAAAGGGGTATAACTCAGCGATGAGAACCCTGGCGGAAAAAAATACAGGTCCGCTTATTTTTCATGCTGATGCTATAATTAAAATTTCATGATCCTAACTCTAACCATTCCTGGTCCTATGCAAGTGTAACGGATGGACAGAAGAACAGACAGACAGACAGACAAAAAGACGGACGGCCGAACAGACGGGTCCAAATCAATAAGCCCAATCAGCTTGGTCTGACTCCCCCCTCCCCCATAAAAAAACACACAAAAAAACTTGTCCACTCGACAGTTATCAGTTCTGTGTTGTTGTTCTTGCTTTCAAAGGATTACTTTTCTACAAAACTCAAAGGGGCCAGTTGTTCAAAGCATCGTTAGCTTAACGAGCTCGTTAGTGGTCATATTGTTAACTCTTCTAGCAAGTTTAAGATTTAAAATTATGGTATTTTTGCTGAAAAATGTGAGCAGCTGCTCACATTTTTCAGCAAAAATAGTAGCACATTTGGCAAAATAAATGATTAAAGTTTTAACGATACGTTAACTAACGACGTCGTTAGTTTTGAACAACTGGCCCCTTATTTGTTACTTCGAAGAATAAAAGATGTGGATATTTGCTAGAATCGCCTCAGCGAGGAGATTCTGACAAATGTTAACAGTATTTGTTTCTTAGAGGAATTGATGGGAAAAGCCCTTTATTACAGAAAAAAACCTTTATTATACTACACCTTATGAAGAATTTTTAAAGCGACAACAGATGGGAACAATACTGTCTACTGAAGGAGTGAAATACGGGTATATGCGTCAGTTTTCCACAGGTTTTTATTTGAGGGGACGCATTTGTGTCACAAAAACATGCAGCTAATCTATTTCTTTAAGACCCGATGGGTGGGGGCCAACTGCCAAAAAGTAAGTTTCTAGTAAGTATATTACAGTTTGTGGTTATAGCAATTGCATATATATAGGAACTGTGCAAAAAAACCCTCTATAATAAAGTGCACCATTATTATTATTATTATTATTATTATTATTATTATCAATTTTAATGCAGTTGCAGTATCATAAAATAGTACAGTGTATCTATGCAAACTATTTGTGACCATCCGTAGCTCTGATTGTGGGCATAAACACCTTAGCGTGAAATGTCGGCTGTCTGTTTTCATTTCCAATAACACGGCTATCCGGAGACATACTGAGCAATACTCACTATTTTATCCACAAGTTTCACTTTTAAAGAAAAATTCTAGTCCTTGTCATATCATATGAAAGAAAAGATTAATCGATCATCAGTATGCAATTTGATGAATATTTCTTCTGGCAATATCCTGATTCTTTCTTGTCCGAGAACTACATTTTTCTAAACTTAAAAAAGGTATAATCTGCACTATATTTTGTTGATCATTCAGACGCTTGCGTGAAAATTTAGGTAGGCACGAATGCATTTCCGTACACGGGAAAATTTGTATACGGGATAGAATCAGGCCTCTTATATATACAAAAGACAATCAAGAAACTACCATGCCGTCCCCTGTGGGGAGTCTTTAAGGGTCTTCTTTTGGGACTTTCAAGGAGTAAAAGGGGGCACGAATATTTAGGCGTTGTAAAGATTTAAACATTTTTTCTTGTTATATTTGACACAGGAAAGTAGAAGTAAAAAAAAGGTCAGGAATTGATACAATTAACTTACTCCACCCATAAAAGACACCAAAGGGAAAGAAATACAAACATTAAGCGACCAGACCATAATGGAAACCTAAACAAAGGAAGGCCATAAGGACAGTTACTTTCCCACAAAATGGCCATATGGCCATCCAAAATTAAAAGACACAAGTGATACACACAGTAAGCAACAAACAGCAACATAAATAAATCGCCACAGAAGAGCCGCCTTGGAACGGTCAGTGGAAGATTTCCACCGGGGGGCTAAAATCGATTTTACGTGGCCACAATCCTCGCCCTTACTTCCGTCGCAATTTAGACAAATAATTTGTTCAGTCCGCATGAAGGCCTCCTAACTCATCAGTGCAACATCTCCGTGAACACAAAAATCAAAGAACCACAGAGGTGAGACAACGGTGAGGACTCGACAGCAAGAAACCACTGAAATGCTGGAGCAAAAGAAAACCAACAATTAGACTCCGATGAGCCCGACCAGAGACAGTGCATCAGGCACCAACCAACATTATCTCTCTAATTTTCAATAAGCCTTTACGTTGGAGCCGTCATAGAATCTGAGGCCTGACCCACCGGCGTGCAATTAAAGAGGGAAGCAAAGTTGCCAGCCGTGATTGGGTTAACTACCATGCATGCAGTCTGTCGTATAATATCCATGTTGTACCCAATCTTTTTATATCGAAGAATGATTTTACGAAATTGGGTGCTGAAGTCATTGCGGTTATATATTTTTCTGAATTTATATACTAAGTCACAATAAAATTCGGGTTCCGATAGACCTTGTTGCAGAAGAGATTTAAGTCCAATATTGAATTTTGAAATTAAATCAGAATGGCGTCTATAAAATTTTGAAAAGGCTTTGCGTAGTTTATGGTACCGATAACCCTAATTAAGGAGTTTAGCCGTTAATAATTTATTACGAGTGTTGAAGTCAGTTACATTACTACACACTCTAGCAAATCGAATTAATTGCGAAATATAAACGCCATAGGATGGCGCACGAGGAACATCACCATCCAAAAAAGGACAATTTACAATCTCAAAATCAAAGTCATCGCGTTTATCATAAATTTTGCACGAAACAAATCCATCTACAATAGATAAATGTAAATCCAAAAACGGGGCCTCGGTATCAGAAGAATTTGCTTTATTTAACTGAAGTTCCAGGGGGTAAATCTGACTGATCAAACCATCAAAATAGGTATTATCAATATTTAATAAATCATCTAAATATCTAGAAGTAGAGCTAAAAGCTTCAATAATTTCAGATTGGTTATCAATGGAAAGCGACAAAATGAAGTCTCTTTCATAACAATACAAGAACAGATCAGCCACAAGAGGTGCGCAATTAGTACCCATCGGAATACCCACAATTTGTCTAAATAACTTAGTACCGTATCTAATATAAATATTGTCAAGTAGAAAGGTGAGGGCATCACACACTTTCTGACATGACCAAAGTGTATAATTCTTATGCTCTTTAGAAGTGAAAAATGCATTTCTGATATTACATGCAAGATAGAGAGAATCTTCTCTGTGAAAAGCCCATTCAATTAAATCATTAAGCTTTTCTTTTATAAGATTATGAGGAAGTGTAGTGTAAAGAGTGGAAAAATCGTAGGTAGACAGAGTAGAAGCACGAAAATGTCTAGATTTCAATTTATTTAAAACCTCATTCGAATTTTTTATAGACCAAAATGTTGTATATGGGAAAAAATGTATACGGGAAAAAACCAGGACTATTATATATACGAACGAAATTACAAAAAAAATAAAATTCCGTCTCGTTGGGTGGTGGGGGAGGGGCGGTAGCCCCCGGTGCCATAAAGGATCTTCTTTGCGGACTTTCCAGGAATTTATTTCTTTCATATATGACATGGGAACGTTTGTATACGGGAAAATTTGTATACGGGAAGAATCAGCACTATTATATATACGGACGACATTGTAGAAACTAATATTCCGTCTACTGGGGGAGGTACCCCTAGTGTTTTAAAGGGTCTTCTTTGGGACTTGCCTGGAGTAAAAGAACGAGCTCGGGTAAAAGTCCAACAACATTTGTATATGGGAAAATTTGTAAACGGGAAAGAATCAGGAAATATACGGACAAGACAGGAAGTAATATTCCGTTTCACGGGGGCGAGGTAGGTTCCCTCATTGCATTAAAGGGTGTTTTGGGGGACTTTCTAGGAGAAAAAGGGGCTAGGAATATTAAGGGGTAGTAGAGATTGAGAAATGATTTCTTTCATATTCATCAGAAAATTAGAACACGGGAAAAAACCAGGACTATTATATATACGGACGAAATTATAGAAACTAATACCTTGTCTACTCGGGGTTGGGGGTGGGTCAAAGGTACCCCTGAGTGTCTTAAAAGGCGACGATTATGGCAACGTAAAATCGATTTAAGCCCTCTCATGGAATTCGTTCCACTGACCGTTCCAAGGCAAGCCTTCTGTCGCAGTTTATTTTTGTTATAGGTTGTCTTTGAGTGTTTGTATCGTTTATAATATTTTGTTTGGTTAGCCAATTGTCCATTTTGTGGGAAAGTAACTGTGCTTTTGGCTTTCCGCTATTGGTCTAGTTGTTTCATATTTGTGTTTCTTTCCCTTTTGGTGTCTCTGGTTGGAGCTGTGGATTAATTGTATCGGTTCCTGATCATTACCTTCACTTCTATTCTTCGTGGACTTTCCAGGGGTAAAATGGGGCTAGGAATATTTAGTGATAGTAAAGATTGAGAAATATGAGAACCGTTCAGAATATTTTGAAGAAATAGGAAATTATAGTAATTTCAAGTATTTGCATGCAATATAATTGTATATGAGTGATTTATATATACTGGCCATGACAAGCTAAAAGGGGTTTTCGCTTCACGAAAACAGGCCTATATAATTTTGACCCCCCTTGAACCCCACTTTTATGTAGTAAAACTGGGGTTTACAGGGGTAAACCTTATTTTTCTTATTTCTGGTCTATATTTTGAGCAGAAATAATAATAAAAAAAAAAACAAACACAATATTTCATCTTAAAATTTTCATTTTTGGAGGTAAAATTTACAATGTATTGGTATAGTCGTGTTTTCGTTATGGAGCAGATTCGGAAAGTGAATTGCTGAAGTGAGTATTCATCGGTCTTACATGCTGAAAGAGACCTTATGGCTTGGAACTGTCTATCATATAAAAAGGTGATGGAATGGTTTATTTTTGTTTCGTTTTGGAGAGGTCCATTTGTTCAGTTCAAAATGGACAATGGCATGGTGAAGGAAGTTATAATTTGAGCGTTTCTGAAATGAATGCAATTGAAATTGCAAATTTCTTGAACCAGGGATATTTCATACTTTGTTCATGGCATATATCAGGTTTTACAGGAATGGTTCAGATCCAGTGGCTTGCTGGCGAAACAATTTAATGTTACTGTGGTAATATTGCCAAATTAAAGTAGAAGCAACGTCTTAAAGATGGCTTTACATTCAGGTGTTCAAACAATCATGAATTCGGTATGAGGAAGCATTCTTCCTTTGAAGGCTCTTCATACAATATCAGAGCCCTAGTGATTTTTATAAAAAAAAGAAAGAACAAACAAACTACCCTGAAGCTCATTCTTTGCACCTGTCTGCTGTATCAACTGGTATGGATTACAACCACACGGGAAAGCTATGTTAGAGAATTTTTTTTCAGAATTTACACTCAATACATATGGCATGTCTTCAGGGTGAAGTTGAGATAGACGAAAGTCTTTTCGGTAGAAAGATGAAGTACAATAAAGGGGGGGGGGGTGCAAAGGGCAATATGATATGGATGTTTGAGATAGTAATAAAATGAAATCTATCCAGTAGATAACAGAAAACCTGATACACTAATCCCCTTGACACAGCGGCACGTTTACCATGGTTAAAGAATATTTTGTGATTCTTGGGCCGCATATATGTCACTAAATGAATAAGGGTGTGAACATTTCACAGTATGTCTCAAAACATTCAAACAGAAATATAAGAATGTAGCAACACCCTCGAGGGCAGCCCCCGCCCATCGGGCTTGAAGAAATAGATGGGCTGCATGATGCTTCCACGCAGAGCTGAAACCGGCTGCAAACGAGTACTGGTAAACCGCTTAGAGGATCTAAAGTAGAAGTAAAACAAAGATCAGGAATCGATACAATTAACTTACTCCACCCATCAAAGACACCAAAGGGAAAGAAACACAAATATTAAGCGACCAGACCATAATGGAAACCTAAACAAAGGAAGGCCATAAGGACAGTTACTTTCCCACAAAATGGCCATATGACCATTCAAAATAAAAAGACACAAGTGATACACACAGTAAGTAACAAACAACACCATAAATAAACCGCCACAGAAGAACCACCTTGGAACGGTCAGTGGAATGATTTCCACTGGGGGGCTTAAATCGATTTTACGTGGCCATTCCACGCCCTTACTTCCGTCGCGATTTAGACAAATAATTTGTTCAGTCCGCATGAAGGCCTCCTAACTCATCAGTGCAACATCTCCGTGAACACAAAAAATCAAAGAACCACAGAGGTGAGACAACGGTGAGGACTCGGCAGCAAGAAACCACTGAAATGCTGGAGCAAAAGAAAACCAACAGTTAGACTGCCCAGGCAAAGCGGTGAGAGTCAGACCGTCTATGCTTATAAACCCTATTGGTTTCATTGGGCGACAGGGTTTGAGATGTCATTTCATCTTAATGTCGGGTAAAAGTCCACAAAATGACCTGTACAGTGTTGACGGGGACGTTAAACCCCAAATCAAACAAACAAACACACTCGAAAAATAAATGGTATAAATTGTGAAATGTTTGAACAACATCTGGCTGAAATAGAATGGAAACATGAAACGCAAAACCGAAATAAGTATGTTGCATACATCGATCTTGTGAAAAGTATTTAAATGCCAGTTAAGCCTCCAAAGTATACGTATCCAAAACCTCTTTTTACACTTGGACACCTCCATCACAAACTGTGAGAGACAACATCACGTAACCATCATACAGTCTAGCAGTAGCAGCAGTGAGAGTGGCTCGGATCCATCCCAACCATAGTGTTCTTCGACACCTTCATACCCCACAAGCCAAGTGTCTCCAGTATCCACAAGCTCCATTAATGCAATTCTTGTATCTCCGGCACACGCAGCAACGAATGTGTTACATGTGGGTTTACGGCGTCCCGCAAACCCCCATGCTGACAAGACAACCGAGCGTGATCTCTGACAGGTGTACGGGCAGCTGTGGGGTAAGGCACAAGAAAGATGTTAAATGAATGACATGAATTATTTACAGTATCTACATACAACACTTACTAACACAAAACATCACAACTTGTTGCTTCTGTAGCCAACTCACGACATCCGCTCCGAAGGCAAAACACTGTTCTGTGCTCGGAACGGGTGACGTGAATACCCACAGAAGCAAACAACAAAAACAACAACAAAACAAAAAAAAGAAACAACACAAGACGCGACTGGCCAGTTTATAACTTAGGGTGAATTCCCCCACTCGCGTGAAACTTCCTCTCGCGAACTAGTAGAACTAGTCTATCAACATAGTTGATACTCCTAGGTTTAGCGATCACGTTTGCCGATCAGGGGTTTAGTGATCGTCCAAATAACCTGCAGGTAAGTTGACCTCTTCCATGGTCTCACATTTGTTTACAACGAACAATGATTTAGAAGATTCTGCTTCTATCCTGGTAGGCGCTGATTACGGCGGTCTGTCCGCCCTTGCTGGACCCTAACGCCTAGCGTCGTACCAGTACCTGCTGCTATGAAGCAGGGAGCAGCAGGTCACACATTGTTGTGCCTGCAAATTACGATAACTGGACTAGAAACGAGTCACAAAACATACATGCTATATCATGATCCCCCTCCCGGAGAAGTAAGAATATGTTCATGCATATACCGTTATTGCGCATGCGCCGACCAGACATACAGGCTGATTAGTGCATGCGACAAATAACCGTACAGCAGAACTCAACTTGACTGTGCATCAAATTATCAGCACCCAGCGCTTGACACAATAATACTCAAAGTTCATGTTTCCTTACTGAGCACTACAGAAATCAATTAATGCTCACTACTACTGAGCATAATACTCATCAAATTTGTGCTCACTACATTATCACAAGTAAGAGGCAATTGAACAGACCACGCCTTTGCGCTACCTGGTCAGCTGCCAATTACAGGAAACATAACAATCTCTATTTCATATCCTTCTCCGCGACACGGCTCACAAATATAGCTATTCACAAATTCAATACATTAATAACAGATAGAAACTACAACAGAAGATTTTCATCTATAATCCACAGCATTTGTTAGTGTCTCATAAGGGCCAACACTGTTTGCCGTAAATTCTCTCTATTTGGTAGGCACCCCGTCACAACCGTCCTCGCGACGCCGATGACGCAGCTGACGTCATCCCCGCCGCTCAGGCCGTTATGACGTGTGGCGACCAAATACTCCCACTTATCATCATCACGTTCTTTATATGTACATACATGCACAAACTGAGTTATCAGACAAAAACGGCATCATTACAAAATGAACTCGTAATTCTTCTTGAACAAAATTATTTCTAATCAACGTGAACATGCTTGTAAAATAAAATTCATTACGGTTCATCATCACGGATAACCCAACAGGCTCTTGTAAGAGTTTGCCCTGATGATGAAGATATGGTTAAACCCGTCTTAAGTTTACGTCCCCTCTACACCTAATATCATATTGGGACGGAACCACGGTTTTCTAACCACAGCTAGTCAAAAGTCATGGATCAAACAAGTGACCCGGCGTTTATTAATTACATTCTACAAAAGGGGTCTAAAAGCCTAAATGAATCCAGAATGAGCGGGTGTCCAAACTTTACGTCTCACCAACATCTAGGGTCAGCATGAGACAGGACCTCACTTAGAAAGACTCATTCTACTGGAGAAGCCTGGGATCGATCCTGCGACGTCTAGCTGGCAAAGCTAGTAGCCTAATCACTACAGGCCTCAACAGTGAATTCAGAATAGGCTTCAGAAAGTTGGGGTATACTAGAAGTAAACCCCTCCAAAACCTACAAGCATGTTCATACAAAAATAATACTAAACATAGATTTAACATACCTTTCAATATACTTTCTATTTCCCCGTCACAATGTTGTGTTCACTCTTACAACTTGACCTGCTGCTAAAGTGTTCGCTTTTTTCAGGGTTTATATATCTATGAATACTACCAGAAAATCATGCCCACTCATATTACCTTGCTTTGTTCGTGGCGAAGTGGAGATACCGGCCACAAACAAAGCCAGATAGCAAAAATCGAGTAGATAATGGATTTGCGTTCAAATAGTATATTTCCCATAGGAAAAATTGATGAAACGACCCTATAAATCAATGCCATGACTCCTGTTAAAACGAACACCATCACAACACGTGACGGGAATGAAAATCATATATGGCACAATTTGGCGGTTGGCGATTTTTAGGCAAATTCTATAGGACTCGGCCTTTTAGCGGCCCCCTGTATTGTAAAAACAGCTCTCTATAAACCACTCATGCATACATCGTATGATATGTGCATGACTTGTTCATGGAGCCGCACAGTTTGCGTACCATATTTCACCTAAAATATTTCACTCGCACCGCCCTACCATATATCTACTAAATAATTTAGATGTGCATAAGCACCAGAGAGGTTTCCTATTCCATCTCGTAACAGAATGTTACACACGAGCTCGCTCTCCTTCACCAGCACCCTCAACATCTAAGCCTACAGTTGATGATAAGTTCGTCACCAGGAGAAGATAGCGGATATCTACTTTTTTGAGAAGAATACCAAAAATATTTCATCGAGTGTGTTGAAAATATCAGTATTTTCACGAGTCCGAAGCACGAGTAAAAATTCTGATGTTTTCAATACACGAGATGAAATATTTTTGATATTTATCGAAAAAAAAGTAAATTTTCTTTTTATTTTATAATATTTTAGGATTACTGTAATTGATCAATCGGATCTTACGTCACAATTTTGACTTGGCTATGACGTCAAAACTGTCAGTTGCAAAACATAAATAGATCGCCATTTTTACAGTTCAAAGAATGCTTTTTCAATGTATTGTAAAGAATTATTTCATCGATCACTTATGACTTTGGCGAAAAAAAGTAGACCGGGCTGCTACTGTGAAAATAACAAGGTTTTGTTATGTTTCACAGTATGAAAATATCATTTATATTTCACGCTGTGAAAACATCACTTTTATTTGTTTCAGATATGCATTGTTTTTACTGCTCAGTATAAAATAAAAAGAAACACAGGCGAAGGCCACTGTTGACAACAGTTCTGATGACACTGATGCGCATTGGGAAGATGTTTCTCATAAATTGTTCCATTCGATGCAGTTCCGATCTATGCAAGAAAGTAAAAAGTCAGACAAAAGCTACAGATAACCAACCAAAAGCAAACGATCCAATCCTTATTCAAAACGCATATTTATCATATGACGTCCCGACTGAGAGTGTAATAACGCCATGTAATATTTTCGATAATCCACTAGTGGATTAAATATGCAAATTAGCTAGATACGTCCCGTAACGTTACATGTACGGCGTCCTTAACGACGTCGCGTTTACTAACGGCGGAATATTGACATTTTTGTAAAAAATCGTGGATACAATGCGTTTTAAATGTCATATGATAAATAGAATCTTGCATTCGTGCTCATGTATTATTGAATTTATTAAACTCGTCGAGGAAAAGGGATAAAATGCTCGGCAGAGCCTCGTATGTTATCCCTTTTCCTCAACTCGTTTAATAAATTCAATAATACATGAACACTCGTGTAAGATCCTCTATTTCTGTATGATTTCTCCAGCTGTGATAGTGACTTCCAGTGATGAAAGGGTCCAAAGGAAAATTTTAACAATATGTGTATAGATCTACAAAACTCAATAAAAATTAAAAAAGGTAAAAAAAATGTTTAAAAAAATACAATACATGTATTTTAAAATTTAAACATTTCACATGACATGAAAATATATGCAATAAAAAGAAGTACTGAGAAAAGAAATTCACGACCGTCATAAATGGTAAGTAGTTTTCTTAGAAATTGCACTATACATTGATTGACTTTTGAAACATAATTCCAGGTAGATGTACACAGTTACAGTTCAAATGCTGAAATTTACAATCTATGTATTACTGTTGAAAATATGATAGGTCAGATGAGATTGTGGCCATTTTCGATTAGCCGGCTGATTTTGACTCAAAATCTTTATCATTTACACAGAATTTTAATCTGTACTTTTGTTTACATGTATGTTATTGGTTTAAAACCCGGATATATTTTTCGAATGGGCGAGAGTCATGGGACTGGGACGTGACAAATCCGGAAAAGACACTTTCGTACACTGTTCCGTCTATTTTAAATCAGGAGATACAATCTGCATGCTTTCAATGTTTCTAACGGCCGTAACGAGTACATCGATATTACATTTATAAAGGCAGGCGTTAAAATATGCCATTTATATTTTTAATTAATCTACTTTCCTTCCGTATTCTTACCACAGTTTCATTGACACGGTTTATAACGATATTCATGTCATTTTCTTTCGTCTACAACGTTTATTCCGTTTTGACATGTATAATATATAAGTAGTAGGAACGCACTATTTTATCAACTGTCTGTATCAGAAACACACTCCAATCTTAACAGAATATTTAGATTACAGAAAAGAGCATGCAAAATAATTCTGAATTATCAAATTGATAATATACCTAATGTAATGGAAGAATTAAAAATATTAAATATTTATGAACGCATTTTTCTCAGAAAAGCAAAAATAATGTACAAAGCCTCAAATGCATTAACACCCCAATATATCTATCAAATGTTTCATTTAAGACCCTCCAATAACACTCTTCAGTCTCTAAGATCCACAGGTACCATAAATTATTTAATACCGAGGCCACAAAAAGAAATGTTTAAGCAGAGCTTACTTTATTCTGGTCCAGTGGTGTGGAACAATTTACCAGACAGCCTCAAAATTTTAGGTTCACTTGACAGTTTCCATAGAAACTGCATTAAGTGGATCAAGGGAACCCTCTAATTTCCTTGAAGCTGATATTTATTTGTATTTATTTTTATGTTGTGTGTATGTGTGCATATATATGTGTGTGTGGCTTCTTTGTAAATTGTAGCTCTACATGTAAATATTGTGCATATTAGAGGGCCTCATGGAAGATTAGCTTGTTGTTGCTAAATGTGTTACCCTCTCAAAATAAAGACGATTATTATTATTATTATTATTATTATTATTACTACAATAACGGCGTTTTCTACGTGCAATAGCTCATCATCTCATCATCTCTAGTTTCCACATTTATTTCCATTTCCTCAGCGGAGATGAAAAGCACAGCCTCCACGCTTAACCGTTTCCGCGCATCACGCAAGCGTCTGAATGATCATGATCATATATTATTACGCCACATTTACTTATTTTCTGTTCCGTTGTCAAACGTTCCCGATTTTATTGCCATTCTTCCAAGGTAAAGAACTGTTAGCTGCGTTTTTACTTTACACAATGGCGACTTACTTTACATAATGGCGACATTTGTTTTGTTTCGTGACTCGATAATTTACGGAAAACATTATTTTACAAGTTTGACGTTTGCGGACTTTACTGCAATTGAATGTTTATCAAATTCCAAAATCTATTTCTGTCAAAAAACATTAATTGCAATAATGTGTATTTGACCATAATGCCAAAATCACATGCAAATCTACCGATCATAACAAAAAGCGGGCTGCAAAGTTTCAAACTGATTGGTATAAAACTGTATGAGGAGTTGCGCATACCAAGTTCCCACCGCCTTTCGTCAAATTCCGAAGCCGGAAAGGGGGAAAAAGGGGTATAACTCAGCGATGAGAACCCTGGCGGAAAAAAATACAGGTCCGCTTATTTTTCATGCTGATGCTATAATTAAAATTTCATGATCCTAACTCTAACCATTCCTGGTCCTATGCAAGTGTAACGGATGGACAGAAGAACAGACAGACAGACAAAAAGACGGACGGCCGAACAGACGGGTCCAAATCAATAAGCCCAATCAGCTTGGTCTGACTCCCCCCTCCCCCATAAAAAAACACACAAAAAAAACTTGTCCACTCGACAGTTATCAGTTCTGTGTTGTTGTTCTTGCTTTCAAAGGATTACTTTTCTACAAAACTCAAAGGGGCCAGTTGTTCAAAGCATCGTTAGCTTAACGAGCTCGTTAGTGGTCATATTGTTAACTTTTCTAGCAAGTTTAAGATTTAAAATTATGGTATTTTTGCTGAAAAATGTGAGCAGCTGCTCACATTTTTTTCAGCAAAAATAGTAGCACATTTGGCAAAATAAATGATTAAAGTTTTAACGATACGTTAACTAACGACGTCGTTAGTTTTGAACAACTGGCCCCTTACTTGTTACTTCGAAGAATAAAAGATGTGGATATTTGCTAGAATCGCCTCAGCGAGGAGATTCTGACAAATGTTAACAGTATTTGTTTCTTAGAGGAATTGATGGGAAAAGCCCTTTATTACAGAAAAAAAAACCTTTATTATACTACACCTTATGAAGAATTTTTATAGCGACAACAGATGGGAACAACACTGTCTACTGAAGGAGTGAAATACGGGTATATGCGTCAGTTTTCCACAGGTTTTTATTTGAGAGGACGCATTTGTGAGGACGCATTGGAAGAACTGTCATACTGTTTGGATTTTCAGTTTTAAAGACGAATGATTTCCGAAGCAAGCTTTATATAATCAATAGAGGTAACTGCATTCTGTGTGAAATTATCTTCATTTTGTTTCTTAGCAGCAGCTGAAGAAGATGGAGGAACCTCTATTTTCCTCTTCCAAAATGACTGAGGGATATGACATGCGTTTGTATTCATGTATCACTCGAAAGAAAACCTACACAATTAACCAAGAAAGAGTCATATTATCTTAATCTCTTATAGTTCACAAATCGGATATTCCCTTTATTCAGATGTGAACACCGAACCTGTTCTGTGATAATAAATTCCAAAAAGCATTGGGAAGCAGATGGGAACAACACTGTCTACTGAAGGAGTGAAATACGGGTATATGCGTCAGTTTTCCACAGGTTTTTATTTGAGAGGACGCATTTGTGTCACAAAAACATGCAGCTAATCTATTTCTTCAAGCCCCGATGGGCGGGGGCCAACTGCCAAAAAGTAAGTTTCTAGTAAGTATATTACAGTTTGTGGTTATAGCAATTGCATATATATAGGAACTGTGCAAAAAACCTCTCTATAATAAAGTGCACCATTATTATTATTATTATTATTATTATTATTATCATCAATTTTAATGCAGTTGCAGTATCATAAAATAGTACAGTGTATCTATGCAAACTATTTGTGACCATCCGTAGCTCTGATTGTGGGCATAAACACCTTAGCGTGAAATGTCGGCTGTCTGTTTTCATTTCCAATAACACGGCTATCCGGAGACATACTGAGCAATACTCACTATTTTATCCACAAGTTTCACTTTTAAAGAAAAATTCTAGTCCTTGTCATATCATATGAAAGAAAAGATTAATCGATCATCAGTATGCAATTTGATGAATATTTCTTCTGGCAATATCCTGATTCTTTCTTGTCCGAGAACTACATTTTTCTAAACTTAAAAAAGGTATAATCTGCACTATATTTTGTTGATCATTCAGACGCTTGCGCGAAAATTTAGGTCGGCACGAATGCATTTCCGTACACGGGAAAATTTGTATACGGGATAGAATCAGGCCTCTTATATATACAAAAGACAATCAAGAAACTACCATGCCGTCCCCTGTGGGGAGTCTTTAAGGGTCTTCTTTTGGGACTTTCAAGGAGTAAAAGGGGGCGTTGTAAAGATTTAAACATTTTTTCTTGTTATATTTGACACAGGAAAGTAGAAGTAAAACAAAGATCAGGAATTGATACAATTAACTTACTCCACCCATAAAAGACACCAAAGGGAAAGAAATACAAACATTAAGCGACCAGACCATAATGGAAACCTAAACAAAGGAAGGCCATAAGGACAGTTACTTTCCCACAACATGGCCATATGGCCATCCAAAATTAAAAGACACAAGTGATACACACAGTAAGCAACAAACAGCAACATAAATAAATCGCCACAGAAGAGCCGCCTTGGAACGGTCAGTGGAAGATTTCCACCGGGGGGCTTAAATCGATTTTACGTGGCCACAATCCTCGCCCTTACTTCCGTCGCAATTTAGACAAATAATTTGTTCAGTCCGCATGAAGGCCTCCTAACTCATCAGTGCAACATCTCCGTGAACACAAAAATCAAAGAACCACAGAGGTGAGACAACGGTGAGGACTCGACAGCAAGAAACCACTGAAATGCTGGAGCAAAAGAAAACCAACAATTAGACTCCGATGAGCCCGACCAGAGACAGTGCATCAGGCACCAACCAACATTATCTCTCTAATTTTCAATAAGCCTTTACGTTGGAGCCGTCATAGAATCTGAGGCCTGACCCACCGGCGTGCAATTAAAGAGGGAAGCAAAGTTGCCAGCCGTGATTGGGTTAGCTATCATGCATGCAGTCTGTCGTATAATATCCATGTTGTACCCAATCTTTTTATATCGAAGAATGATTTTACGAAATTGGGTGCTGAAGTCATTGCGGTTATATATTTTTCTGAATTTATATACTAAGTCACAATAAAATTCGGGTTCCGATAGACCTTGTTGCAGAAGAGATTTAAGTCCAATATTGAATTTTGAAATTAAATCAGAATGGCGTCTATAAAATTTTGAAAAGGCTTTGCGAATTTTATGGTACCGATAACCCTGATTTAGGAGTTTAGCCGTTAATAATTTATTACGAGTGTTGAAGTCAGTTTCATTACTACACACTCTAGCAAATCGAATTAATTGCGAAATATAAACGCCATAGTATGGCGCACGAGGAACATCACCATCCAAAAAAGGAAAATTTACAATCTCAAAATCAAAGTCATCGCGTTTATCATAAATTTTGCACGAAACAAATCCATCTACAATAGATAAATGTAAATCCAAAAACGGGGCCTCGGTATCAGAAGAATTTGCTTATTTAACTGAAGTTCCAGGGGGTAAATCTGACTGATCAAACCATCAAAATAGGTATTATCAATATTTAATAAATCATCTAAATATCTAGAAGTAGAGCTAAAAGCTTCAATAATTTCAGATTGGTTATCAATGGAAAGCGACAAAATGAAGTCTCTTTCATAACAATACAAGAACAGATCAGCCACAAGAGGTGCGCAATTAGTACCCATCGGAATACCCACAATTTGTCTAAATAACTTAGTACCGAATCTAATATAAATATTGTCAAGTAGAAAGGTGAGGGCATCACACACTTTCTGACATGACCAAAGTGTATAATTCTTATGCTCTTTAGAAGTGAAAAATGCATTTCTGACATTACATGCAAGATAGAGAGAATCTTCTCTGTGAAAAGCCCATTCAATTAAATCATTAAGCTTTTCTTTTATAAGATTATGAGGAAGTGTAGTGTAAAGAGTGGAAAAATCGTAGGTAGACAGACTAGAAGCACGAAAATGTCTAGATTTCAATTTATTTAAAACCTCATTCGAATTTTTTATAGACCAAAAGTTTGTATATGGGAAAAAATGTATACGGGAAAAAACCAGGACTATTATATATACGAACGAAATTACAAAAAAATAAAATTCCGTCTCGTGGGGTGGTGGGGGAGGGGCGGTAGCCCCCGGTGCCATAAAGGATCTTCTTTGCGGACTTTCCAGGAATTTATTTCTTTCATATATGACATGGGAACGTTTGTATACGGGAAAATTTGTATACGGGAAGAATCAGCACTATTATATATACGGACGACATTGTAGAAACTAATATTCCGTCTACTGGGGGAGGTACCCCTAGTGTTTTAAAGGGTCTTCTTTGGGACTTGCCTGGAGTAAAAGAACGAGCTCGGGTAAAAGTCCAACAACATTTGTATATGGGAAAATTTGTAAACGGGAAAGAATCAGGAAATATACGGACAAGACAGGAAGTAATATTCCGTTTCACGGGGGCGAGGTAGGTTCCCCCATTGCATTAAAGGGTGTTTTGGGGGAATTTCTAGGAGTAAAAGGGGCTAGGAATATTAAGGGGTAGTAGAGATTGAGAAATGATTTCTTTCATATTTATCAGAAAATTAGAACACGGGAAAGAACCAGGACTATTATATATACGGACGAAATTATAGAAACTAATACCTTGTCTACTCGGGGTTGGGGTGGGTCAAAGGTACCCCTGAGTGTCTTAAAAGGCGACGATTATGGCAACGTAAAATCGATTTAAGACCCCTCATGGAATTCGTTCCACTGACCGTTCCAAGGCAAGCCTTCTGTCGCAGTTTATTTTTGTTATAGGTTGCCTTTGAGTGTTTGTATCGTTTATAATATTTTGTTTGGTTAGCCAATTGTCCATTTTGTGGGAAAGTAACTGTGCTTTTGGCTTTCCGCTATTGGTCTAGTTGTTTCATATTTGTGTTTCTTTCCCTTTTGGTGTCTCTGGTTGGAGCTGTGGATTAATTGTATCGGTTCCTGATCATTACCTTCACTTCTATTCTTCGTGGACTTTCCAGGGGTAAAATGGGGCTAGGAATATTTAGTGATAGTAAAGATTGAGAAATATGAGAACCGTTCAGAATATTTTGAAGAAATAGGAAATTATAGTAATTTCAAGTATTTGCATGCAATATAATTGTATATGAGTGATTTATATATACTGGCCATGATAAGCTAAAAGGGGTTTTCGCTTCACGAAAACAGGCCTATATAATTTTGACCCCCTTGAACCCCACTTTTATGTAGTAAAACTGGGGTTTACAGGGGTAAACCTTATTTTTCTTATTTCTGGTCTATATTTTGAGCAGAAATAATAATAAAAAAAAACAAACACAATATTTCATCTTAAAATTTTCATTTTTGGAGGTAAAATTTACAATGTATTGGTATAGTCGTGTTTTCGTTATGGAGCAGATTCGGAAAGTGAATTGCTGAAGTGAGTATTCATCGGTCTTACATGCTGAAAGAGACCTTATGGCTTGGAACTGTCTATCATATAAAAAGGTGATGGAATGGTTTATTTTTGTTTCGTTTTGGAGAGGTCCATTTGTTCAGTTCAAAATGGACAATGGCATGGTGAAGGAAGTTATAATTTGAGCGTTTCTGAAATGAATGCAATTGAAATTGCAAATTTCTTGAACCAGGGATATTTCATACTTTGTTCATGGCATATATCAGGTTTTACAGGAATGGTTCAGATCCAGTGGCTTGCTGGCGAAACAATTTAATGTTACTGTGGTAATATTGCCAAATTAAAGTAGAAGCAACGTCTTAACCTTACAAAGCACGGTTTATTGCAAATTCTAGTTCTTGCACTACCACTGAACTTTCTAAATTATTAACTTCCTGTCTTACTGCTATTAAAACGCATGTAATTAAATATTGTGATAAAGTCTTTGAAAGATCAGGAAGAAATCTGTTTTGGTCTATAAAAAATTCGAATGAGGTTTTAAATAAATTGAAATCTAGACAGTTTCGTGCTTCTAGTCTGTCTACCTACGATTTTTCCACTCTTTACACTACACTTCCTCATAATCTTATAAAAGAAAAGCTTAATGATTTAATTGAATGGGCTTTTCACAGAGAAGATTCTCTCTATCTTGCATGTAATGTCAGAAATGCATTTTTCACTTCTAAAGAGCATAAGAATTATACGCTTTGGTCATGTCAGAAAGTGTGTGATGCCCTCACCTTTCTACTTGACAATATTTATATTAGATTCGGTACTAAGTTATTTAGACAAATTGTGGGTATTCCGATGGGTACTAATTGCGCACCTCTTGTGGCTGATCTGTTCTTGTATTGTTATGAAAGAGACTTCATTTTGTCGCTTTCCATTGATAACCAATCTGAAATTATTGAAGCTTTTAGCTCTACTTCTAGATATTTAGATGATTTATTAAATATTGATAATACCTATTTTGATGGCTTGATCAGTCAGATTTACCCACTAGAACTTCAGTTAAATAAAGCAAATTCTTCTGATACCGAGGCCCCGTTTTTGGATTTACATCTATCTGTTGTAGATGGATTTGTTTCGTGCAAAATTTATGATAAACGCGATGACTTTGATTTTGAGATTGTAAATTTTCCTTTTTTGGATGGTGATGTTCCTCGTGTGCCATCCTATGGCGTTTATATTTCGCAATTAATTCGATTTGCTAGAGTGTGTAGTCATGTAACTGACTTCAACACTCGTAATAAATTATTAACGGCTAAACTTCTTAATCAGGGTTATCGGTACCATAAACTACGCAAAGCCTTTTCAAAATTTTATAGACGCCATTCTGATTTAATTTCAAAATTCAATATTGGACTTAAATCTCTTCTGCAACAAGGTCTATCGGAACCCGAATTATATGGTGACTTAGTATATAAATTCAGAAAAATATATAACCGCAATGACTTCAGCACCCAATTTCGTAAAATCATTCTTCGATATAGAAAGATTGGGTACAACATGGATATTATACGACAGACTGCATGCATGGTAGTTAACCCAATCACGGTTGGCAACTTTGCTTCCCTCTTTAATTGCACGCCGGTGGGTCAGGCCTCAGATTCTATGACGGCTCCAACGTAAAGGCTTATTGAAAATTAAAGAGATAATGTTGGTTGGTGCCTGATGCTCTGTCTCTGGTCGGGCTCATCGGAGTCTAACTGTTGGTTTTCTTTTGCTCCAGCATTTCAGTGGTTTCTTGCTGTCGAGTCCTCACTGTTGTCTCACCTCTGTGGTTCTTTGATTTCTGTGTTCACGGAGATGTTGCACTGATGAGTTAGGAGGCCTTCATGCGGACTGAACAAAATTTTTTGTCTAAATTGCGACGGAAGTAAGGGCGAGGATTGTGGCCACGTAAAATCGATTTAAGCCCCCCAGTGGAAATCTTCCACTGACCGTTCCAAGGCGGCTCTTTTGTGGCGATTTATTTATGTTGTTGTTTGTTACTTACTGTGTGTATCACTTGTGTCTTTTAATTTTGGATGGCCATATGGCCATTTTGTGGGAAAGTAACTGTCCATATGGCCTTCCTTTGTTTAGGTTTCCATTATGGTCTGGTCGCTTAATGTTTGTATTTCTTTCCCTTTGGTGTCTTTTCTGGATGGAGTAAGTTAATTGTATCAATTCCTGATCTTTGTTTTACTTCTACTTTGCATATCAGGGCTGTTTTGTTTGTGCCGTGTGGCGGCTGTAAAAGGTCTCCCCGTACATGCATTTAATGCTCTTATTTTTCCAATCCTCAGGGATTGCTTATGCAATTGCTTTTCACTGTTCCATCAATTGACATCCTTTAGATACCTGTTGAAGGTCATTATTAAACCGATGTTCGTTCCTCGTTGTATAACAACTGCTTGTTTGACATCCCTGTACTTTAAGTAGACTAGGATGTTTTGTGGGCTTTTGTTGTACCTTCCTTCTATTCGAAGGAATTTTCTTCAGTAATTTTGTTTATTTAATAACCGGTATGAACATCGCTTTGGTTTTGACGGTATCACAACCTTACTAACCAAAATGAGTATTACAAATACATTTAAAATATCAATATCACCCCTTAGGTTACACTCTGCTTCTTCTGTACGGATTCCCCATTCGATTAAGAACTTTAATACTATGTTGCCTTCGGTATTGGTTAGACCCTTAAATTTGTCTTCTGTAACTTCAGTTAATCTCAAAGGAGCAGGCAATACCAATGTTTTTGGGAGTAGTCTTCGTATAAGACTATCTCCTCTCAAATCACCCATCCTTCGAAAATATACTAATCCGTGGAAAAGAAGTGGAATGTATCCTAGTATTTCTAAGTGCAATGCCAAGAGGTGCAGATGTTGTTCGCATTTAAGCACTGCGTCTACCGTTACTTCATCTGTAAACGGTAGACGCTTCTCTGTAGTTAACATGTCTGATTTGACATGACAGTCTACAGATTTAATTTATCTAATTACTTGACGTGCTGCAAACTGTAATATGCAGTACGTCGGTCAAACTAACCGCATGCTTAAAACTAGATTGAACGAGCATTATCGTAGAATGAGTAAGCCTAAGAAAACTGACACTTTCTTGTTCCGTCACTTTTGACGTACAGGTCATTCTGTAAATAACATTATTATACAACCAGTAGACAAACTTTATTACGATGCAAATTCTACATCTAGATTCAAAATAATCAAAAGACATGAAGCTGAACTGAAATGGATTAAATTTTTTACAGACCCCTTTTCCACTGGGATTTAATGACAACATTTATCATGAGGGTAATATTTCCAGAATGCCGGACTTTGATATTTTCTCACTCCTGGAATGTCGAAAACGCAGAACTAGATCTCACGGCACCAGGAAAAATGGTAACTTTAAACGCAAATCACGTGCGTTTAAACGAAACAATACTAGACTGAAGTGACTGTAAATTATATTATCAAATCATGGATGCCACTCTTTGCTTTCATTTTTAAGTTCATTACCCGTTTCTGTTTTACGTCTTCTGGACACCGAGGCGAATAAATTCTACGATAGTTCTCATCAGTTATATGATACGGCTCTCTTAACTAGAGGCTATACTCAGCATACTCTCCGTCCTTACATTGATTCTGAAATTAATCATAAACGTCATTTCTTCAAGATATCCTTCATTAATAAGGGTATGGATTTTATAGATTTGCCCAGTATCTTCCGTGAGAGATCGGTGCTTTCTTCCATTCCTGCTTATTTTCAAAATACTGAAACACCTATAATTTGCTATAAATATAACAAACCTGTTAGATCTATCATTTTTAATTTCAAAAAACTTGTTTCAGATCTTGATATTGATACTAATACTCCTGATTCATGTGATTGTAAAAACTCAAAGTATTGCTATCCTGCTGCTGGTCATGTAATCACTGGCAATTTGAAAATTATTCCTGATTCTAGGATAAGGAATATAATTTCTAAAGGACCGAAATATCGGTTTCCTTCTAAAATTGATTTCAGTAAATGTAGAGATGAAATCGCTGCTTCCGTGAATGAATTCGGTAATCGATGGTGTAAGCGAGAGTATGTTGAGTGTAAAGCCCTAAAGGACTGGAAACTTAGCATTTTAAGACTAGTGAATAAACGCATTTCTTTCTATTCTCAAAATACTAACTTATTACCTCCTAAGCCCAAGACGTCTTTACGTCATCTTAAACTAGGTATTCAAGAATTTCATAAGAAGTTTGTTTTGGCCCCTGCAGACAAGGCCGCTAACAACGTCGTTGTTGTGTGACGGCTCCACTATGTTAACACGCTTAAGCAGGAGCTTGGTGGTACTAAGGCCTATGAATTTCAGCCTTTGGCTGAAGAGAGAGCTATAGTAGATAAACATGTTTGTCTTTCAGCCACCAAGTTTGCTGTGTGTGTTAAAGAAGGCCAAGACAAGCTTCCTACGCTATACTTGTTACCAAAACTTCATAAATACCTTACAAAGCACGGTTTATTGCAAATTCTAGTTCTTGCACTACCACTGAACTTTCTAAATTATTAACTTCCTGTCTTACTGCTATTAAAACGCATGTAATTAAATATTGTGATAAAGTCTTTGAAAGATCAGGAAGAAATCTGTTTTGGTCTATAAAAAAATCGAATGAGGTTTTAAATAAATTGAAATCTAGACAGTTTCGTGCTTCTAGTCTGTCTACCTACGATTTTTCCACTCTTTACACTACACTTCCTCATAATCTTATAAAAGAAAAGCTTAATGATTTAATTGAATGGGCTTTTCACAGAGAAGATTCTCTCTATCTTGCATGTAATGTCAGAAATGCATTTTTCACTTCTAAAGAGCATAAGAATTATACACTTTGGTCATGTCAGAAAGTGTGTGATGCCCTCACCTTTCTACTTGACAATATTAATATTAGATTCGGTACTAAGTTATTTAGACAAATTGTGGGTATTCCGATGGGTACTAATTGCGCACCTCTTGTGGCTGATCTGTTCTTGTATTGTTATGAAAGAGACTTCATTTTGTCGCTTTCCATTGATAACCAATCTGAAATTATTGAAGCTATTAGCTCTACTTCTAGATATTTAGATGATTTATTAAATATTGATAATACCTATTTTGATGGTTTGATCAGTCAGATTTACCCACTAGAACTTCAGTTAAATAAAGCAAATTCTTCTGATACCGAGGCCCCGTTTTTGGATTTACATCTATCTATTGTAGATGGATTTGTTTCGTGCAAAATTTATGATAAACGCGATGACTTTGATTTTGAGATTGTAAATTTTCCTTTTTTGGATGGTGATGTTCCTCGTGCGCCATCCTATGGCGTTTATATTTCGCAATTAATTCGATTTGCTAGAGTGTGTAGTCATGTAACTGACTTCAACACTCGTAATAAATTATTAACGGCTAAACTTCTTAATCAGGGTTATCGGTACCATAAACTACGCAAAGCCTTTTCAAAATTTTATAGACGCCATTCTGATTTAATTTCAAAATTCAATATTGGACTTAAATCTCTTCTGCAACAAGGTCTATCGGAACCCGAATTTTATGGTGACTTAGTATATAAATTCAGAAAAATATATAACCGCAATGACTTCAGCACCCAATTTCGTAAAATCATTCTTCGATATAGAAAGATTGGGTACAACATGGATATTATACGACAGACTGCATGCATGGTAGTTAACCCAATCACGGTTGGCAACTTTGCTTCCCTCTTTAATTGCACGCCGGTGGGTCAGGCCTCAGATTCTATGACGGCTCCAACGTAAAGGCTTATTGAAAATTAAAGAGATAATGTTGGTTGGTGCCTGATGCTCTGTCTCTGGTCGGGCTCATCGGAGTCTAACTGTTGGTTTTCTTTTGCTCCAGCATTTCAGTGGTTTCTTGCTGTCGAGTCCTCACTGTTGTCTCACCTCTGTGGTTCTTTGATTTCTGTGTTCACGGAGATGTTGCACTGATGAGTTAGGAGGCCTTCATGCGGACTGAACAAAATTTTTTGTCTAAATCGCGACGGAAGTAAGGGCGAGGATTGTGGCCACGTAAAATCGATTTAAGCCCCCCAGTGGAAATCTTCCACTGACCGTTCCAAGGCGGCTCTTCTGTGGCGATTTATTTATGTTGTTGTTTGTTACTTACTGTGTGTATCACTTGTGTCTTTTAATTTTGGATGGCCATATGGCCATTTTGTGGGAAAGTAACTGTCCATATGGCCTTCCTTTGTTTAGGTTTCCAATATGGTCTGGTCGCTTAATGTTTGTATTTCTTTCCCTTTGGTGTCTTTTATGGATGGAGTAAGTTAATTGTATCAATTCCTGATCTTTGTTTTACTTCTACTTTGCATATCAGGGCTGTTTTGTTTGTGCCGTGTGGCGGCTGTAAAAGGTCTCCCCGTACATGCATTTAATGCTCTTATTTTTCCAATCCTCAGGGATTGCTTATGCAATTGCTTTTCACTGTTCCATCAATTGACATCCTTTAGATACCTGTTGAAGGTCATTATTAAACCGATGTTCGTTCCTCGTTGTATAACAACTGCTTGTTTGACATCCCTGTACTTTAAGTAGACTAGGATGTTTTGTGGGCTTTTGTTGTACCTTCCTTCTATTCGAAGGAATCTTCTTCAGTAGTTTTGTTTATTTAATAACCGGTATGAACATCGCTTTGGTTTTGACGGTATCACAACCTTACTAACCAAAATGAGTATTACAAATACATTTAAAATATCAATATCACCCCTTAGGTTACACTCTACTTCTTCTGTACGGATTCCCCATTCTATTAAGAACTTTAATACTATGTTGCCTTCGGTATTGGTTAGACCCTTAAATTTGTCTTCTGTAACTTCAGTTAATCTCAAAGGAGCAGGCAATACCAATGTTTTGGGGAGTAGTCTTCGTATAAGACTATCTCCTCTCAAATCACCCATCCTTCGAAAATATACTAATCCGTGGAAAAGAAGTGGAATGTATCCTAGTATTTCTAAGTGCAATGCCAAGAGGTGCAGATGTTGTTCGCATTTAAGCACTGCGTCTACCGTTACTTCATCTGTAAACGGTAGACGCTTCTCTGTAGTTAACATGTCTGATTTGACATGACAGTCTACAGATTTAATTTATCTAATTACTTGACGTGCTGCAAACTGTAATATGCAGTACGTCGGTCAAACTAACCGCATGCTTAAAACTAGATTGAACGAGCATTATCGTAGAATGAGTAAGCCTAAGAAAACTGACACTTTCTTGTACCGTCACTTTTGACGTACAGGTCATTCTGTAAATAACATTATTATACAACCAGTGGACAAACTTTATTACGATGCAAATTCTACATCTAGATTCAAAATAATCAAAAGACATGAAGCTGAACTGAAATGGATTAAATTTTTTACAGACCCCTTTTCCACTGGGATTTAATGACAACATTTATCATGAGGGTAATATTTCCAGAATGCCGGACTTTGATATTTTCTCACTCCTGGAATGTCGAAAACGCAGAACTAGATCTCACGGCACCAGGAAAAATGGTAACTTTAAACGCAAATCACGTGCGTTTAAACGAAACAATACTAGACTGAAGTGACTGTAAATTATATTATCAAATCATGGACGCCACTCTATGCTTTCATTTTTAAGTTCATTACCCGTTTCTGTTTTACGTCTTCTGGACACCGAGGCGAATAAATTCTACGATAGTTCTCATCAGTTATATGATGCGGCTCTCTTAACTAGAGGCTATACTCAGCATACTCTCCGTCCTTACATTGATTCTGAAATTAATCATAAACGTCATTTCTTCAAGATATCCTTCATTAATAAGGGTATGGATTTTATAGATTTGCCCAGTATCTTCCGTGAGAGATCGGTGCTTTCTTCCATTCCTGCTTATTTTCAAAATACTGAAACACCTATAATTTGCTATAGATATAACAAACCTGTTAGATCTATCATTTTTAATTTCAATAAACTTGTTTCAGATCTTGATATTGATACTAATACTCCTGATTCATGTGATTGTAAAAACTCAAAGTATTGCTATCCTGCTGCTGGTCATGTAATCACTGGCAATTTGAAAATTATTCCTGATTCTAGGATAAGGAATATAATTTCTAAAGGACCGAAATATCGGTTTCCTTCTAAAATTGATTTCAGTAAATGTAGAGATGAAATCGCTGCTTCCGTGAATGAATTCGGTAATCGATGGTGTAAGCGAGAGTATGTTGAGTGTAAAGCCCTAAAGGACTGGAAACTTAGCATTTTAAGACTAGTGAATAAACGCATTTCTTTCTATTCTCAAAATACTAACTTATTACCTCCTAAGCCCAAGACGTCTTTACGTCATCTTAAACTAGGTATTCAAGAATTTCATAAGAAGTTTGTTTTGGCCCCTGCAGACAAGGCCGCTAACAACGTCGTTGTTGTGTGACGGCTCCACTATGTTAACACGCTTAAGCAGGAGCTTGGTGGTACTAAGGCCTATGAACTTCAGCCTTTGGCTGAAGAGAGAGCTATAGTAGATAAACATGTTTGTCTTTCAGCCACCAAGTTTGCTGTGTGTGTTAACGAAGGCCAAGACAAGCTTCCTACGCTATACTGGTTACCAAAACTTCATAAATACCTTACAAAGCACGGTTTATTGCAAATTCTAGTTCTTGCACTACCACTGAACTTTCTAAATTATTAACTTCCTGTCTTACTGCTATTAAAACGCATGTAATTAAATATTGTGATAAAGTCTTTGAAAGATCAGGAAGAAATCTGTTTTGGTCTATAAAAAATTCGAATGAGGTTTTAAATAAATTGAAATCTAGACAGTTTCGTGCTTCTAGTCTGTCTACCTACGATTTTTCCACTCTTTACACTACACTTCCTCATAATCTTATAAAAGAAAAGCTTAATGATTTAATTGAATGGGCTTTTCACAGAGAAGATTCTCTCTATCTTGCATGTAATGTCAGAAATGCATTTTTCACTTCTAAAGAGCATAAGAATTATACACTTTGGTCATGTCAGAAAGTGTGTGATGCCCTCACCTTTCTACTTGACAATATTAATATTAGATTCGGTACTAAGTTATTTAGACAAATTGTGGGTATTCCGATGGGTACTAATTGCGCACCTCTTGTGGCTGATCTGTTCTTGTATTGTTATGAAAGAGACTTCATTTTGTCGCTTTCCATTGATAACCAATCTGAAATTATTGAAGCTATTAGCTCTACTTCTAGATATTTAGATGATTTATTAAATATTGATAATACCTATTTTGATGGTTTGATCAGTCAGATTTACCCACTAGAACTTCAGTTAAATAAAGCAAATTCTTCTGATACCGAGGCCCCGTTTTTGGATTTACATCTATCTATTGTAGATGGATTTGTTTCGTGCAAAATTTATGATAAACGCGATGACTTTGATTTTGAGATTGTAAATTTTCCTTTTTTGGATGGTGATGTTCCTCGTGCGCCATCCTATGGCGTTTATATTTCGCAATTAATTCGATTTGCTAGAGTGTGTAGTCATGTAACTGACTTCAACACTCGTAATAAATTATTAACGGCTAAACTTCTTAATCAGGGTTATCGGTACCATAAACTACGCAAAGCCTTTTCAAAATTTTATAGACGCCATTCTGATTTAATTTCAAAATTCAATATTGGACTTAAATCTCTTCTGCAACAAGGTCTAAGGTCTATCGGAACCCGAATTTTATGGTGACTTAGTATATAAATTCAGAAAAATATATAACCGCAATGACTTCAGCACCCAATTTCGTAAAATCATTCTTCGATATAAAAAGATTGGGTACAACATGGATATTATACGACAGACTGCATGCATGGTAGTTAACCCAATCACGGCTGGCAACTTTGCTTCCCTCTTTAATTGCACGCCGGTGGGTCAGGCCTCAGATTCTATGACGGCTCCAACGTAAAGGCTTATTGAAAATTAAAGAGATAATGTTGGTTGGTGCCTGATGCTCTGTCTCTGGTCGGGCTCATCGGAGTCTAACTGTTGGTTTTCTTTTGCTCCAGCATTTCAGTGGTTTCTTGCTGTCGAGTCCTCACCGTTGTCTCACCTCTGTGGTTCTTTGATTTCATTGTTCACGGAGATGTTGCACTGATGAGCTAGGAGGCCTTCATGCGGACTGAACAAAATTTTTTGTCTAAATCGCGACGGAAGTAAGGGCGAGGATTGTGGCCACGTAAAATCGATTTAAGCCCCCCAGTGGAAATCTTCCACTGACCGTTCCAAGGCGGCTCTTCTGTGGCGATTTATTTATGTTGTTGTTTGTTACTTACTGTGTGTATCACTTGTGTCTTTTAATTTTGGATGGCCATATGGCCATTTTGTGGGAAAGTAACTGTCCATATGGCCTTCCTTTGTTTAGGTTTCCATTATGGTCTGGTCGCTTAATGTTTGTATTTCTTTCCCTTTGGTGTCTTTTATGGATGGAGTAAGTTAATTGTATCAATTCCTGATCTTTGTTTTACTTCTACTTTGCATATCAGGGCTGCTTTGTTTGTGCCGTGTGGCGGCTGTAAAAGGTCTCCCCGTACATGCATTTAATGCTCTTATTTTTCCAATCCTCAGGGATTGCTTATGCAATTGCTTTTCACTGTTCCATCAATTGACATCCTTTAGATACCTGTTGAAGGTCATTATTAAACCGATGTTCGTTCCTCGTTGTATAACAACTGCTTGTTTGACATCCCTGTACTTTAAGTAAACTAGGATGTTTTGTGGGCTTTTGTTGTACCTTCCTTCTATTCGAAGGAATCTTCTTCAGTAATTTTGTTTATTTAATAACCGGTATGAACATCGCTTTGGTTTTGACGGTATCACAACCTTACTAACCAAAATGAGTATTACAAATACATTTAAAATATCAATATCACCCCTTAGGTTACACTCTACTTCTTCTGTACGGATTCCCCATTCTATTGAGATTTTTAATACTATGTTGCCTTCGGTATTGGTTAGACCCTTAAATTTGTCTTCTGTAACTTCAGTTAATCTCAAAGGAGCAGGCAATACCAATGTTTTGGGGAGTAGTCTTCGTATAAGACTATCTCCTCTCAAATCACCCATCCTTCGAAAATATACTAATCCGTGGAAAAGAAGTGGAATGTATCCTAGTATTTCTAAGTGCAATGCCAAGAGGTGCAGATGTTGTTCGCATTTAAGCACTGCGTCTACCGTTACTTCATCTGTAAACGGTAGACGCGTCTCTGTAGTTAACATGTCTGATTTGACATGACAGTCTACAGATTTAATTTATCTAATTACTTGACGTGCTGCAAACTGTAATATGCAGTACGTCGGTCAAACTAACCGCATGCTTAAAACTAGATTGAACGAGCATTATCGTAGAATGAGTAAGCCTAAGAAAACTGACACTTTCTTGTACCGTCACTTTCGACGTACAGGTCATTCTGTAAATAACATTATTATACAACCAGTGGAAAAACTTTATTACGATGCAAATTCTACATCTAGATTCAAAATAATCAAAAGACATGAAGCTGAACTGAAATGGATTAAATTTTTACAGACCCCTTTTCCACTGGGATTTAATGACAACATTTATCATGAGGGTAATATTTCCAGAATGCCGGACTTTGATATTTTCTCACTCCTGGAATGTCGAAAACGCAGAACTAGATCTCACGGCACCAGGAAAAATGGTAACTTTAAACGCAAATCACGTGCGTTTAAACGAAACAATACTAGACTGAAGTGACTGTCAATTATATTATCAAATCATGGACGCCACTCTATGCTTTCATTTTTAAGTTCATTACCCGTTTCTGTTTTACGTCTTCTGGACACCGAGGCGAATAAATTCTACGATAGTTCTCATCAGATATATGATGCGGCTCTCTTAACTAGAGGCTATACTCAGCATACTCTCCGTCCTTACATTGATTCTGAAATTAATCATAAACGTCATTTCTTCAAGATATTCTTCATTAATAAGGGTATGGATTTTATAGATTTGCCCAGTATCTTCCGTGAGAGATCGGTGCTTTCTTCCATTCCTGCTTATTTTCAAAATACTGAAACACCTATAATTTGCTATAAATATAACAAACCTGTTAGATCTATCATTTTTAATTTCAATAAACTTGTTTCAGATCTTGATATTGATACTAATACTCCTGATTCATGTGATTGTAAAAACTCAAAGTATTGCTATCCTGCTGCTGGTCATGTAATCACTGGCAATTTGAAAATTATTCCTGATTCTAGGATAAGGAATATAATTTCTAAAGGACCGAAATATCGGTTTCCTTCTAAAATTGATTTCAGTAAATGTAGAGATGAAATCGCTGCTTCCTTGAATGAATTCGGTAATCGATGGTGTAAGCGAGAGTATGCTGAGTGTAAAGCCCTAAAGGACTGGAAACTTAGCATTTTAAGACTAGTGAATAAACGCATTTCTTTCTATGCTCAAAATACTAACTTATTACCTCCTAAGCCCAAGACGTCTTTACGTCATCTTAAACTAGGTATTCAAGAATTTCATAAGAAGTTTGTTTTGGCCCCTGCAGACAAGGCCGCTAACAACGTCGTTGTTGTGTGACGGCTCCACTATGTTAACACGCTTAAGCAGGAGCTTGGTGGTACTAAGGCCTATGAACTTCAGCTTTTGGCTGAAGAGAGAGCTATAGTAGATAAACATGTTTGTCTTTCAGCCACCAAGTTTGCTGTGTGTGTTAACGAAGGCCAAGACAAGCTTCCTACGCTATACTGGTTAACAAAACTTCATAAAAAACCTTACAAAGCACGGTTTATTGCAAATTCTAATTCTTGCACTACCACTGAACTTTCTAAATTATTAACTTCCTGTCTTACTGCTATTAAAACGCATGTAATTAAATATTGTGATAAAGTCTTTGAAAGATCAGGAAGAAATCTGTTTTGGTCTATAAAAAATTCGAATGAGGTTTTAAATAAATTGAAATCTGGACAGTTTCGTGCTTCTAGTCTGTCTACCTACGATTTTTCCACTCTTTACACTACACTTCCTCATAATCTTATAAAAGAAAAGCTTAATGATTTAATTGAATGGGCTTTTCACAGAGAAGATTCTCTCTATCTTGCATGTAATGTCAGAAATGCATTTTTCACTTCTAAAGAGCATAAGAATTATACACTTTGGTCATGTCAGAAAGTGTGTGATGCCCTCACCTTTCTACTTGACAATATTTATATTAGATTCGGTACTAAGTTATTTAGACAAATTGTGGGTATTCCGATGGGTACTAATTGCGCACCTCTTGTGGCTGATCTGTTCTTGTATTGTTATGAAAGAGACTTCATTTTGTCGCTTTCCATTGATAACCAATCTGAAATTATTGAAGCTTTTAGCTCTACTTCTAGATATTTAGATGATTTATTAAATATTGATAATACCTATTTTGATGGTTTGATCAGTCAGATTTACCCCCTAGAACTTCAGTTAAATAAAGCAAATTCTTCTGATACCGAGGCCCCGTTTTTGGATTTACATCTATCTATTGTAGATGGATTTGTTTCGTGCAAAATTTATGATAAACGCGATGACTTTGATTTTGAAATTGTAAATTTTCCTTTTTTGGATAATGATGTTCCTCGTGCGCCATCCTATGGCGTTTATATTTCGCAATTAATTCGATTTGCTAGAGTGTGTAGTCATGTAACTGACTTCAACACTCGTAATAAATTATTAACGGCTAAACTTCTTAATCAGGGTTATCGGTACCATAAACTACGCAAAGCCTTTTCAAAATTTTATAGACGCCATTCTGATTTAATTTCAAAATTCAATATTGGACTTAAATCTCTTCTGCAACAAGGTCTATCGGAACCCGAATTTTATGGTGACTTAGTATATAAATTCAGAAAAATATATAACCGCAATGACTTCAGCACCCAATTTCGTAAAATCATTCTTCGATATAAAAAGATTGGGTACAACATGGATATTATACGACAGACTGCATGCATGGTAGTTAACCCAATCACGGTTGGCAACTTTGCTTCCCTCTTTAATTGCACGCCGGTGGGTCAGGCCTCAGATTCTATGACGGCTCCAACGTAAAGGCTTATTGAAAATTAAAGAGATAATGTTGGTTGGTGCCTGATGCTCTGTCTCTGGTCGGGCTCATCGGAGTCTAACTGTTGGTTTTCTTTTGCTCCAGCATTTCAGTGGTTTCTTGCTGTCGAGTCCTCACCGTTGTCTCACCTCTGTGGTTCTTTGATTTCATTGTTCACGGAGATGTTGCACTGATGAGTTAGGAGGCCTTCATGCGGACTGAACAAAATTTTTTGTCTAAATCGCGACGGAAGTAAGGGCGAGGATTGTGGCCACGTAAAATCGATTTAAGCCCCCCAGTGGAAATCTTCCACTGACCGTTCCAAGGCGGCTCTTCTGTGGCGATTTATTTATGTTGTTGTTTGTTACTTACTGTGTGTATCAATTGTGTCTTTTAATTTTGGATGGCCATATGGCCATTTTGTGGGAAAGTAACAGTCCATATGGCCTTCCTTTGTTTAGGTTTCCATTATGGTCTGGTCGCTTAATGTTTGTATTTCTTTCCCTTTGGTGTCTTTTATGGATGGAGTAAGTTAATTGTATCAATTCCTGATCTTTGTTTTACTTCTACTTTAAAGATGGCTTTACATTCAGGTGTTCAAACAATCATAAATTCGGTATGAGGAAGCATTCTTCCTTTGAAGGCTCTTCATACAATATCAGAGCCCTAGTGATTTTTATAAAAAAAAAAGAAAGAACAAACAAACTACCCTGAAGCTCATTCTTTGCACCTGTCTGCTGTATCAACTGGTTCGGATTACAACCACACGGGCAAGCTATGAGAATTTTTTTATCAGAATTTACACTCAATACATATGGCATGTCTTCAGGGCTAAGTTGAGATAGACGAAAGTCTTTTCGGTAGAAAGATGAAGTACAATAAGGGGGGGGGGGTGCAAAGGGCAATAGGATATGGATGTTTGAGATAGTAATAAAATGAAATCTATCCAGTAGATAACAGAAAACCTGATACACTAATCCCCTTGACACAGCGGCACGTTTACCATGGTTAAAGAATATTTTGTGATTCTTGGGCCGTATATATGTCACTAAATGAATAAGGGTGTGAACATTTCACAGTATGTCTCAAAACATCCAAACAGAAATATAAGAATGTAGCAACACCCTCGAGGGCAGCCCCCGCCCATCGGGCTTGAAGAAATAGATGGGCTGCATGATGCTTCCACGCAGAGCTGAAACCGGCTGCAAACGAGTACTGGTAAACCGTTTAGAGGATCTAAAGTAGAAGTAAAACAAAGATCAGGAATCGATACAATTAACTTACTCCACCCATCAAAGACACCAAAGGGAAAGAAACACAAACATTAAGCGACCAGACCATAATGGAAACCTAAACAAAGGAAGGCCATAAGGACAGTTACTTTCCCACAAAATGGCCATATGACCATTCAAAATAAAAAGACACAAGTGATACACACAGTAAGTAACAAACAACACCATAAATAAACGGCCACAGAAGAACCACCTTGGAACGGTCAGTGGAATGATTTCCACTGGGGGGCTTAAATCGATTTTACGTGGCCATTCCACGCCCTTACTTCCGTCGCGATTTAGACAAATAATTTGTTCAGTCCGCATGAAGGCCTCCTAACTCATCAGTGCAACATCTCCGTGAACACAAAAAATCAAAGAACCACAGAGGTGCGACAACGGTGAGGACTCGACAGCAAGAAACCACTGAAATGCTGGAGCAAAAGAAAACCAACAGTTAGACTGCCCAGGCAAAGCGGTGAGAGTCAGACCGTCTATGCTTATAAACCCTTTTGGTTTCATTGGGCGACAGGGTTTGAGATGTCATTTCATCTTAATGTCGGGTAAAAGTCCACAAAATGACCTGTACAGTGTTGACGGGGACGTTAAACCTCAAATCAAGCAAACAAACACACTCGAAAAATAAATGGTATAAATTGTGAAATGTTTGAACAACATCTGGCTGAAATAGAATGGAAACATGAAATGCAAAACCGAAATAAGTGTGTTGCATACATCGATCTTGTAAAAAGTATTTAAATGCCAGTTAAGCCTCCAAAGTATACGTATCCAAAACCTCTTTTTACACTTGGACACCTCCATCACAAACTGTGAGAGACAACATCACGTAACCATCATACAGTCTAGCAGTAGCAGCAGTGATAGTGGCTCGGATCCATCCCAACCATAGTGTTCTTCGACACCTTCATACCCCACAAGCCAAGTGTCTCCAGTATCCACAAGCTCCATTAATGCAATTCTTGTATCTCCGGCACACGCAGCAACGAATGTTACACACGAGCTCGCTCTCCTTCACCAGCACCCTCAACATCTAAGCCTACAGTTGATGATAAGTTCGTCACCAGGAGAAGATAGCGGATATCTACTTTTTTGAGAAGAATACCAAAAATATTTCATCGAGTGTGTTGAAAATATCAGTATTTTCACGAGTCTGAAGCACGAGTAAAAATTCTGATGTTTTCAATACACGAGATGAAATATTTTTGATATTTATCGAAAAAAAAGTAAATTTTCTTTTTATTTTATAATATTTTAGGACACTTACTGTAATTGATCAATCGGATCTTACGTCACAATTTTGACTTGGCTATGACGTCAAAACTGTCAGTTGCAAAACATAAACAGATTGCCATTTTTACAGTTCAAAGAATGCTTTTTCAAGGTATTGTAAAGAATTATTTCATCGATCACTTATGACTTTGGCGAAAAAAAGTAGACCGGGCTGCTACTGTGAAAATAACAAGGTTTTGTTATGTTTCACAGTATGAAAATATCATTTATATTTCACACTGAAAATATCACTTTTATTTGTTTCAGATATGCATTGTTTTTACTGCTCAGTATAAAATAAAAAGAAACACAGGCGAAGGCCACTGTTGACAACAGTTCTGATGACACTGATGCGCATTGGGAAGATGTTTCTCATAAATTGTTCCATTCGATGCAGTTCCGATCTATGCAAGAAAGTAAAAAGTCAGACAAAAGCTACAGATAACCAACCAAAAGCAAACGATCCAATCCTTATTCAAAACGCATATTTATCATATGACGCCGCGACTGAGAGTGGAATAACGCCATGTAATATTTTCGATAATCCACTAGTGGATTAAATATGCAAATTAGCTAGATACGTCCCGTAACGTTACATGTACGGCGTCCTTAACGACGTCGCGTTTACTAACGGCGGAATATTGACATTTTTGTAAAAAATCGTGGATACAATGCGTTTTAAATGTCATATGATAAATAGAATCTTGCATTCGTGCTCATGTATTATTGAATTTATTAAACTCGTCGAGGAAAAGGGATAAAATGCGAGGCTTCCTCAACTCGTTTAATAAATTCAATAATACATGAACACTCGTGTAAGATCCTCTATTTCTGTATGATTTCTCCAGCTGTGATAGTGACTTCCAGTGATGAAAGGGTCCAAAGGAAAATTTTAACAATATGTGTATAGATCTACAAAACTCAATAAAAATTAAAAAAGGTGAAAAAAAATGTTTAAAAAAATACAATACATGTATTTTAAAATTTAAACATTTCACATGACATGAAAGTATATGCAATAAAAAGAAATACTGAGAAAAGAAATTCACGACCGTCATAAATGGTAAGTAGTTTTCTTAGAAATTGCACTATACATTGATTGACTTTTGAAACATAATTCCAGGTAGATGTACACAGTTACAGTTCAAATGCTGAAATTTACAATCTATGTATTACTGTTGAAAATATGATAGGTCAGATGAGATTGTGGCCATTTTCGATTAGCCGGCTGATTTTGACTCAAAATCTTTATCATTTACACAGAATTTTAATCTGTACTTTTGTTTACATGTATGTTATTGGTTTAAAACCCGGATATATTTTTCGAATGGGCGAGAGTCATGGGACTGGGACGTGACAAATCCGGAAAAGACACTTTCGTACACTGTTCCGTCTATTTGAAATCAGGAGATACAATCTGCATGCTTTCAATGTTTCTAACGGCCGTAACGAGTACATCGATATTACATTTATAAAGGCAGGCGTTAAAATATGCCATTTATATTTTTAATTAATCTACTTTCCTTCCGTATTCTTACCACAGTTTCATTGACACGGTTTATAACGATATTCATGTCATTTTCTTTCGTCTACAACGTCTATTCCGTTTTGACATGTATAATATATAAGTAGTAGGAACGCACTATTTTATCAACTGTCTGTATCAGAAACACACTCCAATCTTAACAGAATATTTAAATTACAGAAAAGAGCATGCAAAATAATTCTGAATTATCAAATTGATAATATACCTAATGTAATGGAAGAATTAAAAATATTAAATATTTATGAACACATTTTTCTCAGAAAAGCAAAAATAATGTACAAAGCCTCAAATGCATTAACACCCCAATATATCTATCAAATGTTTCATTTAAGACCCTCCAATAACACTCTTCAGTCTCTAAGATCCACAGGTACCATAAATTATTTAATACCGAGGCCACAAAAAGAAATGTTTAAGCAGAGCTTACTTTATTCTGGTCCAGTGGTGTGGAACAATTTACCAGACAGCCTCAAAATTTTAGGTTCACTTGACAGTTTCCATAGAAACTGCATCAAGTGGATCAAGGGAACCCTCTAATTTCCTTGAAGCTGATATTTATTTGTATTTATTTTTATGTTGTGTGTATGTGTGCATATATATGTGTGTGTGGCTTCTTTGTAAATTGTAGCTCTACATGTAAATATTATGCATATTAGAGGGCCTCATGGAAGATTAGCTTGTTGTTGCTAAATGTGTTACCCTCTCAAAATAAAGACGATTATTATTATTATTATTATTATTATTATTATTATTATTACTACAATAACGGCGTTTTCTACGTGCAATAGCTCATCATCTCATCATCTCTAGTTTCCACATTTATTTCCATTTCCTCAGCGGAGATGAAAAGCACAGCCTCCACGCTTAACCGTTTCCGCGCATCACGCAAGCGTCTGAATGATCATGATCATATATTATTACGCCACATTTACTTATTTTCTGTTCCGTTGTCAAACGTTCCCGATTTTATTGCCATTCTTCCAAGGTAAAGAACTGTTAGCTGCGTTTTAACTTTACACAATGGCGACTTACTTTACATAATGGCGACATTTGTTTTGTTTCGTGACTCGATAATTTACGGAAAACATTATTTTACAAATTGACGTTTGCGGACTTTACTGCAATTGAATGTTTATCAAATTCCAAAATCTATTTCTGTCAAAAAACATTAATTGCAATAATGTGTATTTGACCATAATGCCAAAATCACATGCAAATCTACCGATCATAACAAAAAGCGGGCTGCAAAGTTTCAAACTGATTGGTATAAAACTGTATGAGGAGTTGCGCATACCAAGTTCCCACCGCCTTTCGTCAAATTCCGAAGCCGAAAAGGGGGAAAAAGGGGTATAACTCAGCGATGAGAACCCTGGCGGAAAAAAATACAGGTCCGCTTATTTTTCATGCTGATGCTATAATTAAAATTTCATGATCCTAACTCTAACCATTCCTGGTCCTATGCAAGTGTAACGGATGGACAGAAGAACAGACAGACAGACAAAAAGACGGACGGCCGAACAGACGGGTCCAAATCAATAAGCCCAATCAGTTTGGTCTGACTCCCCCCTCCCCCATAAAAAAACACACAAAAAAACTTGTCCACTCGACAGTTATCAGTTCTGTGTTGTTGTTCTTGCTTTCAAAGGATTACTTTTCTACAAAACTCAAAGGGGCCAGTTGTTCAAAGCATCGTTAGCTTAACGAGCTCGTTAGTGGTCATATTGTTAACTCTTCTAGCAAGTTTAAGATTTAAAATTATGGTATTTTTGCTGAAAAATGTGAGCAGCTGCTCACATTTTTTCAGCAAAAATAGTAGCACATTTGGCAAAATAAATGATTAAAGTTTTAACGATACGTTAACTAACGACGTCGTTAGTTTTGAACAACTGGCCCCTTATTTGTTACTTCGAAGAATAAAAGATGTGGATATTTGCTAGAATCGCCTCAGCGAGGAGATTCTGACAAATGTTAACAGTATTTGTTTCTTAGAGGAATTGATGGGAAAAGCCCTTTATTACAGAAAAAAAAACCTTTATTATACTACACCTTATGAAGAATTTTTATAGCGGCAAATAATAGCGGTAAAGTATTAGTTGACAAATACTGTCGTTAAAACGCGTGTCATCTGTACGAAAATACTGTTGCAAAAAAAAAAAAAAAAAAAAAAATCAAACTTTTCTGATCGTTTTGTTTTGTTTGATTTTACAGATGGAACTCAAAACATAAGTTGTGGGTGCTTGTTAGAACCGTCTCATTGAGGCGGTTCTAGCGAGTACCCACAACGTATGTCTAGGAGCATGAATAAGAAAAATAATGGATACCTCGGAAAACCCAATTTTTCTCAATATGAAGTGGGGTTTAGAGGGGTGTTCACTACATGGGCTTTACATGATGCATGTTCATTAAATATTCCACGAAAAGGCAGTTTTTTTGTTTTGGTTTTAAGGCCCTTTCAAGATTATTTCACTCATATCAAGCCGATCGTTAATCAGAGGTGGGCGAAAACCGGAGTACCCGGAGAAAAACCACCTGACCTTCCGTTGCAGAACTTGGCATCTCACATTTGACTCGAGCGAGGCTCGAACCACAGCGGTGAGAGACCTAATGATCAAGAGTCAGCTTTCTTAACCACTAGGCCACGGAGGCAGTACGTTTAATTTGTGTTCAATAAGACATGATATAAGCAACAACCAACAACCACCACGAAAACACGTCCGTACAATTCTGAGCCCTTAAACCCCACTTTTATACTGTAAAACTTGGGTTTACATGGCACCGAGGCGGTTCTAACGAGTTCCAACAACATACTCCTAGTTTTTACCACCAAAAACTACAGGTATGGACATTTCAGCCTCTCCAGAATAGCAGCTATGTTTATTTTCACTTGTCAAAGTGAACTTCAATAAATTCCAGTTTAACATGATAAGCTACACTAATTGTCTAAACATGTGGCAATAAAATTAACCAGTTTTCAGAAAATTTCAGTGGATCTGAAACTTTTTGGTTTTGGGTTTTTCAGCCTTTTCAACATTATTTCACTTATATCGATTCGATCAGAGAGGTGAACAAAAACCGAAATAACCAGAGAAAAACCACCAGACCTTCCGTTGCAGAACTTGGCATCTCACATGTGACCCCGAGCCAGATTCTAAACACGACAGTGAGCGACCTAATGCTCTTAATCCTCTAGGCCACGGAGGCCCTCTAAATTTCAATGTAGAGGCATCAAGATGTGAATATGCACCGTTAGCTTATTGTTAAAATACATTTGTTTTAATGATAAATGTCATGACATCAAGTTTTAAGAAATTTCACCCGAGAAAAGATAGAGACCTGATGGGGGCTGCATTGTTTTTATTTTCACGTAAACATTTTTTTGAGAAACATTGTAGCACCCACAGCCTATGTTTGCAGGATCAGTAGGAAACATATCGCGGATTTTCGTTGGAGAAGTGGCCGTTTTTGAGATGTAAAAATGCACTAGGTCTCGTAGTGTTATGGTGTGTGTGTGTGTGTGTGTGTGTGTGTGTGTGTGTGTGTGTGTGTGTGTGTGAAAATGTATTTTTTTTCTAATTAGTATCTCTACATGTAAATACTGTGCAAATTAGAGGGCCTCATGGAAGATTAGCTTGTTATTGCTAAATGTGTTACTCTCTCAAATAGAGACGATTATTTTTATTATTATTATTATTATTACTATTATTATTATTATTATTATATCAACCGTGGTCTGGTGGAGTTAACAGGGTTTCATCTCTCTCTCAGGAAAAGTTGTGATAGTTTGAACCTCAGCACATATATCCTATTAGTTTCATTGGGTGGCAGTGCTTGAGATGTTGTTTTATATCTCAATACTGGGTAAAATTCCCATAGAATTGGAAGCAACTCAGTTTCTCTCCAAAAGGACCAATACAGTGTTGGCATGGACTTAAATCTCAAATCATACAAACAAAATACACCCTCTTAGGAAAAAAACAATACATTAAATATAAATGACATATGAAACAGTACATAAATAGCTGAACAAATAAATGAAGCCGCAATGTGTGCTAACATACTGCAGATGGTATTTTATATTGTCCTTATTTCTACGCCAAACATAACTGCCCATCAGGGCTTAAAGAAATAGAACGGGCTGCAAGATGCTTCCACGCAGAGTTGGAACAGAATGCACAGGGGTGCTGGTAAACAGCTGAGCGGTTTTAAAACTACCAAGGAAAAGTGGTGAAAGTGCGACCGCCCATGCTTATAAATCCTATTGGTTTAATTGGGCGGCAAGGCTTGAGGTGTCATTTCATCTCAGTGTCGGGTAAAAGACCCCCCAAAATTGGAACTCCAAACATAGATTGTGGGTGCTCATTAGAAATGCATCAATTACACTATTCCAAAGCTCCAGATAACCAGTTGGGATAATATATGATTTTTTTCCCATTTATCGTTAAAATGTGTGCTGTGTATACTCAATAGAATTCCCTCAATGAGGCGATTCTAACGAGTGTACACAATGTACCTTTATTCTAAAGATCGTAAGGTTACCCTTAAGTGGTCCCACCATCCATTATGACCTGGTACCATGAGTAAACCTCAGTAATTCAAACTACCCCTATCTCGAACAACTTTTAATGGGCTCAGAGGTTTTAATAGTTATTGAAGTTTGACTGTAGTTGGTGCCCGTTTACATCTATGAGACAGTTCAAACCAATACACACTATATTTTAAGCGACATTAAAGCAATTTAAATATTCCCCTCTAAACTCAAATTTTCTGCATAAGATGTGGAATATACAGGGGGGGTCGTACCAAATGATTTTTCCTCCTTATATATAGCGAGAGTCCACTTCATAGTTTAGGTGTGACAGGTTGTGTTTTCTTCAAATTTCATTTAGAAAATGGCTTAACTTTTTGCAAACAGTGTAGGCCCTGATCAAACGCCCCGGTCCCTGGCGTCTGATCTGTGCCTGCACTGTTTACCAGTTGCCCGTTTAGGGGTTTCTGGTACAAAATGAACAGATATGTATACCTTTTCTAGCAGAAACATTTCAGTTTGGAACTGCACTGTCTAATTTAAAACCTCTAGCATGCTTGGCTGTAAAATTCTCTGAAAATATCAGAATTAATTACAACTTCATGTCATTATATTTCTATACCAGCAAGGCAACAGCTGTCAAATATTTGATAAATTGGATTGCTCAGTCTGAGCAACTATTTGGGACTTATACGTAAGAGTAAACATATGTTTTGAGCTGAAATATGAAACATTCAGAATTTTTATCTGCAAAATTTCACTCTTTGATGGTAAAAGTTTCAATATATTTGAATAGGCCTGTTTTCGAAATGAAACACATTTCTAATGCTTGCTTTAGTATTAAATGATAAATAAGTAGTGTTACAAAATCATGTCTTGCTTTGGAAGACAGTGTAACTTGAACACGGATGGCTGGCAGGGAATGTGTGGCGGTCTCCCTGCCCTTCATCATAATGTAATTAAAATATTCTTGACCTTTGGGATCATTACTGCCATTGTGGACTCTGTGGTCTCACCTCTGTGGTTCTTTGATTATTTGTGTTCACGGAGGTGTTGCACTGATGAGTTAGGAGGCCTACATGCGGACTGAGCAAATTGTTTGTCTAAATCTCGACGGATGTAAGGGCGAGGATTGTGGCCACGTAAAATCGATTAAAGCCCCCCCCCCCCACCCCCATTGGAATTCTTTCCACTGACCGTTCCAAGGCGGTTCTTCTGTGGCGGTTTATTTATTTTGTTGTTGGTTACTACTCACTGTATGTATCACTTGTGTCTTTTTATTTATTTTGGATGGCCATTTGGCCATTTTGTGGGAAAGTAACTGTCCTTATGGCCTTCCTTTGTTTAGGTTTCCATTATGGTCTGGTCGCTTCATGTTTGTGTTTCTTTCACTTTGGTGTCTTTGATGGGTGGAGTAAGTAAATTGTATCGATTCCTGATCTTTTTGAAATATTTGAGGGTCACTGATGAGGCCTAGTTGGCCGAAACTAGCTAGTTTGGCCCAGAATGATGTTGAGTTCTGTGGTGTACTCCTAGCTTTCAAAGGATAACCCTTTTATTGAAAATATTTACAAGGCTTTTGCCTTATAAATCAGCGGTCGTGGCTTCGATTCCGGGCTTCTCCACGTGACCTTAGTTGTTGGCAGGACGTAAAACACACACTTTCACAAGGTTTATACGATTTCGTTCTGGAGATCCTTGGGAATTCTTCTAATACTGTACCAAACTCCAAATACTACCCATTATGTTTCAGCTACAATATCCTCTTCTTTCAACTAAAACTTTGGAAAAAAAGGTTTTGATTTACCTCTGTCTTTTAATCTTCCTGATAAATTTATTTACAACATTTCTTCTATTTTTCATGAAAATTTGCAAAAATTAAGATGTTCATCATAAGCATTAGATGTGTTACTGATCTTGTCACCCCAAGATATTGCATATAAAATAGGCCACATATGTGCTCTATATAGCAAACAAATTTCAAAAAAAATCAGAAACCGGTTACATTGCTTTTGAAAGCTAGATATGGGTTCAGGTCAATTTTTGTGGCAAAATCAGATTCAATACCAGGGGACAAGATTTCCTTAAAGTGAATTTTTATTGTGTTTTATGTCCATTTAGGTTTAGGGCAACCTTATCATACAAAGCTTAGCATAGGCATTTATATAATAATCCCCCCCACACACACACACACAACCCCACAAATAAGTAAATGAGAACATACATTATCAACGTATAAGTCAAGTTTTATCCAAAAAATTTAAAGAGAAAAAATAAAATGCATTCATGCACTGTCCATGATGAATGTAAGTGTTGACAATATTGCAAAAATGATAATGCTGAAAAAGTTACATTATGGCACAATAGGAATAAGACATGGTGGCTCTTTTTACCCTATTTTATTTGGCCTTCTTGTACATTTTTAAACCCTGCAATACAAAGGCACTTGATGTCAGTAATACTCAATGACGTTATGAATTTGCTTAATTAATTACTTTCATAATCCTATTTTATCCTTAATTATTTTTGTCGTTGTTATTTATTTCTTTAAAATAAAACAGCAGTCAATAATTTGCAAACTTGAAGGGACAGACTGATTTTCTGATTTGTTCTTATGATTGATTGGTCCTTGTATTGTTGATGTTTTCTTACATCGCTTGGTCAAAGAGACTCACACTCCGCTCCCCAACCAAGTTTTGTGAGATCATGGAAAGAATTTTCTGCATCTTTTTCTAGGTTTATTGTGACATCTGCAAATTTTTAAGGTACAACGTTTAGTCTTCAAAATAAATGCAGAGCTAGTCACACTGGAACTAGTGGTAAAATTTGCATTTGGCATACACTTCCCAAAATGAAATGGATGGAAGGCAAGTTGCTGTAACAAAAATATATTATAGCTGATATTATATTTAGATGTAGTTATACCATTCGCATTTTAGTCATATGTATGCCGTACTTGTCATCAATGTTAAGCTTTCTAGCTCTGTATTCATCAGTTTTATAAATGGCGTGAATCAGCTGTTAGCTGTACTACTAGCATATTTGCGGAGCCAAAATCTGCAGTTGGCTATATATTTTTCTATAGCACTGCTAGCAAATATACTGTTCGCTCTTTTCTTCCACTGAAATCGTTTGAAAGTATGAATAGTATTCTCTATTATATTAAATCATGTTACTCAAAAATAACTGGTTGTTTTCCAGATCATATATAAGAATATAACGATCATATTTAAGAATATAACTTTCTTACTCGGATTTGCGCAGCAAGCGACATTTGTTACGCTTTAAGTAAACTGTAGTTTAGTTCAGATTTTGCGGGGACATTGTCAGAGTGACAAAAGAGCCAAAACAACAGTGTTTCCATATTGTCTACGGTAATCCGTGTATACATTGGGCAAAAGTCTGTAGTATTATGAACTACCTGGCACACCATAATAAAAACATCATAAATCTTGGCTATTCAAGCAAGCTGTGCCATTCCGACATGACAGACTTTTCAAACATTTCAAGTTGACTGCATCATACTTATAATACTGCATAATACATACTTATTAGAGAATCAAGAAAATTGTCTGGTTTACAGAACCATCCATTTTACTTGTCATTTCGACAGTCTTGGTCATAATAAGCTTCAGCAAACTTTAGGATTACATTAAATGCAAAAACTCTTGTCATATAATGAAATATATTTTTATTGAATTGTTAATGAACGCTCAAAATAAATTGTGTTTTTGGTGTCCCCAGGGTACCATAACTGATACAGCTGCTGATTATATGAGCTCACACTATACACACCATGGTTTAAACATACATATATTCATGTTTATATATATTATTTGCGAGCAATTTCTCGATTGAAAATGTTATACCATATCTACAAATGGTTTGAAAAAAAAATAAAAATCTGACCCTTATTATTCAATAGTGAAATGCAGTATGTTACCGGGCTCAGATTTTCAAGAAAATTTAATAAAATTTTCTACACATATATGGGCAATTTTCTTATTAAAATGATGAGGTGACAAGAACTGCAACAGTATGAAATCAAAAGTCAAACATACTCCAAAAGATTTTATGGTTGTGAAGTCTAGGGTCTCCTCCATATGAAATTGTCCATGGTCTATAGAACTTTACCTGAACAAAAGTAAATAACATACAAAAATAATTTCAAATGACTACAGTGATGGCTGAGAACAAAATTACTCCAAAACATAAGAAGCTAATGTGTATATGTATACTTGTTTGGGGGGTACCCCTATTTTCAGATGCAGAAATAAACAAAACATTGTAGATTTATAATGAACACAGATATCAGAGTGAATAGCTAAATAATGAACAGTCATTTACCAGGTATTAATTATGCACAATATTATGGACATCTGTGCGTGGGCATAAACCTATGGAAATTTACTATAGGCTGGAACTCCCCCTTTCAACAATAAACATCATGACACAATATTTGTGGTGCTGTTGGTGGTACACTGACCGACCAGTATTCATCACAGATAAGTGGTGTGAATCAAGACACGCTATTCATATCTTTGATCTTTACATCACGAAAACACGCCTATATAATTTTGACCCCTTGGACCCCACTTTTATATAGTAAAACTGGCGTTTACAGGGGTAAACCTTATTTTCTTATCCCTCGATGAGGCGGTTCTTACGAGTACCTATACTCTATATTTTGAGCAGAAATAAGAAAAAATATCACAATTTTATCATCTTAATAATATATATAGATTGTGTGTACTCATTAGAACCGCCTCGATAAGGCGGTTCTAAAGAGTACCCACACTCTATATTTTGAGCAGAAATAAGAAAAATATCACAATTTTTCATCTTAAAATTTTCATTTTTTTCGGCGAAATAGATTACAATGTATCTGTATAAGCGTGTTTACATCCTCAGTACAGTTAGAGAAAATCCCTGTAGTTAAGCAAGGGGAAGCAACTTTGTTCATTCTTCAAAGACTCACGGGACGTCAATGACGTCGTAATAAACAATGTCTCTTCAATATGATAGGATGATGGCGACGTTATGGCGTCAACGCTGTCGCATGAAAAGTGCATGCAATTAACAATATTTTTTTGCGTCAAATGATGGATGGGGAATAATGTCAACATTGATCATGAAGGTGATTTGTTTAACGTTCATCGAAGTATGAACATCGGATTACGAGCACAGTAAGTGAACCTCCTAAACGCGACGTCGCTGGCAACGTTATGTCATTCTATGTAAACAAGTAATTTTGCCGTGACTGTCAAAATGTAGTTAATTTAGAGTTTAATGTTGTTGTTTTTTCTTGAAAAAGGCCTCTGGCCGAAATATTTAGATAGAGTTCTATCGCGACGTCGATTGCGACGTTATGTCATTCTTTGAAAACAAATAATGGTGCTGTGACTATCAAAATGTAGTTAATGGAGAGTTTAATGGTTTTTGTTTTGTTTCTCTTGGAAAAGGCCTCCGGCCGAAATATTGAGGTAGGGTTATTTCAACAGTGTTAAATTTATTCCCTGCGGAATAGTTTCTTAAGATTTGTGGTATTTAAGGATAGATTACATCATGGTATCAACATTTTCTGCATTTTTTTAAAATTACATTTTCTAAATCCGTTTTATATTTTACATGTTCAAAGCCTGACCATATGTCTTTTTAAAAGCTTGCAAGTAAAAGAAATGTAAAATTAACTGTAAATCCCAGAGATTTGTTTTAGTTTCAAATAACCACTTAAGCCATTTTATGGTGTGGAAAAAAGTAGATAACCAGTGCTTCGGCTGAAGTGCACGACCCGCCGGATTCTTTTAGCTTTATGAGTGTTACCATATATGGGTATGGCGGCCATTTTGATCATGTGACCTGGACCTAAAACGGTTCCCCCAATAAATGCGCCTTATCGTAAGGAGCAAAAATATATCTTATACTTTAGTACTGTATTCTGAATCGTTTGCAGGATAAAATGCATTCTCACTTTTCAAATACAAAAGCATATGTGTCAAAGTTTGACCTAGGCACAAAGAAGGTCAGGGTCAACCCAGGGTCACCATTTTAGCACTTTATGATTGGCCTACGTCCCAGATGCTATTTATCAAGTTTCGTGGAAATCTGCTAAGTATTTCTGGCGAAGACTATTTTTGAAGGGTTTTTACCATATATGGCTTGGCGGCCATTTTGGTCATGTGACCTGGACCCCGTGAGCAAATTTTGGTTTCCCCCATCCCATAGAGGCTCCATATGAAATTTGACATCCATCGGCCCAACGGTTACCGAGGAGACGCAGTTCGAAAATTTTCACATTTTTCGCCTCGGCGAGGCTATACTAAATGGAATGTAATATTTCACAGTTTTATTGTTTAGATCTGATTGATATCTACCAGTATGCCAAAAATTGTTTAAATATTCCAAGGGGTTAAGTCACTATCACCTTTTTTTCACAAACGGGTTACGGACGGACAGACAGACAGACCATATATGGCTTGGCGGCCATTTTGGTCATGTGACGGGAACCCATGAGCAAATTTTGGTTTCCCCCATCCCATAGAGGCTCCATATGAAATTTGACTTCAATCGGCCCAACGATTTCTGAGGAGAAGCAGTCAGAAAATTTTCACATTTTTCGCCTCGGCGAGGCTATACTAAATGGAATGTAATATTTCGCAAATTCATTGGTTAGATCTCATTGATATCTATCAGTATGCAAAAAAATGTTTAAATATTCCAAGCGGTTAAGTCACTATCACCAATTTTCACAAACGGGTTACGGACGGACAGACAGACTGACAGAATGACAGACTGACAGAATGACACGGTGATTTTAGGGCACTCTTAGAAAATCAACCGACTTCAGTCGGTCTATTTTTCTGCGGGTCGTGCAATAGTACATCAGAGACTGGGCACAGTTTTTGTTAATGGCCATAAAACTCCACTGTTTCATCTTTAATAATTTTAATAAGTCTGTGACTAGGTGTGAAGTAAGTGCGCAGTCATCTAGCATCACGGTCAATCATATAAGAATCTTATATGGGTGTGAGGGGTGGATGGAAAAGTCCGTCCTGAGGGACACTGTCCGGCATCACGAGGCTTGCCGAGTGATGCCGGACAGTGATCTCGAGGGACGGATTTTTCTATCAACCCCTCACACCCATATTGGATTCTTTTTCTTGCATACCTTCCATTTCTTAGCGCAGATTTTTAATGCTGCAGTCACTTCGGTTACCAACGTCCGCCATATTGTGTTGACACTGCAGGAAATAGTAAGTGACGTCACGTAACTTGCTATGACGTCAACCTTAACGACAGCGCATACGAGGTCGTAATCAACCATTGCATTTATCAAACACGCGTTTATATTCGATTTGGGGTCGGAACACCAGGGTCAGAACACAAATTTCTATCCCAGGGTAAAATCACGGATTTCCTTGTCTGGTGTGCAAGAATAAACCTGTCTGCAATGATGTATCCGTATAATATGCAAATTCTGAAAAAAAAAAATGAATGAAAACACACCCAGTATAATATTGGTGATTTTTGTGTAAACACTGATTGACGAATAAGGTAAGAGCGCAGTCAATCCTATAAAATAGTTTTAATGGATAGCAGACGTTTTTCAGCTTTCCTGAAAAATTAATATTCTTTGGCTCTCTTCAAAATGATCCAGTTTCACAAATTAGCACCCATATTGCATAACGTTTGGATAAATGTTCTTTGAAGTCAAAATAAATGTATCTCGGAATTTTGATATCTTAATTCATTTGCGTTTAAATGAAACTTTTGTTCCGGGTGACCGATTAATTTGTTTCAGAAAATAAAAATTGCTTTATTTTTCTTTTGAACAATATTAAAAAAAAAACTTGGATGCAGTATTGTAGAGCATGTACTTGTAAGGCCTATCCAATGAAAAGAACCCTTTTACACATAAAAATGGCTAACAAGACCTCCGCTAATGGGGCATTATACGCCCTATGGAAGTAATCGGCTGTTATAGATACATATATAATGACAAAAAGTAGGTGGGGTTTGCCGAAAAAGAAGAGCTAATGGACGGCCAGATGGATATAATTCTGCTGTTGCTGGACTGTAACCTCTAAAGAACATGCACGGACTAACTATAAATTACTTTTCAGATTGATGGGATGTAAACTAAAGGAGGAATTAACTGGAAATAAAAAGTGACAGGGGAATAGCCCCGCTAATATTTGGTGGATTGTAACCTCGAAATTGTATGTGCTTCTCCACATCATGGTCCAATTTTTTACAATGTTGCAGCTTGGTTTTATATTAACTAAAGGAAGAGTTAGCATTTTAAATTTCCAAAGGGTAATATTGCTGATTTGGGGGGTAGGGGGAGAAACCTCAAAACAATATGTGTAACTATAAATCAAGAAGGGTCAGCTTGATCAGATGTAAATTGCAGGAGCTTACAGAAGTTTTCAAAGGAGCATTAGTCTGTTAATATTTGGTGAACTGCGACCTTGAAAAATATGCACTGCTTCAGATCATGGTCTAACTTTAAATCTAGTTTCAGCTGGATGGGATGTAAACTGTGGGAGGAAGTAGCCTGAAACGAAAAGTGAACATACAATTTTCAAATGGGCATAACACGATTTGGTGGATTGCCATCTAGAAATAACACCATGATGTCACTATTTATAGAGTGTCAACTGAGGCTAATGTATATTACAAGAGGAGTTATCTAGAAACAAAACATTAGGGACATAATTCTGCTAATATCGGGTGCACCAGAACTATAAATAAATAAATATTTGGTAGAATGTAACCTGGAAACAATATGCGCTGCATCACATCATGGCCTAACTATATATCAAGTTTCAGCTTGATCGGATGTAAATTGTAGGAAAGTTATCTGGAAACAAAATGTTTACGGAACTTTTGAAAGGGACATAATTCTGTAAATATTTGGTGGACCGTAACCTCAAAATAATATGCTCTGTTCCAAATCAAGTTCTTACTATGCATCAATTTTCAGTTCGGTCGGATGTAAAATGTAGGATGATGATGATGTTTTCGAGTTTAACGACGCGCCAACTCTCTTTGTGGGTCATAAGCGTCAGTCGGTTAATGATAAAAACTATGTAAAAGAATAAAATGAGGATAATAAAAGTTAATTAAGTCAGAATGATAATGTATAAAAAATCTGAAACAAAATTAAATCTTATGAAAAAGTCCAATTTCTTTTAAGAAAAAAATAAATTTATCAACAGGTACATCTTGAAACAATTGTTGCAAAGTGTCAGCTTTGAAGTATAAGTTACAGGACTGTGAAAAGCCTACACATTCAATTAAGATACGTTTAACAGTGAATGGGTGATCGCAGCCTACAGAAGAAGGCTGACCATCACCATTAAAATATAAGAATGAGTAACTCTAGTATGGCCAATGCACAGTCGCGTTAATACTACATCCTCTTTCCTGGAAAACTGTGGAGGAGAGCATTTTGTTCCAACGACAGGTTTAATGGCACGGAGTTTGGTATTTTTTGCACGGTCCCATTCGCCTTGGCATTCCGACAAGATATATCTGTTGATAAATAGTTTAAAATTATTAAAAGGAATTTTTTAAAACAGACGGATCAAGATTGTGCGATTCCTTTGCTTTCTTGTCAGCATATTCATTGCAGACAATGCCAATATGGCTCGGAAGCCAACAAAACAAGATTTAATTCCATGATGTTTTTCGGTCACTTTTTGTATTTGAGGATTTTTAGATGATAAATGGTCAAAAACCTTAAGCACGGAAAGTGAATTAGAAAATATAATTGCTTTTTAATTGTTGAAGAACTGATAAAATCTAAAGCTAGATCTATTGCTTTGGCTTCAGCTGTAAAAATAGATGAACCATCTGAAAGGCGCAAGATTTGGTGCGTATCTTTAGAAATATACGCACAACCAACCTTTTTCTCCTTCTTTAGAACCGTCAGTAAAGACTTGCTGGTAATCATCATAACGTGACTGCAGTACCTGAAAGTTTTGTTTGAGTAACATTGGATTTGATTCTGTTTTTTGCCATCATGTAAGTCAAACAGAATAGAAGGTTTTTTTAATACACCAGGATGAAACTTCGGCAGTTTCAAGATTTTGAATATTTTAAAGCTCGATACCTGAATTTTCTAGAATTGATAATATTCGTAATCAATAAGGTTTGATTGCTGTGGGTTTAATTTCATACTTGTTTACAAATTCCGATGAAAATGAAATTTGAAAGCCGGATAAGATTGATTAGCAGCAAAGTAGAAATAAAACAAAGATCAGGAATCGATACAATTAATTTACTCCACCCATCAAAGACATCAAAGTAGAAGTAAAACAAAGATCAGGAATTGATACAATTAACTTACTCCACCCATAAAAGACACCAAAGGGAAAGAAATACAAACATTAAGCGACCAGACCATAATGGAAACCTTAACAAAGGATGGCCATAAGGACAGTTACTTTCCCACAAAATGGCCATATGGCCATCCAAAATTAAAAGACACAAGTGATACACACAGTAAGTAACAAACAACAACATAAATAAATCGCCACAGAAGAGCCGCCTTGGAACGGTCAGTGGAAGATTTCCACTGGGGGGCTTAAATCGATTTTACGTGGCCACAATCCTCGCCCTTACTTCCGTCGCGATTTAGACAAATAATTTGTTCAGTCCGCATGAAGGCCTCCTAACTCATCAGTGCAACATCTCCGTGAACACAAAAATCAAAGGACCACAGAGGTGAGACAACGGTGAGGACTCGACAGCAAGAAACCACTGAAATGCTGGAGCAAAAGAAAACCAACAGTTAGACTCCGATGAGCCCGACCAGAGACAGAGCATCAGGCACCAACCAGCATTATCTCTCTAATTCAAGTCTGATAGCATACAGAAGAAAAAGTTTTTCTCTTTGCGAAGTTAAAGATGGTTCTCTTGCTTCCACATAAAGGCTTAATACGGAAGAAGTACGAAATGCTCCCATAGCCAAACGAAGGCCTTGTTGATGGATAGTATTCAAAGATTTTAAATAGGACTTTCTGGCAGAACCATAAACAACAGACCCATAATCTAATTTAGATCTTATTAAAGACCGGTAAAGATGTAATAAGGTATACCGATCTGCTCCCCAACTTGTATGAGCTAAAACCTTCAGCAGATTCAAAGCTTTTAAGCATTTCGTTTTAAGATATTTAATGTGGGGAATAAAAGATAACTTTTGATCAAATTTGACCCCTAGAAATTTGGCTTCTTCAACAACAGGGATTTGTGATCCGTATAAAAACAGGGAAGGATGTTCGTGTTTCTTCCGTACCGTACACAATGAACACACTGCGTTTTCTACTTGACGAGAACTAGTCACCATTTCTATCAGCCCATTCTTCTATTCTTTTTAAATTTTGTTGTAATTTTCGTTCAGTTGTTTTCATATTTTTTAACGGTCACATATACAAAAATCATCAACATACAATGAACAATCTGTTTCGTCGTCCAAACATTGTACAATATTATTTATTTTGATGTTAAATGGCGTAGTTGGGAGAATACTACCTTGTGGGACACCCTGCTCTTATTCATAGAGGTCTGACACGGTAGATCCCACACACATCTGAAATATGCACTCACCTAAAAAGCTTTGAATAATACTAGGAAGTTTTCCCCTTAAGCCGAAGTTATGGAGATCTTTCAATATTCCATAACGCCATGTGGTATCATATGCTTTCTCAAATGGAACAAGATAGCTACTACGTGTTCTTTGTTAAAAAAAGGATTACGTATAAATGTTGCTAGTCTTATTAAATTTTCGTTGGTACAACGTTCCGAACGAAAACCTGACTGATATTCTGAAATGAGGTTTTCGACTCTAAGTACCAGACTAATCGCTTGTTTATCATTCTCTCAAATATTTTACACAAATTAATGTGTAGGCTCTGCATGATCTTTCCCTGGTTTTGGAATTGGTACAACTGTAGCTAAACGCCAGCTCTCAAGACAGACCCCCGTTTACCCAAATATTATTAAAGATATGTAAAAGTTTTGAAAGAGAACATTTTGGCATATGCTGATAATGAATTTCATCGGAGCCGGTAGCCGTATCATGTGATCTTTCAATGGCTTCAACTAGTTCGGATAAGTTGAAAGGTTTGTTGTATTCTTCGTTATTGAGAGATTTAAAGTTAGATTTCTTTTCTCTTGGTCCTTTTTGAAATTTCTAAAAGTGTCCGAATAATTTCGCGATGATGAATGTTTTATTAATGTGCAACTAAGAGTATCTGAAATATCTTTTAGTTGAAGCTTCTATGCAAAAACGAGTATTTAAATGTGTAAATCTAGGAGACTTTGTTTTGTCCTAATATTTTTTAGTACCATATCCCAAACCTTTTAAATGAGGGTTTTGTAGTTCAGTTTTGAAACATATTCTCTCCATGCCTTTCGATTTGAAGCTCGGATTGTTCGCCGAGCTTTAGCTCTAAAAAATAACGTCGTTTAGTTGTTCTCTAGTTGGACTCTTGCAGAACTTATTTAAAGTAGAAGTAAAACAAAGATCAGGGATCGATACAATTAACTTACTCCACCCAACAAAGACACCAAAGGGAAAGAAACACAAACATGAAGCGACCAGACAATAATGGAAACCTAAACAAAGGAAGGCCGTAAGGACAGTTGCTTTCCCACAAAATGGCCAAATGGCCATCCAAAATAAAAAGATACAAGTGATACACACAGTAAGTAAAAAACAACAACATAAATAAACCGCCACAGAAGAACCGCCTTGGAACGGTCAGAGGAAAGAATTCCGCTGGGGGGCTTAAATCCTTTTACATGGCCATAAAGCCTGTTTGCGTTTTTGATAGCTTCTTTACAGTCATTATTAAACCAAGGTTTTCTTTTAATATGATTTGTGGAGGTCTTTGGAATGCATTCTTCTGATATTTTAATAAGTGAATCTTTGAAATCAGAAACAATGTCAGATGATTCATGAAAGTGATCAATTAATAACACTTCTTCACATAAATTATGGAATAATTTCCAGTCGGCTTTATTCATTTTCCATTTATGGTTACAGTCCTCATGTGGTTCGTTAACACTCTCAATTATAACAGGGAAGTGATCACTTCCGCAATGATCATCATAGACAGACCAGTCGTAGTCTAAGAAGAGAGATGGGTGATAGAGATCTAAAGAATACAAATGACCTGTCGCAGGGTGAAGTTAAGTATACGATTTATCATTCATCAAGCAAAGATTGTTCTTTGCAATAAAATCTTTAATAAGTGCTCCTCTGTTGTTATTGTCTTTACATCCCCATAGAATGTTTTGACCATTGATGTCACCAATTAAAAAATATGGCGATGGAAGTTGACCCAGCAATGATTCAAGATGTTCGGGCTTTAAAGAAAATGAAGGTGGAATATATAGAGAGCAAATTGTAGTTTCTTTATCCAGAGAAACCGACACTGCTACAGCTTGTAGTTCTGTTTTCAATTTGACCTCTCTTTGTGTCCTACATCATAGTGTAGTTTATATTTTCTTGTTTTATGGGATCATTGATTCCATTGTGGAATTTTGGAAATATTTGAGGGTCACTGGTTTCGGCCTAATTGGCCGAAACTAGCTAGTCTGGCCCAGAAACCTCTACACTTCATATGTTCCGGTTCTATGGTGTATTCCTTGCTTCCATAGGATAGCCCTTTCATAGAACATATTTAAATATAATTGAACTGCCACCAGATGGTCTGTTCATAAAAGTCTGATCATGTTTAGTCATGACAACGTACGTGTAAAATGGCATTCATATTTGTCTTAATAGCTTCAAAGCTATTCCCTATATTTATGAAGTAATGCTTTTATTTGTGAATTTATATCATATATGTACCGGTCATCAAGGAGAGGATACGTATAGGCTGAGCCTACATCCAATCCTTTGGTGCATATGTATGTACTCTGTATGTATATATGTTGTCAAGAAATTGATAATAAATAAATAGTCTGTTACCATCAGAATAGATATAGTTATATGTATTGAAGCCCCTAATATCGATGTTGTCATCTATTTTTTAAAATGTTTCTTGCAAACAAAAAAGAAAATGATGGGTTTAATATAGAAAGAAGTAATAAGAGGTCATTATAATTTTATTTAAGACCTCGACTATTCCACTGTAATATTTTGTGTTTTAGATCCATCGAGAGATATTTGCATGACTAGAAACTAAGGCGGCGTTATCGACGAAATTATCTACTTTATATAAGGTATCCTTGTAATTTTGCTACCCTTGTGAGGAATGGTTGGAGCAACATCATCATCATCATCCATTAATTCGTCATAGTCCTCGCCAAGATATATTTGACTACAATATTTGATCGGACCTTCCGACCCCTTACTGGTTCGACCTGAGTCGAGTGTCTCTTTTACATGCGGCGCTGGCTTCGGTACGGTCGCTGTCGACCGATCCGGAGCAACCTGGATTGTACCATGTGATAAATTGGTTGAACTTTGTGGTGCTGGAGTGGATTTACTCCATGCACCAGATTTTTTCAGTTCAGCTATGCATGATTCAACAGTCTGTGTTGCGGAGCTGGAAACTTTTACACTAGCACCCTTTGTGATGCTGGCTCAACTGGTAGTGGGTGTTGTGTATCACTCTTCAACAACTTTCCGCGCTTCTGGGAATGTTATCCTCCTTTGGTATTTGACAGTGGGTATTTCTTTTTCTTTTTTTTCCACGCCAGACAGTCTCGGAAGAAAACAGCATGTTTGCCACACGCATTTGGCCTCTTTTTTGCAGTTGAGGTGAATATCAACATGCTTTTCTTCACCACAATTACGACAGTTTTTTCCTCTGACATTTGTTTTCGTGATGGCCAAAAGCCTGACAAGAGTAACATCTAAGAGGGTTGGGGATGTATACATCTACGTTAATGGAAAAATATGCTACCTTGATTTTCTTGGGTAGAATCGGTGTATTAAAAGTCAACACATAAGTGGCTGTTGGTTTTAGTACACCATTTCTACGGACGTTGATGCTACGAACACGAATTACGCCTTGATCATTCAAGTTATCAATACTCTCTTCATCTGTACAAGGACGCAGTTCTGGACTGCTAGTCACTCCCTTAGATGAATTTAGCGTGTTGTGTAAAGAGACTTAGACTTGAAGATCAAACAGTTTTTTTCTGGTTGAGCAGGCTTATAACTTGCTGTTTTCTCTCGACTTCCAAGCGAATGTCACCTGATTTGAGTTGTTTAATACTCGTTGTAGGGTGTCCGGCTATAGAGATAATACTTTTCTCGATAACAAAGGAAGGTAAGCTAGATACAGTCCGTGTATCGTCAATTGACGTGATAACTAAGAAACGCGGAACATTGTTCAATTTTGTTCAGCAGACTGTTCACTTGTGTCACAAGAGTCACCAGACTCTTCGTTCTGTTTACGTTTTTTGTGTTGCGGTTTGTTTTTTATCATTCCCCATAAGGAATATATCAGAGTTTCGTCCCAAACGCTCCCCGCCCTCCTTGGAACCCTACAAGGCAACACCATAATGGAGTGGTTATCCGACTCGCAGGTGTTAGCGATACACGTGAGATATACTCGCATAAACAAAATGCCTACACGATTGGTCCGTTTGGCCGCTGCCTTCTAGAGATAAAAAGACTGAAAAGGATAAGGTAAATGGGCATATGGATGGTATAAGGAAAGATACAAAAAGAATGGAAAAGAAAGCAAAGCGGTATCTCTAGGGCTTGGCGCGACCAGCCGATTGACCGTGCCGGACTGCACGGCCACCCGTCTACACCGAAAAGTCAGGCCAAAGAGGCGTGTTGGGTACCTGAAGCACCGCAACCTCAGGTATCCCTGAACCTCCAGGATTCCTTCTTCCGGCATACAGGACGCCACCCACGGCAAACTGGTGGTACTTCCTTTAGCTATTCCCAGTGGGCACAGAGACCACAGCGGCAATGTGCCAAGTGGGAATTAAGCCCCCAGGGCAACGGCAAGGCAGGAAGCCTAATACCTGGGGGTAAGATGTAGGAGGAGTAATCTGGAAATGACCGTTTACAGAACTGTTCAAAAGGGCATAACTTTATAAATATTTGGTGGACTGTATCCTCGGAACAATATGCGCTGCTCCACATCAAGATCTAACTAAACATCAACTTTCAGGTTGATCAAATGTTAATTTTATGAGAAGTAAGCCGCAAACGAAATGTTTACAGAAATTTTCAAAGGGGCATAACTCTTAATATTTGGCGAACCGTAACACGAAACAATATGCGCTGCTCCACATCATTGTCTTACTATATATCAAGTTTAAATTTGAGCGGATGTAAAATGTAGGAGGAGTTATCCGGAAACCAAATACTTACAGAAATTTTCAAAGGGGCATTACCTTGTTAACATTTGGCGGGCCGTAACCTCGAAAGGATACATGTATGTGTTGCTCCGAATTCTGGTCTTACTATATTATATCAAGTTTCAGCTTGATCGGATGTAAACTGTAGGAGTTATCCGGAAACGAAAAGTTTACAGACGAACGGACAGGCGGACAGACGGACGGGCGCCGTGGGGAATAACATAATACGACCTTTTTCAAAAACGGGGTATAAAAACGGATCCAAAACTGTAAAAACTCATATTTGTTTCTTTTTCTTTAATAATATCAACACAAACTTTATTTAACAATATATAATATAACTTATATTAGACTCCAGTGTTTCCTAGCTTTAATTTGAGGTATAGCATAATAGCATTGCGCCTTGTAAAAGTTGAGAGAGAATATTTTAAAAATGACCACTCTCCCTTGGTGTAGTCTATCCTTAAACGGAGGACTTGAGTATCAAACCTTCCACGTGACATATTATATAATGCCCTAAAAAACGTTGTCCACAAAAACATATGACATTTCCAGACGCTATTGAATACCTCAAGACAGCATGAATACGTAGCATTCTTTCTACCGGTTCTTGTTTGGTGTTACATTGTATGTTAATTTTATTGGCATGAAAATGTAGCATTCTTTCTATCGGTTCTTGTTCGGTTTTACATTGTATGTTAATTTCATCAGCATGAAAATGTAGCATTCTTTCTACCGGTTCTTGTTTTGGTGTTACATTGAATGTTACTTTTATCAGCATGAAAATGTAGCATTCTTTCTGCCGGTTCTTATTTGGTGTTACATTGTATGTTACTTTCATCAGCATGAAAATGTAACATTCTTTCTACAGGTTTTTGTTTGGTGTTACATTGTATGTTACTTCATCAGCATGAAAATGTAACATTCTTTCTACCGGTTCTTGTTTGGTGTTACATTGTATGATATTTTCGTTTTTTAATTCTATCAACCAAGATCATTTTGTGTCTAGTTGGCTTAACATTCAGCTAAAATTCATTCTGAGAAACTGAAAATGATTTGCATCTAAAACTCATTAAAACCAGTCGGAGCTAACTTACATGTAAACTTATTGGGTAAGTTCTCTCTCATTTAAGATTTGCACCTATATTTCATAGAATTTGTTTCATAGCTGTTTACAAAATTATGAATTATGGGAATAATTCATTTCGATTACACTACAATATAAAATCAAAATTCTAAACTACCACCAAATTTGTTGCGAGTGCCAGGGAAATGTACAGCAGATGAAAATGACCCAAAACTCTTGGGTCACGTCAAAATATGTTAACCTGAAACTGGAGATGTTTTTCATTAAAAGTTGAACACATCTAGTAGACACGGCCCCGCAAATCGGGGCTTGAAGAACTATATGGGCTGCATGACGCTTCCACGCAGAGCTGAAACCGACTCCCACACGAGTACTGGTAAACTGCTTAGAGGATCTAAGCCTGCCCAGGCAAAGCGGTGCGAGACGGCCCGTCCATGCTTATAAACCCTATTGGTTTCATTGGGTGGCAGGCTTGAATTACAGGGTCACTAATGAGGCTTTATTAGCCGAAACTACGTAGTATGACCCATCTTCTTTCTTATGAATGTTTTCATTGGTCTTAAAGGAACTCATTTTTGATTTTTATTTGAGATGTCATTTCATCTCCATGTCGGGTAAAAGTCCAACAAAATAGGAAGCAACGTCTACAAAATGACCTTTACAGTGTTGACGGGGACGTTAAACCTCAAATCAAACAAACATCTAGTACATAGAATTATTAGGGAATATATTGTTTCAAGAACATATATTGTGGGTAACCCTTAGAACCGCCTCGGTTAATAAAAAAGATATCGCATATTTTCTCTCAAAAAAGTCAGTTATGGAGAATATGAAACGGGTGAGTACACCTGATACCGGAAACCTAGCTGGGCAATTAGGTCATGAGTGCAACTGATACCCTTTGATCTGAACAGAAAACACGAAAATTATTCACCAGGGTATTTGAACGGAGTTTTGTTACTGCATTACTGTTAGTATTAGAACCGGGATAAAGGAATACGCACAGAATGTCATATGCATCGAGCAAAGTTTAATATTAATATGTGGAATCAGGCTGGCGAATATAGACTTTTGGTCCTTTGGGATCATTGAGTTTACTTTGAAAATAGAGTTCCACTTAAGCCGGTGCTAAAGGGCGTGGCCGGTGTTGCACATTTAAGTACTGGTCATGAACAGACTCAATAAAACCGAGTCTGCTATTTTCGTTTATTTGGTGTGTTCTTTGCTTCAAAAGGATTCAACTATTCAGAACATATTCATTGGTCGCACATGTTAGCTTGTAGCTGTTGTTCTGCGCAGCTCCTCTATCCGACACCATTTGGGTAGAAAACGAAATCTGATCAGGAAATCAATCCGGGCACATGGTCCTTTGGGATGCGATAAGCGGAAAAGGATCTCCGAGCATGTGCAGCGATGTCTCAAATCAGTCAGTACTCAAACAAAGTCCGAATGCAACCTTCTCCGACTACATGGAGAAGCTCTGTGTCTATGTCCATCCAAATAGTGCACAGCGAAGACTCAGACCAACCTGGTTTCGAAGTCTGATCTGTCTTCGCTGGGCGCAAATACCCTTTTCGCGACAAGGCACATCTGTAAATATGAGTTATTCAAAACATAACCAGAGTGATACTGATACATTTTGCCCTATAAGATTAATTCAATACAAAACTAGTAAGTTGGTTTATATTTTATATTTCTGATTTATCTTATTTGTATGGGGCCCCGCCCATCGGGGCTTTGACAATTGTTTGAGTTGCATGGTGCTTCCACGCAGAGCTGACACCGGCCGCATGTGAGTACTGGTAAGCCGCTTAGAAGGTATAAACCTACTCGGGCAAAGTGGCGCGAGTCGGACCGCCCGTGCACAAAACGTATTGGTTTCGTTGGGCTTGAGATGTCATTCAATCCCACAAACCGAAAAATTGGAAACACCGTCTCCAAAATAACCTTAAAGTGTTGACAGGGACGTTAAACCTCAATTTTAACAAAACAAAATTTAAGCTTACACTAGCTATCACTTTTTAATGACATATTCTCTCTGTCATTCTATGACTGATTCTCTGTGTCATTCAACGCTTTACGGGGCTTTAGTGTATCAGGTCGTTCACAACACCGAGCGGCAATAGCGTTGCCTATTGCCATATACATACAGCCATAAAATAAGTGTGTTTTTTGTGATGAAGAAAAATACAGAAATATCCGGGTGTATATTTCGGCACACACATTTTCTTTCACGCTTATTATGTCTGGCGTTTACTGCTGTTGGTTCCGGGACATTTCGCCCCCAAACCATTTCCTCCCTAGTCATTTCGCCCCCAAGACATTTCCTCCCTGGTATCCCCCCCCCCCCCCCCAGTCGTTTCGCCCCCTGCCCCTAGTCGTTTCGTCCCCCTAGTCGTTTCGCCCACTTTTCAATGAAAGACTATTTTTCACTGTTGAACTTTTATTAGAGATGAGAAGTGGCTCGCACCGGGCCTTAAAGTGGCTACTCGGGGAGGTGTGACTAGGACTTGTTTCAGGGCAATAGCTGTAATGGTTTTTGGCTCACCAGAGCCGAAGGTTCTGGGGGAGCCTATAGGATAGGCAGTTGTCCGTCGTCGTCGTCTGCGTCGTCGTCTGCGTCGTATGTCCGTCGTCAACACTTTCAAACGACTTCTCATCTGAAGCCACTGGGCCGATTGGGCCCAACTTTTATCTGTAGCATCCTTGGGCGGGGGGGGGGGGGTGGATAGTGTGTTTTTTTTTATGAAAATCGGCTCATTAGTTTGGTTGCTAGGGCAACTTAGAGTTCCCATGGACTTATAATGGGGAAATTGAAAAATGGCTGCAGATATTTTGACAAAACTTTCATAGAAATGTTCCTTAGACATTCTACTCTCTGCCATATGAATTGAGGGCTGCTGCTCATTTGTATTGGTTACCATGGAAACCAAAATGAAAAAAAAAAAAAGTAATCATCTCCTCAGAAACAGTATGCTCTATGAGGGCCTCGCTCGGGTCACATGTGAGACGCCAAGTTCTGCAACGGAAGGCCAGGTGGTTTTTCTCCGGGTACTCCGGTTTTCGCCCACCTCTGATTAACGATCGGCTCGATATGAGTGAAATAATCTTGCAAGGGCCGTTAAACCAAAACCAAAAAAAAAAAAAAAAAAAATGCTCTATGAGGCTGAGAGTTTCTGGAAATATTCACCATACTTGCCTTTACAGGTTTTGTGTTTTTTATGAAATTCGGCTCTTTAGTTTGGTTGCTATGGCAACT